>HG993126.1:24016798-24616798 GCA_905231855.2 Eristalis tenax
CCGCATGACTTAATCGGATGCACCATTCATTTGGTCGTCAGGCATTTCGCCACCGAGTGCACTTGCAATTAGAGCCACAGCTCGCCGGGTCCGTGCATAATGCTAATCCGTTGTTTATTCACCAAGAATCCGCGCACTAAAACAGTCCTGCCACACAGTCGGCGAAACCAATTAAAAGTCCCAAACGAAGAGTTCAGTCTTGTGCGAGTCTGTCCTGTTGTGCACGCGACCGGGCGAATTAATTTTTCCGTTGCTGCACAAAACAAATTTACACCTCCGTTGTTTTTTAATTAGAATCGATTCCAATTGTTAGTCAAATGCAAATGTTTGAACAGATCGCATTTTGACAAAAGAACGAATAGCTGCACCGGCAGCCGAGGAACAGGTGCGCCCCACGTCCTAGCCCTTCAGTCTCAGGGTCATGGTGTACTGCTGCTGCGCACCCCCTACCTGGGTGTGTTTGCTCGCCGGGTGCACACCGAGTGGCTGTGATACTGATTTATGGCACCCCGGATGCACACCGGCAGCCATAGGCGGTGTGCACAGCAAATCCACTCAAGCTGCTGCCATAAATTCTTCCTCGTGCACTCTGGTTACGGGGTGACAATGATGCTCTGTTAAGCTGTGACGGTACCTGGAAACCCAATTTATTCGTCTCCCTTTGGACGACGAGGGCGGCGCACTTCATTAGGGGATGATTTAAGGAGACCCGGTGTCAGTGGTGCTACGAATAAGGGGTTCCATCACTGTCAATTACGAGGCCGACGACCGCAACATGGGACTAGAATCAAGTTCACATTGGAACGTTCTTGGAAAAGGCGCCCGAACGGGGTGCAATGACAATGATTGGAGGTGAGGCATCTTACGAGGGTGTGGCAGCGAATTAAGAGAGGGGGCGAGAGTCAATCGTGGTGGACGGAACCTGGTAGGTAGTCTTAATAGTTTGACAATACGCTGCCTCATAGTGACAGTGACATACAGCGTCCTGCAGTGGCTTCTGTAGAAGCTGAAGAGGGAACAGTAAAACGGCCCATCCTTCCAGAACCAAAAAGGAGATTACTAGGTGTTGTCCTTGTAACCACATCCATGATTTGACAAACGGCATAATAAAATACAACAACACCAAATTTTAAACAAACTTGTTCAAGTCATCTGAGAGCTAGGGTACACATCCGGAAAGTGAGAAAACAATGGACTCAATAGGCCTAACATTTTGCATTAAGAATGCTAGTCACCCTACGTACCCACATTTCAGTTGCACGCCACTACCTCTGTCAAGCAGTGTATCCGCCGTGGAGTTGAGGACTGATGAGTCGACATGAGCCCACGCAAACCAAGTTCGATTCCCGGTACGAGCAAAATACTTTTCACGGCCCCAACTCTTTCGAGCGACTGACAATGCTCAAGGAGTACAACTGTCTAGAAAAAGCTTCTCAAATTGGCCGCTCGGAGTCGGCAGAAAACTGTAAGTCCCTTCCACTCGTGAAAGAACAATAGAACGCACAACACAAGTGGTTGCTGAGAAGCTAGGACGGGCTGTAGCGCCCATAGTACCTCCCTCAAGGGAGTCGTGGTATCCAAGGCCAATTTCCATTCTTAAATTTTGGGAATCCTTTCATTTCATCGAATAACGAATAACGAGCTAAGCCTTTGTTAGTTGTCTGCCGCGCTCTATTCCAAATAAGATGAGACCGCTATCGTCTTGTGTGTGATTTTGTACATATTGTCCCCATTAGTGTGCCAAGTTAGACACAAAAGATGATCTATTTGGCCTCAAAGACGAACTACTCGTCTACACCGATGCTGAGGAATATTTGACCATTTGTAATTTTACTTCGTCTCTGAAAGGTCCTCCTCAAAACAAGCGGAAAGCTGGCGACGAAAAGATTATAAAGGGTGGTTAAATTTTAAGGGCCGATGTTGAATGTGAACCACACCTAAACGTCAAGTTTTTTTTCTTTTTCATCTTCAGTGATGAGGCACATTTTCACCTCAGTGGATTCGTCAATAAGCAGAATTGCCGCATTTTGGGCGAATGATAATCCAAGAGTGATTGTCAAAAAACCAATGCACCCACAAAGAGTGACTGGTGCGGTTTATGGGCTGGCGGCACAATCGGGCCGTATTTTTTTTTCCAAAATTAGGCCGGTCAGGCAGTTACTGCGAATGGTGTTCGCTATCGTGAAATGATTACGAACTTTTTATGGCCCGAATTGGAAGATATGAATGTGGACGATATGTGGTTTCAACAGGACGGTGCCACTTGCCACACAGCTAACGACACAATGGCTCTTTCAATGTCCGTGTTATCTCACGTGGTGGCGATGTCAATTGGCCGCCAAGATCATGTGATTTGACACGGTTGGATTTTTTTCTTTGGGGTTATTTGAAAGACAAGGTGTACGTCGATAAGCCAGCAACAATTCAAGAGCAAAAGGATGAGATGATTCGGCACATTAACGGCATAGAACCTCAATTATGCTTCAGCGTCATCGAAAATTTGGACCATCGGATGGAGGTGTGCCGCCCAGGTCGCGACAGCCATTTGACCGATATTTTGTTCCATACATAATTGAACCATACGAAATTTATCAAAAAAAAAATGACGGTAATTTCCTAAATAATTTGTGTTTTATTAAAAATCAACATCGGCCCTTAAAATGTAACCACCCTTTATTTTCTTCTTTCTCCAACGGCTAGTGATATTCGTGCGCACTCGTCTTTGGCATGTTAAATCTCATCTATAGCGTGATAGGTTGGTTGAGGCTGGAGTGGCTGATGGTTAGAAGTTGGCTGACGCTTATGGTACTTAGTTCTGTCAAGCCGTAAAAATATGGGGCCTGCAAGTGACGCAAGATGATCGGGCACTGAAATTTGAAAAGAAGCTGATCGAAGATAATTTCTTCTTCATCTTCATCCCTGCAACTTTTGCAGAAGTCGTTACAGGGGATACCCAGTCTTGAGGTGTGAAGTGCTCACAATGCCACAATGCCCGCTTATAACGTCGATGAGAGTTCTTAGATTCGGCCTACTCATTCTGATCAGGTCGCGTAAGCTTGGATCGATAGTAGGCCATAATTGCTTTGTGATGGGGCATCCAGTGCCAGGGGACCATTTGTGAGTAAGCGTTTCAAGCGATAGCCATGGGCAGTGTGTTGAGGTGGTGCCTTTCTAGCGAGTTCGTGTGCTTCGCAAATCTCTGTGATCACAATGGGTCCTGTCACTCACATAAGAGAATGTTTAATACTATCTCATCTCGTTGTAAGGCAGGCGGCAATTGAGGGAAGTCGTTGAGATAAAGTTGAATGGGGCATCTCGTTGTAAGGCAGGCGACAATTGAGGGAAGTCGTTGAGACAAAGGTGACCGCCCACAGAGATTTGATGGCTGCCTGGCTGTCCAAACAGATGACTATATCTCTGAATGATAGAACATTGTTTTTAAGCTAGAACTATAGTCTGTGCCCTGGGCGTATGCTGGTTGAGAGAATTTTCTAGACGATGAGACTAGGTACCGTGAGGTCGGTGTTTCCTGGTAGGGATCGAATTTTATGATGTTAGCTCCTTCCACGTACGCAGCTCCTTCTAATCGCCGTGCTGGCAGCGACCCACCTGCGGCAGGGATCTGTGGACGAAAAGTTGAGGAGTGTATTTAAAGCTAGGTAAGGGGTAGTTCGGATTGCTCCGCTGATTCGAGCGGTTTGCAGTTTGTGTCTTTATCTAACGCAGTCCTCCAAATAGCGACGCCGTACGGTAGCATGGGTCCGACTACTGATACGAATAGCCAGTGGACCACTCGCGGCTGTAGAGCCTACATGCATTGAGCCTACTACAGCCTATAGCTTTCTTACTACAATATGGGACCATACAGCCTTTTTTGACGCGCTCCCGGATGTTGGGTTTCCAGCTGATGATTGCGTTGCCCTCAATCTAGTTCACGGACGCGACGGGTTGATGTTGTCGAGTTCAGCCCTGATGCAGATTGTTATGAGGCGCCTTTTTGTTTTGTCCTCCTTTTGCCCGGCCTATACCATCGAACCTCCTAAGGCCTGTCTTGTAGATTTCTAGGGCCACCCTGTCAAGCCCATCGGCCGTCATTAAGGCACCTCACATTCCATGCAAAGAACCGAAAATCATGCGAATCATCACTTTGGCTTCATAGGTAGAATAGCAAAAGCAATGTCCCGCTTCTTAAATCTCTCTAGCCAGCTAGATGATGCTTTAACATTTGCACAGCTCGACCTTCCGGTCATTCCTTTTGCTGCGGACCTTATCCTGGCAGAGGATATAACAAATGCTGTCACCTGTCACCTCTTTTATCACTAGTCACTTCGACGAGATATTTCCTTTTTTGTGTTAAGATTTCCGCGGCTTGTGGTTTTTCGATTTTATTTTTTTTTTTGTTTTGAATAACTGAAATTGTATTCCTTTTGTTCATCCTGAAAAAAAAGCTAACAACTCATGACTTTTCAGCTGCCATTCCCTTTAAAGATCCAAACGGAAAGTGAATGAAACCCGCGTCAAAGGCATCTTGGTAATCAACCCCAACCCTCACTCACTCGCTCCAGTGCTCTCTGCAACGTCCTCCCTCGAAGTTCCCGTCGCTGTGCCAAATGTTCGTGTACACGTATGTAAACACATGGGAGTGTCGTCGCACTTGGGCAGAGTTTAACACTCGCGACGCGTCAAGTTTTGACAGCTGCCTTCAACCAACGACCCACAACAGCGATTCATTGTGTTCAGCCAGTTATCCTGCTCGGCTCAAGGTTCAAATGTGATTACATACATCTTTTGTCTTGTCTGTGCGCCGGATACCAGCTGATGGATAATTCACACAATATGCGCATTTTCAAAATGTAATGTCTCCATGGTTAACTGCAGACACCCCCATCATGGAACTCCCCAAATCATCGACGCGGATCCACACCATTTAGATTGAGTCTCTCCGGGTGCACAAGGACGAAGAGCAGTCGGTTGAACACTCGTCAAGGCAACTCAGACGGGATCTGGAAATCGTTTATTAGTCATTACGGGGGGCGTGTAGCTTTGACAGCACCATCACTGCCTTGCACTAATTGTTCGACTGCACCCGAAGGGATTTCGCACCCTCACTGGCGTCATGGTGACAGCTAGTGCCACGCTCGCTAATTAATCACTGTCACTGGCTCGGTTTGGCTGTTCATGCGGGAGCCTGACACTCACCGAACATCCTGGTACCGCATGTCGACAACGTTGTGTGAGCGCTTCACTGCTCAGTGACACCGCGCGCTTCATTCGCTGCTGCCCTACCTAATCACACATGCGATGCTTAATCGGAAATCTCGTCGGGCCACGACTGGCTGGAGGGTTTTGCCGGCTGTCACTCTGGCACACACTCGAAAAATCATTGCCGCCGACAAAATGAACCGAATATTAATCAAGGCGAAATTATTTTCGGCTGGGGGACTGGCGTGGCTGCTTGCGGTTGTGGGTTAGTGTGGCTGGCTCTTTCAAGGATCATTGGGTCCTTGAAAAAGTTTATTTGTTACGCAATCAATAACTCATCTCCACATTCTCACACGTTGCCTCGACGACTTCGTAAGTGTGGCGTTGTGGCGAGAGGCAAGTGGCGAGCGGGGTCGAGATTAAGATTGGGTCCGCATATAAATCTTGAGGAGAACCGCCGAGAATGGACCTGGGAAAGTTCATTTACTGCTAGGGACTGCCATTAGGAGGCGATTTGTCGACGTACAAAGGTGTTTACCCTTGTTAATCCATTTATTGGCAAGAAGCCCATCTCGTAGAACAAACGGTGACCATTTGCGGTGTGGCCACGGACCATTTATCAAAAGGGGACTTTCCCGTTGATGTACGAGCAAATTAAATACACGTCCCCCTGTCATCATCATGGGGAATGTGAATATAAATTGATCATGGTTTTGAGAGCAGGTACGGCTGTGCGAGGGAACGTACGGCTGGCCAAGTGAGAGGTGGTGTTAGACCTGTTTAATGGACAATGGTTGGTGACCTAATTTTGAGTTGAGAACAATACTCGTGGGGTGACTTTTACGAATGGGAACCAAGGGTAAGAGTGTGGAAACTGAGTCGTTGTCAGTCAACATCAGCCCTGGAATCGTAGGTAGCGCATGAATGGAAGCAGATTATGACATCTGTGACGCTTGACGTTTGCAGTTAGTTCGTACCGTGTGGTTCAGTAGGGAGCGGGATAGGATGAATTTGTGGTCTTCAGTTGTGGTCACTGTTGGCATCCAGAGAGTGTTGCACTTGCAAATAAAGCTTTTTCTTCCCCATTTGGTCAGCAGTATGCCAGAGTTGATCTGGACGTTGCTACTATCGGATTCAGTGCCGGAAAAGACTTAAGCTTTGCCGTATGAAGCACGGAATTAAGTTTCCTATGGCGTTGAATAAAAACGGAATCACTAACAAGCAGCGTTTCACAAAGTAAGCTAAGCCTGTTTTGAAGAGACGTCAGGAAAAAATAAAAATAAAAGTAATGGTCCCAAATGGCTACCCTGTGGACGACCAGATGGAACATTAATTTGGTCGTAAACAGGACTCTAGCCCCATCAAGGGAGTGGAGTAAAAGTATATTTCGGAGAGTTTTTGAAGGAGATTAGCCAGTGATTAGCTCTATCGAAGTGTTCTAACAAAGTCCGAAAATATTACTGAGGCGGATGCAGACACACAATACGTCTGATAGCAAAAATTAACAAATCGATGCATAAGCTATGACATTCAGCACCATGACATCGAGCAGCACCTTCCATCGCCTCATCGCCGCATAAACCCGATCAACGTACACGCCAGCGTTTTGTAAACTAGTATACCTTGTCTACAACTAGTTGAAGTTTTTTAGTTGCGGACTCAATTAAACTACCCGTTGTCAGTATAGCTGTGTCATTCGCAAATGCAGCCAGAAGTGTACCCTCAGCTTGAGGTATGTCTCTGATGTACAACAAAAATAATGTAGGACCAAGGACACTCCCTTGCGGAACTCCTGCTCGGACCTCCTCAATATCGGAGTCTTCAGTTCCGTGTTTAACTCTAAGTATCCTATTATCGAGATAGGTTTCTCAGATCTTATACAAGCTTTTTGGGAGAAGCCTGCGAAGCTTGTAATTTACGCCAGCTTTTACTCAAAGGCTTGGGAAACGTCAAGGGCATTTCAACAGATTTCTTTTTCCTCCCAAGCCCCTTAAATTTCGTTTGTTATTCTGCATACCTGGTCAATTGTCGAATGTTTCGCTCGAAAACCAGATTGATGGTCAGGTACGAGTCGCTTCTCTTCGATAAGTTTTTGAATGCGTTTTAGCAAAAGTTTCTCAAATATTTTGGATACTATCGGCAACAGCTTACGTAGGGTCTGTACGACATTTGGTCGTTTATCGGTGTTCCCAGTTTTGGGACCATTATCACTTCCGTAACCTTCCATGAGTTTGAAACATATATTGGATCTAAAATTTAATTCGTGCGGTTTGCTAAGAGATGGCGTAACTTGTATTATTCCATTGGAACATGCGTTGGAAAGCGAGTGTCATTGTACGTCGTTTCAGCGTATGTCATTCATTTGAAGCGTAAACAACAATCTTTTTTTTTTTCGCTCAAATATGTCGAACTTTGTGCCTGAAAAAGTGTTTTTGTGGGGAGTTCTTCTTTATTACTTTAATATGAAGAAATCTGCTGTCGAATGTCATCGTATTTTGGTGGAAGTTAATGGTGAAGATGTGCTAGCTGAACGAACGTGCCAAAAGTGGCCTGGCAAACCAAAAGTGGCTTGGCCAACCAGCCAAATCTACGGCAAAGCCGACTATCCATGGAGCGAAGGTAAAGCTCTGTATTTGGTGGGATCAGAAGGGTGTGCTGTTTTATGAGCTGCTAAAACCGGATGAAACCATCAATGGACAACGCTACCGAACACAATTAGTCCATTCAAAGAGAGCTGTAGTCGTAAAAACGGCCGGAATATGCGACCAGACACGAGGCAATAATTTCCCATCATGACAACGCTCGGCCCCACTGGAAAACAGTGGATGTGACCCACCCGCTTTATAGCCCAGACCTTGCCCCTTCTGATTACCATTTGTTCCGGTCCATGCAGAACGCCCTCACTGAAATCCGGTTCACATCAGAGCAGAATATTAAAAATTGACTTGATTCATTATTGGCTGCCAAGCCGGCGCTGTTCTTTTGGGATGGGATCCAATCTACTAAGTCGGGTAGTTTTGCTGTTTGGGCAGTTGAGCTTAGAAATAATGCTCCCATTGGTAAAGAGCAGCAGCCTCGTTGCGGGGATGACGTTCAGCCCTCGAGCTTGTGTCCAGTTATTAGCTAGCATTAGTCCATGACAGAGACGCTCAATCAGGTATTAGTCGCTTGTTTTTAAGTTTTAAGTTTAGTTCCAAATTCAGGCCAGTGAAATGAAGACCAAAATCACATTCAGTGATGTCAATGCTGTCTACAAGCAAGCACCCATCACATCGATGTTTTGAATCAAGTATCACAATGAGCAGGCTTCGTCTACGTCGTCGTCATCTGATAGGTATACAGTCCGCGATGGTCGTGGGTCTCTACCAGAGACCATCTCCAGCTGACACCAAGTGCACGCCAAGTTGACAGATGTCCTAATCCAATAATACGCACCTTCGGACTCGAAGACTGTTCGGGCTGTATCAGCGGTCTACATGGCCTAGCCAACGTTGGCGCTGAGTTTGTAAGCCCCACGAATAGATCGTGGTTGGATCTCCATCTCTAAAGACCATCAACGCAAGCAGGACCTAAGATTGAACACAGAAGGACTTCTTCATTTGCTCTTGAGATTGGCCACTGAGCCATAGGACAGGACGGAATTATGGCAGTGGTCAATAGTGACAAAAAAGTCACTGTTACTGTCGAACGTAGAATAACTCCTACTTAACGCTGTTTCTTTGAACCCAGGGTGAGTTGCGCAGACTTCAAACGGGCAGAAGAGAGGAGTACACACAACTGCGAGTAAGACAGGAATGTACTCGTAGTTCAGAAGGCAATCCATCGGTCCCATAAAAAGCAATGCTCTAGCTAAAGCAGTCTTTGAACCGACGAACCCACAGCAAAGACGGTCACAAGACAACTAGATCTTAATGACTCGATGCAGAGTGCACAGAATCGACGGCCGCATTGGCTGTGACATTAGCATTGGTTACAGGGATGTCAAAGATGTTACTTCTGCGGACAAACCCAGGCCAAAGAGCAGTATTTCTTTCAGACTTTCCAGACATTGTATAGAAAATTCTAGTTCCTCTGATTTTATTTATTACTTCACTAAACACAATTACATCGGGACAAATTCGAGTACTGAAACCGCTTTGTAAACAGAATGGGCAAGTATGGTCCTAGCTCCGCACACTGTGGAACTCCAGGCTCCATGTCCTATTCAACGAGGGATAATAAGCTTCCACCGTCAGATGCATCCACAGATCAGAAACGAGTCAGCCAGATGACCTATAAGCCTGAGTCACTTCGATATGACGCGTCCAGAAGACTCCCAGTGACAAATTTGTTTCGACAACGAGAATCATTTCGAGACAAGTGCAGCACACGAATTACCTCCATCACCTGGCAAAGTGCCATTCAACCAAAGCCGGTGTCTCCTTTTTCATTGAAATACCCCACTTTCAAGGATAGCCTTCGTTCCAACACAAATCCCATCCGTAAGTCCTTTCGCAATCCACTCTGCCACCTCTATCAGATAACACCGGTCCGCAATGGATTAGGAAGGGATGCCGCAATTCAATTTGTTTTTAATGAGATCTCGCACTCAGCGGGTGGTCGAACGCCTTTAATTGATTTCCCTCATACAGACATCCTCACTTCAATTTCTGAGCGTGCCTGAGCGAGCAGAGCCAAGAGAAAGAAGTCCCACAATGCACCCTCAGTGGGTGGGGGAGAGAGGAGACTTGCCAAGACCCAAGAGACTGCACAAAAGGACGTCTACAGAATGCGCCCACCCTCTGGTTGGGTTGATGTCAGGACATTGCCAGCAAACTAAGTCTCTTGTGATACATGAATCCCTGTACGCACTGCCCAGCAAATTCTGCCGGAGTTGTTGCCCGGACAATAGCCAGCCGTCCAGGGCACACAAAGGGATGAGTTTTCGGAAATCATAAAATGCGAATAATCCTTAAACAATGAATAAATTTCCGATAAAGCAAAATTCACAAGTGAGAGGAGCGTACTGTTTCCATTTGGGAAAGGTCAACAGGATATTACCAGAGCCCGAGGGGGCGGCGGCTGAGGTATCCTCTTGATTGGTAAGGGTTTATTTGTTTTGATCCTGGCTGGGCGACGACGAAATCGAATATTGGGGGTGAAGCTGGAGTTGGAGTTGAACTTTCTTTTGGCAATATTTGCCCCGATTCGCACTGCCCACCCAGTGCAGAGGGAATCGATTAAGTTTTCCTCTGAAATGCCGAAGAATTAATTGGTTTTCGGGCTGTCTGATCGATGTCCATTAAGTCTTAATCGCTTCGGGCTAGCCCCTTTGTGTCGCATCGAAGCTGAGCCTAACTGAATTGCCTGCAATTCACTCCCCTGCAGACGGTCGATGTGTTGAAAATTCACTTTTCTGCCAAGAGCAGTGCTCCGTTTGGACGGAACTTCTCTACGAAGCCACTTGCATTAAACGTGCACAAAGTAAATCTCTTTTAATTGGTTTCACTGTCTTGCGGCTTATTGCCAATTTGTGGTCAGATTTTATTGCAGCCTGTCAAACGACCAACACGTAGTGTGAGTGTGTGTGAATATTGAACTAAACAAGATGTGACGACGTGGCTGACTGTCCAACAAGACCTCGGGATCGGCCGTAAGGGAAGTTTCCTGACATAAGCCTGAGCAGACATCCACAAAGAACGTGAACGTGGTCTTATTGCAAATGTGGACGAAGTGCACCCAGAACACCCAACATTCGGAGTGCCCACAGTCGATTCACGGAGCTTAAGACAAAATTACCTACTCGTATGTTCATAGAAGGCGACTTATTTCGCGTCAAGATTATCATTCATCGACTTGATGTGAGCAAGGGAAAATATTGCCAATACATATGCCTAGCTGGAAGCCTTTTCCTTCGAACCTGTGACTACAGGGTGCATAGCACGCAATGTGTGCCTCTGTACCGGAGGCAGTAAAATACATATTAGTTGTGTTACTTACCACAGTTAAGCGATGTTACACGAGAAATAAAAATGATCCCTTTCCTCAATCGGTTCAATCTCAACCAGCAACTGAAATGACCCCGTGGCCAACGATCGCGTCAATCAGAGACAGCAGGCATTGGCAATCGAAAGGGTACGGTCATTGGTCTCCTCATCATCATCATCTTCTGACCCGCATGCTCCACAAAAGGGGTCGCGGAGTAGACCACGCACGAGAGATCTCGAGGCAACTCGATTATCCGCCATCGACTCTAACTCATCAGGATTTTTGACTTGGTCCAACCATCGTCCTGGGTCTGCCAAGTGGTCGCCTACCTGATGGAATCGCATTCAAAGCCCGCCTCGGGCAAAAACCAACGAGGCATAGCCCTGTCCGTTGGAAGAAGCAGCTCCTCAATGCTGAGTTCCTCGCCCTATCCCGGTTTGCTTGTGGTAGCAGTTCGCTTCAAATACCATTAGCTTGTGGTCTGCATACCTAAAGTCTCAACAAAGGGGCTTGTTCATGGTGGCGCTAAAGTCCGGGGTGGACCTAGCCTCAACCAACAAGCGTCTCCAGCCAGCTCGATCTTTAGCTAGCTGCCTCCAGTTTCGCACGCATAGTTGGTTGAGGTGTGTGCCTCCTGAATCGCGGTCTTCCTGTACTGCGCCATCCCTCTGGCGTGGATTCGAAGACTTTCCGGGTCGGGGCATTGGTTTCCTTCTGCTCTACATGACCTAGCCATCTCACTCGTTGGATCTTCACTCTTCTGGTTAAGTCGGTGTCGCTGAACAGCCTGTTCGCCGTTGTATCTCCTCCTCCACTCACCATCTATACAGACGGGACCGAAAATCACCCAAGGAATTCGCCTCTCACAGCAACCAAGCATCTTCGTCCGCTTTTGACAATGTCCATGCCTCTGTGTCATACAGCACAGAACAGGGACGATTAAGGTCTTATAGAGGGTCACTTTGGTTGGTCGAGAGAAGGCTTTGTTTATGAGTTGCTTTCTTACCCCAAAAAAGCAGCGATTTGCAAGAGTTACTCTTCGTTTGATTTCAGCGCTGCTGTCGGTTTGTCTGAATTTGTGGCGGTTCCTAGGTAGACAAAGTCCTTGACTACCTCAAAGTTAAACATGTCTACTGTGACGTTCTGTCCGAGACCTCGGTGTTGGGTGTCCTTTCTCGTTGACAGCATATACTTAGTCTTGCCCTCATTTAATGATGAGTCCATTTTCTGGGCTTCCGTCTCAATACTCACGAAGGTGCCATTGACATCACTTTGTGTTCAATATCGTCGGCATATGCGAGTAGTTGGATGAACTTCTGAAAGATTGTTCCTCTGGTGTTGGCGTGCTAACACCAACAAAGGGCAGCAATTAATTTTTTTATTTAATATTAGCAACTAAGCCGGGAAATTGTTTGACCCATATGCAAATGCAGTCATGAAAAATGAAAAGCGAAAAAACGGATTTAAATTAGGTAAGAACCAGCGTCGGACCAAGGGGAGACCCTTGAGGAACTCCGATGCTGATGGTGCCAAACCAGTCCACCAGTCACTAATTCTTGGATACTCTCTACATTCTGTAGTTGATACAAGAACTAAATCATTTTAAAATTACACCACGAAAGCAGGGAATGGGGGGCGTTCAATATATTCTCGGTACCGGGTTGAAGCTGTGGTTGTATATATAAATTCACTTATTTATCAAGTAATACTATTATTTTAGTGCATTCATGTAAAATTTCATATAAATGTGATTATTAATTCGCGTTTTATCTCTAGTTAAACAGGATCATAAAAAGTCATGAAGAGATGGTGGCTGTTTATCAGGGTTCCGCACCTTCATTATCAACTGCGCAAAAGTGGTCTAGTGAGTTCAAGAGAGGCAGAGAGAGCATTGAAGGCGACCCCCGCTGCTTGTACGGGAGAAAGCATCAAAGAAGTCGAAAAACTTGTTCTTGAGGATGCCCGAACAAAGGTGAAAATGATGGCAGAGATCACCAAGCTTTCAATTGGTTCCATTCACACCATTCTTCATGACCATCTTAACCTTTCAAATGTCAGTGCAAGGTGGGTGCCACGAATGCTCACAGTGCCTCAGAAAAAAGTGAGAATCACATGCTGTAGAGAGCTTTTGGCGCTGTGTAGGGAGAACGCGGACGGTGTTATGGATCGAATTGTTACTGGTGACGAAACATGGGTCCACCACTATGACCCTGAAAGCAAACAAGAGTCCACGCAGTGGCATACAAAAGGAACAGACCCCCCGAAGAAGTTCAAAGTCACTCCGTCTGCCGGGAGGCTCATGGCCACAGTTTTCTGGGACTCAAAGGGAATCTTGCTCATTGAGTACAAAAAAAAGGTGAAACCATCAACGCCACATCCTACGCTTCCACTTTGCATAATTTGGAGGATATTGAAAAGAAAAGACGGAGTAAACTCGCAGCGGGTGTGTTGTTTCTTCATGACAACGCTCCTGTTCACACGGCGCGAGTTTCCAAGGCTGCTGCGCGAGATTGTGGTTTCGAAGAAATCCAACACCCACCTTATAGTCCAGACCTTGCACCTAGTGATTATTTCCTGTTTCCGGATCTGAAAAAAATGTCTTCGTGGAAAAAGATTTTCGGATGATGAAGAACTCAAGTCGGCAATAAATGGGTATTTTGCAGAGAAAGAGGAAATTTATTTTTTTGAGGGTTTAAAAAAGCTTATCTCAAGATGTAACAAATGTGAACAAATGAATTCGCATTTTCCTTCATATCGATACCGAGAATATATTGAACGCCCCTCGTATCATGATATGGACTCAACAGGGCTGCCGTTTCAAACTTGGGAATTCCGGCAGCCATGACACTCAATTAACATAGACATACCATAGAAGAAAACGGCCCAGGCTCAAATACTTGCAAAAATAAACAACGAATGAGGAGCAACTGCATACGACACGTGTCACGACATGATCGTTTCATGAGAAACAGAAACACCCCAAAGTATAGAACCGCGTCGTTCAACTCGGCTTATACGAAAACAATGTTCAGATATGTGATAGAAAATTGCTAAAAGACACCCTATAACAATGTTGTGCTGCAATGTTCACACAACGAGCTGACCAGAAGTGCTCCTCCCAGCACTCACAGAAAGTTTTTCAAAAATGCATGAAATACTTACTTGAATCGATAGTACGGTCCATATAATTTAATGTTTGAAGATTATTTCATGCAAATGTTGACCTTGACTGCGCCTCAAGTGGTCCATCCGCTTAGTCCAATTTTGGCATACTCTTTCCAACATTTCGGCCGGTATCTCACGAATAAATGCTTCGATGTTGTCTTCCAATGCGTCAACTGAAGCGGGCTTGTCTGTATAGACATGAGCTTTAACATAGCCCCACACAAAATAGTCTAAAGGCGTTAAATCGCACGATCTAGGCGGCCGTTCCCGAACGGGAAATAAAATGTTCACCGAACTCGCCTCTCAATAAGTCCATTGTGACGCGTGCTGTGTGGCATGTGGCACCGTCTTGTTGAAACCACATGTCATGCAAGTCAAGCTCTTGCATTTTGGGCAAAAAAAAGTGGGATATCATCTCACGGTAGCGCTCACCATTCACAGTTA
Organism: Eristalis tenax; assembly: GCA_905231855.2. Lineage (NCBI taxonomy): Eukaryota > Metazoa > Arthropoda > Insecta > Diptera > Syrphidae > Eristalis > Eristalis tenax. Next base: position 24,031,577 of record HG993126.1, read on the forward strand.
CGTTACAATTCGCATCGTCTCTGAAGAAGTACAGTCCAGTGATGCCACCAGACCATAAACCGCACCAAACTGTGACTTTTTCTGGATGCATTGGTAGCTCTTGCAATGCTTCTGGCTGATATTCACTCCAAAATCGACAATTCTGCTTATTTACGTACCCATTGAGCCAAAAATGAGCTTCGTCGCTGAACACATGTGATGTCGCGATGAACATTCTTAACAGAGCACGCATTTTGAATAAAATTCAATAATTTCAAGCGTTGTTCGTTTGTTAGCCGATTCATGGCCAAATTATAGACCAAACTGAAGATGTTTGACAGTGAAAGAAAACACGAAACGTGCGTCAGCTGTTTAAACCAGTGTTGCCGAAAAGATAATAGCTAAAAAATCACCCTTTATTTATGTTTTCAAATTATTTATGTGTATTTAAGTTATAGGTACACTATTTGTATTTTTAAAATATAAAAAAAGTTGAATCTACTGCTATTCTATTTCAAAGCTCTTCGGACATTTTTTCAGAAAGTCTCATCGCAGAGTGAGAGGCGATTTTGGTCGTACCGGCAATCGAACCCAGGCAGCGAGGTTCAATTGGGAGGGAGTGGACGCACAGACTCATTATGCCGGGACATGCTCAATGATCTTAAACATCAGCGAACGTCATCGTTTTGCGTAATCGATAACCATTGAGATGAGCATGAGTTCAATTACTCTTGTTTTGTAATTGGAAGCAGTAATAATTTATTCTTTATCAGCTGAACTCCTTAATATATGCCTCATTTCACTACATTACCATAATCTGTCTGTTGTACAAAATTGTATATAACGTATAAACTTAACGTACTAAACTTAAACTATGATTGTTAACTGCAAACTTCTTCCCAAATACCCGATGTGACTAGATGCAATGACGTTACAAAGATTTATCTTAACATTTGACAGTTCTCTTCTATTTCAAATCGAACAAAGCAAGTGGTGGACATCTCTGCACACGTGCATGTGTCTAGATTGGTACAAGATGTCGCCACTAAACAACCATTGTTACGAACAGTGATGACAGTGACGCGTTTGAGTATACCCAAGCCACTAGGTTTCGTCAAATTTCTACAAACCTACAAGGTTTTTTTTTCGGGGCACATAAAACTCGCGGTTTCTGCACGACCTAGCGGCCCCCTTAAATTCATCGCCGCGTGAGAGTTTGTCAAACCGAAGAAGCCTGCAGTTCATTTTGGTAATTTTGATGTCCATTTTCTCATTTCACCTCTCTCTATTTTCTGGCGTTCTCACACTGTTGTTGCCTCCAGACATGAAGTACTGTAGAGATGGCCAACTTCCCTGGCTCATCGATGAAATGAATTTGAGAGGCTTGTTGACACTTATTCACGAAATAATGTAAATGTCATTCTCTCATTAGTCAATTTTGCTTGGGAAAACGACGTAAAAAATGGTTGTCCAAAAAAGAGCAAGAGAGGTAGAAGGTACTTCATTTCTAATGTTCTAACAAAAGACAGCTGTTCTGGTGGCGTTTTAAGAATTGAGAGCAAGAGACATTTGTTTGAGCAGGAAGAAAGAAATTGAGAGACTTGAAAATTGAAATCACCTCAAGCTCGGTGGGAATGGCCTATTGAGGTCCATACGAGCCACTCGGCTTCTGTTAGGTGGCCACGTAGCATAACCAACTGAGCTTATAATAATTCAAAGTCGATCATTCCAAGATCGAATTACCAACAAAGCAGCTGAATTCAACGAGAACTCACTCAAATTACCCGCGATATCGCCTCACACGCCAAAATTGAATAAATGTAGGGAAATATGAACCAACCACGGCTTTGAATAAACAGGATGAACATCGCAATCGAAACAAAAAGGCTCAAAGGAATACAAAGAAAGAATCCAACGTAGCTGTTGGGATGTTTTCGTGCCATCCTCACTTTAAATGCTTCCATTTCCGGTACAACGTGCATACACAATGGCTGTAGACAAATTGCAAGGACAATCGTCTGGAAATTGTGCTTCTCGCATGAACGCATATCAAACATTCTCTGGACATTGATGAACCTTTCTTCAATTTTTCCCCATATTTTCGCAAATCTGTCAACAACACTTTGTCCGGTCGCTGCTAAAAGTTACAAAGTCTACGTCAATAAAAAGTGTTTCTGCCTCAGTGCACTTCGATTTAGTTCCGTGTTGGGTCCTACATGTGTACCTCCTCCATACCCCATACCCCTCCAAAACTGCAGGTTAAAGCAGTTATCTCTCCTTTCGATATAAACAGGAATGGCAAAAATGCAATGTCGATTTCGACGCTGCTTTCACACTATCGCACGCTTGCATGCCGTCATTCACATTCAGTGTCATATGTGATCAGTTTCTGTCATTTGTCGCACATTGCCTGAGTCACCAAGGTCGCCCAAGAATACTACACGTGTTCGCTTCCGCCCCAACCCTCTCTCAAAGTCGTTCTTCTCCTGACATCGACACAAGATGAACTCCAGATTGTGATCCCACCACGCCCATTCAGCACACACTTCTCGGTGTTATTCAAACTCATGTAAATCTCGTAATCCCTCGTGGTACATCACATTTGCCTTCATCCAACCTAAGCCTGCTCCCCTGTGACACCAAATCAAAAGCCTCCACGAGCTTAGTCGCAGCATCTCTGACATCGTTTGCTGTAATCAGATAATTAATGAACTCTTCCTCTCCCTCTCCCTCGGTGTGTGTGGGTCTCCTGTCCCATCTCCGATGAGCTTCACAGACATTAAATCCAAATATACGAGTACACTTACTCTGCAGCATCACCTCGTGGCAGCGGATGTGATAAATTCCTTAACGGAATCATCCTCACCAGACACTGCGAGGGCGGCATGCCCGAGCGACGTTAATCAACGGAACACTGGCTAAATCAAACACGATTTAAATTTTCACAACCCTCGTTAACGTTATCCTTGACAATTAACCAAACCATACTCGTTATAATAACATCAAAAAACAAGAACAGTGCCGATGAAGACGATGACTATGTTGATGGCGCAATCTCATAAAATTTCAAAGAGTTGTTACTCGTAGGAATGCCACGCTTAATCGCAGGGATGTTACGGCCATCTCCGGAGGCAGCCCCTTCCGGTAATGGCACGGCACCGAGTCCTTTTTCTCCTTTTTCTGTAAACAATAAAACTCTGGGCGACATCTCCCTTCGGCGTCGTCACTGCGCCTTGTGCCAGCTATTGAGGGGAGTATTTTAGTAATCCCCCGGTAATAATCACTTTGGCACTGTTTTTACGATCAACGGGCCGGGCGGGGATGGGATGAAGTGATAAACGAAGATTTCCACAGCACTGAAAATAAACACAACGACAGTCGTAAGTCAAGAGAGTACGTGAGTGGAAGATAAAATGGAATCCTTTCAGGATTTCCTTTATTCTGCGTGTCCCGGCTTCACCGCTGCCGACGGAAAGAACGACGCGTGGACGGCACCAAGCCATCAGGCCAGTGTATCATCGTTGAACGTAATCAAGTTATAAGGGAAGTCCACATCTTATTGAATCATGTGCCCCTAATGGTCCTGAGCGACACACAAACACACGCGCGCTCAGCGCCACTGAGATAAGGAGGCCCTCTTCTGCTCTTTGAACAGTGGCAAGCTGTCCGGCGCCAGGTCTTCAGATGTCGTGCATCAAACAATTTTCTGCTGCCGACTCGAGAGTGGGGCAAACCTCAAACAGTGCTCCCCGAATGCCAATCGTGGGTGGACATTGTCGGACAACACCCACGCGGCTGTGAGACTGACTGGAGCGCAGTTGTTTGGAAATGAATGCAGTCCATTGTGCCTGCCCCATGGGCCGGAAGTTCGTTCGTAAGCGTCGCACTGCAACTGAAGATTTCCACCGAAAACCAATGAAGGATATTCTTGGTATGCAACTGCAACAAAGGATGACATTTTTGAAAGTTACCACGTTCAGAAGTCGCCGAGTAGGGTGCTGTCCACCTACATTCATGGAATCCATTCAGTTTTTGTATGCACCCCAGTTCCGGGGAGCTGGTGGCTGCGACAAGTAATTAATGTGGGTCCATAATGGGAATTGGAAAGGACAATGGGAAGGAATACCAAATGGCAGACCCCTTGGAGAGACATTTGGCTGAGAAGGCTTAGAATTACGACACATTTACAAAGTCACATGGAATTTAAGGGACAAGGAAGTGCTTGAAAATGGATGACGACTGACGACTGACGACTGACGACTGACGACTGACGACCGACGACTGACGACTGACGACTGACGACTGACGACTGACGACTGACGACTGGCGACTGACGACTGACGACTGACGACTGACGACTGACGACTGACGACTGACGACTGACGACTGACGACTGACGACTGGCGACTGACGACTGACGACGGACGACAAGGTCTGATGACTTTCGGAAAAAACCTAGAAAAAGTTTAAATATTTTTAAAGCCCTCCGAGTTTGTGCAGCTATGTGAGTTATTTCCCCACCCGGCCAGAGGCACATTGATGTGGTTTTTGCAAAGTAATCACGATGAAATTACAGTTAATTGATGGTTGCTTTAGCACTCGGACAACATGGCCTAACAAAACAAGGCGACAATTTAATCACATGGCGCCGACGAATTGGCGTCAACCACAATTATAGGCTTTACAGAGCTAATGGCCTGCGTGAAGGTCGGCATTATCGATACGCACATGGGAAGCATTTCATGGTTGCTCTAAATGAGGTTTATAATTAGAGGCGCTGAGCGAATATTTTGATTTAATTTCATGGCAAATGAACCGCGTCCACGTATGATTTTCTAATGTTTTCAATTTTGGGTAATTTAATGGTTGGCAGAATACAGATGACTAACGACGGAAGACTGATGACTGATGACTGGGGACTGGAGAGTGAAGACTGAGGACTGCTGGGTGGCAGCACCATATTTTTCCCATCAACAGGCAATGCGCTGCGAGTGTGTCGACAGTATTAACACCCTCACAACAAGGTGTGCATGATTTTGCCACGTCTTCCAGTCGGGCCTCAAGCCTTTGTTCAGGTAAGTTCAACTGAGTTCAGTGCTTCCAATCACTTCTCAGCAGATGGTGCCTCAAAGGGCTTTAACTTCACGTGGATCTTGTCCCATCCCGGAGCAGTGTAAAATCATTTCGCTGCTGTGATGATATTCGTGTATGAGTGAAATTGCTTGCTTCCACGAAAAGCGGGTGTCGTGCCAAGCGAACATCAGATGCCAGCATATACGACTTTTTTTACAGACTTAATGCGACAGAGAACGAAATCATTCTCGTGCACGTGCATATCTTCTCCAGTGCATCGTTTAAAATTCCCTTCGTAGCACATCCAAAATGGAGCAGCATAAAGGATTAAGTATTTTAAGAACAAGTGCTTCAAGTCGCCCATCCCACAGTGCTGCACAAACAGCAGTGAGTCCTTCAAGATTAAAGGGAAACGAACGTCCTTACAGCACTCGCACACACACACACTCTCGCACCAGCATTTGCATTTGCATTGTTGCCTTGCGGGTCAGAGAGGGTGTCCTTAATCTGGATGCATCTTCTTCTTCTTCTACAAACCTGTGACTCTGAACGCTGGCAGTGTTTCAGGCTTCAAGTGCACATTCAAGGACATTCCGCGGAGACGATAAGTACTGTGCCCATTTCGCCAGCAGAACAGTTCGTTGGAGCAGTAATTTTCATGCGATTTAACCTCTCTGCAGCTCGGTTTAAATAGGCTAACGACCCACCGTCGAGTGTGTATGTGTGTGCACATACCGGCAACCAGGAGCACTCTCCTCATTCGAAATGATAAGGACAACGGCTAGGATGTTGATTTTCTGCCATTTTCGGTTGGCTACACCGAACGAACGAAGCCGCAAGGGTCTGGGGATATTGGCTTTTGTATCCTTTTCGACTGCCATCTGTACATACATATGTACGGACAGCCCTGTAGGCACTCGCTCGGGAATCTTCGCTGCCAAGGATGTCTGTTTTCGGGGAGGGGAGCGAGGATGCACTTCAATACGACCTGAAGTGCGATACAAAACAAAATTCGTTCACATGTGAACATTGAACGGCAAGCCAACCAACACATGCAGGGGTGGCAGGGCGGATTCTCGATTACTAATTGAGTGCTCTCCTGCTTGATTTTTTTTGTTGGTTAACGTCGAAGGCGGGCGATCGGGCGTTGCCACGTCCCATTGTTATGGTAATTTGTAGCTTTCTGTTGCGAAGCAAGGGATGTGGTTGTACTTCTGAATACATTTAACTGCTGTGCCAAGTGGGGAAGGAGTGTGGGCAGGCCATCAATTATGAAGGAGAATTGAGTGTTTCTCACACCCTCGATGCTGCGTACGGGCATATCATATATGCTCTGAATGCTAATCCGGTGTGTTCATGGAAATGGTTCTTTGAGTGCTCACCGGGTGCGAGAGGCTGAGAGGGAGTAAGGACTCTAACATCATCTGCGATCTCAGGTGATGTCTTGTCAGTCAGTGCTGAGGCTGGAGGACTTCTCACTTGTGCCAGATTTCTTTCTATACACCGGGCTTGTGTTTAAAGGAAATGCTCGCTGTTGCTGTGGCTGAAAGGAGTTCTAGGAAACCACTACGTCGACTCAGAAATTCCTTCAAGCATTTTAATGCTTCCTGCAATATGCTTCCATTTGAATAGGGTTGCCACTTGTCCTCTTTTTGGAGGACATGTCCTCTTTTTGACGTCGGCGCGAAACGTTTTACAACCTTTTAAGAAAATTTCAACGTTTTTCCCCTTACTAGTAGTTGTAGGAAAGGGAAGGGTGTGGAAGGGGGCTGCTGGTGTGAATCAGACTACTACCACCTATCGCCCACTCCAGTGATACTGCCGCTAAATTGATCCCTACTGCAAATGGCTGGACCAGATTTGAAAACCAGATAAAAGCGTATTCATTTTGCTTTCACTGGGATTCGAACTGGGGACCCCACTAACCAAGGACAGGCACTTAACCAACTGCGCCATCCAGTCGTCTAATTGACTGACACGAATCTAAGAATCTATCCATGCAGTCCGGTGTAACATCCAAAAGTCAGAGTAGAGGCATGGACTATGTTGTGAAGGCAACTGGAAGGAGGTGTCTGACTGGCAAACGTACTCCGAACAATGGCAGACTTTGTGGGAAGCACACAGTCAAACTCGGAGCCACAAAGCTGACAAGTATGGTGACGTTGGATGTGTGCCTGCACTCGTGAGTTTGACACTCTTAGTGCCCATTTTTAAATGAGCCCTAATAAACTTTGTGGGGGGGGCTAAATTATTAGAGAGAGTCATGCCAAATGTGATAAAAGCGTTTTCTGCTCGCCGGTGGTTGCTAGATCCATGCGACAGCCAGGGATGTGTCGAAGTCATTTTCCTCGCAAGTGCATCAGCACCGTCGTTGTAGGCTATGCTGCATGTGAGCTGAGACACAGCACAAAACTCTCGAGTTGTGCGCGACTCTGCGGCAGCATGGTCGGACACTGCTGGCTTGGTCTTAACCCTTAAATGCTTCATCCACTTTGGGCACTTACTCTTTGAACAAAACGTTTGTCGGGAGTTAGGACCAGCGTGCGCAATTGGTCGTGAGTTAAATGAAAAGTAGAACAAAAGTTGTATCACATTTGACATCACTGGTTTAACCAGCTGACGCACGTTTCGTGTTTTGTTTCACTGTCAAGCATCTTCAGTTTGGTCTATAATTTAACCATGAATCGTCTTACAAACGAACAACGCTTGCAAGATATTGAATTTTATTCAAAACGCGTGCTCTGTTAAGAAAGTTCATCGCGCGCTTCTTCCATTTTATGGTCAGTTTAATCGAAGCTCATTTTTGGCTCAATGGGTACGTAAATAAGCAGAATTGTCGATTTTGGAGTGAATATCAGCCAGAAGCATTGCAAGAGCTACCAATGCATCCAGAAAAAGTCACAGTTTGGTGCGGTTTATGGGCTGGTGGCATCATTGGACCGTACTTCTTCAGAGACGATGCGAATTGTAACGTAACTGTGAATGGTGAGCGCTACCGTGAGATGATATCCAACTTTTTTTTGCCCAAAATGCAAGAGCTTGACTTGCATGACATGTGGTTTCAACAAGACGGTGCCACATGCCACACAGCACGCGCCACAATGGACTTATTGAGAGGCGAGTTCGGTGAACATTTTATTTCACGTTCGGGACCGGTCAATTGGCCGCCTAGATCGTGCGATTTAACGCCTTTAGACCATTTTTTGTGGGGCTATGTTAAAGCTCATGTCTATACAGACAAGCCCGCTTCAATTGACGCATTGGAAGACAACATTGAAGCATTTATTCGTGAGATACCGGCCGAAATGTTGGAAAGAGTATGCCAAAATTGGACTAAGCGGATGGACCACTTGAGGCGCAGTCAAGGTCAACATTTGCATGAAATAATCTTCAAACATTAAATTATATGGACCGTACTGAAGATTTCATGCATTTGTCTGAATGTTATGTTTTTTTTTTTTTTTTGAAAAACTTTCCTATAGCTTTTGAAAAATCACCCTTTAGTATGTCAGCTGTCAGGTTGGATTAATGACCTTCAGAGAAATAAGGTTTGTTCGATTAAATTTCAAAGAAAATTTGTTCGAGCAATGTTCGAAGATTCGGATCTCACGGTACCGCATAACGGAAACATCATTGACTCTTTCACTACAAGTACAGGAGTCAAGCAATGATGCCCACTCTCACCTCTCTAACTGTTCACAATTGTCCTGGATGAAATTATGAGAGAAGTCTGCGTGCAGAGACGTGGAATAACTTGGATTCTCTCTTTCTCTCTCTCTCTCTCTCTCTCTCTCTCTATCTCTCTATCTCTCTCTCTCTCTCTCTCTCTCTCTCTCTCTCTCTTGGGTTGATGGGCATGATGGGCATGATTGCTGGTTCTACGTCCACAGCAAGAAGATCCCTTTCCCAGGACTTATGGGGATGCGGAATAACTTGGATTCTCTCTTTCTCTCTCTCTCTCTCTCTCTCTTAGGCTTAGAACTTTCTTTCAACTAATTCTTTGGAGAGAATTATAAAAAAGACTAAGGCCATGGCAATTTTAAAATCAAGCGTAAGAAATGGACACAAGGGAATATTTTACAATTAAAGATGTGGTGTATGGTAGATGCAATGAAACGATAAAATTTCAGAAGAAACGAGAACGGCAGCAGAATCGGGATCGGATGGAAAAACAAATGTCGCGGCAGTTGATAGAGAAGCACTTCCAAATAAGTGAAGGCGAGGGCAATGTTTGGTTTCCGCATGGTTTACAAAATGGAGGCTGCCTGGTAGGCAATCAAAATCGGCATCATTGCTTTTAAAATGATATGTGTTCCCATGTACGAACTTACAATGTACATACTTTTTAAAAGAAATGTATTTATTGAAAGTATTTTTCACCCTCCCTTTTGGGGGTTGGATTATTTCCGAAAGCCCTTTTTTATCACGTCTGATTTTACATTTTTCGACTTTTATGGTCAAACTCAAAATATCTGTCATACTTGTTTTTGTGTATTGTGAATCGTTCTGGCAATGCCATGGTCCCCGATGGACCTTTTGAACCCCATAGACGGTCTCGATTTCCTGTGTGATTATCCTCTCTTCAAAATTCGACAAGTGATTGACTACAAAAAGCTTTCATTTACCATTACGCGATTAATGCGCGTCAGTATCGACTGGCAATAAGCCGTCCGACTGTCTGTTCTTTACTCTTCACTCTCGTCCAAGCGATTGTTGAAAATTAATTACTCGCGAATGTTAAGAAGAGAACGAAAATCAATACACTTCCCGACGACCCATCCAGCTGGGCGTAAGCACTCTGGCACTTGTGTCATCGGCACATCGCCCGCCTCATCAGTGGGGATGAGTCCGAAGTCGGTCGATGGTCCTCAGCCTCGCATCGACTGAGTTCGAACAATAAGCCTTTCTTTCGACTTCAGCGCCCGCCTGATATTAAAATCAACGTCAAGGACCAAGGTCGCTCTCCTCCTGCGCGGCGGGAAATTGGAAAAAGGCAAAATGCTGCAAAAAGGTAAACAACAAAGAGGCGTCAGAGATGGTCCACTTCCCATCATGCGCCAGTTTAATTATTTATTCACGACTCGCGGCAATGTCCCACGGCGACCCTTGTCACGCCGCGGTAGACATCGCTCAAGGCCGATGCTTGCACAAGCACAGCCACCAGCCCACCTCCCCAGCAGACTGATTGTGTTGCCCGCTAATTGATTAAGCCGAACTCTTGTTTTAGTTGCCCCACTAGACTCGATTGCACGGCCAGATGTGTGTGCGGCAGTTTGCCAAATCGACACACCACCCGGAGTGTGCGTTAAATAGAATTTTAATTGCGTACCTCTGAATGGATGGGCTTTAATTGGAAAGCAACAAACGCACGTCCTGTCCCTTCCACACCCCCAGGCCCATACGCACTGGCGGGCTACGAATCACGACTGCTGATGCGAGATGGAGTTGCCAACAGCACAACACCCCCATATGTACGCCGAAAGCGGGTACTTCATTATTCAGACTGCAAAATATGCCGAATAATTTATGAGAGGCGACTCACCTGCAGCGCAAGTGTGTCTGTAATCGCCACGAACTCCGGTGAACCGGGGGAAATAGTTAATAGGGCTTCGCAGTTGCACTGCTTTGCGTTGAACACCACCAATATGTTGTTTCTTGTTTGCCGGCGGGAGTGGGTCTGCACTCGGAAGTCATCGAACCTGAAAGGGGGCTGCGGTTAGAGTAGAGTGGGTGGGTGTTCTGTTTGCTCTGTGAATAGACAAGTGGAAGCAATAAGTGGAAATCGTTTTGCAAATCAGGGAAAATACTCAGTAAAGTGGGGGCGGAAAGTGGTTGGGTGGTTACGAGTTTACGGAGCTCACCTATCAGCGTTGGATAATATGCGAGTAATTGGTTGTGATCGGGTGGGAGGTTGTGTACCGATGTAAGGAAACTTTGCGTGTTGAGGGTTAGATGGGAAGAGTACTTGTTTGGCTAGGAGTAGCCTGGCAATTGAAGTTGAAAGCACGAGTCCTGACATTTAACAGTGCTTACAAACTTCACTCTAATGTTGTCGGTGATCATGGGATCTAGAGGATATCACGAAGTCTTTGGGCTGAACTTTGTAATTTTTCCTTCATACAACGTACAACGGCATGGGCCTACTCGAGGGATCCAACGCCTTAAGTTTGCTGGGCTGGGCCATGAAGAGCGCATGAGCACCTTATCCCCGGCCCGAAGAGGGTTCGACTCCGAAAATGAGGGACAGCGGATCAGATGCCGCCAACGTCCAAGGTGGAGCACACACGCGGAAGAGGAAGCCTGAGGCAGCTAGCCAGAGATGGTGCTAGTTGGAGAGGCTTGTTGGTTAAGGTGCAGGGCCATCCCACGGGAAAGTGACAAATTCGGCTCCCCTTGTTTCAAGGTCTACCATCCCTGTCCCAGAGGTCGGACTTGGTGGTACGTCCACAGCAAGAAGATCCCTTTCCCAGGACATGCCGTCCCTATGGGGATGCTTAAAGTGTCGGCGAGAGCAGTCAATTAACGTATCTGGCAACCGCATCATATTCATCGCCCTATCCGGCCAGGACTTACTTGGGAGTTTGAGAAAACAACCTTGCCATCTGCAGATCAACCCCCAAGTCCCCCCCACCCCTCCAGGCAAACCACCAAGCAGTTGGAACGCAAATCATAGACTAAAAATAAAAGATGAAAACGTACGTTTTCCACATCCGGAGATACAACGTGAAATGTAGCGCAGCAACGTCATGTAAGCAGCCCCCAAGGTCCTGGCCCACCACCGCAGCCCGCCTCGAGCGCCGCCCACCGCTGTCGCTGAATAAATGGAAGGCCGCTGCTAAGAGTTGGCTGACTGCCAAGAAGTCTGCGTTGCAAAATGAAAAATTACACAAAGTTTCATTGTCGTCCCCATCGCCCTTTCTCCCGCCACACCCAGCACCGTGTTCACGGTGGGTACCTTAAGATGGGGTGGTGGGATATAAGCTCATCGCATCGCTCACCCCGTCTGCCGTGTTGTGTCTTGGGGATGATGATAACTACGTCTTTGTTCGGGGCAAGGTGACATCTTCCATCTGCGATTGCGTGTACGGGGGTGTGTTTGCCTCCACCGTTTGTGGGTAATTGTGTCAAATTGAAATTGATTTTCCCGCTGCCGTATCCCTGACTAATTGTTTGTTCTTGCTCGTGTAGGAAACGCAGCGGCGGCGCCGAGAAGAATACAAATCATGCCATGTTTCGACGCCTGCCCGGAACCCTGACCTTATCGACCACAGGTCCTTTCTTTTCTCTCCATTCCTTTGTTGTGCTTCCACTAATTGAGAGACAAATGCGCGTCAAGTGAGGGCCGGGCAGCAAGCACAGGATAAATAGACACGAGTTCATTTGGGTTTAAGGGCTTATGACTGGCATATGGGAATTCTGAACGGGAGACCGGAGCCAGATCGGCCGGGGTGATGGTGTGAGTGCCAAACATGTCAAGGGACTTTCACCAATCGAAGAGTGTATGTGCGATGGACAATTCCGGGGCAGACGTCTGAGTGAGTCATTAAATGGAAGTTCATTCTACTCAATTGTCTGGCACAGGTGCTCGTAAGTGCCGTCAGTTCTTGATTATTTTTTCGTCTGGACTATGTCCTTGGCAGATGGTTGCTGGAATTATTTCATTGAAAAGGATTAGCACCTCACACAGCTCCTCTACCACACGCTGAGGCATTCATCCGAAAAATTGCCAATCTTGTGCGTGAATTGTGATTTCTTTTAATGAGCACGGAAATGTGACTTCTGACGGACTAAGGGTTAGTTTGGTGGCTCAAAGGGAGGCTCAAAGGTGGCTCAAAAGTGCTAAATTGTCTCTATTCTCTTAAACAAATTATGGCAAAATACTGCGTGACAGGTTATTCAATTTACTCTTAACATATCGTATTCGCTTGGCTCGGCGCCTGCAAATCCTTACGTAATCGGTTATCCTACGATGCTTCTGGGTCAGGTAGTTTCTAAGAATTGCAGCATTTTCCACGGACTACCGTGGCACACCACTGCATCACCTTGCATCAGAATGTTGCGAACCATTGTCAGTGCGGTGCGAATTCTTCCAGCACACAGCAAACGATTGCAGTTGATGAGTTTCTCGGTACATCCCGCAGACGAACTGATGCACCAATTTACGTCGATATCGACGGATGCCATCAATGGATTGTTACGAAACAAAACTCTCAGATTTCTAATTATTTCCTTCCCTGCTTCATTTTCACACTACAGCAACACAAAAAAGTGTGACCAGGAAAGGAAGAATAGGTGTTCCGATTTTCATGCTTCAGCAGATGCTGAGGTCAGCGATGACAATGTTCAGATGGTTGGCAACTTCCTCCCGCATCGTTTCACGCTTGACGAATTTGTGAAAATAATTAAAAAATGTAATAGAAATTCTGGTTGTTTTTTAGTTTGCGTGTGAAGGCACTTTATTGGACTTTAAGCCACAAAGCAGATAGATTGTCGCGAATTGAAAGAACATAACAGCCGCGCGGCCAGTATAAACGAAGACCCCGAAATGTCGATTTGTCTCCGATCAACTAAATTGAGCGTCGGAAGAGTCCATCGTTTTTTGCTGTTCGATTTGGCCCTACATCCGTTTAAGATGAGGTTGAGGCAAACATTTTTAGCAGGAAGGCTTTAGACAGCATAGCGCCGCGCAGTGGTCCGCTTTGTATGGGAGCTCGAGTTGTATAAAGCCCCACCGTGATCGATGATCACGAGAGATCAGCAGCTGTAGAAAAAAACCCCACGCAGTCATCACGAGTCAATGCAGAAACGCTTGGCAGCGTCAGCAACATGTTCCTTGGAGAGCAGCGTCCCCAACGATCATTCTTTCTCTCATCATACGTACAACTCATGCAGTCACCACGTCTCTATACAGAATCGATTGGCAGCGTTACCAACGTGTTGACTGGCGAGTGGCGTCTCCAACCAGATGGAGTCCTTCTCTTTATGACTTTGCAAATATGGTTTATTTAAGAAAAATATGTACAGTAGCATTATTCAAAGTATTGCCCATCTGAAGCTATGACTTTTTCCCATCTTTCTGGCAATTTGTTGATCCCATCCAAAAAGAACTATAAAGCGGGTGGGTCACATCCACTGTTTTCCCGTGGGGCCGAGCGTTGTCATGATGGAAAACTATTGCCTCGTGTCTGGTCGCATATTCCGGCCGTTTTTTTCGACTACTGCTCTCTTCGAACGGACTAATTGTGTTCGGTAGCTTTTAAATCGTGCAAACCACTTTTGGCACGCTCGCTTAGCTAGCGCATGTTCACCATAAACTTCCATCAAAATACGATGACTTTCGGCAGTAATGAAGAAGAACTCCCCACAAAAACACTTTTTCAGGCACAAAGTTCGACATATTTGAGTGAAAACAAGTTATTGTTGTTTACGCTTCAAATGAATGACATATGACTGAAATGACGTACAATGACAGTAGCTTTCCAACGCATGTTCCAATGGAATAATGCAAGTTACGCCATCTCTTAGCAGTTATAGATAAAAGTGTGTGTTTCCCTTCGTTACTCGCGGAAATAAATATGTAAGACCTGCGCACATGTTTGGTTCTTGCCTACACACATCGGCAGAAAATCTGATGACAGACAAGTCATTGGAACACAAGTTATCCCCATATTCTGCTAGACGAGGTGACAAATTCTCGCCTCGCATTTTTCTGTCACCTCGTATCAAAATGTGTATTCTTGAGTTCAAGTGAAATGACAAAAAACCAATCAAACTCTCAACTCAAAACTGCAACACATGCTGCAGTGGGATCAATTTCCATTCGGTGGTTATATTTGCTAACTCTTGTAATTTCCCTATGCATTTAACGCAGAACTCGTTCTTATTGGATCGCGTCTTTGCTATACTTCCTCGAAGGACTGAATTTAATGACCCCACTAAATGCAAGCGAAAAAATCTCTCTCATTCTATGTCGCTTTCTCCTGAAGTGTGACTAAGGACCGAAACCACGAGGTCCGGATGAAACCTTGATAGGCCGTTTCCACCGAGCTTCAAGTGGTTTCGCTCTCAATTCTCAAGTCACTCGCTCTCAATGTATACGTGCCCGCCCAACGAAATGTCACTCGTTCTCAATTTTTAAATGGCCGCCAGAACAGCTGTTTGTTGACAGGACATAATAGTGTGAGAAAATGGAAAGAGACAAAATGAGAAAATAAATACCCAAATAAACAGTACATCACACTGTATGACGCTGATGAACTCGAGAAGGATTTAACACACGATAGTCGTGCGCGTGACAAATGCCACTTAAAATAACTAAGAGAATGCAAATTTGTCAAAGTGACACAAAGAGAGTGATGGATTCTATAGTTCTTGTAGTCCTTATTCCTACATTCTTGAGCCGCGCCTGGCAATGACCGTTGGGTTGGGCACTTTCTCCTAGCTGCGTGTAGTAAATCGTGTGAACTGTTGTGGGAATGTGATGCCAGGGGAATAATCATATCGCGAGCTTAGCTGCCTCTTCAGAATAAACCTTTTTGGGTATTGATTGAAAGATGCTGCAAATAACTTCCAATATGCCTGCGAGTCCTGTTATCAATAGAATGTATGATTTAGTGACTTCTGCCGCGACATTTGGAGTTAGAAAAAATCTTCTTGAAGTATTACCGTCATTCGTTGCCCCAGTTAATTGCTTTATCCCGTCAACTTGTATTCCAACCTTTGTGTTCTGGTGTCATGGTTCACTGAACCAAGTCTATTTCAAGAACCCATCGTGGTTCCTGTTTGCGATTCAACTCATCGTGTCAATGTTTGCTTCGTTCGTTGCAGTTGTTCACAATTCACGTTCACGTTGCGACCTAAATCAGTGGATTTCGTTGCATCAAAACCAGTCGACCTGCATGAACATGGGACCAAGCCAGTGGCTTTTGACTTCCCCCATTCTTGCCCCCACTCCCATACGCACCGAAGCGACGCAGTGTGCAACGTGAAAAAGGGATGTCCGACACCAACCGAGTGCCAGGCATGACATCCTCCTTCCGGCTCTCCCCGTTGCTATTCAGTTGAGAAAATCCTGCTCATTTATTATTTACACGCCATTGAGTGAATGTCCTGTCAGTCAAAGAAAGCCAAATCTGCTGCTCCCTGCTATCGACAGCGCCGGGATATGGGTCATCCGGCAGATCATTCATCTTTCATTGCTGCACACAAAGCCCCATCATCCATCATAATCATCATAATCACGGAAGAGGAATTCGCAAAAATATCCTGTCAAATTGAGCGGGAAAAAGGCGCTTGGGGTGATACATTGACTAGAGCGTTGGCCAACCCATAAGTGGCCAGCTGTTGTTCCGGCAAACGGTCTAAAGTGTGCACGGAGGTCACGTTTGGCTTTGTCTGCAAGGACACCTGCAGTTGTTATTGAATATTGCAAAGTGCTGCCATGTTTGCTTTTCGCTTCGGTGTTGGCTTTATCGCAGTGCGGCGACAGACGAGAATCACGTTTGGAAAGAACAGCGATGTCGGGAGTCTGCAGGAAGCACTCTGGTAATGTGTTTGATCGCTTTTTTTTTAACTTGACTGTTAGGGCGGTTTTGTTTTCCAGTTGAGATGTAGTGAAGAATTGTCTCCGTTATTGTGTTTTGTGTCCGTTGCTGTGTTTTGCTGAGCATGGGTTGGCAGGTACTTAAAAGTGCTGTTCCATCCCATGTCATTCGAGCGATAGGTTTGTGAGAGTAAGCGTGAGGCTGAAACTTCGATGGGGAATGTGCAAGGCTTAGGGCCGGTGATGCCAGTAGGTACTGAACCGAAATTGGAAACCACGAAGATGCGGTGTTGTAGGTTAGGTTATGTTGAGGAAGCTGACAGTCAATATGCAACAGTCACACTTGGACCAGCGTACGCCCATTGTGTTGCCACGTGGATCTGGTGGATCATACTCCTCAAAGCAGTTAGTGCTTTCGATTAAGCGACGAAGATGGTTGACACTAGCATTGCTTAGCCATTCGGACACTGCTGAGAAGGTGCACAGTGTAATGTTTCCTTAGTTACTTACTGAGCTTACCGTGCCTTAGCAATCACTGCCTTCCATTGTTGACGGTCCTGCGCGATTCTTCTATTCATCAAGACCAAGCTGTCTTGCATCCACTGTATCTTGGCCGGAGTGTCGGCCTTCTTCTCCTTCTCGAACCAGGAGCCTTGGATTCGAAGACCCTCTTAGCTGGATCGTTGGTTACCATTCGTTGAATGTGGTCGAGCCAGTGTAGTCGACGGATGTTTGTCTTCCGGACTGCACCGCGGTTGTGTTTTCTCCTCCATTCGCCTTCCTCGCAGACGGGACCATACCCCGACGTAGAATTTTAATTTCGCAGACACCAAGAATAAGCTCCGTTGTTTTGCTTAGCGTCCAGCTTCAGGCTCCCTAGAGCAGGACTGGCAAAATAGGAGTTTTGTACTTCGTTTTGTCCTCATTGACCTTTTCGTTTCGGCTGTTCTTCAATCGCCGTAAAAGCTTCTACTACGGCACGCGCTTTGATGTCTATGTCATGTGCCTAACCCAATTATTGGACTGACTTGCAGAAGATAGTGCCTTCTGTGTTTACAGCTGCCCGTCGCACTATCTACTCCAGTACCAGATTGAAGAAATCACACGGCAGCGCATCTCTTTGTCGAAATCCGGTGCAGCTTTCAAACGGCTCGGAAGTCCTCGAGTCGTGTTAACGTGGTGCGACACAACCGGATAAATTTTCCCGGGATCACCAATTCGGCCATCAAATGCTTTAGTAAGCGGCTTTAAAGTCGATGAAGGACCGGCCGGCCCCCGGTCTGAAACTGGCCAGCCTTCTCTAGGATCTGCCTTAGTTTGAAAATTTAGTCTATATTCGATTTGCCGGGCCGGAAGCCATAAGCGGGTTTAGACTTTCTAGAATAGGATCTTGTAGGCGAGTAAGCAGGGATATCCCTCTATAGTTGCTGCAAGATGTAGAATTGCAGTTTTTGTAGATGTAGCATGTGGAGCTGATATTCCGTCGGACGATCGTCCTCTGGCAGAGTTTTTCTTTCGATGGACAAAGTGGGAACAGATATCGGCGAAAGTAATTGCACATTTGAATGGAGGCAGCAAGTTAAATTAGAGTGATGGAGAGTAACTGATATAGACATATTTATAGACTCAACCATGTACACCCAACCCATTCTGGTGGGTTGGGTGTACATATTTATAGACTCAACCACATTGTGCATCAAGATCAGATTATTAATGGAATAGGCTTTTGCAGATGATCATAAAGCAGCGTAAGAAAGCATGCCCGACTTTTAGAATATCAGGATAAGCCTGGAATACAGAAAGATAAGTCTCCCAAACATCGCCTATACGATGTCCTCTGCCATTTTGTGTGAACGCCTGAGGCCAGTGCGGTTTCTGAGCGGGGAAGTAGACCATCGAACATTTCTTTATACTGCAGCAGCTGACCTATACATTCCCATTTATTGTTTTAACATAACTGCCAAACTCAGGTTGTGCAGGATATGGCTTGCGCTACAGCCAGTAGAGGGCGTCGCCATTGAAAAGCTCTGGTGGTGAATCGCTTTTCATGGTTGTGCTGACATATTCAAAGCTTGCAGCTTCTGGAAAAGTAATTGTAAGCCAGACGTGATCCAAAACTAAAGTGAAATCCCTCTAGTTTTAAACTCTCTCTTTAACTAAATATTGCGAAATTTTCTTAGACGAGGTGACAAATTCTCGGCTCACATTTTTCCGTCAGCACACATCAAAATCTATATTCTTGAATTTAAGTGAGGCGACAAAAAACCAATCAAATTCTCAGCTCAAAAAATTCAACTATTTCCCAACATATGCTATATAAAGGGTGATTTTTTAGCTATTGTCTCTTTGGCAACACTGGTTTAAACAGCTGACGCACGTTTCGTGTTTTGTTTCACTGTCAAACATCTTCAGTTTGGTCTATAATTTAACCATGAATCGTCTTACAAACGACCAACGCTTGCAAATTATTGAATTTTATTATCAAATGCGTGCTCTGTTAAGAAAGTTCATCGCGACATCACATGTGTTCAGCGACGAAGCTCATTTTTGGCTCAATGGGTACGTAAATAAGCAGAATTGTCGATTTTGGAGTGAATATCAGCCAGAAGCAATGCAAGAGCTACCAATGCATCCAGAAAAAGTGACAGTTTGGTGCGGTTTATGGGCTGGTGGCTGGTGGCATCATTGGACCGTACTTCTTCAAAGATGATGCGAATCGTAACGTAACTGTGAATGGTGAGCGCTACCGTGAGATGATATCCAACTTTTTTTTGCCCAAAATGCAAGAGCTTGACTTGCATGACATGTGGTTTCAACAAGACGGTGCCACATGCCACACAGCACGCGCAACAATGGACTTATTGAGAGGCGAGTTCGGTGAACATTTTATTTCACGTTCGGGAACGGCCGCCTAGATCGTGATATTTAACGCCTTTAGACCATTTTTTGTGGGGCTATGTTAAAGCTCATGTCTATACAGACAAGCCCGCTTCAATTGACGCATTGGAGGACAACATTGAAGCATTTATTCGTGAGATACCGGCCGAAATGTTGGAAAGAGTATGACAAAATTGGACAAAGCGGATGGACCATTTGAGGCGCAGTCAAGGTCAACATTTGCATGAAATAATCTTCAAACATTAAATTATATGGACCGTACTATCGATTCAAATAAAGATTTCATGCATTTTTCTGAATTGTTGTGCTTTTTTTTGAAAAACTTTCCCTTTATTTGTGTCTTCAAGTGGGATCAACATCAATTCGTTGTTTTTCGTGGTTGCATTTGATAATTTGTATAACTCTTCGATGCATTTGGTTCAGAACTCGGATATATTGGTTTTCTTAGCAAAAAATGTGCAACGACTCAATCGGGCGAGACTTGCCAGCACTAAAAGGAGTTTCTAAAAGTGCCGCAGATGAAGGAAGGAAGACGGCATTCCTTGTGGAACGTTGAGAGTGAGCTGTAGTAAGCTCCGGAGTATATATAAAATGGAAACTGACTCTTGAGTTTAATTTATATAAATAACAGTCGTCGTTAAAGGCTTCGTTAAAAGTGTATTTCTGAGTGTGATTGGAATTATCCTCCATTAAAGCGACTTGCCACCCAAATTGTTGATTTATTGTTATTCTAACGCTTTTACACATCAACTTTTATTGCTTAACTTACATATTTATCCTATTTATCCAACCACACTTTCTCATGAAATGTGACTAAGGGAATACACACTATGGTCGTGCGAGTGACAAATGTCACTTAAAGTGACTAAGACAATACAAATTTGACACAGTGACACATATTTTTGGGTGAAACGACTAAGAGAATGAAGGGGACTAATATTTCCAGCTGTAGAATGTTTTTTTTTTTCCAATTTTGGTATCAAATTTTATCGTGGATTTAATTTTTTGGAACTCATTTAAGTGACATCTAGTTCCGTGATATGTTGCCTGCTTCTTGATGTTGACTCTCTCGCAGTCAACGGTGAACTGAAGCGACATGGCATAATCGAAAAACAAAGAACGCAGATGGTTGTGATGTTGCGCAGCAATATGTGCTGAAGAGACAGTGTGTAATATTCCAGAACAAAAACTTTGTGAACGTGTAAGCTGATCATCAAATTTTCCTTCCGCATGCGTGTCGGAGCAATTTGCAGTTGAATCCACTTACCCAGGTGGGCAAAAGAGCAGGAAACCCTGGGGCAGTACAGCTGAGGAGGAATCGAGCTCCTTGGAAATGAGTTGGGGAGAGCCTAAGTCCGAACGAGATTGTGCGCAGGCGTGGTTGACTTGCCTCGACCTAAGATGGGTTCTTAAATACTGAAAGCAAAGTCAGCGACCGCCACCGGATGAGTAAATGAAGTCTTTGCATTATTTTCGACTTGAATCGAATAGACCTGTTTAAGCACAGAAAATTACATTTGATGACCTAAGGTCCCATCAATCACGATGGTTTCGCCAGTGTCCACTGAGTGACAGGACCCCGATGTCCTGGGTAATCCTAATTACTTTTCGCATCAATAACCGACTATCTAGGCTTCGACTAGGATTTGCTCTCAGCCATAACCATCGGGGCGTAAACCAAAAACAAATAAAAACATTATCCTTTGAAAAGTTCACCAAAAAAAAGTTCCGATCTCAACTCGTGTCTCAGACAACAAAAAAGTAATGAATTTTGCAAACTTATCCCTGCCGCGTACACCACACCCCGTCAATACATCACCCTTGAGGCTTTAGGCTGTTCGTCAAAGGAAATTCTGGCAATTTAAGAGCCCGCCGGCATAAATACCAAAAGCAGAGTTCAAGTATTTACACGACTTTCGCATTAACAAAGCCTCCCCGAATAAAAGCGGGCGCGCTCGTCCCACCCCAGTCGACCAAGAGATAATTTTTATTTCGGCTGAAAAACGAAAAATCTACAAATAGGCGAGAAGTTGTGCTTCCTCCCGCCACACCACCCCGAACCAAACCAAAACTCCAAGTCCCTTCGGGGGTTGCTACTAATTGTGTGAGCTGGCTCAAGTTCAAGCGTCTGATGTGACCTCGAATAGTTATCGTCGCTCGGTGTCTGGATTTGGATGGTGTGGCAAAATAAGCGGCCGACGGGGGCAGTTATCAGCACACACTTTCCAAGTGTCTGTTGCCACATATGGCAACTGATGTATAACGGCATTACAGAGAGGGGGACAAGACGTCTGAAGTTGGGCTCGTGGTACATGGACATGTGGATACGAAGGGATAAAACAGTTTCCTCTCGATTCCGTCGGGTGAACATTTGGGTTTAATTTAATTTTGGACTGACTAAAAGTGGACTGAAGTCGGGGATATGGAGCAAGCTCCTGGCGTTGGGGAGTATGATTCTGTGAAAGAGGATTGTCAAGACGGACTCGGAGTCGGAGTCGGACTCGGACTCGGACTCGGACTCGGACTCGGACTCGGACTCGGACTCGGACTCGGACTCGGACTCGGACTCGGACTCGGACTCGGACTCGGACTCGGACTCGGACTCGGACTCGGACTCGGACTCGGACTCGGACTCGGACTCGGACTCGGACTTGGACTCGGACTCGGACTCGGACTCGCACTCGGACTCGGACTCGGACTCGGACTCGGACTCGGACTCGGACTCGGACTCGGACTCGGACTCGGACTCGGACTCGGACTCGGACTCGGACTCGGACTCGGACTCGGACTCGGACTCGGACTCGGACTCGGACTCGGACTCGGACTCGGACTCGGACTCGGACTCGGACTCGGACTCGGACTCGGACTCGGACTCGGACTCGGACTCGGACTCGGACTCGGACTCGGACTCGGACTCGGACTCGGACTCGGACTCGGACTCGGACTCGGACTCGGACTCGGACTCGGACTCGGACTCGGACTCGGACTCGGACTCGCACTCGGACTCGGACTCGGACTCGGACTCGCACTCGGACTCGGACTCGCACTCGCACTCGGACTGGGACTCGGACTGGGACTCAAAACGCAAATTCATTCTATCCACTCCCACTGAAAAATGTGTATACTTCTGAGCCACCCAAAGAAATACCAATCCAAAACTCATCAACATCCCAAAACTTATAAATATAAATTCCGGAACCGAACGCCGTCCAGTACAAAGCAGTCTCCCCTGTCATCGATTGATACCCTTCCGTGCCACAGCACAAGCATGCTGGTTGAGGGAGGAGTAACCTTCTGTGTCCTTACCGGTGATCCCATGATAATTTGCTTTGATTCCGAGAAAAGTAAAATTGTTGTCTCAATAAACATCAGAAAGTGTGGATATCCACAAAGGTGCCGGGCTCCTGAATTAATTAAGATACGCCTACATGAGTCCTGCGTCAAGGGTCCTTGAAAGAAGAATGTTATTCCACAGCCGGAAAGGCTGCCGCCTGGCTCCCAACGAATTCCCCAAATAATTTACAGAAGGCGGTGGTGAACTGATTGAAAGGAAAACTCCGTTTTTATGCAAAATCAAATTCAGATGTTCAGTCAGTGGCCTGTGGGTGAGCGGGGAGCACCCTATGCCAGCCCGCAAGAACCGACTTTTATGTTCCCGACGTAGATGGTTTTCCTAGCTTGCTGAATGGGCAGGAAATATGGATAGTATCCTGTCTGAATCTGAGAACCTGCAGGATGGGCCAAGATGGATTCGTGGGAAACCCGCGCGCCTCCACTCACCTCTAGGAGCAGGCCAAAGTAATTATAAAACACTCTTCTATAATAAATCAACGCGGTGCCCACACGTGAGAAAATGGGAATCTTGGGAAAACCTATTCGGCTTCCGTTGGGTCTCGCGACTAGGACGGGAAGTCCCCGAGTCAGGACTTAGGACATAATAGGACTGGCTAGAGAAGGATGCTCAAATTTGGAAATTCAAGACGATTAATGTCAGATGATGAGGGAGAGGAGGTATTTTTCGGGTGTACGACGAGGGGGGTCCAGGGATGACGTCCTTAAAATTGAATTCATTTCCAGGTATTTTTCAAGCATTAAGGACCTGATTGTATCAATTGAATGGTTGTGTAATGAGGATATCCTAGCTTCGGGTTGCCAGGACGATTTTCATGGAATTGTATAGCTGTCCATTAGAGGACTGTCGGCGGATGAATATGTACAGATAAGTACGGAGGATGTAAGGAGGTGTGCTCTGCTGTGGCACTCATAGTCCAGTGAAATCTGGATGCCCCAAGTTGTCCTGAATGAAAATGCGCGCCCACTCGAGTCCTTATTTCAGAGCCAACTTAATGAACGGCTGTGCACAAATTTGATGAGACCAGGGTGCAGCCACTTGTGGCACGTCTGAGGATCTCTGCAAGTTCAGAGTCGATTACAAAAGTCGGTCGCTACCTTTTCCATATTTCTTAAAAAAATGCTGCTTGGAGAGGGGTACATGACAAATGTTTGCCACAAGTAATGTCAAGGTTTGTGCTGCCGATCAAAATAACCAATCCCCGACTTTCTATGAAAATTGATCGCATCACAACCGATTGAAAATAGCACCTCTTGCTAGAAGAGCCTGTAATTTAGCTGGAACCTCATCCGGGGATAGTCTTGCGAAATGGCGGTTGGAGCCAGAGCTGAGGCGGTTATTTTGTGTACCATGAGTACTACTTTCGAATAAAATTTCAAGAATGTTCAAATAATCTATAAGCGTCCCTCAATGGACCCCTCTTGTAGCACTATCGGAAATAGCTCTTAAATCAAAGAGCATCGATTTCTATGCTGAACCCAGCTTAAAGCTGTTTCTTGTTTAAGAGAGAGCAACCTGCGACGAATATTTCCCGTAGGTCAGGCAGGCCAATGATTGCCAGCAAATCATCCTTTGGAAAGTCACCCCATGAACTTCCTTAGAAGTCGTTTGCAGAATTCACAAATTTCTGTGCTGTCAATCATGCTCTGCCTCGTTTCCAGTTCAGTTGCACAAGCAGCATTTCCCAGCACGAAGCTGTTGTCATGGGCTTTGGACCTTCCAATGACTTCCACGCACGAGTCAATATTTCAGCGTCGACAAGTCGCACTTAAAGTGTGCGTCAAGCCATCTTAAAGACATCCTGAGATTAAAGTGCTTACAAAAAAATTTAAAAACCAAGTCATCGTCGTCCAATTACTGTTCCAAAAAATGCCTCAGGCCGTATTGATGTCCCCTCCCGCTGCCACCTGCCCGTGGCTTCGTGTTTCATTTAACAGGACAAAGGGCCTCTGCTTTGTCACCCCCGATGTGGGATTCAAGGCGATTTTTTCCATCAATCACTCAACGAACATTTAAATTTCAATTTAACCATCGCCCCAACGGAGCACAAAATGTCAGGCAATAGCCCTCGGCCCAGTCCGCACACCCTCGCCCGAGAAAAAATCGGCACACGCCAACTGAGTGAAGGATGGACGCAAAATGAAAAATATAAATTGCTTATCAATAATGTTTGACGGGTTGTTATTAACCACCCTCCCCCTCCCCCACGCCAGACCAGGTCCAGTGTGAAGCACTCATTCTCGGAATCATGCGGACTTTGTTTGCGGGCAGAATGGACAAGCGGCTGGATTTTCGGAATATTTTTCTGCTGTGGGAGAGTAATTCAAACTCGTCACCGTAACAGCCCGTGACATGTTGGCGATTGCAAATATTGATCACAAAGCATAGTCAACCTAACACCCAAGTGCATTCAATCAACACTTTAAGGGGAAAAAATGTTCCACATACGCCCCGAGACCGGTAATTTTTAGCCATCTCCTCAAACATCCCCGAATGAGTTCCACTCGAATGGCTG
Source organism: Eristalis tenax (assembly GCA_905231855.2). Lineage (NCBI taxonomy): Eukaryota > Metazoa > Arthropoda > Insecta > Diptera > Syrphidae > Eristalis > Eristalis tenax. The sequence continues at coordinate 24,056,936 of HG993126.1, forward strand.
TGTAACTTCAGCCAACAACCCACACGACGCGCCACAGCGCTATGCGCGCTTGTTGCCAAAAGTCGAAGGTGAAATACGGCACTTCCTCCCTCTCTGGGCATACATCAATATTCTGTGACAGGTTCGGTGCGAATAAATAAAACCGGCATGGAGCGCGGGTTGGAGCAGCGACCTGCCTTCTCGAGCACCTGCACCTCCGCATGAATTTGTCTCGCAGTCTGTGTGGTTTTTGGTGGGTGGTGGTGAGTGTGCTCGCTTCGGTGGATAAGGGGGGACGCATGAATATTCATAAATTCGGCGAAGTGTCGTTCGATTTAAATTACGGGCACTTCTCTGTTGAGGACAGTTTATCTTCTTCCGAGGGACTCTGGGCTGGTGCTTGGGACTGGGTTTATGTCATATTCCGAGGAACATTTATTGCTTGCGTCGATAATAATTTCTGACGCGTATCCGTTGGGCTATATTTTTTCTTGTCGGTCGGTTGTGATTGAGAGCTTTACTTTTTTAGGAGCGGGTGGCGTGAGATTGGACTGTTGCGAGGTCGGAGGTGGGGAATATGCTTTGAACGCGGTTTGATGAGGACGATGGAGGGCAGGTCTTGAATTTGGCCTGAGATGAACTGGAAAATAGAACAGAATTACTTACGTATTAATGTTCAAGGACCAATGGGGGATCCTGAGTCTAGTCTCAACCTTCGTGGACTTTAAAGGGCGTTTGTCATGAGAGTCAGTCACAAGTGCCAGACTTTGAGAATCTTCAAGAATTCTCTCCGCACACAGTCAGACACTCCAGAACGCTGTTAAAGTTCATGTTTACCTTCACATACATGGACCTTTGATGCACTTTCCTGATCAATGCCGATCCTTCTAGCAACCGACAGGTGGTTAGTCCCAACTGCCCGAGAGGGATATTCAAGTCCTTTGCACAAAGGCAAAACTCGTTGACATCGTTCACTTCCAATTCCGTAAAATGTGCTTATCCGAGTCAGTCAAAACGTGTTAATCCACTCAGCACTTGGACGGAGCCATTGTGTTGTGATCCCTCTCGTTTGACCCAGAGACCAGTCCAGAGTAATCACAGCACTCACCGCAATGTGGCCTTCACCAGAGTGTGCACATATTCGAGATGTAATAACCACCCCCTCTCCCAACTGTGACCTGCCCGAGTCCTCACAGTTCACCTGAGTCTCACGAAATGAACGCGCTATTCGAAGTCCACACAATGAACTTGCACGAGTACGTGGTGCCACTGCAGGGCCGAAAACGAAGGTCTACCCATCAAGCGCTCCCACTCCACTGGGTCGGGGGAACACGATAAAGTGTGCTTCAAGGATGTTATTGTGGAACTCTTTATTACGAAACCTCAAACCACAAGTGCGCATCGAACCGGAACATCATAAACTTTAGCCACACGTCCATACTCTTGCTGTCCGGAAATCAACCGGAAGAAATGGTCACCACATCAGACGGGCTGCTGCTGGGGTGAGTGAGTGAGTGAGCGAGTACTTCTGGCGCTTCTTTGAATCTGGCCATCGACAAGTGTGCTCGGAAAAAATCCCATTTTAATGGAATTTCACTCAGAATTCCTTCCAGGATGGCGGTCGAAAGCGCACTGCTGTGTGTTACTTCTGCAATAGCTGCACCCGCATTCCCTGGCCCCCTCCCCAGCATATGAGACCGTAAAGTTTCGCCGAAGTGTGATTCGAAATTAATTAGGATTCCTTCAACCACCACCGCAGGTGCGTCTGAGAGCACGTTCGCCTGAAGGAGCTGTGGCCCCGTTGGGTACACGTTCAGTGAAACGGAAGATGATCCCATATTTCCCCATCCGAGGAGGGATTAAGTGGCGGTTGCTTATTAGCAACGCCAACGAACACTGATAATATTCAGCCTATCTGCGGCGCTAATTCATTAGAAACGTCGAGACGGTTGGGAAGCGAGAAGGTGGTGCACCCTTTCGCATGTTCGGCGAATTCGGAGCAGGTCAAGTGTGCGATAACTTAAATGATACTGAGTTAAAGTTTGAGGAACTCTTAGACGTGCATTTCTGGCATCTAAGGAGCTTTTACTGGGACATGGAGGTGTGGGGTGGTTGGGAGGTACGTTGGAGAGGGATGCACACAAAATCACACAGAAGGGCACATTTCGAGTGACCACACGGTCACGTATCGAGTTGGGCTTTGTCCTCGGTTGGATGACTTTGAATTTGTCATGTCTCCCAGGTCTCCTTGTCCAATCTTTTCACACGTTGTTAGCCTCGAGCTCGTCCAAAGTGGTTGGAGTTTTAGAGCAGACTGAGAATTTGATTTGACGCAGCCCTGAAGAAAATAGTCGAGAGGTGCCACTTTGAGAAAGTTTTTTTGAGAAAGTTTTTGCCGCACAATTTTGAGCGTTGTGTTGCTTGTATGTCATGTAGCGCTATTTTATCGGTGCCACAGCTCGGATATATCGATTTTCTCATGCTCTGGTGTCTCATTCTTCATTTAGAGAGAAATAAGGGCCGATAACCCACACCAAACAGTACATCTGTGCGGATAAAGCTTGAGTAGTTCACGCAGGAACTACATAGTTCAAAAAGAGCTCTAACAAGTGAGCTGAATGAACGAGTTCACAACGTCACTTTATTTTGGCTCATTTAGTTCAGTAGTTCACCATGCTCAGGCATACCTTACTCTGCATTCAGTAGAAACAGGTGAACTAAATTGAGTGCTTTGCTTTGTGTTTGTGTGGGCATTGGGCTTGCTCATCACGGTTGTATTTGTTTAAAGTGTGTACCTGGACACGTGACCTGGGCATTGTGCACATCAGGGTTATTTTCGTCTGCCGCAGCACAAGTACATCGGGCATCCGTGCGTTGCCGGTGGTGTATGTGAAGGGAGATATAAAAATGTATGTCCACGAAAGTAGTTACATCTGCACTATATGCTTCTTATAATGTTTTTCTGGCGGGAAGAATGGATAAACTATTAACCCTAGAAGACTAAGGCGACCAGTACCAAACATAAACACTGAGGCGTAGTCCAACAGACTACTTTTGTTTAAAATGTAAAAAACAAATATTTTTTGCAACAAAAAATGTATGAAAAGAATTATAATTAAAATTTTGATTATTTTTACACCATATTCCTATTGACTGACATTCAAAGCAGACTCTCCCTTGGTGCTCTCCACACATGGCTTTGATTTTGGTACTACTCGCGTCGCACAGTGGGGTATGTGACCGCAAGACATGGCATAAGCCGCCAGTTTGAGCGGGAGACCTGCTTATGGGCTCGAAAATGTTTTTTCTTAGGCTGGGTAGTTAAACAAATTGTTTTTTTTTGTTCTTAAATTAAAGTAGTAATTCATTATAAATTAAGTTTTTAATAATTTAGATTGTTCAATTATGCAGAATCGGCAATCACTAGGAAAAGGAAAGTGTTCAAGATTTAATTCTAACTAAAGAGCTACCGTGACTGTTCTTAATGTTCTATGAAATTTCCGGGCGTCAAAAATCATCGATAACTTTTGGAGAAAACTTATGAGACATACGTAATTACATTGTAGATTCATTTTACAAACCCACTTCAAATAAGATCATAGTAACCCCAATTTGGGAGGATCAAGATTCATGTAAGGGTTGTTGGACTACGTAGCCCTTCCTAAGCCTCTTAAGGACATTATTATCGAGCCCTTCTCATTTTGTCCCATGCCCAGCTGTCAGCTCTTTAGACAAAGCCAATCTACTTGCGGCGCATTTTCTCAGCACTGCCAGATGCAAATAGGTCTCCACCTGTATTTGAGAGCGTTGATTTCACCATGGGATAAATCCACTTTCGCACTAGTACAGTTAAAAGAGTACTTAAAGATCCCGACGTGCACAAGTCCGAATGACCCGAATGGTGTTCTCCCTATACTTCTGAAGAGGTGTTCCTCTGCGCCGGCAAAACCACTGCTTTTTCAGCTATACTACTCTTTAGGTCTCTTTCCGAGCATATGTAAAGCAACATTTGCCCAGTCCGTCTCGAAAAATGGCGCATCTTCGTCACCCACCTCATACCTCTCCATAAGAATTACGTCTCTTCTTTCTAAGGTCATGGAAACGCTGATAAGTCCTTAGCTGATATCCACCAAATAAATGCTGCTTTGTTGTTGCTCTGTTCTGTCTCCGATGCTCTTTCTAATTTTTATAAATGATCTCTTGTCTTGTCTCTTGACTTACGACCCCGGCCTTCGGCCGTACAGTATCGCTCTCAACGGCATCCCTGCATTTTCCTTGTCCTCTCGCTCTCGTCAATCATTCTGATTGAATGAATATTCATAGTCATAGTGCAGACTGACTACATCGAACTACTTGCATCTAAAGGGGCACTAAACTTAAACCCTAATTTATTAAAACCGATTATAGTTTTGGACTTAGCTATAAGATATAATAAAAAAAAACTTTTAAAATTTTAGTTTAGAGCTATTCAATGGTAAATATATATAATTAATTATCTATAACTTCGTGCGGTTTGCTAAGAGATGGCGTAACTTGTATTATTCCATTGGAACATGCGTTGAAAAGCTACTGTCATTGTACGTCATTTCAGTCATATGTCATTCATTTGAAGCGTAAACAACAATAACTTGTTTTCACTCATGTATCAATATGTCGAACTTTGTGTCTGAAAAAGTGTTTTTGCGGGGAGTTCTTCTTCAATACTTTAATATGAAGAAAACTGCTGGCGAAAGTCATCGTATTTTGGTGGGAGTTTATGGTGAGCATGCGCCAGCTGAGCGAACGTGCCAAAAGTGGTTTGCTCGATTTAAGAGTGGTGATTTTGGCTTGGAAGACGATGAATGAAGACTGTTGCCAAACACAAGAAGAGTTCGCAGAATCTTTGGGTGTCTCTCAAGCAGCCATTTCAAAACGTTTAAAAGCAGCTGGATATATTCAAAAGCAAGGACATTGGGTTCCACATGAACTCAAGCCGAGAGACGTCGAAAGGCGGTTTTGCATATCCGAAATACTGCTGAAACGCCACAAAAGGAAGTCATTTTTGCATCGGATTGTTACTGGTGATGAAGAATGGATCCATTACGACAACCCCAAGCGCAAAAAATCATGTGAGAAACCCGGCCAACCAGCCAAATCAACGGCAAAACCGAATATCCATGGCGCTCTGTATTTGGTGGGATCAGAAGGGTGTGCTGTATTATGAACTGCTAAACCGGGTGAAACCATCAATGGACAACGCTACCGAACACAATTAATATGTTTGAAGAGAGAAGTAGGCCGGAATATGCGACCAGACACGAGGCAATAATTTTCCATCATGACAACGCTCGGCCCCATGGGAAAACAGTGGATGTGACCCACCCGCTTTATAGCCCAGACCTTGCCCCTTCTGACTACCATTTGTTCCGGTCGATGCAGAACGCCCTCACTGAAATCCGGTTCACATCAGAGCAGAATATCAAAAATTGGCTTGATTCATTATTGGCTGCCAAGTCGGCGCTGTTTTTTTGGGATGGGATCCACAAATTGCCAGAAAGATGGGAAAAAGTCATAGCTTCAGGTGGGCAAAACCTTACATGCTTTTCTTAAATAAAAGTTTAAATTTTGAAAAAAAAAACAAACAGAATGAATTAAGTTATAGACCCAATAATTCCTATGGATTATGGGATAATTTGTGTAAAACGCGCAAAAGAACAGTTTAGCCTTCGTATGATCTTGAGAGGCAGAGAACTTTATTTTATTAATTTTGAGACTGACAATTGCTAGTTTGCACATTTGTGACGCGCATTAAAAGTCTGCCTGTATGTATTTAAATAAGAAGGGGCGCCAAACATATGGCTTGCACAGGGCGCTCATTTGACTCGGGCCGGCCCTGGCTACAAGACCTGCTTCTACGTTTAGTTTCTCCAGTGCCTGTGTAATTGTATGCGGGTGTATGTTGACTCTTTTTTAAATCTAGGAAAGCAGGTACATACTTTGAAACTTGATGTCGGCCCTTCTCACGGATCTGCCATTGTTCTTCGCATTTTGAAATAAAGAGAGTTTATTTGAATCTATAGCGGATTTGAAATGTCGATCAATAAGTCTTTCTGTGTTTTCAATAGAAAATATGATGGACTGATAGGTATGATATCGTTATGAGATCGTATGGAGACCTCCCGCGCCTTATCAGCTTCCAACCAAGGCATGGTCATGGCTGAGGTTTGAAACTTAACAACTGGCTAAAACTTTCATTCCTCTCTGTTCAGTTTTAAGCAGAAGCTACAGAGTGCGAATATCCATGTCCTCGCCCACTGCCAAGGTTGATTTGGCTCAAGGGACGCACTAAGACCTGACTAGCTACATAGCCACTGACTCCAGAGCGCGATAAGTAACAGGAAACCACATGAGCATAACTTTTTCTTATTTAACAACCATTCCTGCTGTTGTTGCATTCTCGCACGAATGCTCTCGCAAGGGTTTTGCGTTTTAATAAGCATTTCAAACTTAACAAATAGTCATGTGACATGGAGGACATGAAGCATTGAAGTACACGCAATTACGCGGAGCAACGGAGTATGCGAAGGGAGTATGCTGAATTGTTCAACAAATAAGTTCACCCCACACCGTTGCCACACAGACTTCACCGTGCTCCGCGGCGACTTTTGCCCCCAAGGACCTCTGAAAACTGTTATTGAATACTGCGGAAATCATGTGCTTGCATCTATTTGTTTTTCGCTTCGATGTGTGCTTTATCGAAGTGAAACGAGATAAAGTTGGAGAACAACAATGCGGCAGGAGTGCGTGCTGTTGTTCCCTGGCGTGTATTGTTCGCATCGAGGGGCGAACTAAAAACTGTTGTGTCAAATAAAAGTTTGTGCTTCTGAACGAAATGAGCGTGCTAGCAATCGTGCGATGTGGATGTGGCCAAATACGCTCCACTAGTCTTTGGAAATGACCTCGAAAATTGGGCTGAATACATTCGTGGTGCAAGTGGTTTAAAATCAATGTCGGCCTTCTGCATGATGTCCGGCGTCCTTGACGACCGTTCCCAACAGCTTGGCTGCAGAGGAATGTGTAAATTGGGCACGACACATCGGAACGTAATCGGTATTCTGTTTCTGTCAGCTGTGGTTCTCAGTCGTTGAACTTTGGCATTTACATCCTGTCATAATAACGACCATTTTTTTCGCTGGAATTTGGGTGGACGACAGCAAAGCGACAACAATCATTACTTGAAAGAATACTGCACAAATTTAAGCTACATACGCTTAAATTATAAGTGCACAAAAAACGATCGTCGGCGCTTAATAATTCATCATAAAATCTTGGCAGCGCCGACGACAGTAATGACATTTGTGGCAGTCAGGGGTGGCATCTTCTACGGTGATGGTTGATCGTTAATGGTTGGAGTCTTCGGTTTGCGATTGTGTAGCATGACCAGCACAGACACGAATCAAAAAGTGAAGAAATGGAACTAGGGTAGGCACATGCAACGTCTCATCGCTCACGGGAAAGGGTCTCGAGGTAGTTGAGGAAGCTGCCAGGAATCGTTTGGATATCAACAACTGTGGGCCTTTTGGACGGGTGGAAACTCTTCCTGTCGGGAGTTGCACCTCAAATGTCTGCACAGGCGGGAGTGGGTATACTCACAAGTCCCAGGCTGGCAGGCAGGGTATTGGATTGGACACCATTAGGAGGGTGAGTCGGGATCTTAAAGCTCAACCTTGGCCTTAGTGCAGGTGTATACACCAAATCTAGAGTCAGAATACCCGACTTTCTAGGATGAAGTTGATGCCGTCATCGATAGGGTTCCGGAAATGGACTCCTATATCCTGATGGGTGATTCCAATGCTCACATGGGTGCGGATGTAACGACATGTGAGAGTGTGATTCGGAGGACGGGGCTCCGCACCAGAACGCGAACGGAGAGAAGTTGTTGGACTTTTGCTGTGCAAATGGTATCTCCATATGAACACCTTCTCTCCACACAAAGTCATCCATAAATTCACATGGTACCATCAGAGTCCTCGACAGAAGTCGTTGATAGATCTCTTTGTGGTACCATCGTGTGTGACTCGGATGGTTTGTGATGTTCGTGTGATGAGAGGGGCTGAACTGTCAACTGATCATCACTTAGTGTTGTGTACGCTGTACCTCACTGATAAAGTACATCTCCTGCCAAGGCGGAAACCAAGAGTGGTTACACGCATACGTTGGTAGAAACTACAGAACAGCGAGTTGCGGCGAAATTTTGCGCGGCACATATCTGAAAAGTTTGAGCGACTTCCAAGTGTAGAGGAAGAATGGCGACTGGTTTCAGCAGCTGTCATTGCCACTGCGCGGGATGTTTGTGGAGTGAAGCCGCTTGGAGTGGCGGCTGCTGGTGGAGAGATGAACTGGGTGGTTCAAAACGCCCGGACTTCAATAAGCCATCACAGAGAAGAAGAAGACCTACAAAGACTGAATCTCTTGGGAGACTTTGCTTCCCGTGACCTGTACACTGAGGCGCGAAGAACTTACCAATTGGCTGTGCGAGCAGCTAAGGAGCAGCCTTGGAAGGAGTTCGGCGAGAAGTTGGAAAGCGACCATAGATCTGCGAAAAAGGTATTCTGGCAAACCATTCGCCGACTCAGAGGAAGGAAACTCAACATCATCGAAGGAGTCAAATCCAAAGATGGTGTGTTGCGTTACAAAGAGGTGGACATCTGACGTAGATGGAGCGAGCACTTTTCTCAGCTACTCAATCCCGAACGGGGCACGGGATGGCAGACCCAAGAGGGGGACAGAGAATCGTCCCACGGGGGAGGAAGTCATTTTGGCGATTGAATCGCTAAAAGTTGTCGATGTGGATGAAACCCGGCCGGAAATGCTTAAGGCAATGGGTAAATGGGGGCTCTCTCGTGGTATTAAAGTGACCTGGGAACGTGGTGGAACTGGGGTACATGTCCTACTTTTCAAGAAGGGAGACAATAGAGACTGCTTCAACTACAGGGGCATATGTCTTTTAAGTCTTCCCAGGGAAGTCTACGCTAAGGTGCTTGAAGCGAGTTCTAGTCGAGCCCAGGATGAGGGATGAACAAGCGGCTCTTGTCCCGGCAAAAGCACAACCGACCAGCTTTTCGCTCTCAAAATGTTATTTGAGAAGGCTGGCAAGTCTACCGCTGTTTTGTAGATTTGGAAAATACATTTAACCGTCGAAGTAAACTCTGGAGTGTTTTGCCGGAGTATAGAATTGATGGTCAGGGCCAGTCATAAACTGTAGCAGATTAAAGGTACTAAATCAATGTGTTTCACCGTGGGCGTTGCACTTCGCCAAGGGTGCGTCGAGACACCTCTGCTTTTCGTTGTGTGTGTAGACTGGAGGTTTCAGCGCAGTCGAGGCGAGGATTGTTTCACATTGGGCTAGTTGATGCTTCCACACATCCCCCCAGACGCACATCCAGCACGCTCTAGACGGGCGTGTGGCCGTATGTGCTGATGCTGTTATGAAACTTGACGTGGTCAAATTCGAGGTTATGTTTATTTCCAGAACGCCTGCTCAAGGCACTCTACATGTAAAAGGAGCAATTGAGAGGCAATTGAAGCAGGTTGAGAGGCAGGTTGAGTAAGCTTTCCTGTAGAATTGACCAAGCTGGGGCAGTTTTGAAACAGCTGCGATGATCTCTATGAGATCAGGTCGGCCGAACTTCGTGTTGTAGCCAAGTTAGTGACTTGACACGAAATCTGAGTAACGACCGAAAGAGTAAAGTAATTCGTGCTGTTGTGGAAATAACTCTCCGGGATAGTGTGAGCAGCACGGCAATCTGCGAGGATCTGAAGGCTTAGCAGCTGCCTCTTCAAACCGAAAGAGCTATGCTCCGACGGTCTGGAATGTGTCCATCATCACGACTTCCAAGGCGGGCCTTGAATGCTATCCGATACCATCAGGTCCGCTTTGGCAGATCCAAGACGAGGTGGACCTAGTTGGACAAAGTCCAAAATCTAGCTTGTGCATAGCTCATGAGGAGGAAGAGTCGATCGAGTTGCTTTGAGATCTCTAGTTCGTGCTTGAACGTATCCGACATGCTTTTGAACACTTAATGTCTCCAGAATTACACAAATTCTGCCCAAAATTTATAATTTTTTCATTATAACTTCGGTTTTATCACAAAACTATTTTTTCCCAGCTACGATGGGAAGATGGAGTGTGGAGGAAAGGGTAAACTGGGATGGTGCAGTTGGCTAAGTGCCTGCCCTTTGTTAGTGGGGTCCCCGGTTCGAATCCCAGTGAAAGCTAAGTTTATGCGCTTTTATCCGGGTTTCACATCTGGTTCAATCACCCTTTGCCGTTGGGATCAAATTAACGGCACTACCACTGGAGTGGTCGATCAGTTTTAGTAGTCTGACATTGGGTATCACAATGGTCTAATTGTGCTGGTAAGCAGCCTCCTTACCTTACCTACCTACGTGTATAGCCTTCGACCGACTCATGATCGATTGTCATCATCGTCATCATCTTCTGACCCGCATGCTCCACTAAAGGCGGGGCTAAACCACGCACGACAGATTTCCAGGCAACTCGATCCCGTGGTCGATCCTAAGTGCACAAATAACATGGGAATCCATGCAACAACACAGAAGCTTATCGCGCAGAAACAAACAGTGATTCATGATTGCTTCGCAAAATCTCCCAAGTCCACATCTGCCTGCTTACACGACGCTCAACCCAAGTAGGCCGCCATCCCAATTTAGGATTTAAATTCAAACCCATCAGGCGAAGTGTACACGCCCTGGGACCGTGAGTGTATCAACGATTTTTTTAGCAAATTCCCACCGGAAGCCACGTGAATATTCCACTTAGGCCGTTGGCATCATCCATGACCGTATTTATACACCGAAAATCACTTTAAATGCGTAATCACTTCCCTACATTCCCAAGGCCATGCCGAGGTTGGGGGGTCTTTTAAATTGCTCTGAGACTTGTGGGATGCCAAAAAAAAAGCATTAACCTCAAGGGACTCTTGTGGGACAGACGGATATCTTCTCCCCCATGGTTCGTCCATGGGGGTAATTTCCTCATTGAAGAACTAAACTTATGACATCCATCGTTTGATGAACATTTCCCACGACCCCACCGAGGTGCAGACATCTCGCATCACCAGGAGCAGTTGGGTAAACATTTGCCTAATCTGATGAGTTTAATTCCAGAGCAAGCGCAGGGCTCGTGGAGGAGAAGTAACACAAGAGCCCAACAACTCGATTCCAATTACAGTCGTTCATTGTCTTTGAATGAGCCCAGGTCTTGCTCCTGGGAATCCAAGGACGAATACAAGGATTAAATCCAATTGATACCAAAAGGCCACGTGAGGCAGAAGTCATTGATAGGATCTCCGAGCCCCTCGCACGTGAATGCCAGTCACAAGATCGTAATTAGTTTCCCCTTGCATAACTCCAGCCCGATGGGCTGTCTCATTCCACAAGGTAATTGGTGCATTGCAACGGTGGTACACACATTGCCATGCGGTCGCTGTTACTGGGCCGACTCTCAAAGCTAATGAGCCCAAAATGTAATCATAAAACGTGATTCCCACTCCAGGGCGCGACCGTCTGCCTGAGTGTGACTCGCAAGGCAGATGATATCAAATAATAACTTAATGTGATAATGCGGTGATGGGCTGCGATTGATGCCGTTGCTGGTTGACGTTGAATGTACTGGCCATTAGGGAATTAGCACGAGCGGCTGGAGCACTATGCATTATCCGTCATTATCCTTGAATGGTGTTTGCTTGAGTTATGTGAGGCACTCTCTGTGTACTCCTCTGTGCGCGCCTCTGTGGGCGGATTGTGGTTATTTCATTTCTTTTGTTTGTTGGCATTTTTATTAATTTTTTTTTTCATGTTGGGCTCTGTGAGGGATTGTAGGGTTGCCAGCTTCTATTGTCACTGACAATCGGAGGCTTGCATGAATTTAAACAATTTCGAGGGGTTATCAAGGCCATTGTGGATGGAGTTTCCTGGTTGCTAACTTGAAAAATGAATTTAGCAGCCATCAACTCATGCGCATTGAAGTGTCGACTCACCACTACGACCGCACTTGCCGGTGGTTAGATGACAACCAGGGTTGTCAAATGTGGCGATTTACCCAAGCCAAGGTCAAAAAATTATTCTGTCAACAAGTCAACTGTCAACAGTCATGTGACTCATTCACAACTCCTGGAGAAAAAGTCTGGTGAGGGCAAGGCGACAGATGAAGAAGAAGAGGTATTGTTTACATTTAACATTTTAACTTTAATAATTAACATTTTGGTGAAATTGGGCTTTATTTGCGGTTTTTATTTCAGATTTGGCGATTATTTCCAAGGGCCATTTGAATTAAAGACATAATGAAGTTGATTCTCATTTAAGTGAGAATTTACACCATAATCCAGTTATGGCTTTATTTCACTTTCAAATGAGAACTAAAGTCATAACATAAATGAGAACTATCACCATATGGTGTCAATTCACATTCCAATGGGAACTAGTCCGATAAAATGAACCTAGCCGCATTCGCCTAACTGACAGTTGTTGACATGCCATTAGCGGAGCGACGAAGTACCGTGAGCGGGCTAAGCCCTGCGACCAAAGCGAGCCACTTTATTTAAAATTGGTTTTATTTCCAAATCGAAATAAGGCCAATTTGGATTTCGAAGTATGGCCAAATTTAAGTTTATCCTGTAACAAAGTCAGTGAGATGGTTTAACCCGCTCACGCTCCGCTAAGAGTATGTCAACAACTGTCAGACAGGCACCTGCAGCTAGATTAATTTTATGGTTTTAGTTTCCATTGGAATGCGAATTAACACCATAATTTAAAAGTGAAATAAGGCCAGATTGGCTTCAATACAAATGGCCTTTGTCCAAGCCACCGCCAAATATCAGGCAGACGCCTGGAGTCAGATTAATTATAACTTCACAACTTTTTAACATTTTTTGGCTTTACTTTGTTGGGTATAATTTCCCGTCACCTTACTGTGCACTCAAATTGTGGTAGTCTAGGGAAAATCTGAATAAAATTAAACTTTGTCTGCAGAAAAGCTCGTATTCGATCACAATTTTTTTTTGTCCGCTTTGACTATAAGTGACTTCATTTCACAATCATCAAATGTAAAATGCCCCGTGCCCACATAACATTGTTACCCTCAAGCTCGGAGATGATAACCTCCCAATAGTAAGTCAAGTGAAAGATCTTGGTGTTTATTTCGATTCATTAAAGGCAATTTTCATGTCATTGGTACTACCAACATTAGAATATTGCTGTGTTGTCTGGCCCCCATTATGAATTGAAAGAGAACAAAAGAGGTTTACACGGTTTGCCTGAAATGCCTGGTTATTCTTCAATATGCGCGAGTCGCTCCCAACTCGTAACTCGCACTGATCCATTGAAAAACTTTAGAAAGTCGAAGACAAACCCAAAGCGTTCTTTTTCTCAACCAACTGTCCCTCGGTGTGTTTGTAACTGTATTATGTCTATGCCATAGAAAGAGAGAGTATCTGATAATCAGACGCTGGCTGATCCCCTGCGAATCATTACTGATGGGTCGAAGACAAACGAGAGTGTAGGTGCTGGCGTTTATTCTCAAGACCTTAACATAGCTATCTTCCTGATCACAGTAGCGTATTCTAGGCAGAAGCCATTGCGATTAAGGAGTCGTTGTCCTGGCTCAAGAACAACGTAATATCCAAAAGAGATATCACCGTCTGTTCAGACTGTCAGGCAGCAATCAAGACCCTGGACAATGTCATGTTTAATTCGAAAACACCCCTCAGTCTCTTAACGAGATGGTTGAGCATTTGAACATACACCTCATGTGGGTGCCGGGATACTATCACATACCGGTCAATTGCAAAGCCGAAGAATTCGCTTGGTGTAGCACATCCTCCACCCCAACTATAGGAGGTGTTCCACCTTCCATGCCAATCACTACAGCTCACCAATATAACTAATCGTAAATGGCTAGAAGGTACCACTTGTCTTAAAAAATATGGCCATCGCTTAATATCAAACGATCACTCAATCTGCTTAGACTCAGCAGATCTTCACTCAGGACGCTCACTGGCCTCATAACAGGGCACTGCACAATTGGCACCCATGCGCGTAGTTTGAGGGTCCCCTACAACGACTTCTGTAGAAGTTGCATGGATGAGGAGGAGGTTGAAACCACAGATCACCTACTGGTCCGCTGGTAGGTCGCAACATCAATGAGATAAAAAGCATTAGTATTAGCCAGCTAAATCGCTTCGCCCCAACCACCAACTGGTTTTAAATGTTAGCGGGAATCAACCCGCGTGGTATCACAACGGGCCTACTTTGGCCGAAGTGTGACTGCCTTCTGCAGCCAGCCACTATAAGCTAACTTTCCATTCCCAGGCATAGAACAAATTGTGGGTGTAAGAATCCAATAACCAGCGCCTTAATGCTATACAGATCTATTTGTTATGAAGTCAATCTACAATCGAGCTGGAATAGTTTTAAGAATACAATTATGAATTGATTAAACTCTTCTTTCGTTCGCATCATTGTGATCAAAAGACCTAAATATTCGAGCAATCATTTTAGATAGTGCTGGAAGTAACTCGTCTTGTCATGATGAAATTGCATTACAAACTGAGAATGCTTGCTTGACCTTAACTCCTCACGCGTGTGCTGACAAAAATAGAGCACTGGGAAAGCAAGCATCAAACGCAATCTTGAACTACTGCCATCTAGTTCATCAAACTAACAGTATGGATTAGCTTGCTAGCATATGTCCCAACCCAGTCGTAACCAGTGGGTGGTTGTTTCAATATCGCCTTAAGCAAATATTTTCTTACACTTACATTTACAACCAAACAACATCAAAGATCAAGTAGTTCCCCACAAAAGATCATCATTTTAAGGGAGTGGACCTTTTGCCGCACACCCTAGGACTAAATTTGATTGCCAACCATTGCCACCCATGTCCCAATCGCAACTGCGTCTTTTCAAGCCCGCCACACTTTATGCTCCACACATTTATTTATTCCACAAAAGGAAAGAAAAAAAAAAAAGAGTCGCCTCCTGCCACACGGCAACCCTATCAACTGGTGAGCAGCACTCAGCACAATGGCGGTGGAAAAAAGTTTATAGCCACCTAACCTTTTAGTCCTTCCACCGGATTGAAAAAAAAGGAGGCTACGAAAAACGCATTCAATAACGGAATAAACTCCAGTGCCTTCTCATTCCACTCGTGTGAGGGCCATAATGTGGGTCGAAAGGCCCTCAACTGGTTTGCATACAAATTGGCTTGAAAATTTCGCACCGAACTAGGCTAGCAAAGGACCAGGTGGTGGCAGGAGGCCGCGTTCAACGGAGTGCAGGCGAGTGTTTAAAGTTGAAGTGCAATTCATGTGAATCCTTTGTACACACACGGGCGCATAGTTTGACACCACACAATGCGCAGGAAGCAGGCGAAGATGGACGGCGTCAGCGACGGTGTCGGTGAAGTGCCGGAGGTAATTGAATGAGCTGTTGGCGCAAGCGAATGCTTTTTGAGGAAGCCACTTGTCTGCGACCAGCGCCAGACCGGAGTTTATGAATTGACCGGTTTTTAGTGGCTGTGCGACGGGGAGGACTAAGTGGACAAAGCAATTTCATTGAAATTTGTCAGCAGCTGCCTATTGTTGTTTGAAAATGCGGCACGAATGGGGTCTTGCTTACAAGAGACTAACTTCCGAATATTCTGGAGCGTCCTTCGCTTTGCCTGCGTGCTGTTTCAATGACACTGCTGTCCAGGCTTCGCACATTTGTGCATTCGGCAACCACATGTAGTTGCTTGGAAGTGGGAAAACCAAATCGAATTATCTGCTGTACTGGGGATTCGAAAATGCGATTTAGAGAACTGGACGAAAAAAGGGACAGCCAGCACGAACATTTTCATTCCGGCACTTTCTCAAACTCTCTCTGAAAGCTAAGCAGTCCCCTCTCGCAGTCTCTCAATAAATGTCACAGGATTCCTGCTTTCTAAGGGACAGCAACGAGGGCGTGCGAAATCATGGAGAATAACCTCAATAAAAGCATCAAATTTCAATCATCTCAAGCATCCAACCAGCCACTCTAGTGACATCGAGGAAATCAATAAAAGAGAATATCACATTTCTCGTGACCGTTACAACTGCCAGTAACCATTCAGAAACCAATGTTAAGTGAAATCCACGCCAATTATCCCGCACTAAATATTTACGCACACCCATTAGTTGCATCTCCAGAGCCCGCCCGGCTGACGTAATGTCTCTGACGCCGTAATAGCCTAAGTCTATGGAGCACATCGGCTCGTGCCCACGCTGTCCCCTGGCAACGTGGCTTCCTTGCATAATCACCAATTCCAATCGATATTTCATGACCAATTTCAGTTCCTCGAGTCACACAGCAAATCACATTGTCTCCGCACGGGCACCGATAAATATGTGTAAGTGCGACTCTCGGCTCAATTAACGGGGCAAATAAAAGTTAACACTCGAGTGGTCTTACTGCAGATTGTCATCGCTGCTCCTCCTCCCAGCGGGAAGGGTGGTTGCCACTGCCAGCAAAGACTCTCATCAAATTGACGACCCGCACTGTCGTCCCATGCGGACTGTCTTGGGCCATAATATGAAACGATGCTCCGGGTTTTTTTTTTTTTTATTGCAGACTCGCGGCGAGGGTTACTCGTAAAGGAATTTGATTTATGCGTTCCTTCATTCATTCATCCACCGGCAGGCAGTCGAAATGATGAACGCAACGCAGAGTTGGAAGCCATGTAAAGCTATCTTGACGTCGTCGTAGTTCCGTCTACTTTCGGTACGGACAGTGTTTAGTTTTGTATCCGTTTTATGTTTATTTTATTGCTGCACACAAGGGAAGGCTTCGACGAATCCCTGGGGGGTCAGTTCACACAATCTCGGTTGTGGGTATTCAATTGAGAACTTAGAACTGTCTCAGACAAAAATAATTGAGTCTTGGCGTTGAAGCGAGAGTGGGTACATCACTTCACATTCCAGTTGGGCACTATGGGGGATTACTGAGGGGGACATCATCGCGACAAGCAAACGCATAGCTTTGGGCTTCCGATGAATTTCTCGACTGCAACGTAAATCCCCGTCGGAGCCATTAGAGAAGGCACATAAAGGCGCCATTAAACTTATCCTTGTGAATGCATTATCGCCCACGCTAAATCAGTTATTTTCCTCTTGAGCGGTTTTGCATTCGAGAATCTATATTTCACAAGATTTGGCCTGGGGTGGGGATTGTGCGGTGCCTGGTTGCGCGAGTACTCAGAGATTTTTTGAGGAAAATGGACTTTGTGTTCTGTGACATGAACAGTGTTCCGAGTCGAAACGCTCTGTTATCGAGTTGAATGTGGGTTCTTGGAAAAACAACAAAAATTATTAGCTTCGTGAGCTCAAAACCAGGGATATCTGACAATGCAATAGAGAGATCGCAGAGATGTGCAGAAGCCTGTTGTCTGTGGCCCAGTGTGGTGGTCTCGTAGTGTGGACGTGAGTCCTTCATCCTACATGTAGTACATTGCCAGCATTACGGGAGAAAGGGGGAGCTTACGTGCTCTTCCATGTATCAATATACTCATGGCATACATTTTAGCTCTTATCTTTGATGTCTTGTGTGCATGTTCAATCTTGTTCAATGTTGTGTGCTTGTTCAATCTACTGGCGAGTCACAGTGCACTGCTACTACTTTGGGATCGCTAGGAAATCCCTCGTTTCAAAATCCCCTGTAGGACAAAATCCCCTGTTTTCAAAATAGGCTTCCGCTTAAGATCCCTCGTGTCAAAATCTCATGGTCTAGAATCCCCTACTTTCAAAATTAAAAATCCCCTGTTTTTAAAAGAAACGTCTCAGTCTTAGGACTACTCAGAAACAAGGACTTGGACACCTCGTTGTGGCATTCTGGTTCCTTTTGCCACGCTATTCCATAATATCAATTAAGCCTGTTCTAAAAAAAAAGTTTAGTTCAATCGAGATCTTAAACGTATTCATACTTTATTCATATTATGTTGTTGAGAAAAAGTCAAAGTCTCTCTTATCATTTAACTTACACTTACACAATTCTATGTTTTGAACTCTCATCCACTTGTCAAGTTAGTTCTGAATATGCGAAAGCTTTCTATGTTCTCTTCTTGTTGAAAGCTCCATTCTCATTATAAAGGGTGATTTTTTAGCTATTATCTTTGTGGCAACACTGGTTTAAACAGCTGACGCACGTTTCGCGGTTTGTTTCACTGTCAAACATCTTCAGTTTGGTCTATAATTTAACCATGAATCGCCTTACAAACGAACAACGCTTGCAAATTATTGAATTTTATTCAAAATGCGTGCTCTTTTAAGAAAGTTCATCGCGACATCACATGTGTTCAGCGACGAAGCTCATTTTTGGCTCAATGGGTACGTAAATAAGCAGAATTGTCGATTTTGGAGTGAATATCAGCCAGAAGCATTGCAAGAGCTACCAATGCATCCAGAAAAAGTCACAGTTTGGTGCGGTTTATGGGCTGGTGGCATCATTGGACCGTACTTCTTCAGAGACGATGCGAATTGTAACGTAACTGTAAATGGTGAGCGCTACCGTGAGATGATATCCAACTTTTTTGCCCAAAATGCAAGAGATTGACTTGCCTGGCATGTGGTTTCAACAAGACGGTGCCACATGCCACACAGCACGCGCAACAATGGACTTGTTGAGAGGCGAGTTCGGTGAACATTTTATTTCACGTTCGGGAACGGCCGCCTAGATCGTGCGACTTAACGCCTTTAGACCATTTTTTGTGGGCCTATGTTAAAGCTCATGTCTATACAGACAAGCCCGCTTCAATTGACGCATTGGAAGACAACATTGAATTATTCGTGAGATACCGGCCGAAATGTTGGAAAGAGTATGCCGAAATTGGACAAAGCGGATGGACCATTTGAGGCGCAGTCAAGGTCAACATTTGCATGAAATAATCTTCAAACATTAAATTATATGGACCCTACTAAAGATTTCATGCATTTTTCTGAATTTTATGTGTTTTATTTTTTTTTGAAAAACTTTCATATAGCTTTTAAAAAATCACCTTTAATTCTTTCTGTTATGCATAACTATTAAATATCTCAATTTGTATTCTCAATTCAATGTTCTCAATTGAATTAGCTTCTTGGTAAATTTGAAATAGGATTCGTCCTCTTATTGTTGGGGACCACCAAGGAAAACGGAATAAAAATATAAATTACAACGTGGTAAGCAATTTGGATTAATTTCTTTCGTCGTCGCATCATCGCTGGACTGCCTAGAATTATACAGAAATCGAAACATAAAATATTTTCAAAATATAATACAGTGTATCCATTTTTATAAAGTTTTATGTTTTACGACCCAGCGCGATGTTATGCGCAATGAACCTTAGAAAGTCTAGTTTTGGGGTCGATTCCCTCTTTCAATTCATCTTTCTTAACTTTTTGCGCTTTGCATTTGTTGTTTTGCCCAGAACGCATTTGTTCAATTAACAATAATACGTTCCAGGTCAAGCTCTTCAATGATTTTGTACACCCCAATATGGGGCTTACCAATTAAAACTTGAAGACGTCCATGCCAAGCTTCAACATTATTTTGCGTCCTTGGAAAGTTTTGAGAATTCGCAATGGACCAGAACTCGACGGAGCATATTGTGGCTTTGATATTCGTCGGCACATTTTTTTACCATTCACCGATGCGTTTGGAATCCCTGTCAACATTTTTTGATAGCTCCTCATAGTAGCTTGGTATAAACTCTGGAGGAACAAAAGCCAAACTTTTTATCATCCGAATGTGCCTGCTGAATATTTCGTCAGTGCCATGTTTTCTTGCGAGGCAACTTCCTTGAATGTTCCGCCAAATAATTTGCCCAAAGTGAAAGAGGCAACCCTTAAGTTTGCCGTTGGGAAAAACTCTTTCGCAGCAGACACACTTGCTTTTTCAAAGTCGGATGTAATTCGAATTGGATTTAATGGAATATCCCATTGGCAAGCAATATAACACAGTTCATAAAATAATTCATAGTTCGCTTTTTTACCTTTTGCACTCATCAAAACGAAAGAGCGGCACAATTTGGCCATTCAATTGTCCATGGATGGTAAATAATTGCCTCATTACATTGGGTACAACGTTGAAGGTTCCATCCATAAGCCAGCATGTTGATTCGCTTAAGAGTTTTAAACTTGAATTGGTCCCATTAATATAATTCTTGCACCGTCGAATTGCTTGTCCGAGAGTACAGAAAGTTCACCTTCTACGCGTCACAGATGTACTGGTATATCGATCTCGTCAAGACTTACGGATTCTAGTTGCGAATTGCTTCTGACTCTGGAAATGTTTTTTTTTTTTTTGAGAGGGAATTTATGGTGAATATACTCTGTTTATTTTCGCACAGTCAACTATACTGTCCCGAATGATTTGAGCAGGATTCATAGTACTTGTCCTGGCTAGCTCCTTTACATGATCATTTACAGAGCAACCACTTATTTCACTTGCCATTGGATCGTGCGAATGTAAAGAAGCTGGCTTTTTTAAAACGTGCTTTCCTCCGTCAACAAATGTAACTACACGACAGTTGCACAACAAGCTCTTCCTTAATGATATGAACATCCATCAACAAACAACTGATCATTTTGCTTGTTTGATTTTACACCTATTTTAACACTCATGACGAAAGCCGCAATCTTTAGAAAGATACGCAGATCTGTGGAGCGGCCTGGGGGGGCGTTCATTTCTTCTCAGAGAGTTCGCTGAAATGGTTGACCAACCGGCGGGAAACAAACATCTTCAATTGACGGCCTTTATCTGCAGTGGCAGCCTTTGTTGCCGTCAGTCGGCAGAATGTCTCCTTACTGTAGTCCCATTTGCTTTGCGAAAGAGGCGAAAAGCTGCTGATTTCTTCCTTGCCGCCTTTGACTGTTCAACTGGGAAATACAATTCCTGAGCAACGACCCACATACAGTCGAAATTCATCCGACCATTACTTCATTAAGTTGATATTGTCAGTCGAATAGTCATAGAAAATTGCACAACAAGCACCCCGCCTCCGTGCGCAGGAGGAATCTCATCACTCCTCGCACTCACCGTCAGCATTAATCCGGTTAAATGGACCTAAGATGTTAGTGCTCAGGCAGATGTTCGACGTTGAAGAACCGTACTTAAACTAAAATAATGACTTCGCTAATGACTCCGCAAAAGGGATTCGCCCTTGCCCCTCCAACAAAGCCACCAAACAAGCATCCTTAAGCACGTATCCTTCTCGAATCATCATTTTTTTTTTTATTTCAACTAATTGTTAATTCCCTTCATCCTAATCGAGTGGAAAGGACTCCTTTAAGCAAGGTGTACTTTTCCACCCTCGATTTACCGCTAAACGGCGTCATTTCAGATTTTGTCGCGCCTGTATTGTGTACCGGTCGATGTTCAGGGACAGTGTCGTCTATTTAGAGAAAAATAAAAATTGGTTCAAGACGCGTTATTAACACGTTTCGAGTTCATGAACGGGTAGGAGCGGCGTCGTTTTTTCGTTCTTCTTGAATTCTCGTTTTTCTTTCGGCAGGGCGTGGGGGCGAGAGGAAATCCTTCCGAGTCTTAATTGAGTTTTGAAAGAGGTTTTCAGGGTTGTAAGGATACGGTGGGCTCTGGAAGTTTATCCATCTTCAGAGCGGAGCGCCGTTTTTGATGCAAAGTTTGTTGGCCGTTAATTGGAATCTTAACCTCTCCCTTTGCCCAGCGTTGAATGAAAATTCCTCTTGGGTGGCTGCTGCTCTAACCGCACAGGGATTTGTTGAACAAATGGCCTTTCCCACAATTCGGTTTTAAATTGAGACGCAGGTGATGGGCTTAGTGCTATGCACCTGCTGCTGGCTCTGTGGAAGACTTCATCATGAAGTTTTATTACGGGCATTTGTATTGACCACAGCTGGGTTTTCTTCATCCCCTTGTTGTTGTGGAACTGCAGTTCGGCGTGGATCTGATCCTAAAAAAGCAGGCCTTTCAGGCATACAGGCCACACAGTCTCCAAAGTCTAGAAAGTTACATGCGGCCCTTTTACACTTGGGAGCGTAGACTTAACCGACGTCGTTGTCTATTGGCTACAGGCTTGTATTTCTGTACATTCGTTCTACACTTCCTATCACAATTAGGAGTCATAGTGGTCTCTGCCTCGTCACTCAGTCATGACGCTGTCTGTCACGACACTGATTGTCAGGTCACTCCTTTCCATGTAACCGTCTGTGACGTCACCGTCTGTCACGTCACTGTCTGTCATGTCACTGTCTGTCACGGTCACTGTCTGTCACGGTCATTGTCTGTCACGTCACTGTCTGTCACGTCACTGTCTGTCACGTCACTGTCTGTCACGTCACTGTCTGTCACGTCACTGTCTGTCACGTCACTTTCGTCCCTGTGTGACAAGTCACCGTCTGTCACGTCACTTTCTGTCACGTCACTGTCTGTCACGTCACTGTGTGTCAAGTCACTGCCTGTCACGCCACTGTCTGTCACGTCACTGTCTGTCAAGTCACCGTCTATCACGTCACTGTGTGTCAAGTCACTATCTTTCACGTTACTGTCTACCACGTCACTGTCTCTCACGGTCAGTGTCTGTCACGCCATTGTGTTTCATGACACAGCCTGCCACGTCACTGTCTGTCACGTCACTGTGTGTCAAGTCACTGCCTGTCACGCCACTGTCTGTCACGTCACTGTCTGTCAAGTCACCGTCTATCACGTCACTGTGTGTCAAGTCACTATCTTTCACGTTACTGTCTACCACGTCACTGTCTCTCACGGTCAGTGTCTGTCACGCCATTGTGTTTCATGACACAGCCTGCCACGTCACTGTCTGTCACGTCACTGTTTGTCACGTCACTGTCTGTCACGTCACTGTCTGTCACGTCACTGTCTGTCACGTCACTGTCTGTCACGTCATTCTCTGTCACGTCACTGTCTCTCACGGTCAGTGTCTGTCACGTCATTGTGTTTCATGACACAGCCTGTCACGTCACCGACTATCAGTCACTGTGTGTCAAGTCAATGTCTGTCACGTCACTGCCTGTCACTCAGCTGACTGTCACGTCGTTGTCTGCCACGACACTATCCGCCACGACACTATCCGCCACGCCACTGTCTGTGGCGTCATTTCTTCAGCGAAGTCGCTGTTCACTTGTGAATCGCTGTTGAATCGTCTCCTCCGATCGAACAGAAGATCGCAGTCGAAACTTTTCTCCCGAGCCAAGGACTTCTTCACACGCTGGCTGCAGTCCTTGTGTCTGTGCTTTCAGTCATGCTCTGACTAATCACGGTCTTGCATGAAGTCTGAGCCTGAACCTAAAGATAAATACCGATGACCACTTCCACGCGAACTATAGAGACACTCCTTGTCCTATCAGAGTTAGACAAGGACTACCGTGAACTCAAAACTTTAAAAACTACACATTTGAAAAGCTGGGTTGTCTCCTGCGCTTCTTAGCCGCCGTAGAAACGTGTTCCCTAGAACCAACCGACTTTAAATGCCACCTTCGACTTGCTTCCGATTCACTCACCCAGAATGGCGTTGATTTCATTTGACTTGAGTGCCGATTGTGACTCTTATTGATGTTCAACCATGAGCACAGCCATGATGATTTTTAAGTTTCAAAAAATAAGCTGAAGTACATACTTGTGCTCTCGGGAGCTCTAAAGGACACTCCAGGGACGCTTATCAGCACACGGTCCATATCACCGGA
This sequence comes from Eristalis tenax, assembly GCA_905231855.2. NCBI lineage: Eukaryota > Metazoa > Arthropoda > Insecta > Diptera > Syrphidae > Eristalis > Eristalis tenax. Next base: position 24,080,647 of record HG993126.1, read on the forward strand.
CACAGATCCCTCCATAAGTGTGCAATTTCCTATCTGAAGTGGTCATTTGTAGTTTCAATCTCTCTAAAATGCCCATCAACCTACCAAGTAGGTAGCAACGAGTGCCCCCATCAATCAGAGCTGTCGCTATGACACTTTACAAAATCACCGGTGCACCGCGGTAGGCATCGAATTCATTACCCGTGTGTCCCATGTCACTTCACGGAGCCACTTGTCGTCCCTAGTAATCTTCATCAAAGAATGTCGTATATCATACAAAATTCACGCTGGCCTGTCACCGTAACGTCTTCCGTGCAATTTATCCATACCCCCGGGTGTCGCCTTGTGTGAGATGGATTTTGCTTGCTCTTCGTTTGTGGGCCTATTTGTTGTTGCCTTCGCTCTGTGAAAGTGCGGATGACATGTGAAGGTTATGTCCTCTGTCAAGCGGATTGCAGCCAGATGAAATGTCAAATGGAACACTTTTAGCCAGTTTCGTTTCTCTCTTCGTGAAATTGTTTTTTTTTTTGTGAACTATTTGAATTGCTGGATATGTACGTACATAGTCCGTACTTGGCTTTTAAGCAGTTCATCCTTGCGACTGGCGAGTCTTGGAGGGCATGCACATTTCTGAAGTCTTTCGCCAGAATTCACTTGGTGACCGACTCACATGCAGAGAAATGAAAATAAGTTGAACCTCGGTTTTTGCTGGGAAGTTGTTTGAAAGGGTTACGACCCTCGGCATTGTCCATACCCTTCAACAATGTAACTTAATCCATTCATGCATTAGTTCAAAGATGGGGAATTTACAGTCTCGCTTCTTCGAGTGGGTGGACGCCTGCTCCATGCACCGATTGAGTATGATGCAAAATTTCCGCTGTTACTTTCAAAAAATACGAACCTTATCAAGAGGTATTTCCGGTATTAGCACAGAAAAAACTGCCATGCTGGTCCCAAAACATTGGTGGCTCTGCTTCGAGAGAGGTTGTGGCTAGGAAATGCCCAAAGAACATGCCGAAAAACTGTGCAAGATTGTGTACACTGCTTTAAGTAGAAGCCAAAATTGCTGACGCAAATCATGGGTAATTTGCCAGCCGACCGACTTAAAGCACAACGACCCTTTCTAATATATGGCGTTGACTTTTATGGTCCCGTGTACACAACCTTAAAAATTCGTGGTAGACCACCTGTAAGAGCGTACATTGCCGTCTTTTTGTGATTCTCTTCCAAGGCTGTACATTTTGAACTAACCGCGGACTTGTCTTCTGATTGTTTTAACTTTGCTCTAAAAAGGTGTATCGCTCGTCGAGGACTTCCGATGACCATACACTGCGACAACGGATGAACTTCGTGTTAGCTCAGAGGAAGCTGCAGGATGCTTAGAAGCAGTTCGAACGAAAAAGGGAAGTCGTTCACCAATTCGCAGCAGAGGAAGGCTTCAACTTCGCCTTCTTACCGCCAAGGGCTCCTCATTTCGGCGGTCTGTTGGAAGCGGCCGTGAAATCAGTAAAGGGACTACTGCACCGGACCGTGGGGAACGCACCCATAACGAGCGAGGAACTGCTCATGATTCTCGCAGTGGTCGTGGTAGTGCTAAATTCAAGGGACATCGCACCCCTCAGCGCAAACTCCAAAGACTGCGAGGCGCTCACACCTGCACACCTCCTTATAGGAAGCGCCCTTCGAGCGCTAGCATCAAATAAATTGCTGGAAGGTCGAATGGGCTGCCTTAAAAGATGGCAGCTTGTATACTGTCTCAAGCAGCAGTTCTGGCAGTAGTGGTCAAGGGACTACCTGACGAGCCTGCAAGGTCATAGCAAATGGGCCGAGGAGCAACCCAACCTCGTGGTCGGAAAGGTCGTCGTCGTCCACGAAGACAACAGTCCACCGCAACAGTGGACAATAGGACGAGTGGTCGCAGTAGTCGAAGGGGCGGACGGAAAGGTCAGGGTGGCTGACATAAGGACACTAAACGTTGTACTAAAACGCCCCATCGTGAAGATGTTTGACCATGGTGGTCCCTTTGGGACGGGGTGGTGATGTGGTAGCCGACCTAGCCTCGGTGGCGATTGCTGTCGTAGCTCGTTGTTCGACGTCGTTGGAAAGTTCTACTCGTTTAGCAGATTCAACGCGTTGAGTTAGCGTTGTCCGGGGATTGTGTTCCTCAAGTTCCTGATTTCCTCGTTAGGATGGTTGTTGGTGTTTAGTAGCTGCTTCCTGAAGAGTGGGATGATGCGTGCTTGATCGCAAAGCTTATCGTTGCTGCTGTGCCTTTGACGCCCTCTGTCGAAGGTCAGTCCGGTATATATTCGCAGTATTTTGCTGTCGAAAATTGCGAGCCTCGCCATGTTGGTCTTAGAGATGGTGTGCCACATTGGGAAGCCGTACGTTAAGATCGGTCGTATAAGCTTTGTCCTTTGGCTTAATCCATTTTGCTTGCGCATCAAGGGATAGATGCGATGGAAGCCTAGGTTGGCCTTCTTAAGGGTCAGTTTCGAATGACTGTTGAACCTCAACCTTTCCGTGAAGTTAACGCCAAGATACTTGACTTTTTCATGTGTTGATATTTCTGTACCGTTAGGGATCACTATATTTATGCTTCGACATTTGGCTGCTGATCTGCATCCACCTCTGGATGGTCTCCTTAAGCACATAAGTACCGATTTTCCAGCATTGATACGAATACCCCATTTGGTATAGTGGTCAAACTTGTTTGGATTTCGACCCTTCGCTCTGTGGTGACGTCGCGCTGACATATGTCAGCGAGTCATCTGCAAATAGACAGCAGTTCACTGTGGCGGTTGCATGTGGTTGATCTGTCGGGGTGTAGATGTTGAAAAGCCACGGTCCCAGTTTCGATCCTTATGCAGCTCCAGCCTTGGTCCTCCGCTCTGATGACTTGCTGCCTTCAACTGAAACAGAATGCTATAAATTATTCTGATGAGGTTGGAGGGGAGTCCCATCTGGTTCAGCTTGTAGATGAGTCCCTCAATCCAGACAGTATCGAAGGCCTTTTCTGCGACCAGGAAGCAGGCGACGGTAACCTCGTTATTGTTCAGCGCAGCTACAACATCGTGGTGGAAATTCATTAGAGGATGTAGTGTTGAATGTCTTTCCCGAAATCCGTACTGAATATCCGGAATGATGTTTAGGTCGCTAGACCATCGCTTTAGTTTGCGAAATACCAGGTCCTCCAGGATCTTGTCCAGGTCCTCCAGGGCCTGTATCCTGGAACAATGGCACCGTTCCCCTTTTTTGTTTTTGACACAATTTTTGCTATTTTCCACTTGCTAGGCAAGTAGCAATTGTTGATGAAAGTGAGAAGTATCATCACCGTTTGTGGCATTCGCTTCAGGAAGAAAATTCGAAATATTGTCAGCCGCGGCTGCTTTCCTCGTCGGGCTGTGAAAAATTGCGGCAATTTCTTCGGCCGTTGTAAGGTTGCCATCTCCTGTCGGGTCGTCCGCTGGGTTGGTTTCGTTGAAGATGATGTCTGGTGTGGATGAAGTCTCAAGTGCATTCACGTAGCTGTTGACCTCTCTGACAAATTCCGGGTCATCGGGTAGTGATGGTTGAAAGTTGCTTCGAAAAAGGATGAAAATGCTTCTGCTTTCTCCACTGGCGTGCTTGCGTCTCCTTCGTTTGTCGCCAGGGTTTGTCGCAGCTTCTTCCTCTTACCGATGATTTGGTGGATTTGTCGGAATGTGTCGGGTCCTGGCTATATTTTGCGGCGCCTGTTCTCCAGCTGTATGTTGTTGTGCGATTATACCGCGTTCCGAAACATGATGTTCGTGCAGTTCAACTCACTGAGAACAGCTTGGTATTCTCTGCCTCGTGTGTTCTGCTCCCGATGGTGTATTCGCTGGAGTCTTTTCCTCAGCCTTTGTCTGTGGTGATAAAGGTTTTGAATATGTACGGGTAAGTGACTATACCTGTCTCTGCTTGTCCTGGGCCTTTTTTGCTGGTGTAAGGCGTTGTTGATTGAGTTCTCGAGCCCTTCTCCTTGTTACTCGCGGTATGTGGATGTTCGCCAGTACATCTTCTTGTAGCTTAGCTACATCCAGCTGATGTAGGTTGACGAAGTCCCCTTATTACACTCAGGAATTCAATTTTTAAGAAATCGAAACATTTGCACCTTTTCAAGAGGCTGTCATTGGTCAATCTGGAAAGTATAGCAAAGGCGCGATCCAATACGAACGAGCTCTGCAATAAAGGCAACCTGAAATTGCAAGAATTAGCAAATATAACCACCGAGTGGAAATTGATCCCACATGAAGACACAAATCTGCAGCATATGTTGCCACCTAGGATTTTTTTGGGAAGATAATTTCATTGGTTTTCTGTCGAATTTAAGAATACATATTTTGACATGAGGTGACAGAAAAATGAGAAGAGAGAGATTTGTCACCTCGCCTAAGGAAATATGGGGGGTTATTATTATTAGTGTTGAGGGTGTAGTGGAGTTGTGGGTGGATTGGTGCGTGGACCCCTACGTAATTGAGCATTCTTTGCCTAAGTTTGTTCTCGGTGCGAGCAAAATAATTTTCACTGCTTCAGCTTGTTCGAGTCACTCAAAGAGTGTAACTGTCTAGAAAAGGCTTCTCAAATTTGCAGTTCAAGTCGGCATAAACATTTAGGTGCCGCCACTTCACTTGTGAGGGAACAATAGCACGCACAACAGTAGCTAAGAAGCTAGGCCCCAACCCTCTACGGGCTTTAACGGATTATCTTATATCATTTTTATTAGGACTATGGCCTTCTGTTGAGCAAAAGTGGAAGAAATTAATTCTAGAGTAAGCTCAAAGTCGTACAGTAAGAGTCTGAGTAAGAGAATCTGAGGATGAGAGATAATTCTAGTGACTTCAATTCTTCCTCTGATAGTAGGTGCTTGTCCAGATATCTTTGTCTTTTCTGATGTCCCTAGTTTCCTTAGGTGCTCCCTGAGTCTGCAATGCTCTTTGAGGAAGTCTGTTAGGATACGGGGTTGTTTTTGCTCATTGTGGCACTTGCCTCAAACCCCTTCTTCATGCCATGAGCACCCAGGTTTCCGTCCGGTTGCGTCTTTCTAGATCCCTGAATTATTCTCTACACGAATGGTCTCCTACAGCGCAAAATAGTTCAGGGCCTGTGATGCTCCTTTCTCTCATTCACTTCTGATGAACTGTTTATCTGCGAAATATGATTCTGATGCAATGAGGAGTCCGAGGAGTCATTGGTTATATCATGGACTGCATGACAACGGCTCCTCACACGGACTGTAGCGCCACAAATGTTCACATTTTAGGCACGTCAACTGTCCAAGCGTCAACTGTCAAAATGAGTTGAAACTGAGTCTCTCAAAAACGATCCCTGCGCCATATCATTTCCGGTACTCACTTCAAATGTGTGACTGCGGCAGGGACTGCAAATACTTCAAAAATAACCTGCCATAAACCCCATGTCAGATTGGACAGTCAAAAGGTTTCATGACGAGGCATTCAACAGGAAATGCAGCCATTGAATGCCCAATTATAATACCTTCCGTCCGCCAATCCAAGTCCATTCTATGCTCTCATTTTTAGCATTCCAAAGATGCCCGGCTGAGGTTCGACCTGACAAAACATGAGTTTGTGGCATTTCTGTCTCTCCCAAGCCACACGCACAACCCTTCCATCCACACTCGATTTTTGTGCAAGAGGACATCCACCACACTCTCACCTCCCACCTCCATCTGAAATTAAACCGAATCCCTTCCCCCAGGGCGCCCTAATGACGGCACAATCACCTCCTAACCCTGAGCAGGCTTCCACCTACGTTCCATTACGTGATTGGCCCTCACGTCTTTGCCCGGACCACAACATTTCTTCCTTCCATTAACATCCCGGTGATCACCATTACTCGGGGAACTAATAGTTCATTCACCACCGGCATGGCACTAATTTGCGCCCTCCAGGCAGGCACTTGTGCCACGTCCGTGCTCTGTCCGTCGCTCTGTCCGGCTTCTGTAAAATGCATGTGGGACCGCCGTGGAGCTCCTGTGGATCTCTTCTCGCCTCAAACCTCAGCCTGCATGTCGTGTTCAAATATTTAATTATCCTACGCCAGAAGCCCCACCATCACTGAGGAAGTCCGCATCACTGTGGCGTGTTGATTGTGATTTCCAGAGATTTCTTGCGACTTAATTTTCCACAAGGAACTCGCATTCCCACAGCCGGAGTGCCTCGAAGGATTCCGTCTCGCCATTGACACTCGATGGCTTTCGAACAATTTAATCGGATGTCTCTTAATTTTCGACGACATTATCACCGACGCAGGGCGTCACGCACGCTCGAGTGCGTTTTATGCGATTAAACCCCAAGGAATGATGTCCTTCAGCGAGTGGGAAGCGTGAGGATGCATATGTATGGCAGCGAGGTGCCGCATAGGGAAAGAACGCCGGGAATTTCGCATAATTTTTTATGACACCAGGCGAGGGGCACTTTCAATTTCAATGAAAATGGGAACGAACCGGTTTGCCTGCGAAATGAATGCGGCGTGGACCAGTCGGGTGGGCAAGTCTAGGCACATGCTGGGTCGCTAGCATTTGAACACACTCGTTGTGTCCTGCTTTTCTGTCTCTTCACTCAAGACAGGCTAAGACTTCTTTGAATTCGGGCCAAACATAATTGACGTCAGAATCGAACGAAACGGAACCAGATGCGCCATCAAATTTCAAAGTGCCCATAATTGCTTCTGGAAGACCAACTGTGGTACGCAAAGAGAGATTGATCTCGATCCCATTTCGTTGAACGAAGCCTAACGAAAGCAGAGAAGGCGGTTATGAGGTTCGCACTGTATCATCGATGTCCACTCGCTCGACTGTAGCCTCCTTAAATGCTTAGCCTTCAACCATAAGACAAACCCTCACTTGTTGGCCCCACTTTCCGACACTTAAAGTATGTAGATGCAATAAAATTCCATCTCATCGGATGAACCAGCTTTCCACCAACTGGTACGTGACTTCTGCAACTTATGCGTCCTTGTCGTCGATGTGGAGCTTCATTAAGCACGACAAAGGGGAGTTAAGCTTTATGAATCTGTCTCATGAATCAGATCTCATGTAATGTAAATTCTTATCAAACGTGATTAGATCCCCCGTGAATTCCCCGCCTCGAGGCAATGGTGACGTGTGTGTATGTCCAGAGCGGAACTGGACTGGCGATGAGGTACTGTGGGATAAATGTGAGCATTCAACAGACGCATGCAAATGAACTCATTGCCGTCGCCTCGTGTTGCGAAATATTAAATTCTAAACTGTCCTCGAATGGAATCATGTCTGATCATGGACTTGAATTTAATTGTGTTTGTGGATGAGTCATTCTTCTCATTCTTCTTGTGGTTGTGACGCCGACCGATAAGGGGTATCATTTCAAATCTCGTCTGGTTGTCGAACTGTCACTAGACAGTTGTAACTTGTGTCAATATGTATCTACGGCAACGACGAATTATTGCAGAAACATCTATAATTCGATGCCACCAAGCGGATATTAAAATAACTCCAACAGAAACAACTTCAACAGACATCAAGTCCAAGCTGATAGCAGGCTGCTGCGAAGAGCTCAAGGTTCTCAGCAGGAATGAAGTATGAGAGAGACGCCCAATTTATAACTCTCTTGCCCCTTAAAAATTTTGACAACCATTTTTTACATAGTTTTCTATGGCAACTGTCAAAAAATCATGAATAACTGTCAAACAGGCACTCAAATTCGTCGACGGACTAGGGGTTAATCAGCTGTGCAGTTGGGCATCTCTCTCATCTCTCATCTTCTGGTTCTCAGTACGCAGCATTCTATGACGGTCATTGGGTCATAATCGACTGTGGATCTGATCTTGCCAGGAGAGGGGCCGAAACCGACCTATCCCTGGCACTCCTATGTATCAAACCACCTCTTGCTGATGTCAAGGAAAATGTGACCGACACGATCAAAGAGGAAGCTAATAAAATGCGGTACCCGCCAACCACAGTGAGTGAAATCACTCCAAGCTCTGGCCCAAGTTGAACATTGCAAAAACCAACAAACTACTTCAATGCGACAAAAAGTTGCTAGGGATGGTATTTGGAGCTCAACTAGCCGTACATTTCTGAAGTACCATGAAAAGTCGGACTATCCAACGACTTTATATACAAAGACGGCGACGGGGCGATGCGGCGTCGCACGCGAAGAAAAAAGAGGACACTCTTCGCTAGCTCTGTCCCTGCCCCAGTCTGTGCCTCGTCATTATGTCAACCTGACAGCTGTCATAAAAGACTTCATAAAATAAGCAACGGGAAAGCTGATCGTACTTTTCACGCCCAAATTTGCTAAAAATAAAAGAATTTCTCGTTAAGAATTACACTCCTAAAAAAAAACAGAAAGAATCAGTACAGGACAGTAAAAGTGCACAGCTTTCTTGTAGGATTGGTCGAGCTGGGACAATTTTGAAAGGAGCTTGGTAGATCTGTAATCAGGAAGGTCGAGCTTGGTGTCGAAACCAAGTTAGCGGTTTCCAACTCAGTCCTTGTTCGAACTCTCACCTATGGATATGAAATTTGGGTAATGACCGAAAGATTAAGATCGCGAATACAAGCTGCTGAGATGAGATTTCTCCGTGCTGTTGTGGGAATTACAGGGTGAGAAACACGGCAGTGCGCGAGGAACTCAACATTGAGAAGCTGCTTCTTCGAACGGAGAGGGCTATGCTGCGGTGGTTTGGTCACGTGGCACGAATGTCCCCTTGATCACGACTTCCCAAGCGGGCGTTGAGAGCGATTCCATCAGGTTTGCGACCGCTTGCAGACCTAAGACGAGATGGTTGGACCAAGTCCAAAAACCCGCCTGGTCACACTTGGTACGAATGTCCCCTTCATCATGACTTTCGAGGCGGTGAATTCTTAGCAGACCCAGGACGATATGGTTGGACCAAGTCCAAAAACTCGCCTGGTCACACTTGGGCATAACTCCTGATGAGCTAGAGTCAATGGCGGAGGACCGAGTTGCCTGGAGAACTCTCGTGCGTGGTTTACCCCCGCGACGCCTTTAGTGGAGCATGCGGGTCAGAAGATGATGATGATGAGAATCAGTAACGCAGTGTGTTCTCGTCTCGGGAAAAAATACCCATACCACAAAGTCGCGTTCGCGCGGTCGTGCTCTGACATTTTAAGCAGAATACAAACCCATTAAGCAAGTCACAATGCAGCGGTCGCGCTTTATTGGTTCACAGATCGTAATATCGTACGCGCGAGCACAAATTTCTTGGCAGAGCTACTTCTACAAACTCGGGTTTCTGACAGTTGTGAAACAATTTTCTTTTAATTACGCGTGATTTTTTATTGTTGGCAGGCTGAGGCAACTACTTAATTTTTTGTACAGATTTTATGTGAAATAATTGCATTTTTTTCGCCAAAATGGATCTTAGACCACTTTACTTGTGAAACGCGCGTCTTTCACAGTGAGGGAGCCACGCTCCGACATAACATTCTCGTCTAAAATTTCATTGTCGATAAAACGCGTACCGATGCCTATCAACGCACGACCGCGCGAGCGCAACATTGTGGTTTGGCCTTAAAGCGCACGCTAAACGCCGAAATTCAAACGTTTATTTCTATAAAAGAATGAGGTTACGTGCGAAATTCATTTTACATATATTCATGTATACTCACCGTGGTTAGCACCTCTTCCCTCGGCTTCCAGAACAAACATGAAGCAGACATGAAGAAAGGCCAACCGCGGCAACAAAAGTAGTGCCAATATACATCATTTATGGACGATTTGACGAATAGATGGCGCTTTAAAGTTAAGGGGTCTTCCACATAGTAGGCAATATTACAAGTCATGGCGTGTGTAATCACGCCAAAAGATTGGAAGCCCCCCACAACGCCATCTGCAGGAGCTGTTGGGACGAGGAGGAGGAAGAAACTGAGCTGTACTACCTCGGCACTGTCCAGCTGTGTGTAAAAGAAGGTCAGACAAAATTCTGGAAAAAGGCAAAATTCTTAAAAAATACATATTTCGTGTAACCCCGCAGAGGAGTGGAGCATCCAGGATATGCCACTAGCCCATCAGTAGATATTTCTCAGGAGATAATTGGCAAAAGAGCAATCGATGCATTCATTGACAGACAGACTGCATCCAATTAGGGTCATTGTGTATCACTTCTTTTGTCTTTCACCTAACCTTCGCTAATTGGTCTCTCTCCACTTGTGTGAACTTTGGCGTCTTCTGTTACGTTGTATCACGCCCTCTACGAGTCGGAGGCTGTCTGTGCTCTAACTGGCCCAACCTCATTGATTCCATCCCCCGGCTGCCGTTTCTCTTAAAGAGATCATGGACTTCACCACCGTTTAATTGCAAAATTTACAAAATTTTACTTCCTTTCTTGTCAACCCTCCGACACATGGAATGGCTCAAGCCTTAGCTATGACTTCCTTCCATCATTGATAACACTGTTGCCTTCCGGTCAAGATCAAGCTGTTCTAAGTTCGCGATGACTTGGTCTTTATACCGAGAGATTATGTATTCCTCTTCCTTTCGAATAATGAGGTTCGGATTCAAAGGCCCTCTTAGCTGGAGCCATGGTGGTCATGCTGGAAGACAGTGTAGTCAATGGATTTTTGGACTGCAACCATTTTGAAAAATTTCGCGGTTGTGTCTGCTCCCCCATTCAGCCTCTTCACAGTGAGGACCAGACTCGAGGGAGCCAAAAATCCGCTCTTATCGCCCAGCTTTCAACTCTATACAGAAGGACTGGCAAAATTAGAGTTCTGTTGAGCATGATTTTGGTCCTGTGAAGCGTGCACTGAAAATGACACCTCATTTTGTCCCCGAAGTGAGAAGAACTTATGCCTAAAAATGTTTCGAAAAATTCAATGAAATTCACCAGATTCCCCTGCATCCGCGTGATCGTAAAAAAGATTGACGCCAGATTCACTCGGCCCACACCCCAGCAACGAAGATGTACTCCCAGTAGCCACTGGGATGCAACAGTCATTTCCATTACGTGACCCCCACTTAGTCAAACTACACAGACGAACTAGAACTGTACCAAATCACGAGCGCATCTCCTCGTGCAACCCGCATGCATTCTACAAACGTGACCCAAAAGCACCCGCTCTCCGGTGGACTACAAGTGTCATGTTCCAGCAAAATTATCCCACAGTTTATTTGAACTTTGCCCACACAATATGCCAACTAAAATGAAGAACCTTTTGTGGCCCAGCAACCCTTCGGCGGCAAGGAGAGTACACGACACGGGCGCATATGATACGACAGCAAGTACACACATACATCAAATTAAATCTCCGCACTCCTGGCTCCTCCGTAAGAACTTAATCTGTGACACAAAATAGGACTTTCCCACGCGAATTATAACGAATGAAGAAAACCACAGAAAGGATAATGTTGCGCCACTATCCCGCTAATCTGCTCTGCTTCGCTGGAAACTACAGAAATTCCCAAACCAAACAGCTCGTGCCGAGTCCCCTCAATCTGCCAGCGAGCGACAGGAGTAAGGATGGCATGCAGCCGCTTTCCCAACAACCACGAGGAACAAAAAATGCTCAGCAGAACGGCGAACGGAGAAGACTTGTGCTGGAGGCGGCAAAGAACGGGGTCCTCCCTGCTCGTCGCCCTGGCTGCCGGCTGACATGGAAATTCTGTCAAAAAAACATTATTTGTCGAAATATCAACTTAACATTATTTGCATTGTTTTTGTTGTGTGCTCTTATGGTTTGGCTCGGCAGTGATGACAACTTTGGTTGATCCTTTTTGGTTTTGTTATTCTCTCAAATGAGAGCTGCGGTGGCGGTCTCTGGGGGATTATTGAATCGCGGAGAGGCGACAAAGGGGACCAATGTTTGCTGATGTTATGGCATCTCTAAAATAGCTTGTCAGCTTGTGCGTGAGGAGGCGCTCTCGTTTCTGGTTGAACTATGATTTGGGTTTCTGTTTATCGGCCATGGGGTCGACTGGAGAAACTTTCTAGACGCCATGGTGTTGTATTTGCATTTCGTAATAGAATTTGTCCCTCTTCCCGGGGGTGCGAAAACAACACATATTTGGATCTTTTGACGAATGTTTCGTGCTCCCAGAGCCAGAGGTGTTGATCTGCTATTTGCCCACTGAAATGGAAGTCTTGAAATGGAGACATCCAATGAAGCCAGGAATTGCGAAGTTCATCCAATCACCGTTTATAAGATTCATCTCTATGACAAAAGAAAATTCTCACCTTCACACGTCACATCTTTATTTGAAACCACACGTTGTCTCCCTAGCAACAAACCCGAACAGTCGTCCAAATTCAAGTATGTAAAATTAAAAAAAAAGATTCTATTTCAGGTTCCACCGAGATTTGAACTCGGATCGCTGGATTCAGAGTCCAGAGTGCTAACCATTACACCATGGAACCGGTTGACATCGACATGTCAAAGTTGGGACAAGAACCATCATCATTGACGTTTTAAATCAGCGAAGGTAATTTCACAAGTGCTGCCAACTCTAAGCGAATGCGGGTGCGCTGGTTGTGCCTCGCAAGATTTTATGTTAGTAATTTGTATTTTCAAATTATAAAATTAGAAAATCCCCTGAAAGGAAAACGTTGTATACGCAATGAACACTTTGCTTGTGCTCACTTTCCCCGCACACACACACTTGCACGCACACAGCGTGTGGGTAATTTTATGTGTCAGCAGCTTTATTGCTGCCAGTGCTGGATGTTGTGTTGTGTCAATGTGAAATTCTTGTCGTCAACTTATGCACAAAAAAACCGCGTCATTCGCATATTTTACGCCCGAGCATGCAACAAAAACAATGAAAATTGCTGCGAAGGAGATAACGCCGCCATACAATGACGCCGAAAATGCAAAGGGCAAGTCGTTTTTCGAGCGTAATCAATTTGTATTTGTTGAATACCACAGCATTTCATTGATAACGGCAAACAGTCTGGCGTTACACTCTTAAAAAATGACTTATTGTTTGTCATTATGACAGGAAGTGGCAATTCTATCAATTGCAACGACCTTAAATGCGACGTTTACTTTGCAAAAGGTTGATAAATGTGGTCTCGCTTTTACTGAAATGAATGGCAGCGTAGATCCCGGGTATTTTACGAGTAATCCCATGAATATGTTATGCGCAACAAGTTACACGTACACACCGCTTGTATTGTCTTTCCCAAATGACTTTTCTCAGTCGCGTCATGCATTTTGTTTTATTTTTATTGCCAAATGTCACATGTCCTTGAATTGAAGGGAGAAACAAGACCAGGTTGGTGGATTGACAAAAATATAAATTTAGTGCCGTCGTAAAAACGTCATACGCAAATGAGTTCAAGGATACAAAGGTCCAGATGGGAATGTGAGGTTCGCTGCCCTAACAATCGTATGATCGCACATGTCACCCTTGTGGAGTGGCTATACGTGTCTCAAGATAATTCTAGTTTAAGTAATTCCTTTATCAAGTTTTACGAGTGGGCAGGAGTGTGTGAATTTGGTTGTTGCTTATGATTTATAGTTTGACAGGTGCCAGCATAAACATCCTCCTTCCCGCGATGAAACAAATAGTGGTTTATAGAGTTTCAGGCTCATGACTGGAACTTATCAACTCCACATTGACCTTCAGATTCTACTGTCAATCTCCTTAGTGACTAAGAGTTGCTGGTCAATGAGACGGAACACAAATGGAGGGACGTATGTAAATATGGAAGAACGACATATGGCGATCGCTTCTGTGGATTGGTGGAGCCTTCAAAACGTAGAAGTCGCTGCACATTGCTTACGCATTAGGCAAGGAACACCGATTTTAATCAACTGTCATTTGTTACCTGCAGAATCATCTGTAGGAGCTTCACGATGAAGATTCTTGTGAAATACAGGCCTGAACACCATTGACTTATAGTAAACCTTAGCTTATGTCAATACTGAACCAAAATTAGCCAGAAGCGTGTACATTCTTCTAGATATCTAAGCAAGATTTTAATACCACCCGTCAACGGAAAGCTAACTCTCCTAAAGAGTCAACTATAATAGACGTACTTGGGCTTACGAGAGATAATGGAGGAGGAGATGTGCCACTTCTACGTTTCTCGCTCCTCGGATTCATCTGACAGCGTTTTTTGTAACCCTTTCACAGATAGGCGTCTGTGAATACGTGTGAGCTAAGCGAAGCTGATTACTCCCGCTTAACACTCTTGCATTGCTCTATACTCCTAAGTGGTGTTAGTGAAAATAAAGTAGTATGAGTGACTTAAGGGCACAACCGTCAAAATCTGTGGTGGACTGGGGGTTTTCCACTGGAAAGACGAATATCTCTTCATTCTTCATTATCTCTGGGGCTTACGCTTCTGCCGAGCACAACAAGCAACAAATTCAAATACCACAATAATTCGCGTACAAAGAGGCCTATTCATTTCGCTTCCATTCAAAATTCAACGAAACTTAACGAAACCAAACGAAATAATGGAGATGGTCACTGCGAACACTTCTGTGGAATAGCTCAATTGGTTAAGTTGATGTAACGCTATGTACGTCTATTATTTTCGGACCATCAGCCTGAAGGAAGAGGAGACTGCGGCAAATATGTGTTGTCGACGAACAATAGGAGTCCTGTCCTGGCATCCCCCACACATGCCATCGTTAACAGAGAGGAAAAGACTTTATGACCTGATGGAGAAGAAAAGACGATGTGTGGTAAGTGTGGCTTCATCCGACATTCCTCCAACTCGTGTATGGCAGCCGTATGAAAACTGTTAACGCTTTTAAATCCATTCCCGAACTAGAAGGAACTTTCTTTTTGTAGGCAAATCGAAACCAGGAGACCAAGCCATCAGTGGAAAGATGGCATATACGTGAAATGTGTTATTCTTCAAAATGAGAAATTCTCTGTAATGCAGCAGGGGCAATGGATTACAGAGAAACCCCGTGGTCAACTTGCATGCATATCTTCTAACATTTCACAGGCGGGACTTAAGTTTGCGCAGCGCGTAGAATAGACTCTGTAAATGGAAGTGCCCCAACAATTGAGAAGACCATTTCCCTACGTCCCCACCACAACTCAATCCTGGCAGAACGAAATAAAGAAAAGAAATCACGACGGGCTTCAAATCGGCCCCAAGTCACATGAAAAAAAGTTACGTCAGCCAAATAATCATTAAATTCAAGAGACCGTGAATAAATTACTCGTATTTGAATTGTTTAAATTCGAGGTAAAATAAGGTTCCACCGAGACTTGAACTCGGATCGCTGGATTCAGAGTCCAGAGTGCTAACCATTACACCATGGAACCGGTTGGGGACGCTATGCAGCATCAAAGATTTCCCTTTGATTACTGCAATCTGCGCAAAATCCAGAAACCCTGCAATTTAAAATTCAAATTACTTCCGTTTCATCGAGGACATGTGTCGTCACACTCGTTAGCAAGTCTGTCGAAGATGTGGAAGTGTTTCAAAAGGAATCATGTGTTGGGTACATTCTGATGTCATACATTAAATATTCTGCGAAGGGGGCGAGATGCTATGGAAGAACATGGAGATTATGTTTTGAATTGCAATTAAAGCTAAAGTGTTTGAAAGACCAACTATTGGCACAGATAGACAAAGCTGATGTAAGACTTCCATCAACCCTGTCGTTCTATGTTGTACGGAAGCGGGAACCTTGTTCATAGCGGATGAGTGAGCAGTTTGTCAGATTGTGCATCGTTTAGTCGTTGGTTCCTTGCGTGTTGGCGGTTGACGGAGGAGAAGAATGAACCAAGATACTGCCTGTTACGCCTAAGGTGACCCGGCCGTGAAGAGAATGAACAGAGGTAGGCTGGATAGAGGGATGATGATGGCGTGCACCTAGGCGCAGGTTGGTGCTTGGGCATGATCCATTACCCACTGATGGGGAGCTGAGGGCATTAAGTTCGTGATGGGTGTCCCACGTCGGAAAATTAGCATCTCCGAACTACACGCAGAGGAGTTGTTGCACGCTTTCTGTGTCTTCATCCATGCAGCTTCTACAGACGTCCTCGATGATTGTATCAAGTCTCCTGGAGCGATCTCCAAACAGAGAGTGTCATTTGGGTTCTATATAAAGACGGATCTGTCTGGTCAGATCAGTTTGGTACTTTTGCTTGCCAACCACCTCGTATTCGATTGTTCGGCGACTGTAAACTGTAGCCAGAGTTCGCAAATGGCGAGGAGTGTCCGTAGTGAGGCTAGTGCAGTGGACTGAGGAACGACAGTTTATTGTGTACCTGGCTGACAAACTCTGGGGAATTATAAGCGGAATGTTATGCCATATCCACGTGGTTTGCTTGCGCATGCTGATTTTTTGACTTATGCTCTAGATTACAGCTTCTTAAAATTGCCTTTCTGCTTGGAATACACTGCAGTGGAGTGTTGATGGTAGCCAACGGGACAGAGAGATAATAGGGGAATTCGCAAACAGTTCAAAGCTGTGGCAGTCGACTGAGGAACACCAGTCTAAACTGTCTTGGACGGGTATGTCTAGTTGACATAGACGTGTCTCGTCTGTCTAATTGTTCAGATAACTGGGAGATAGGGAACCAGATGTTACTAGCGAGTTCAGTTCAGATGATGCCATGGCTTCTTCACTTGCCTGTGGATAACTACAGTAGAAGCTAATATTTCGAACAACTCTCTTAGGTGGACAATCCCCTTGTTTTTGATAATTTCTTGAAATTGCGTACATTTTATATTCCCTTTAGCTCCCTAAACCGGACGCGGACTGGGACATCAGCCGCAATTTGATGAATTTGATTCTCTTAGCTAAACTTGTTAGCAGATTTGTTTGCATGGTATGAGAACGATAAGGACAGAATCAGTGACATCAAAATAGCAACAGCACAGTTTGTGTGGGGTGCACTTTCATTGTCACTAGCAGAAATGAGGTTAGGTTATGTGGAAGGGGAGTGTGATGATTGAACATCACTTCCACTCGGAGGCCTTAGGACCCATTGTGAATCCCTTCATTGGTGGAGTACACTTTCTGTTAAACCTATCCTGCGTCACGTTATGGCTCAAACCACCCCGTGCTCTTTAGGAATCTTAGAGGATCCGATATATCCGCGTTCGCTAAGTCTGCAGTCAGGAAGAATCCTTGTTCCAGCGTCGATTCTAGAGAGCTGGGCAGTGGCAGGTCTTTTCGGTTTCTTCCTCGTACCCACAGATATCCCAGGATTCAGCATTCCATTTCCGGAGCATTGCATTCTGTGATCACGCAGCAGAAGTGAAGTTTTAAATTTTTTTCAGACTGAATCCCATAGATGGACAACTCCTTTAGCCGGAAAATAATGCTATGACCGTCTCCGTCCGCCTAAGGGAGCTCTCACTGTACTTCAGTCTAACGTCCATTACTAATTTCTATTGAGAGCACTCGCACCGGAGGGGTTCCTCTGAATACATAGCTTCAGTCTCCCTAATTCTAAGTCCACGATTCTAAACACAACTCGATGGTTGTAAGGAAATATCAATAACCCATGAAACTACAAACGTAATAGAGCGGTGGTATCAGAACAGCACTTAAACCTAAAACCACACACCCAAGTCCATGTGGACAAGACCTCCTTTATCTTTCGTTACCTCCTTGAATGATCTTAAATATCACAAGCCTGATTAGCGCGTTATCCGTCGCCTCGAATTTGATGGTTAATGCTGCTTTTTGCGGCGACCATTGTGAACTCTGTATTTGTAAGCACAATTGAAAATTACTGACAATGAGCTCGGTTATCGGTTAAATGTACATCCACTAGGGTGTTGAGCATCTCCTTTCTGGAATCTGTTTGGACATGTGTACGTCTGCATGTCCTGAAGTAGACTAACGTTGTTGTGAAAGCGAATCATCAATGCAGTTAAAGCAGCTAAGTGGTATTACTGTGATATCGTTTCCATATTCCATTATTATTTCACTTACAGTTGAATAGCCTTCACTTTCTATTCCACTGAACATGACGTGGCTGTCTGTTATATATTATATATTCCAGTTCAATTTGGTGCTGTGCACATGTCTGCAGACCGTCTGTGTGGTGTGTATTCATGTCGCATGTTTGCAGCGACTGTCTGCGTGAATTCAACATTTTTTGAATGTGGCATGGTCTGCAACGAGGTGTCTGTGTCCACCTGGAAAAGAACACGGATAGATAATTTCGGATCGAGTTTTTGGACAATTATAAAAGTTGTACCAAATTTCTTCTTTTTTCTTTGCTTTTTTTTCAATTGCCAAAACAATGATTATGGCTGCTGAAGCAGGGATTTTTCCGAGCCGACGACCACGACAAAATGATGCAAACTAAGGTCTGTACAGATTGTCTGCACCGTGTGTGGCGAAGGGGTGTTTGCACAGAGTTAAGATTTGCGGCGATTATGTCGGTTATGGGCCCTATTAACGACGTTGCATGGACACGTAATTTCTCTCGGATACCTAGGTTGAGGACAATGGTAGATGCGCGTGCAAGCGTCTATTGGCTGTAATTGGCGTAACTTTGGTTTTCTATAGATTTCATGATTTTCACATTTTTACAAAAGCCATCACCACAAATTATGACACGCACAAAAGAATTAACAATTGCAGAAATCTTTTCAACAAAAATCACATAAAATCGCTCGAAGTTAAGGAAAGACAAAAAATGACTATAAAGGGTGGTTATAGGGCCGATGTTGATTTTGAATAAAACACAAATTATTTAGGAAGTTATTGTCATTTCTTTTTATTATGATAATGTTGGTATGGTTCAATTGTGTATGGAACAAAATATCGGGCAAATGGCCGCCGCGACCTCGACGGCACACCTCCATCCGATGGTCCAAATTTTCGATGACGCTGAAGCATAATTGAGGTTCTATGCCGTTAATGTGCCGAATTACCTCATCCTTTAGCTCTTGAATTGTTGCTGGCTTATCGACGTACACCTTGTCTTTCAAATAACCCCAAAGAAAAAAATCCAACGGTGTCAAATCACATGATCTTGGCGGCCAATTGACATCGCCACCACGTGAGACAACACGGCCATTGAAAGAGCCATTGTGTCGTTAGCTGTGTGGCAAGTGGCACCGTCCTGTTGAAACCACATATCGTCCACATTCATATCTTCCAATTCGGGCCATAAAAAGTTCGTAATCATTTCACGATAGCACAGTAACTGCCTGACCGGCCTCATTTTGGAACCGCACCAACCACCAATCACTCTTGGATTATCATTCGCCCAAATGCGGCAATTCTGCTTATTGACGAATCCACTGAGGTGAAAATGTGCCTCATCTTCGAAAATTGATCATCCACTGTTGCCATTTCTTGCCATTTCTTGGAAATGTTGACCATTTCCGAAGCTTGAAATGGTCAAAAGGCTTTAGTTGTTGAGTCAATTGCACCTTGTTAGCGTGTAAAGCGTGCAAATGCAAGTCTTTATACATAATGTTCATCAACGACGAGCGTGAGAGGTGCAATTGCTGGGCACGACGACGAGTTGAGGTGGACGGCTCTTCAGCCACACTACCGAAAAAATCACGAAGTGCACGACATGCATTTTGATTTGAACGCCCATTTTCATAATAAGCCTGAATGACTTTAACGCGTTTCTCGATTGTGCACCTTTCCATGGTTCAAATTGAGTTTGTCTGAAATGTCAAATGAAATGCAGAAAACAACTTGACGTTTAGGTGTGGTTCACATTCAACATTAACCACCCTTTATTTACGTATGCTCTTGTAGTGGTTCCTTTAGGAAGTCGCAACAATTCTGAACCTACGCGTCGTCCAGATAACATTCGCGAGGGTGTAGTACATATGTACTAGTGTTATGTTACACATACAAAATGCGCTACAAATGTCCTATACATCACTACAGAAATGTCCCAACACCTCAAAAATAATATTTGTCACATTTCCATTTTTCTCATACTCAGAGATAATTTCTGCCTTTGAGTAGACGAAGTATCAGCAATGTGCGCTGGTTCATTGCAGAAATGAAGTATGATAGAGATGGCCAACTTCTACCTCTCTTGCCCCTTAAGATATATGACAATTTTTTAAATCGTTTTCTAAAGGGAAATTGACCAATCAGAGAACGGCATTCACGTTATTTCGTGAATAACCGTCAAAAATCCATAAATAACTGTCAAAAAGCCTCTCAAATACGTCGATGGACTACGGGTCAATCAGCTGTGAAGTTGGCCATCTCTATAATACTTCATTTCTGGTTCATTGACTACAACTGTCATTTTGGTTTTTGGTCGGGACATTTTCGTTTTTGTTGTCATTTATGGGACATTTTACTGGGAATTCATCGTGTAGACAAAAAAAAATCACAAATTATTTAAATTTTTCAATCATTCATTCACATCTGCGACAACGCTTGCAAAACCATCCAAATAACGACTGAAAAGTGAAGCCATGCTTATGTGACAAATTTTACACCTCAGATGATGGGAGTGCCTCATACAAGCTCATTACAAATACATGTCCTACTCAACACCCCGCACTGGTTTGATGCATGAAAATCGCATGTAAGCGTGTGGATAAGTTAACGCCAAGCCATAACAACATGCACTAAAACCCGCGAAGCATGGAAAGACGAATAAACACTTTTACCCTTGTTGTACCGACGAACTGAACAATCCAACAAGCTCCGGTCATAAAATCGTGTCCCAGAAGGCATGGGAAACGGCTGGCTTCGAAATTCGCACACCAAGTGCATTCCTATGCTTCTGCAGTTTAGGTGAGAAGTTTAGTTCATTGGTTGATTAAATAAATAAAAGTGAAAAATGCAAACCAAGAAAACGATAAAAATTAAACAAGATTAGAGACTAATCAAATTCAGCGCTTCTATAGACTCCGAGGCCTTTGTCGATTTAAAAAATGTATCGAACAGAAATTATTTTTTCACAATTGAGGTTGCAACTAGGCTTAAAAACGAAGGGTTACTGATGTAAATTGTTTAGTTTAACACTTGGTATTAGTATCGGTTTATTATTTCCTACAATGTCAATTCCGTGTCTCCATGTTGGTCCATTTAGGATGGAGTGGTGGTGTGGTAGCCGATTTGGCCTTGATGATTGCCATTGCTGCTCTGGTATTCACAAGCCATGTTGCTTGTTGGTCGAAGTTGTTGGGAAGTTCTGCTCGATTGGCAGATTTAGCGCGTTGAGGTAGCGTTGTCCGGTTATTGCGTTTCTCAGGCTCCTGATTGCCTAATTAGCATGCTGGTTGATAACTAGAAGCTACTTTCAGAGCAGTCTCTCCATGTTCTGATGATGCGTGTTGCTATGATGCCTGTCTCTGTCGAGGGTGAGGAAGTTACGTATTCGAAATATTTTCCTGAGATGGTGTGTCATATTGGGAAGACGTACATTAAGCCGTATTAGCTGCTTGTAGAGCAGCAGTTTTGTCCTTTGGGAGCCTAGGTCGGCCTTCTTTCGGGTAAGCTTCGAGTGACTTTTCAACTTCAACCCTTTTGCCGCGAATCTAACGCCGAGACACTTGACTTTGGTATTTCTTCAACCTTAGGGAGTACTATCTTTATGCTCCGACATTTGGCTACTGATCTGCAGCCACCTCGAGATGGTCTCTGTAGTGGGAGCATGTAAGGGGCTCTATGTCATAATGCTCATGGCCCTTGGCATTGTTGTCCTGTGTGCATGTTGATTTTGTCTCAGGGCAGTTGTGATCTGACCACCTACAGCGCGGACGTACTGATGAGTGGGTACTAGTCTCCATAAAATCATTAGCTGGGAAATCACCTCATTTGGTATAGTAATCAAATTTGTTCGATGTCTGGATTTCGTCAGATAGCGCGGTGATCTGTGGTGACATGGAGCTGGTATAAATCAGCGTGTCATCTGCAAATAGACAACAGTGAGCTGTGTTGGTTGAAGGTCGTTGATCTGCCGTGTTGAAGAGCCCAGCCTTGGTCCTTGTGCAAATCCCGCTCGGGTCAGTTGATTTGCTGCCTTCCAGCTGGCCTTTGTCTTCTTTCACTGATTTTGCGATCCGAAATGTGACGCACAGACAATCCGCAGATATTTAAAACCAATGTGCACAGGTACCTCCTCTCCCTTTCTCCATCTAGACCTTCGGCCCGTGCTGTGTCTTGAACCCGGACACTTAAGGGTACTAACAATCACTTGTGCGCGAGCAATTTATAAAAAAAAAGACACAAGATATTCTAAGGTTCCTTGAAATATTCAAGCTGTTTGAAAATAATTGCTAATTCGTGTATTTTGTATTCGTCTATATTTTTTGTGAGTCACTGTACATCACGCGCACCATCGGCAGATCGCACAACCCATCGTTAAGCACAACACACCACCTATCTGCAAAATCAATTTGCTGCAATGGATTCGCACCACGCACCCACGGAAGTACACTTGCGTGAAGGGCTCAAGAGCAAACCTGAGCTGTGGCTGTGTGCTGTGGGTTAAGCTGTCCGGCTTTCGCCGATGTTCGCATGTTAAACCTTCGGTTGATGCTTGATGGAGGTTAGCGATAGACGACCTTGGACACTCGAAGTTTGAACGCTCTACAAATTGCTACTCAAATTCAATTTGTTAAGTTGAAGTTCTGTTTTTCTTCTCTCATTTCTCGTCGTCGTTCCTAAACATCGCTCTCAAAGGGATAAATGGATAAGATAAGATATGTAGGAATATCCTTACGAAATATTCAAAAATTTGCGGACATTGCGTAGATACATACATCTAGGGTAATGTACACGTCCATTTCAGTAATTGGTTGAATATTGAGGAAATTAAGTAAACAAGAGACTCATTTGCTTGCCTGACTGCAGATGCGTACACACAAGTGGATGTATGAAGGACTGCAGCGAGAGCCATTGGCATCTGGAAGCCGCTTTTCGAATGAATCGACAATGGGATTAATCCGGATTATCATCATTTTCCCAATAAGCTCTCTCTCTCCTTTTGGTTGAATGGCTATGTCAACGATCAAAATCACCGCACGTGGAGAGTGAATAAAATCAACATGTCGTCATACCATGCTCGTCCACACAAGTAACTGTTTATTGTGCTTCAGTGAGTCGTCGAACCATTCGTCCATATTTCTTTACTCCCGTATTCGTCCCCCCGATTGAATGGCATTTACATGAAAGGATGGATTTTGAAACAGGATCAAGCAACAGTTCAATTCAGAACAATGGAAGAACCGCATTATTTATTTAGTCTTCGAGGCGTTATACAATTTGCATGAAGAACTTGATCGTTAATGTCATATCGAATTTTGGATTGCAGACCGTCTGGGACTCGTGATGAGCAAGACCTGCCTTTGATATTTGGGCACGCTACCTCATGTCATCAAAACCAAGCGGTCTTGGTCTTTAAAGCGGAGGTTTGCTCTTCCTCACCTTCTCGAGATAGGAGACTTAGATTCAAAGAGTTGCCAAGAGCGATTCTACGTCGAACGTCACGTTTACGAACGTTCGCGTTTACCCCGAGGTAGACAAACTCCTTTACTACCACTCATAGACTCGAGGGAAAGTCGTAAATGAACATTTGTCGAGTTGTTGCTTCGAAAGTGCGGCCATATAGATTTGTTAAGTTTCCGTGACACTTGTGAGGAGTGTATGTCGTGAACTTCTACGGACTACTCAAGATCATCGCGTCTGTTCCAGAAATGTGTGAAGCGTATTCATATTTTCGACAAGATTCCTATTGTTAATGCAATGGTCACGTGGATAACAGAAGATACTGGATTCGTTGCAGCCTTGAATGGAGGTACTTGTAGAACCTTGATCCCATCAACCCAGCAGCATTTTGCAGAACATTTCATCGGCTCCGACTCCGTGAGAGTGCAGGCTGACTCAACCGAGTCAAGTAAGATTAATTAAGAGGATAGCTGCAATGGTCCATTGTCCGGAGACTTAATTGCTGGCTGGCTGTCTGAACAGAGTGTGATAACCGTTTTTTGATATTTCATTGCTCTTGGGCCAGGACAGTGCGTCTTTTGTCGCAATGGAGTCTGTCCGAAAAACGCTACAGTCAGGTCAGGGAGTTTCATGGAGAAGGCAATATTGAG
Organism: Eristalis tenax; assembly: GCA_905231855.2. Classification (NCBI taxonomy): domain Eukaryota; kingdom Metazoa; phylum Arthropoda; class Insecta; order Diptera; family Syrphidae; genus Eristalis; species Eristalis tenax. The sequence continues at coordinate 24,104,638 of HG993126.1, forward strand.
GTCATTAGACTAGACCTCTGCACCCACCCGCTTCGATCTGTCTGTGGGGATCGTCCAATTGTCAGACATCCAACCCTATCTGGAAAGGATGCCGATCTTGTCGAAGTTGGCCGAACGGTGTTGTCGGGAAGGAAGTTGAATTCATGCTGGTGAGTTCGGACCTCGGCGAAGTGTCTTAGGCCTGTGCTGCCTGCTATGTTTCACAATGTTAGTGTGCGTCATTTGTAAGCAGCTAGCAAGAGATCGCAAAATGCCTTGATACCCAGGTCAACACTGATCAATAGCACCGCACCAACAAATATCTTCGAGCATCAGCTTTCACCCAAGGTATACAGTTGGCCCCTTCTCCGGATTCTTAGCTTCGTGCAGTTGCATCGTTTGTTGCACAAAATAACGTACAATCCTCAGTCTTTTGCTAAATCCTCAGTCTTTTGCTACGTAAAAGAAAGCCGCACACTCTAATTGATTAATTATTCATTTATTTGATAAATATTTATTTGAGCATTGCCTTGTAGGCGGCCTTGGAGGCCATCAAAATCTTTAATTCAAACGCATTTAAGCGAAATTCAAAAGGGGAAAGGAAAATATTTTAATTGTTAAATCATAGGTTATGATTTTATCCGAGAACTGCTTAATTTCAGTTAAGCGCTGTTGAGGTGAGCACTGCGACACCGCGCTCGTAGAAGCTGTGTTGTTCTTGTCCAGCGGCGACGGCCAAATCAACGGTGAACAGCAATTCGGATCGAGTTGAATTCAAGTACACAGGCAGCGTGAGCTTGCTGACACGTACATCGCTACCAGCCTTAACCCACTTCAGGATGGTGAGTGGTAGATCCATCATGATGGTTGATGCCAACAGAAGTTCATTGTTCTTGCATTGGGCGCCTTGCAGTTTGAGACCGGTAACCCCGAAACTGCTGTCCTTTTGGTTCGAATTGGATCCAGCTTCGGTGATGGTCACTTCTAGAGCGAGTTCCTCCAGAGACCAGCTGTTAGCCTGAGCTACACACTGCCTTGTGGCAGTTATGTATGCTTCCGGATTCAGGAGACCACCCAACCAAACAGGGAAACCCTTGAAAGAAAAACGCATTGTAAGAGAGCTGATCAGGAAAAGATGTTTCGTTAACTTACTTGCAACTCCTTGGCTCCGGCTTGTGACACCAACTGCGACACCTTCTGAAGTTGCTGGACACGATTGCTGAAGTCAGTGATCCATTGAATGACTGTGCAGCCAACTGGAACCGTGTAACTACGCCAGCCCTTGGGAATAATTCCGCGAACCAGTTCCGAGAGCATCGAGCGATGATGATTGGTTTGTTTCTTCTCTCCCTGGCAAATCAAGACGACGTCCTGTAAGTCAGAGATGACCGTCTGCAGGAGTTTAGCTCCAGAAGTGACTTCTCTCTCGAAGTAGCGGTAGAGAGGATCCTTGATGTTCTCAACAGTTCGCTTAAGAACCTGCAAGTTCTTCGGCAGCAGCTCCAACCAAGCTGTTGCACTGTTGTGCAACGTCTTCATCCACGATGGCCTGCCGTCCTCATTACGCGTCTGTGCGGCTTCTTGGTTGTCATCAACGCTGTAGGCCAACTCATCATCATCCTCCAACTGTTGCATCTTCAGCAACTTGCTCACTAAATCAGTACCGCGTGTGGTCAACAACACTTTCTCGGCATTGTTGGGCAATCCCAACCATGATGGAGTCTGGCGATCTGCCAGGTTCTCAATCCACTTCAGGAAGTGATCGCGACGTGTTCCATCAGGCATGGTGATGTGCCTATGGCCTCCGGCTCCGCCATCAACGTTCGCTACCAAAGCAAAGTCACCCTCGAAGCTGCGGGCTGTGAAGAGCTTGGACAAGAACGATGCCAAGAGACGCTGATCGAAGTCGTTATCAATCTTGCCTCCGTAGATGCTCTGTGAAAGAAGAGTAACCAGTGCGTCCCATGGAACTTTCTCTGGGGGCAGATTTGTACGTCCCATTGCAGTGGAATCAATCCATGTGTCCAGGGTGTCGCAAGCCACACGCAAGTCAGACTCATTGAATTCGTATTTCTTTGCCCAGCCAAGTGGCACGTAACGCAAGCGTTCTTGCACAATGGCGTGGAACCATGCCAACAGGAAGTACAATCGTGCACGTTCGCTTGGAGTCTTCATCATCCTGGTTGCCGTGACGGTAGAGAATGTCCTCAAAAGGTTGGCACGAATGCCTGGTGGCGGTTCGAAGACAAAGATGCGTCCAGCACGCATCAGATTCACTGGGACGCGGGGACTGATTTCCATCGTCAAGAACAACCTGAAACCTGAATGTGGCTGCAGCGAGTGCAGCTTCTTCTCCAGCTGCACCAACCACTGGGGCGCTAGGTGAACGTTCTTCAGGAGCACCCACTTGCCGCTCTTGCAAGCCATGTTAATCGCACGTTCGGCTTGATTGAATCCTTCAGCAGACCCAATGGCAATGCTGGATATTTTCTTGTTCAACTCAGCGGCCAAGTCATCGACCCTGCCGGACGCATCGAATCCAGGCACAGAGCAGAGCAGTGCTGGAGTGTTGCAGTTCAACTGCTTCTCAACTACCTGTCCGAAGTCCAATTCATCCTCTGCTGACGACATGAAGTTCTCTCCGAGCACTGTGTTAACCACCTCATGACCGGCCGCGATCACACGATCCGGTCGGAAGGCTTGAATCAAGAGCAACTGATGGAATGATGCAGACACCGGGGATAGAGCTTTCGATTCATCCCACAGCTGTGGCACGCACTGCTCGGGAGAGCTCTGTTGCAACCAAGCTCCGATCTCCGGCATGGACTTCAACTTTTCGATGAGTTTCTTGAAGACTGGAAGTCGTGTTGCCAAGCGGTTCACACTCTCAATCTGTTCCTGAGACAGTCCCTCGACGTGAATGGGATTCAGCAAAAGACCCTCCCTGCTGCGAAGGAAGAAGTTGAATTCGGAGTCAAGATTGGCTTCGGAAGTTCCCTTAAGGTGGATCTTGCACATCAACAATGCGAATGTCAGCCGGTCAGCATGCAGCATTCCACGTGCCACGCGTTCATAGCACAACTGGAAAAGTTCTCTAGTCACGATAGTAAGACGCACGGTGTGATCGGTTTTGCCCTCCAGTTTCGGATTGTTATAGAGGACCGTGCTGAAGATGTCCAAGAACATCTTCAGTGAGTACTGATACAGGAAGTGCACCTGGTTAAGACTGTCCATTGTGAAGTAAATGTTGGAGCAGGCAACGGACAAGGGCAGGTACTGCTGCGAGACGGTTTCAATTTCCGCAATGACCTTGTCGGTCTCGTCCACCTTCTGGTTGATGTCGTATGCTTCCTTCTTGAGTGTTTCCAGAGTCGTAATAACTGAGTCATCATCCAGAATCTTACCCTTGGCGTCGTTCAAGGCCTGCAGTAAACTCTTCTCGAGCTGCCTCAACCTCAATCGGAATTCGCCTTGCAACTTCAGCAAATCAGATCTCTTCTCATCGATGTCCGGACGTTCGGCCTTCAGCACCTGGTTGAGACATTGCGACTGCAGGGAGCTCCTGGTCACAGTGAAATTTACAAATGTCACTCTCGAGCAAATGTCCGGTGGGAATTCCACGGTCGGGTCACGTGTTGAGAGGAAGATAACGAACGATGGTGACAAATCGATATCCTGATCTCCAAGTGTGATCAACACACGACCACCAGTTCTGCGTAGTTCTCTGTTCAGCACAGGGTTCAAAATTGGATCGTAGTTCTCGACGTCCTGCACGAGGAGTGGGTTGCCGAAACGCAGCGCAGATTCAAGATTCTTGCGGAAAGAGTCATCCAGGAAGGAGGTCTTAGTGATCTTCTTGCCGGCGTACTCGTTCAACAAGAACGTGGTGGCCTGACCCGACGGGTCAATGATCAGTGGATAGCGGTTGAAGCGCTTCAGCATAATAGCGTTCTCCGTGCACAGATCATCACTGGGCAGGGCATTCGCCTGCCAACGCAGCCGTTCATCCGGATTGGAGAGGTACTCCGTGCGGGCAATGTCTGGCCGGTATTGTATGTTGGCCGACTGCAAGTGCTGACACCACGTGGTGAACAGGTTGAGGCGATAATGCTGATCGAAGTAACCGCCTGGAAAGAAAGTTGAAACACATATCTAACTCTTGAGGTGGGTCACTTACCGTAAGCAATGAAAGCTGCTGACAACAGAACGTCACCGATGATGGTTGACATCTGGGATTTGAAGGTCTCGCTGGTGTTCTCCCAACGCTCACGTTCAATGTTCAAACTCTTCAACAAGGCAATGGAGCGATCAACCTTGGCTTGAACATTCTCCAAATCGGTTTTGATCGCTTGCGCTTGGGAGATGAGTTGGGCGTATTCCTCCTTGTAAGCTGCAATCGATTGTTCCAATTGTGTGACCAGATCTTTGGTCTCTTTGGCGTGCTTCATGTTGAGAGCAGCCTGATCCTCAAGCGACTGGAGTTCATCACGAAGGGGCTCAACGCGTTTCAACATGTCGGCGTATTCAATCTACAGATGGAGTGGAGGAATCGTTAGAGAAGAAGAGAAGACGTTTGAAGATCAAGACAAGCAAGCAAGGGGTTTAATTTCGAGTCCTGGAAAACCAAGGACCAAACGATACGAAGGGGACACACTTTGAAGTCGAGAATGCTCTGTTGTGGACACTGGTAAGGGACGATCTACTCAAGTAGCAAAGCAATCGATGCGACAGGGAAATTCGAATAGACCAGTCGAGAAGTCATGAAGTTGTCGCTGAACATGTTAGTCACATGGACGGATAGTGAAGTTTGTAGTTCAAGAAGAACTCAGAGATGAAGAACTTCTTACGGCGCCACAGTCCGATCTGGGCCTGAGCTGCACCCAACATGCTTCTCCTTCCACCCGTCTTCAGTTTCGCACGCCAAGTCGGCTCAGGTCCCCCTCGACTTGTCTTGTACGAACGTCCTCGGTTGCAATGTCCCACAGGCTCAGAGGAGAAGACAGAGATGAGAAGCAGAGTTCTGTTTTTGCGGTCTTGCCAGGGCCTGAGCTGCACCCAACATGCTTCTCCTTCCACCTGTCTTCAGTTTCGCACAACAAGTCGGCTGAGGTCCCCCTCGACTTGTCTTGTACGAACGTCCTCGGTTGCAATGTCCCACAGGCTCAGAGGAGAAGACAGAGATGAGAAGCAGAGTTCTGTTTTTGCGGTTTTGCCAGTGCCTGAGCTGCACCCAACATGCTTCTCCTTCCACCCGTCTTCAGTTTCGCACAACAAGTCGGCTGAGGTCCCCCGCGACTTGTCTTGTACGAACGTCCTCGATTGCGTTGTTCCACAGGCTCAGAGGAGAAGACAGAGATGAGAAGCAGAGTTCTGTTTTTGCGGTCTTGCCAATGCCTGAGCTGCACCCAACATGCTTCTCCATCCACCTGTCTTCAGTTTCGCACGCCATGTCGGCTCAGGTCCCCCTCGACTTGTCTTGTACGAACGTCCTAGGTGGCAAGACAGGCTCAGCGGAGAAGACAGAGATGAGAAACAGAGAGTTCTGAAAAACCATGTGCTTTGTGCTTTGTCAGAAAACCAAGCTTCGGTCAGAAACCGAACAGCCAAGCACACATACGTACCTCCTCTGCAAAACAAAACACAACAAATGGAAAACTTACCTGTGCAATAGCCCATTTAACCATAGGGCCACAAGCCATACTGGCGCGGTTAACCTTCTCGAAGTTGTAGTCGGGATTGCTCAAGTATTTCGTCTTCATCTTCTCACGCACCTCATCGCTTCGCAAGCAGACCAGACATGAAAGAAACGACTGATTAATAGGCAGCCCACAGACCCAAGCAAAGCGTATCTTATTCAAAAAAAACTCATGTAAAATCAAATCGAAAACGTGATGAAAACAAGCAAAAGCATTGAAGTTTAACTTTGACTAATTACTGATCTTGTTGAAAGTTATTTATAAATTTTATGTACGTATTGAAAAACACAAAGTTAAGCAAATTTGTAATTTTATATTTGTATGTACACTGAATTAGACTCCTTCACCAAATAATTGTAATTGATTCATTTCTTTCGCTTAAATAAAATCCAATTGCAAAAAAATGTACGAAAAGAATTTAACGAAAAGAAAAAAAGAATAATTCAACTCAAAGAGAAAAAAAAAAAAAACAAAAAAAAAACGTACGAATTAGGTTATAAGTGTATTATTAAGATTGTTAACATGCTTACGTTATGTCATCAGTACCGAAGTTAGATACAATTGAATTTATAAAGTTTTCTCTCATTATAACGGCACGAATTGACTTCCAATCGGTCGCATTCTCTCCAAGGAGCAAACATATCGACTCTAATGCCAATTTCACCACAGCTGGTGGATTGGCCATTGTTCGCACCTCGACGAGTTGTTGCTTTTTGATCGATTTAACAGCTGAAGAAGAATTTGTTTTGTTTTGATTTGTTTGTTTTGATAAAAGTTATTTTTTTGTTTTGTTTGTTTCGGTTTTGTTTTAATTAAGTCTATTCTGCCTAGGCCAAGAAGTTTGGGTTCGATTTAGCTGAAGGCCCCTAACTTAAACGAAATCAAAAAAAAACACAAGTAAAGGAGAGAGAGAGAGAAGGAGTGAGAGCGAAAAAGAAAACAAACCAATATCGGACGGAGATGCCTGAAGAGGCCACACAAACACTTCTTGATTAGCCGTGAGTTTCGAAGTCATTATGTTCGAATTGGAAATTTACTTGGACTCTAGTCTTCGGCAGAAGCTTGTTACAGCTCATTGCCGCCGGCAAACTTCCGCGAAAGTCTAGACTGATTGGATCGACGATCTTGTGCTGTTGTTGATCTTGAAGGGAGACGTTGACGTGTTCCTCTGCCTTCTGGAGGAGGAGCAAAGTCTATTATTGATTGGAATGGACTTTAGCGACGCATGCATCGTGGTGTGAACTAGGACAATACGCTCGTGTTGAGTGTTGGATCAAAACCAGTGGGTGACGGTGACGAGGCGGTTTTTAGGCCTTTACCTTAAATGTCTGCTGCTTTCCACACAATTTTATTTATGTATTTATCCTTTTTTTCTAATCTAATGTCTAAACTAGTGTGATCAATGTCTTTTTGTTCGATTTGTGGTCCAGTGAGTTCTATGTTTGAATGAAGCAGCGTGTTGGTGGGCTAAGTGCAAGGTTGGATGTGGTACATTGAATTGTTGCTTGTAATTTCCCTATAACTTGTGGTAACAATTGGAAAGAGGAACAGATGCATCTTGGGAAGTCAATACTCAGCTTGCCCAGCGACAACAGCCTGCACTGAGTGAGGTCTTGGCGAACTTGCCAAACTTCTGCTGGTTTTTCTTAAACGAGATAAAAATATTCACAATTTGGAAAGGAGATGTCGGTTAGCCTGTGGGACAGGGTAACCGGGGTGGTTTAAAGTGACGAACAAAAGTCTGGAAGGATCAAAGTGGATGGTACAACTGATGGCAATCTCGAGAGACTTGCACTGGTTTGAAGTGACGAACACAAGTCTGGAAGGATCAAAGTGGATGGTACAACCGATGGCAATCTCGAGAGACTTGCACTGGTTTGAAGTGACGAACACAAGTCAAGAAGGATCAAAGTGGATGGTACAACCGATGGCAATCTCGAGAGACTTGCACTGGTTTGAAGTGACGAACACAAGTCTAGAAGGATCAAAGTGGATGGTACAACTGATGACGATTGGCAATCTCGAGGGACTTGTTGTGCAGAGACAAAAGTGCAGCTCGACTGGATCCCTGGATGCAGGTTGATTGCAGGGAACAAATGAGAGTGAGTCCCTGGACACAGGGAGATTCCAGCCAGCTCGCTATCTGGCTGGTTCGGAATCTGCATTCATAGGTCCCGAGCCGTGCTGTAGTGTCAATGGGAAAACAATCTTTGTCAGGACCAACAGTCACAGGCAATGCAAACGATTAATTAGGAATACAGGGCCTCAAGAAGGAAAGTATAAGACAGCTAACGAGCTTTCTTACTGGCCACTGCGGCTTGAATTAGTACCTTAACAAAATGATCCTGTGCCAGACAAGGTACGTCGGCTTTGCCTCGACGAAGATCAGACATCCGAGCACATTTTATGTGAATGTCCGGCGCTACTCTGGTTAAGGGAACCTACCATTCATAGGGAGATACTGGCTTCAGTGGAATTAAAGTGTCCACTACAGAGGGCATTCTGTCTTTCATAAGAGACGTCTTTTCAATACAAGAGATGCCTTCAATTGCATTGAATTTCCAACTATTCAACTGCTCAATACAATAGATGTCTTCAGGTCGCCGTGCTTTTGCCTTCAAGGCATGGGTTGTTCAAGAAAAACAAATCCGACAAATCTGATTTAGGGCTATGTCCGCTCCGGACTGTAGGACCACTCAAAAATATAGGTGACCAATATGGCCCCAAGGAGACTATTCAAAGGCCCCACCCAGGCTGGATAATCTCTTCTCTGCGCCGAATGTGGACGCTATCGCTTATCCGGAGGATAACAAAAGCAATCGCCACAACAGGCGAATTCCAAATGTAAGCCTATCGCTCGCAGGTCATTCGAGTGCTCATGATGTCATCGCCGTCTATGCTAAAAAAACAAGGACCTGACCTTCGCCGAACACGCCGAGTAAACTAAACTCGAATTCGGATACACAACACCGTCTGCAGTAGGCAAACGTTGCACGGCACATCTCAAGGAAGGCTATGGGACCCCAATGGGGACTTCAACCCCAGCCGAGCTAGTGAAAGTACACACCTATTGCTAGACCGAAATATGTGGTTCTCTTGTATGGTAGCGGACATTAAACATCTTAAGATAAGCAACATCTAAGGACCTATTTGTTTTTGTAGCGCCCCTACACATAGTTGCCCCCGACATCGACAACTCTGGGAACCCAGGGACCATTCCGGCACTCAGACGGTGGTACTTTAACCGATGGAACGGAGGACACTCGGAAATAAAAGAAAATAGTACATTTCGAGAAATTTGAGAAGAATGTTAGCATCTCTGGTTAGCAAATTTTCACACAAGCGTCCAGGGCGAGTGAAGGAACAGCGAATTCATCTGGCTCTCCTTCAGGTCACCCAGGTTGTACGTTCCATTGTGACTTTCACCAAGAACTTCTTTATACGTAGGGCCAGCTACCGTGGTTGTCCGCCTAGCACCCATCTGGCCTGCTTTAGCACGCAAACGACCATTTCACGTCTCTCGAAATGACAATCTTATCACTTGTAAATTAAAGGTTTTCAAGTGCCTACACAAATGCGAAGTCAAACAAAGAACTCTCTGTCCACAAAGCGCCGGGCTGCCGTAAGGTGTTCCTTAAATTTACAAAATACATCAAACGCATTGGATAGTGTTTAATAACTAAATGCCCCAACCGCAACGAAATATATGTAAATAAACAATTACGTGATATTTATAAGTAGGAAACCAAGAAGAAACATTTGTACACAAAAGTAAAATAACACAAAGTTGGCTAACCAAGAAGCAAAGGAGAAATAAAACAAAGAAACAGGAGAAGAAGCGTCAGCAGCCCTGTCCTAGCCGAAACCTGATCTAGAAACCAAAACAAAAAAAGAAAGTCATGAGCCAAATAAATTTTCCGTCGCCTTGGGCAGAGAAAATGAGGGGTGCTTGAGGTGTGATGGTGAAGATCAGATATAGGGATGATTCGTAGGCCAACAGCAGCAACAAGTTATTGGACTGAATGAGAGGTGGGGATAGAGAGTGTGAGAGAAATTGAGAAATTGAGAGAGAGAGAGAGAGAGAGAGAGAGAGATTCATAATACAAAGAATTCACCCCCGTCCACTGGACGGAGGGCGGTGGAACTAGATTCATCTTCAAGGAGAAAGAACTTGGAAAGGATTCGCATGCTTCTGTCATGGTCGCGCTCGTCATTGGGTTAGTTACTTACAGAACAGTTATACGATCATATTTCTGTACCGTGGAATGCGGTTACAAACACAGCATAAACATTATTACACATTTTACAACGCGGGTCAGTAGTTAGAGGTTCTAGATTCTTAAACGAGTGTACATTTGGGATCATTGGCGGGGCGCGGGACAGGCGGTGGGATCTGGATTGGGGGATTTTGCAAATTAGCTGCTGTTACTGGTTGGTGGTTTTTTTTTCTTTTTTCATGTGTGTGTGAGTACGTGTGGTGATTGAGGATGAGGGCTTGGTGAATGATTATTCGATTAAAAAAAAAAAAACAAATGCAGGCTTTTATGGGAAAACAATTAACGGGGCAAGAGATACAGAGAGAGAGAGATAAGTAGAGAGACTTATGAATTAAATAATATTAAAGGGCGGTTATATATTATGTGTATTTATGTGTGAGATGAATGATTTTGTTTGTTTTTTGTTTTCATAGATATTCCGTACGTGATATTGGACGTTTCCAAATTAACAATGGACGAGATAAAGCCATCTTTGACCATGATTCCTCGAATCGACTTCCAGTCGGTTGCATTTTCATTTAGAAGCTCACAAACCGACTCTAAGGCTAACTTAACCACGGCAGGTGGATTTGCCATGGAACGGACTTCGGCCAATTGTTTCTTTTTGATTGAACTGACGGCTAATGGGATTGAATACAACGGAAGTGGTATATGTAGGTGTAAAAAGAAATTAAATATAATCGACTGGTGCTGTTGGCATGTGATCGGATGGAATGAATAACGAAACATTTACCTTGTTGTGCCTCGTGGACGGCCGGTTCGACCTGAGCCAAGTCGGCCATCACGTATTTACGCTTTTCGTCGATTTTGATGGTCTGCTCGGCTAGTTGGATTTGAATTTCCTGCGATTGAATCTTCTTCTTTTCGGCTTCCTGCTGGTCCTTGAACATCTGCTTCAGCTTGGCGTTGGCGGCCTCGTTCTTTGCCTGCAGCTCTTGGGACTTAACTGCCAGCGACTTCTGCATTTCCTCGACCTGTTCGACGGTTTCGGCGATTTTGTTCAAGCCAACATTCAAGTGGAGCTGTTGTTCCTCGAGCTCGCTACGCTTCTCCGAGTACAGCTTCACAAAGTGGTGAATAAAGTCGAGGTAATGGCGGGGAGTGATTGCCATGGTGCGGCCTCCACGCTTAGCCAGACGGGCGTTGGCTTGATGCAGAGTTTGGTGAACGTAGACGCAGCTGTTGATGACGGCATCGCGATGGCATGGCGTAGCCGGCACAAGTGGGCAGACCGATGGGAAGAAGTCTGGCGACGACCAGGTGGGTTTCTCCAAGTCAACACGTGTTGTAAACTCCTTGCCCACTTGGAAGAGAGCCGAATCAGACCAGTCGCCGAACCAATTAAGTACGCAACGATTGAAGAGCGCTGGTGAAGTAGCTGCACGGTCTTTCAGACCGTCTGTTGATGGATTCATCGTGAAGACGACGTGCAGGTTACGCATGACCTGCTGCGTGAACCACTTGTACAGCTCGTCGCTGGAGTCGAGCATAAGGCCTTCTCGCTGTGCCCCTTCCTTGCACTGGGTCATCAGCGTGGTGTATTCGTCGCCCTCAAACAGACCAGGCACCTAGGAAACCATCGGACTCAGTACGCGATAATGCGATAAATGCAGGTTTTTTGGAACTCACCTCTCCGTTGGCCAACAGAGTGTTCATCCTCTCGAGGAAGCCAGAGTCCAGGACATTTGATTCATCCAAAATGAAGGCAATCTTTTCATCCTTGCAACCGGATCTTCGCAGCACGCAACGCAAGTCTTCGTCAAAGTCCTCGCTGGTGTATTTGTTGTGGACTTTGATTTGGAAAATGGACAAGCCATTCATCCAAGCCACGAAACGTGACAGGGTGGTTTTGCCAGCTCCAGATACACCAATGAGAAGCAAATGACCTTGCGGCTGCCGGAAGATTCGGTCAATACGTAGCACGTGCTCGAGAACTTCATCGAACAGCACCAACGGGACATCCAGTTCCTCTTCGTAGAATACCTTGAGACGAGCGCGAACGTAGTCACGCAACTCTTCGCGATTGACCGGCATGTAGTCCTTCGACAACCAGTTGCTGTAGAGGATTGGTCGAACCAAAGCCTTATCGGCATCAACACCCGGGAAGTGCTTCAAAGCCACTATGTCAATGTTCTCGTTCGTCCAGCGACGTTCACTGTCCTCAACCAAACGGTCCTGGAACAGGCGGAGAGCTTCGTGCGCCCAAAGTCTTACCAAACCTTCGACCGGCAAGGAGTCCAAGGGGCGTATTGCCTCGCAGATGCCGCGCACCCATCGTGTCATCTCACGCGGAGAGTACACGTAGTGCGGTTGCATGTCCTGAGTGAAGCGGTCCTGAGATGACAGGTAGAACTCGACCATGGCATTGGTGAGTGGCTCCGCATAGCCTCGCAGCGAGGGCATGAGTCGGAGCATTGCACGACTGAAGGTGCCGTAAATCTGCTTGAGGGATGTCTCTCCAGGGTAGTCCACGTAGATGATAGGCACATGACGCAAGAATCGATGGCTGAGCGGCTTACGGCCAGGGTCGGTGGGTGGATTACAAGCTCCCACGAACTGAATGCGTTCCAGTGAGACCCAAGCTTGATCGCTGGCGCGGTAAAATCCTTTGTGCTCGACCAGCTGCCGAAGGAACGAGATGACTCGCTGGGTGCCGTAGGCGTCCATGTCAGGTAAATTGATTTCATCGCAGAATAACACCAGCCACTTGCCAATCTGAACTGGGGAGAGGACAACTCCGTTGGGCGTCTTCCTGTACTCGCAATAATGATCGAAGGTCTTGAGGAGCAACTCGGGGGTGGTGGCCGATGAGAAGTTCAGACCTACCACTTCCATGTCAGGGAGAGCACGCAAAGCCGAGAACAAGGTCATAGTCTTACCGGAACCAGGGGGGCCGCAAAGAACTGAAGTGGAGAGAAGAAAAATTGAGATGGTGTGACAGGAGGACATCAGTAAAGAACTTACCCAATGGCTTATGTTCGGCAAGCCAGGTGTAGAGCAGTGACTCATGTCGAACGGTGTCCAGTGTCGGTACAACGATGTCTGGGGAGGCAACCTTGTGGGTCTCCACCTCGATGACGGGCACCTTGTTCGACCAGGGTACCCATTCGCCGGACATGTTGACTTCGTAGTCGATGATTGGGGCGCCAGCAGCTCCTGGTAGCGGAATTGTGGTGACGCTGCGAACAAAGTCGCCCAAATCAGTGCGTACCTTGAGCTTGGCATCGCCTGCAAAGGACCAGAGAACGGAGTACACCAATGCCTTGGGCACGTACTGTTCCAGTTGATCGGGACTCAAGGGGAAGTCTGGATGTTGAGAGTTGAAGTTCAAGATGTTTCTGCAAAGAAGCGAGTATATTAGGACAACAGGTCATGATCGCGTCGCGATGGGACTTACCGAGCAGCTTGATTAATCATGGAGAACAAAGAGCTGAGTGCCCTGAGTCTTGTGAAGTCCATGATGTGCTCCTGGTCCATGGCGTACTCCAAAGACCGCACAACGATTCCATCAGCAGAGAAAAACGGTTGCAAGAGCATTGCAATCTCCCTCTGGGTCTGCAACGATGGGGAAACTTCATCCTCCTTCTCCTTGCTCTTAAGCATTCCAAATTCTTCGTCCCCATCTTCCAACGGGATGTTCCTAAGTCTCAGCAAGTAGTTCTCGAATATCATCTCAGTCGAAAGGACATCCTCGGAGAACCAGACCATGCCGCAACGAGAAACCGTAGCCAGTGTGGCGAACTTCAAGTCCTGCACTTCAAACATCACCCTCACGTTTGGTGGCAGCGACAGACGCTCTCCGTTGGGAAGCGTCAGCAGCTTATTGTCATCCAGCACTGAGTTGAGATTCTCAACCCACTCCGGATCGACATCGCCGTCGAAGATGATCCACTGGCGCTTGTTGATCTCGCCCCTCACGTTGTCGATGATCTTCCTCAAGATGTGAGTGAACAGACCATCCGTCCACTCCCTGGTGTTCTGATCCATGACACCATACAGAGCCTCTTTGGAGATGGCTTTCGGGTCGATCACATGGGCGACTCCTTCAACACCCTCGAAGCGCTCAAGAGCCTTGAGCAGCACCTTCCAGGCAGTGGACTTGCCGGAGCCCGAGGGACCGACCATCATCAGGCCGTGATTGAGGTTGGAGATTTGATATAGTTGCAGAACCTTTAGCAAAGAGAGGAGAAACACTTGAAACCAATCACGCAAGCGATGGGACTGAACTAAAAGAGCCCAAAAGGGGGGAACGATTAACCGCCTCCCAGTTGGACCCCTGCTTGTGGATGAAGGATAGAAACGAAAAGAAGTAAAATCTACAACAGAAAATCGCCTGATCTTACTTTTTCAACCCAAGTTTCACCGAATCCCTTTTAGGTTATGGTTTTCAGTTACAGATTCGAATGCAATAAAATGTTAATTGAGGTTAGGACTAGATTCTAGATGTGGTAAGCTATGAATACGGGCAAGTGCATGCCAATTACCTTCTCCATCCATGCGGCGCCTTGTTCGTCTCCCTCGCCGCAGACCAAGTACTCTTCGTTGCAGACCTTTCTGATCTCTTCCTTGAGGCCGCCCATTTCGGCGCGAGTGTAGCCCACGTTTGGAAATACGTCGCTCAGGAGCGAGAAGAGGAGTGGGATGTCCTCGGCTACTAACTTGGGCACCATTGTCTCGCACACCGACTGAATGAGGATCTCCTGCTCGGGTAGATGCTCAGCCACTGAGGCCTCGTCGATGTTGACTTCTCCTCGACTACGCATGGTCTCCTTGATCTTCATGATCCGGTCGCGCTTGACATTACCAGCGGAGATGAGCACCGACTTGAGTGCTCGCAAGCCGAAGTCGTAGTGACTCTGGTTGGACAACTGCTCGTCGCACAGCTTGAAGAACGGCACGATCTTGCAGGCCAACTTCTCTGCCTGCCGGAAGCCCTGGCTGAACAGCATGACCTCGGCAATGAGCTGACGATCGGGTGTGGTCATGGCCAGCGAACGGAAGAGTTTCTTCAGATTGTCGGGCAAGTTGGAGCGTCCAGCGTAGCCAGGATTCATTGTGATGAAGATTGCCATGTCTGGCGAGACGCGCACCTGTTTGCCTACCAACTCAACCGTGATGCTCTCCTTGTTGCTGTCCATTTCATACTTGAGTGCCTCTTGAATGGTTTGGATTTGCTGGGAGCACGCGGACAACATGCGTTCCTCCAGACGATTGAACTCGTCGAAGCAACCCCATGCGCCGACTTGACACAATCCAACGAAGATCCTGCCCATGGCCTGGAAATCGAACGTCTCATCGCAATTGAAGACCAGAACAAAGCGACCTAATTGATTGCCAAGTGCTTTCACTGACTCTGTCTTTCCTGTGCCGGCCGGTCCGAATGGAGAACCTCCCAAGCGTGACTCCAGGGCCTGGGTCATGGTCAAGTAGCAGCGGTCTGTGAGCGGAGTCTGAACGAGACGATCCTGGACTCCGAGGTACTCGAAACCGTAGTAGAACCGAGCGTTGGCCATGTGGATGGTCAGTTGTTGGAGGACCTTAAGGAACAGAGAAATTAGTCGCGGTCCATGCCCTTCTCACAACGAACTTACCTCTGTTTGGCGAGGATCGAAGTAGAATCTCATCTCGCAAAGCCATTGGAATGACTTGGGGTTGTTTACTCCGTTGGAAATCAGGCGCCTGGTCACTGTGCGCTTGTGCACGAACTCATTGATCTGCAAGGACACACAAATGTACTTTCTGCACACCATCCTGGGTCGCTACCTGCTTTCTTACCAAGTGTTCCAACTTCCTGCGCCTCAGTGGAGGCTGTTCCTGCAGCACAGAGTCGGCGAGAACGTTCAGAGTCGTCTCCACGGTTGTCAGAACACGATTCAGCGGCTTGCCGCTGTTGTTCTCCGATGCTTGCTGCAGTGCGGCCTCAACGTCCTCTGACCACAATATCTGTGCGGCCAAGACAACGATCTGAGCTTGGTACTTATCGCACCATTCCATGTACTTCTGCGAGTCGATCTGACCTTCTCTGAACTGCTTGATGTCCTGCACGGCCTGCGCCAAGTAAGAAGCCAGCGAGAACCTCATCTGTTTCTCGACCAAGCTCAGCCACTCGTTGATCTTTGGGTGCTCCACCGTGGAGACGGGGTTGATGAACTTAACCTCTTCGCCCTCCCTGGAGGCGATACCCAAGATAACTGTGTTATCCTCGTTCAGGAGAATGGCAGCTACGCCAGCAAACATTTTCTTAAAGTGCTTCTGCAGACGCGCTATGTTCTTGCTGTTGCCGATAATCTCGAGGAGATCCTCGTCACCCACGAAATAGAATCGTGGGAATGACGTACGCTCACGCTCAAGGTATTCTCCAAGAGCCTTCTGGATCTTGCCCAGCAAGTCAGCTAGACGTTCCAATGAGCGTTGCACTGCTGGAATGTTCAGCACGTCCATGACCTTGGGTGACTTGGTCACCTTCTTCATGAGACCCAAGAACTCGGAGCTGATACTCTGGAAACGTGAAGTCTCCACCGGCAGCAGGGTCTTGATGTCGGCGCTGCCAGAGAAGATGCCCTCCAAGTACACCCAACGACGCTGCACGTCAATCCAGACGTCAAACAACGCGTTGATGCGGTTCAATTTCTCCTCCCATGTGAGGGCCTCCTCCTCGAACACCTTGTAGTAAGGAGAGAGCTTCATTGCAGCGACGGAATTGATATGCTCCTTCACCTTGTTGAACAAGTCGTCCCAGCCACGAATGATGCGACACTTGTTCTGGTAGTTGATCAAGTCCAGCTCGTAGTTTTGCCAAGATTCACGGACTTGTTTCAAGAACTCCTCGAGAGCCATTTCACCCTGGGCCACAAGAATGATGTCCTTGACGATATTCTCGTTTTTCAACAGGTTCACATCCCAAACTTGACCGAGAGTGAGGTCGGAGATGACCCAATTGACACGCAACTGTTTGGTCAGCTGTTTCCAGTGGCGTTCCTTCAGAGCATCTGACTTCAACTCAACAATCAACATGTTCACCTTGATGTAACTCTGGATGAGCTTCTTGACGTATTCGTAGCTCTCGTACATTCGCAGGCGGGCTGGCAGCTCCTTCAGTTGACTCATCATCGCCTCGAGTTGCTGGCGTAGCTTCCTTGGCTGCACTGACAACCAGGGCTTTTCTCTGGTCTCATCGATCTGTGTCCAGACCTTCGAGAGTTCACTCCAAACACCGCGCAAGTCTTGCAACTCTTCGAGAGCGACATTCATTCGCTCGCTGCTGTTGTTTGGAATTGCCGACTCCTGCAGTTCCAGAGCTTCCTTTGCCTTGGCGACGTTGTCGCGCTCCTCCTTCAACCGCGAGTACTTGCTCTCGAACATTTGCAACTGCTGCAGGGCGTCGTCTGGGCGAGTCTTTCCACCGGTTGGCTTGTTCTTCTCCCAATCGTTGAGGAAGTCCACGGTTCTGGTCTCGACTGCCTTGTCTTCGGCGACGATCTTCGCCTGCAAGCTTGCCACTTGTGTCTGGATGGCTGTGTCCTTGCGCTTGATGATTTCATTGAATGCTGACCACTCGCCTTCGATGTTGTCCACGTGCAACCAGTTGTTCGGGAACTGGAAACGTTGGCGCTCCAAAATACGCTGGGCTTCACGGAACACCTCGACTTGTTTGTCCCAGACGAGCATGTCCTTCTTGAGCGACTGCACGTAGGTGATGAAGCAAACGGCGTCTGATGTACTAGCCGCTTCTGCAAAAAGGAAGAACGTTTGTTAGAAGAGTACTGGGTGTGGAAACGTGAGGATGAGTAGCTCACCAATGCTTTGCATTTCGAGATCAGTGCGAGACTTCGAGACCTTGCTGTGGAATGTGGACATTTCGGTTCCCAAGAGAGTTCCGAATTTGCCAAGGGCCTCCTTGTGCCATGAGTCGTATTTAAGGGTAACCTTCGCCTGTACCTTGGCGTAGTCGATGATGATCGGGCCATAGGCACGACGAGTGTCCGATGTGTCGAATGTGGTTCGAGATTTTCTTAAGGAAAAAGGAGATTTCTCAACAAAAGGGACCCGAAACCAATTACTGCGCCAACTTACTTGATGTCATTCAAACATTTGATCCACAAGTTCACGTCCTCTCCCAGACGGCCGTACAGAGTGTCAGCCTGCAAGTCCCACAAGCTCTGGTAACGAAGCCATTCGTCCACGTAGTACCTAACCTCACTGATCTTGTCCTCAATGGACCCGTATGCGTTCTCCAAGATCTTTCCTTCCGGCAATTTGGTCAGCAGATTGCGGTAAGTCTGCGAAACTGGCTTGTCCAAGCCCACTTGATATCGGGAGCTCTGCAGGCGGACCTGGGATGTCACAATTGCCTGCCAGGCGAACAACTGCTGCATGATCTGGAAGCGGGCCTCCTCGATCGATGGATACAAATACATTTGCTGGTTGGTGATGCGGATCTCGTGAATAGCATTTTGGATCTGAAGGAAGAGGCGTTTTAGTCTCGGTCAATTATCGATCAATTTCTAGGGCTTACCTGTGGTTCACCACCAAGCTTATGAGTTGGCTGTACTGGCGCATCAGTGTCCATGGACAAATCAACCTCCTTCTTGTTGCCGGTCAATGCCTCAGTCCAGGCATTGATGCCAGCCTGAAGGCGGTGGGCCAACTTCTTCTCCACCTCCTCGTCCAGACGTGAGACCCAAACGTTCAAGTTCGAATACTGCCGCAACGAAAGATCGTCCACGGCATGTTGAATCTTGTCCAAGATATCAGCAAAAGTAGCTGCACTGTATGGGCAAGTTTCCAGAGAGCGCACATCAACGTCCAACTGCTCCTCGACCACAAGCAAGTCCTCCACCTACACGGCAGCACAAAGTTAGCCCACATCTATCACCACACCGAGCGGACTTACTTTCTCCTGGAACTGCGTGACACACTCGGACAATCGCTGCACATACGGATCCAGCTTGTAACTCTCCCACACCAGTGCTATGCCCTCGGAGATCAGAGCCAACACATCCTTCCGCAGACCGGCTACGAGCGGAACAATACTCGCACGATCCTCAATCTAGACGCGAAAGAAACTCCAATCATTAGTCCACCCTCAACCGACGGCAAATCAAACATTCAGAGCCATAAGTCACGTCTTATCGATGCAAAGAGAAGACAAAATTAAATTCGTTGCCAAAAAGGGAAATGAAAAATGCCTGCATGCTCTTTCAGATACAACTAGCGGTAGGCCAAGGAAATCAAATCAAAAACGCCTCTACATGGCAGTAAACACACACAAATGAAGCGGAAGTTTTCGCAAACAAAATCAAACGAACAGCGGGATTTTAAAAGGGGTCTTTGATTTTCTTTTGTTTTTGTTTTCGTAAATCTACCTTGAATACAGAATTTTGTGCTAAACTCCTATTACTTAGCTGCATGGAAAAAATATTTTAAAAAGTAGTTTGGTTTTTCTCGTTCTCGGCATCTTGCTTTAATCATGAGTGTGTAAACATAAAAATAAAGTGGGGTGTCAGGTGGGTGGGGTGGAATGGAATGTGTCCTAAAATTGTCTTGAAATAATCGCGATGCTGCCCTGCTTGTTTGCTATCTGCACTCTGATGGCCCAAGTGACATGACTTAACTGGCGGATGGAGTTGCACAGTCTGGCGATGTGTGTCTTGTGGTAAACGTCACTATGTATCGATGGGCTGCCGCTGGCAGAGGGGAAGGGCCATGGGATCCGATCGTAAACTCGGAACATGCTGAGAGCCCTTACTACGTGCACAAATCCTCGATTATGAACAAACGACCATGAGATAGTCACGAAATGGAAGGTTGGTCCTGGCGAAATACTCCCTTCTGTTCGATTCGTTTGTTCTGCAACATTTCACTGTCAATCTTGAACTGATTTAGGCCACAAATGCTAACGTCTTTGCTTGAAGTCCTGCATATGTGCCTTCTCCTGAATAATGTTGATCTCCGCGATAAAAAGCAATGTGTCATAGGTTCCGTTGAGCTTTTATAATCCACGGATGGCATTGAAGTGAATAGGCGAGCGCAACGAGACGTCAAAGGATCTTGCTACCATTGAGGCGGAATTAAAATGGGTCTTGTGATGAACGAGGG
This sequence comes from Eristalis tenax, assembly GCA_905231855.2. Lineage (NCBI taxonomy): Eukaryota > Metazoa > Arthropoda > Insecta > Diptera > Syrphidae > Eristalis > Eristalis tenax. Next base: position 24,124,688 of record HG993126.1, read on the forward strand.
AATAACGAAGTATATGCTATCCTCAAGGAAGAACATACCCCACCGACGTCTAGGACAATGCCTCACAATGGGTAGCTACAACTCAGAGTCGTCCACCTCGGCTCGCAGAAACATTAGAATCGCGACCAAGACGCAGAATAACTCTGGCCATCTGGCCAATTGGGTGTAATAGAGTCCACTCTCAAGTTGACTTCTAGACGTTGCACAAGACAGTCTTACTCTACAGTCAGCGACGTTGCATGAAGGAAATCCTGGATTTTCCGTGTGCGTGGCGATGCATGGAAGAGAAGATTCAAACACGAATCGTGCAGCGGTATACACCCATGAGCAAGGTCCGACCCCAAGAGTCTTCGACTCTAAGCAGAAGACGCCTGCGTCTGGTGGCATACACAATGGAGAAGAGTCTCAGGAGTCGAAGGGACCTACAGTTTTATGCCGACTGCGATCGACCAATTTGAGAAGCTTCTTCTAGACAAACAGCATTGTCAGTGAATGGAAAGAAGTGGGGTTATGGCCTCGGCCGCCACAAATCAAGGCACGCTCAATCGTTCTGAGCGTTTTATGCCACAAGGATTGTATGGCGATTCTATGCCTCACAGCACCAGCTTTTTGGTGGCATTTATGCGTTTCACGGCAAGACGAGGAGTATGCGGTCTGATGTACAGCGACTGTGGTAGACATTTTGTAGGAGCCTGTGCAGGCATGCGGCCTTTATTGCGGACGCGGTTCACGAATGGAAGGAGGTCACTGATATAGCAGCAGCGACCAGAGTCGCAGTAAATATCCAGAATTTGTTCACTTTTGCAACAGTCCGATGCATTAGACCTCCCTGTGTGTCAAAAGTTGATTCTACGTGCGCAACAAATGAGTTAAAACTCCGTTCACTGCCTTCACTCACTGCTTGCCGTTACAATACTGAAACAGGTCTGCGTTCAGGAATACATCTCACTTACAATCGCTTCTCTGTCACCGAAAGTACATGGGTGAACGATCTCTACGCTTATGGCTAGAATAAGATTAAAAGTAGAAAAGCATAGCGTCATACCTCGCTCACAGCCACTGAAACTGGAAAACATATCGGAATTCACAATCAATCAAATATATTCTGAATCTCAGGCCGGGACTGAGACAGATGCTAGTAAGAAGGCATGCCAAACGACACATCATGTACCATAGACAAACAAATGCAGCATTGCACGATCATCACATCGAGTTCGAAACGAAAGAAAAAAGGAAAACAAAAGAGAACCACAAGTGTCCGTGTGTTGAGTTAAGTTTAAAAACAAAATGAAAAGAAAATTAGGAAAATAAAACCAAGCACTTGGGTGCATGTAATGACAAAATGACCGATTAAACGACTCAAACAAAAAGGCGACAAAGTACTGTGTTATGTGGTCGATTATGTGTAACAGTAGTCAAAACTGTAAAATTCTTTAGGAGGTTAAAACAAATCTACGGGATATCTGACAAGGATCTCTAGGCTGTGACTTACCTTTTCCAGGGTGCGCTCGTATGTGCGCACACTTTCGATCAGGGAAATGGCGTAGGGGTAGATCTGGTTGGCCTGGTGAGCCTTGTTGACGATCGTCAATGGAACCCTAAGGGAGATACGTCAGTTTCTGCCTCCCATACCCGCACAAACGCGAATGTGATCTGTACCTGAATCCAAGGTTCTTGATGTTCCTGACCTCCTTGGAGAGAGTGATGATTTCGGGAAGGAAGTTCACTCGCAACTTCAAGACATTTCCGCGACCTGTGCGGGAGCGGGCCGACTCAATGGTGAAGATGCGGCCGTTGATGCCAAAGTTGCGTTCCTGTACCTTCCGTGCCCAGTCCTGGAACACCTCTGAGATGGACAGCTTCGCACGGAAACTGTCTCCGTCGGCCTTCAGCTTCTGGCCGTCGATGTGAGATTCCCAGCCCTTACCGAGGACGTCCTCCACGCGCTTGAGATACATGGTGAGTTGGTTGTCGATTTGTCGGGCCCAGATAATGGAGCCAGCCACTGGTGGCAGATCTCGCACGACTGAAAGTCGACAGGACTTGCTCTGTGGATATTGAACCTAAAAAAAACCCCGAAAGTAAGCCATGGAATTCACGGACATTAGGCCGATTTTCACCTTGAACTTCTCGTGCAAGGCCTCGATATCATCCTTCACTCGCTGGATCAATTGGGTCTGGTACTCCCGGATGGCCCCACGGATGTGAGGGCGCACAAACAAAGCGTTGAAGCGCGAGAAGATCCTGAACATTTCGTTGGCGTTCTTAGCTGTGCCCAACTGGTCACGGAGATGCGCAGTGATTCTTGTCTCCACGCGGTCTGAAAGAGAACCAATAGTCAGCAGATTTTCTCACGCAGCGTGGCTGGATTTTTTACCGATTCGCTCCTCGTAGCGCTTGACAGCTGCCTCCCAAGCCTCTGAACCCTCCTTAGTGATGTCCAAGCAGTCTACTTCCTTGACGTTCTCGTAGGCTAGGTTCACTTCTTCAATGGCGTTGGCATCAGCAGCCTCCAAGCTGTACGGTTGCTTAACCTCCGGCTGGACATCCGCTGCGGCGGCATTCTGCTGCTGCTTAGTGGGACGCAGAACGCGCAGAATAACGGTTCGGAGCTGTTCGTGTTGACGACGGAACTTCCTCATGTGCTCCATACGGGCTTGCAGTTTCTTGTGGGCCGGCGAGACACGCCAGACCATCTTCAAGTGCTCGTCACGCTTCTTTTTGACGATGTCGCGCAACAGGCCTTGCAGCTTGTCGTACTCGTCGTCCCAGCAGCTGAAGATCTCGAAACACTGGTTCATAACGCGTTCGAACTCGTCGAAGGGAATGTGCATCAATCGCCGTGTGCCCAGGACCTTCAGCAATTGCTGGCTGAGATCGCGGGAGATTGCCTCGATAAGCTTCAGGCAGCGCTGGATTGGGTACTTCGTGTTGCGTACCTTCCGGAGGTGGGAGAAGATTTGCTGCACAGCAGGACGGATCTTCTCCAATTCGGTAGCGGAGAGCAAGTCATTGATCGGGAAGTCCTTCATCAGCGGGTTGTAGTCGGCGACCATGGCCAGCGCCTGCTTGAGACCGGTGTCCGTGTCAAACGAGACAGTGGCGTGGAAACGCTTGCCGTGCTTCAGAATGTCCAGAGTGAGGGCAACCTCCGGCGATTCGCGCTTCTCTTGGATCCGGTAGAGGGCTCGCTCCAGATTGAGCCAGAAAGAGATCTCCTGGAGGGCAGTTCCTGAAGAGGGATCTCTGTCAAGCTTGGTAACCTTCTTGATTTCCTTGATCCAGCGGTTAACTCCGTTCTGCAGTTGGTTGAGGAACGTCGAGTCATCCACTTTGTCTCCGAAGTCAGCGACCTTTGCCTTGCGGTTCTCCTCGCCGCACTTGCGAATGACTTGAGCTACAGCGCTGTGTGCCGCGAGTGTAATCTCCGGGATGTCGATGTTCTGCTGAAGATGCAAGAGTCCCATCTCAAGCTCGGCGAGTTTCTTTTCCACCGATGGCGCCATCTTGTCACCGTCGCGGTCAGCACGTCCGGACTCCTTGACGTAGCTCTTAAAGAACGGCGCCAGTGACTTGCTGATGAAAGCATGCAGCGTTTCATAGGGTGATCCCTCGGAGAAGTTGATCAGTCGCAGCTGCGAATGAATCGACTTGTCGGCTTCGATAACAGTACCTCGTTTGATGCAAGCCAACGACGCCATGCGGCTGTTGCTGAAGTGAACTTCATTGCTGATGTAATAAGTTACGGCCTCTTTCTCCTCCTCCCCTTCAGCAGGTTGCTCGTTTTCATCTTCTGCAAACAAAAAAAAAAAACAGAGACGCCATCGACGCATGAGCAACACATAATCAAGGCCGAAACGCCGTGTCAACATAAACACAATCAGCCGGCGGTTTATTGACACCCACACCAACTCGAAATGCAGGGAGGAAGGTAAATAACACACAGACGTCACGTTTTCCAGCAGTCTTGCAGTGCCCAGATGTGAAGGAAAACGTCAAACATTCACCGGTTGTCAAACGGTGCGTCACCGCCGATGACATCATCGCAACCATATGCGGAACCTGAAAAAGATGGATTCCCAATTGGAACAAAAGCGAGACAACTCGGCGGCCGGAGCTGTTTTCTTATTGGAAAATCAAATTTGTAGGCTTTTGCACACATCCGCTGGGAATGCAATTGGAAGAGGTCCGCCAACCACGTGAACATAACTTTCGCAGGCGAAAGGGGTAAAAATCGATAAGTCCCGACCTATAAATGTCGGCCATCTTGGGCGTGTATCAGAGGAGTGAAAATTCAGGTCGCAATAGAAAATCCATTTTACCTTTCGAGCAATTCCTTTGGATGTAAAGTGCCTGCACCTGGGGATCGCTGAGAAACTTCTTGATGCAATCCTGATTAGTGGGATCCTCTAGGGCCACATTCAAGGCTGGTGGAACTACGTCCTCCTCGGGCAGCAGAATGGTCACCGCCTTGCGAATGTAATTTGCAAATGCTCCATAGTCCACGATGGTCACGCTCACGGTGTCCACAGGAGCCTCAGTATTCTCTAAGGAATCTCCCATAACGGGTCTGACTAATTAGAGACACACAAAACCGAGTTAGATATTTTTTTCTGTTGATTTTATTCCTATCCAATTATTGATTTTTCTGTTTTGCACAAAAGTATGTATTTTCCTCGCTAAAGTTAGACACGTCTGCACTAGAGCAGACGAAAACTTCGAATGGCTTAAGTCAAAGCTTGCAACTGCTCAGGTAATCTGTCACTGCGCCGTAAAGATGGGCATTCAGTTCGACAAAAGTACTAGATCAAGGGAAAAGTTTTCTGAAAAGAAAGTGGCGTCCTATAATTGTACAGAAGCGCTACTTCACAAGGCGGTATGAGCTCTACGGCGGGAAGAATTGCTTAGGTTAGGTAAAGTGTCGAGGGCATAAAAGTGCTTGTCATGGTTCATGTCCTTCCATTAAAATGTGCGACGTTTTCTGTTCTAGCACATCTCTTGAATTGATTTTTACTGAATGTACTAGAATCATGCACATGGTGAACTGCTGGAAAACGGAGAAATTCCTAATGTTGACGTACACTTCGAACGGAAAGCTTGCACAGCTGGTAGGGAAATGACAGCGATCACCTGTCAGTTATGACATATTTTTACATTCGGTCACGAAATATTCACTCTTATCCATTGTCAATTCGGAAGACTGTATAAAATAAAGTACAATAAACATGCAATTTCTCATAAACTACCGAAGAATCTATAAATTGAGTCGCACTCTAAATGGCTTTTATCGTTTTGCTTCGCAGAGCTGCACAGACTTCGATGTGAGTTCATGAATTTATTGTCAATGCCGACTCAGAGCACAGATCTTGATTTGATTTTCAGGCCATACACCTAACAAATAAGGTGAAAATTAACATAGAATCGCACTGGCGAGAGAAAATCAGTCAAGGGGAGTTCGACAAGAATGCAGCGTCAAACAAGTTCTATGTGCTCTCCATGTTCCCCTACCCATCGGGCAATCTTCACATGGGACATGTGCGAGTCTATGCAATCAGTGACACAGTGGCTCGCTTTCACCGAATGAACGGCAAGAATGTATTCCATCCCATTGGGTGGGATGCTTTTGGTTTGCCAGCAGAGAACGCCGCTATACAGCGGGGCATTGACCCAGCAACGTGGACAAACAAAAATATTTCCCAAATGCGAGAGCAGTTGAAGAATTTGGGTTGTTCATTCGACTGGGAACACGAACTATCCACATGCAGTGCAGACTACTACAAGTGGACTCAGAAGCTGTTCCTCATGCTGCACAAGGAGGGTTTGGTTTACCAGAATGAGGTTAGTAAGATCTGAATGATTGATTGGTGGATTCGCTCAAATTCGTCCGTTGCAGGCCCTAGTCAACTGGGACCCAGTAGATTTGACAGTTCTCGCTGACGAGCAGGTCGACGCAAACGGTTGCTCGTGGCGATCAGGAGCGAAGGTGGAGAAGAAACTCCTCAAGCAGTGGTTCGTCCGGACCACACATTTCGCAAAGAGCCTCTTGGACGGATTGAGCGATCCAACGCTGCAGGATTGGAGGGATATCATAAATCTGCAGCGTCATTGGATCGGAGAGTGCAATGGTTATGCATTTCAATTCAATGGTCTGCGTGTTTGGACACAATTCCCCGAGCATTTAATGGATCCCAACGCGTTTTTGGTTCTTAAAACAACGCATTACTTGAACAAAGCCTCAAACCGACCGACTGCTGTCGATAATCCCTTCACCGGAGAGAGGATTCCAATTGTGTACAGTGACAACGTGGAATTTGCAGAAAGCTGTGATGTTTACCTCGCAGCCCCGACTTTTAACGAATCGGAAAGGGACTTCTGTACCGACTTCGGATTGCAATTCGATGTTTCCAGGGAGTTGCTGTCTGATTTCAGCCGCAAAACTGTTCTCGAGAAAGCCAGAAGCCTTCGAATCGGAGGATACAAGGTCAGTTCCAAGCTGCAAGACTGGCTTATCTCCCGTCAAAGGTACTGGGGCACTCCGATTCCAGTCATTCACTGCACGAACTGCGGGGCAGTGCCAGTGCCAGAGAACGAACTCCCGGTCCAACTGCCGGCTGAGAAAACCGAAGAATCCCTCCGAGTTGACTGTCCGAAGTGCGGATCTGCCAAAGCTCGAAGGGAGTCGGACACAATGGACACGTTCGTGGATAGCTCATGGTATTACCTCCGCTACCTGGATCCCAAAAACTCTGAACAGATATTCGACAAGGATTTGATCAGCAAGTGCATGCCAGTGGACCTCTACATCGGTGGCAAAGAGCACGCTGTTCTGCATTTATACTACGCCCGATTCATGAATCATTTCCTGCACTCCCAGCAGCTGGCTCCATCCTCAGAACCTTTCAGTCGTTTGCTGGTTCAGGGCATGGTCATGGGGCGCTCGTTTAGGGTGAAGGGCAGTGGAAAGTACTTAACTGAGCAGGAGGTGAGTCGCTTCACTCTCGAAACGCGCGTCTCGTCTGCTAAGGTCCCTCTTTTCAGGTCGACATTGTGGATGCGAAGAAAAATAAGGCCGTCACCAAAGACACCAAGGAACCAGTGGTCATGACGTGGGAAAAGATGTCTAAATCAAAGCTGAACGGCGTGGATCCTACTGAGATGATGAGCGAGTACGGCACCGACACCACAAGACTGATCATTCTGGCCGACGTCGCACCTACCTCGCATAGGAACTGGTCCAACGCAAGTGTGTAGGTGATAGCATTACCCTTTATCCTCTCATTTTTGTGGGCTTCTCTTAGCCTTCCCTGGAGTACTTAACTGGCAGAAGCGACTCTGGTTGACTGTGGATCAGTTTCATCAGCATCGTCAGGACCAGTCCTTATCCGAGTTCGACCCGACTGATGAGAGCTTCTTAGCGGAAGATGCTAAATTGTTTGACGCTCGAAACTACTACGTGGCTGGGGCTACGTTCAACTATCGGCACACGCACCAGCTCAGCGTGGCTGTGTCCAAGATGCAAGGACTGACAAATTCCATAAGAGTAACTATTCCCCTAAAATCCGATAGAGCCCCGCTTTACTTCAGCCCCTTTTAGCGTGCATCGAAATTGGTCATGAAGCACGGAAAACACTATGAGCGCGCTTTAGCAACTCAAATAATTATGCTCGCTCCAATGGCTCCGCACTTTGCCTCGGAATTGTGGTCCAAGTTCACTTCAGTTCCGAATCGTTTGAACGAAAACTCAGAGTACCTTCAGTGGGACAAGGACGTCCTGCAGCAACGTTGGCCGGATGTGGACAGTCAATACCAACTTGACCTGACAATAAAGGTGAGTGCTAGCGAAATTCAGAGATTCCCTGATTCGGAGTGACGCATTTTTTTCTCCTTCTCAGGTGAACGGTTTTGAGAACGCGGTGATAAAGATCTTACGCAGCAACATAGACAAGATCACGCACAGCGACGCCATGGACATTGCATTCAACACAGAGTCGGTCACTTCGTACTTGACGGACAAAAAGATTCGAACCACAAACTTCATCCTCTATCCGGGCATCGAAGCAATCCTCAACATTTACGTTGACAAAGCGACACAAACAAAGGACCAAGATCCAGCAGACAAGAAGACGAGTGTGAGCAAGTAGGGCGTCGAACGCAAACTACGACTGACTAGTCACCGAAATTTAGAATAAGAGACAAAATGTGAAATAATGGAAATAATGAAGATTATTTTTAGACAATTTTCGTCATGCGGTTTTCATTGTTTACAGCTCAACGCACTGGAAGAGGTCAGAAGGACAGAATGTGCTTGGTTTGTTGGTTCATGGGAGGTGTGGTGTGTCACCTTTGAACCAGACTACTCATTCTCATTTTAACCTTTTTATTTTCTAAATTGTAAGTTGTTTATGTCATCTTCGTTCGTTTTGTTGGCCTTCTCCACACAGACCAACAGGCTAGTTGGATGACGAAGCAAGTGGCCATAGTTGAGCATTGACTGGTTATTGCTGTAGTAGTGCCATCATAGGGATGCCACCTCGTAGGAAGTTGAACTTAATTTGCGAGGGAATTCGCAGAAAAGAAACCGGCAGTCAAGACAATTAAACAACTCTTTTGCTGATGAACTCATCGTGACGTTCAATGAGAAAAAAAATGTTCTAGACAATGCGGCGGGCTGACAGAGACTAACTTCTTTAATGTCGTTCTTGGGAATATTGTGTGCAACGCACAGACCAACACTAGAAGGCCGATCTACCAGAAGTCCACTCAACTGTAAGCATACGCGGTTGACAAAGGCGGAATGGCCTGCTGAATAGCAACAATGTCGACGGAAGCAGCTACATTGGGACTGGCGGCTAAGGCGGGTTGGAGAGGTTGTGGAGACTGTATGAAAAGGAGAGTTGGCCAGGTTATGGAGATCGTATGAAAAGGCGCGCTGCCAGGTCATGGAGATCGTATGAAAAGGCGCGCTGGCCAGGTTATGGAGATCGTATGAAAAGGCGCGCTGGCCAGGTCATGGAGATCGTATGAAAAGGCGCGCTGGCCAGGTCATGGAGATCGTATGAAAAGGCGCGCTGGCCAGGTCATGGAGATCGTATGAAAAACTTACCTCCGGCCAGAAGAATCTTCGACTCTGAGACCGTGGCAAAACGTAACTGAGGACGTCAACGCACAAGGCGACGCACACAAGTCGAGAGGGACCTCAGCCGGCTTGAGGTACGAAACTGGAGACACTTGCGAGCGATCGTGCTGGCTGGGTATTCATGACGCTTGTCAGCCACTTCGTCTACCTCGGCTTCGCATTCTACTGCCAACAACATGAGCAATAAGATCAAAAGTAGAGTAACCACCGTTGGGAGCTGTCTCTTGACGGATCTGAGTTCATGAAAGAGAAAGTTTCTTTGAGGAAAAGTTTCTGCGTGCTGGTTTTGGTCCTGCTTGATTGATGGCACCTGGGAGAGACGATTGAGCCATAATCTGTAGAGCGACGTGAGTCTAGCCAGACAGTCTACTCTAGACAGTCTACAAAGAGCGCATGGGCAACCTGGTTCCGATCCGAAAAGGCTCCGACTCCTAGCGTGTGGACAAAGCAACAGAAGACCCCCGCACACAAGTGGCGAATGACTTTAACCTAGTTGACGTTCGAAACTGGAGACGGCTAGCTGGAGAGGCTTGTCGGTGGGGGCCAGGTACATTCCAGGGGCCAGAGTCCATGTGCATCGTTGCTTGATAAAAGTTCAAAACAAAAAGTAAAACCGAATGCAGACTAAATTCCATCGAGTACTACTTACACCCAGAGTCTGAACCTCCGTTTAATTACTTCTCTCCTGGCTTTTGTGCTCCGGGCCCAATGTATTCTCTGGTTGGGATTGCAATGTTTTGCGAGTGGGGTGGACTCTAATACTCTCTGAACAGAGGCACTGATCTCGCTGCGCTCTCCCATTTCAACCCCTACTGCGAGTATATCCCCAAGTCGATAAATGAAGACAAGTTTCCAGTGTTAACATGCATGTTGGCCCCGAAAATCGGGCCAAACACAAGCACACTTCCTCTGCCCGGCCCATTGCCGACTCATGCCTTCATCAGTTCACAAGTCACGATGAAAGGACGATTACTTGGCCCGGAGTAACGGTCCAGTTTCGTATGAATACCATTTGTCGAATGCAACTCTTACCCTTCCGAGCCATTACACCGGCATGCTTCAGTTGGAAAGAGTCATTCCTTCCACTCTACATACTCCTTTTGCGATTGCTCCCCGAAACGTAAACACACCCATTCATGCCTCCTTCGAGTGCACGGGTCCCGAACGGCATCCCGAGCCGACCCAGATTCCCCTCAAACAACAAGTGCTCGCATAGCATCCACATGGGGTTTTATTACACTTTTCCATTCAACAGAAAACAAACAGAACAGAGAAGGGAAAACAAAAACATAAACAACGTCACTTCATAATCTCCGCCATCAGGCTCTTCAGATACACGTCCATTTGGGAGTAGTCCAGCAAAGTGTTCCTGATTGTGTCCAGCAGAAGGCTGGGCCAAAGCTTCTCGAGCATATTCAGCTTCTCTACCGCATTGCACATATTCTCAATCATCAGCGTGAAGTGCATGCGACCGCGCTCCCTTGTGTTGGTGTTCTCAAAGTCGCCGCCTGCGGTCTTCTTCCACTGCAGTGCCTCCTTGCCGACCACCACTTTCAGGGCGTCATCGGCCTTCAAGAGCCATTCCTTGGGCGTTAATTTACTCGACGAGCAGCTCTCCTCGAGCCGCAGACGTGCGAGGAGTGGTTGCAACATTGCGTCTGGCATCGACCACAGAACAAGATCCGACAGGCCAACGTACACCTGCTGTGCGGCAGCCACGTCCTCTTCGCCCACCTCCCGGCCGTTGAGGGTTCTCAGGCCCCAGTGCGACAGTCGGTAGATCGCGTAGAGTCGCCAGTCCTTTTCGCAAATCGGGTTCCCTTCTGGGTCGATGGTGAGGGACGTGATGCCCTGCAGCTCGGCCATCGCATTCAATTGGCCCAGGCACGAGATGTTCGTCTCGCGGAACACAAAGTGCTCTGCGTGTGGGAATCGCACCTTGACCCGTCCCAGGACCGCTGTGATGCTGTTGAAGTTGATGTAGCTGAAGTTGAGCGTATGCACATCGCTGGCCTTTTGCGCGCTCCACTGCTTGTCGATGAAGCGCAACGCTCCCGTGCCGTACACGTTCAGGTAGCGGCCGCAAATCTCTATCAAGTAATCCCCGCCCTGCTCGCGTTCTCGTTCCGCCACCTGTTTGGCAGCAATTGTGCTGCCAGAGTTGCTTGCGTTGGCGGCTGTGGAAGCATTGGATGTTTTATTTGCGGCGAGTGCTGTGCCATTGCTGCCGGAGGACGACGACGGCAAAGTCACACCACCAGCTGTGCAGTTCGAGTTGTTGTTTGAGGAGGAACCGCTGCCATCGCTGCCGCCACCACCACCGCCGTTGCTATTACCGGGACCATTACCCGTACCGGAGGTTGCAACTCCATTATTTGCGGTCGAATTGTGGTGGCTTAGTTGCGTTGATGCTCGAGTGGCGGCTGCCGCGACGGAACCAGCGGGTTTCGTCGTTTGGGATCTCATTAGGCTGCCATGCATGTAACGTTTTGTTGTGACATTTGCATTCGATGTGCTGCCGGGATTATTGTTGCCATTAATCGCTAGGCTCATCGTTGAGTGTCGCTGTTGCTGCTGCTGTGTCTTGGACGCGCTTGCTCCTGTTCCTGCTGCAGCTCCTGCCCCAGCTCCCGACGATTTCTCTGGGTTCGTTAAGCCGCCGTTGTTAATGGTGGCTGCAGTCGATTGTGTCACAATGGTGACAGAGGGATTTTGAATAATTGCACTAACGCCGGAGGAGAGGGAGCAAGGTGTCACTGCTGGTGAGTCTATTGTTGTGTCCTTTTGTTGGCCCTCGCGCGCAGCCTGCACGTCCTCATTTGTCTCATTGTTTGGCAACGCTGCTTTTTCAGAACTGCCGCCCGCTGTCAGTTTACTGCTCTTGCAAGTGGGATTTGGTTTTTCTTTTCGATGCGTTGACGTATCTCGGTCTTCGTTGTCGGAACTGTAGTAGCTGGACGAGGAGTCGACGTTGGGGCCGAGGCTGGAGGCGGAGGAATGTGTTTTTTCCGACGCTGGATTGGACCCCAGGCGGCTGGGCTGCGCCTGTGAATTGGGATTTGGGCTGGCCGTGCAGATGGGTGGCAGCTTGACCACCTCGGCTGGGGTATCTGGAGCGGGGTGGATATTCGCTGTCGGTGGCACGGGGTCCTCGGGAATGGGACTGGCGGCGGTCATTCGGTTGTACAGGGTTTGCTGGGAGCGAAGCAACTCCCAGTTAGTGCGAGCGTTCGAGATGACCTCCTCGCGACGGATGCTGCTGAATACGTCCGAGGACAGCGTGGAGTAGTTGCTGTCCGAGAGTTCCTTGTTGTGCCTCCACGCCATCGCGGCTCGGCGGACCTGCTCGGTGATTGGCATTTGACTGAGCATCTGGAGCTTGGGCAGGTAACTCACGAGGAAGGAGACGCAGTCTCCTGCCAGGGACACTGGGTTGTTTTCGATTGTGACTTCGAGCAGGTTGATGGCTTTGGCAATGGACGACATGTCCTCGACCTTGTGAAGGTCGTTGTGGCACAGCCAGAGTCGTTCCAGACACGTCAAGTGATTGAATCCGTTCACACGCTTGATTTTGTTCCGCTTCAGGTTCAGTTCCTTGAGGTTGAGCAGGCCGGCGAAGTCATGTTGACTGATTAGGCGGATCTGGTTGCCGGCCAGATTCAGGGATTTCAGTTCCTGAAGGCAGTTGATTTTGTTTCCAATGGATGTGATGCGGTTGCCGTGCAGGTCCAAGACGCGGAGCGTTCCCTTCAGAGACGCCAGCCCCGAGATGTCACTGATGCGGTTCTTGCCGAGCAGCAGGACCGTCAGGTTCGAGAGGCCGTCCAGGTTGGAGATCTTTTCGATTTGGTTGTCGTAGAGGTCGAGGAACACCAGGTGCTGGAAGATTTCTCCGTAAAAAGTGTTCAGTTGGTTGTTCTTGACATTTAGGGCGTCGGCTGCGCTCTCCGCGGCGCTTGTGTCCAGAGATCTTTGGCTTTGTTGTGCAGCGTCGTCGATCGCTTTCGCTATGGAACCCTTGGTGTGGAGGTTCTTCCTCAGGTTCGAAAGGTGCTTCGAGTAGTTCGATATGAAGCTGTTTGACTTGTGCATCCCTCTGTTGGACGAGTTCAAAATGATGGAGTTCTTGACGAGCATGCGGCCTTGGTTGGTCCCGGGTTGCTGCTGCTGTGACGGGCTGAATCTGTTATGGAACGTGTTGGGTGCTGCATTGGCGCCGACCAGCGGCGATGAAGACCTCTTGTGGTGGATGGTGGTGGGACCGCTTCTCGGGTTGGTCAGTACTTTGGCTTTTGAGGTATGTGTGGTGGTGCTGGAGCTCGAGTCCTTTTCCGGCTTCGCTGGGGAGTCGTCTGTCGCGGGAGGCCTCTCTTCAACTCCGTGCTGTGGAATATGAAACACATTAATCAGGTTATGCTGGAGGGAGAGCAACCGAAGGTTCGGTTCGTTTTCAAAAATCGGAATCGCCCCGAGTCCGCGACGGTCGTAGTTAATCCTATCGGGAAGCTTCTCCTGCTCCTGTGCGCTGCGAACGATGCGGCAAACTCCATTCGGCTGCTGCGTGACAATGGCCCCCGTCGCCTGGTTCACTGTGGACGACGACGAGCCCGACGACTTGGATCTTTGCTTCTGAACTGACACACGCTCTCTGCCACGTCCCCCCCTGAGTGACATCCGCGATGGCTGGGCTGCATCGGGGCTTGGTCCATTTAAACGCTGGTGAGGTTGATTGGTGGGTTTCTTAAAGTAGTTGGAACTTAGAGTGCTATAGGATCGATGGATTGGTCGACGGAATCTTGTTGTAAAACTAGGAACAAACGGTTCGATTTTCAGCAGTGAAGTCTGAGGTATGTACGACGACTTGGTCAGTTTGGCGCTGCTCCCGTTAACTGACGCCGACGTCGTGTGGCTGGTTGTGGTGTTCTCGCACGTACGTCCAAGGGCCGATTTGCCACGTAGCTTCGAGATAGACATTGACGTACAACAAGCATTTAGCCTTATTTCATAACACTTTGTCCATGACTACACACTTCGCTTTGGCTACTTCACACGCGAGGGGACGCACCGCCTTTGCCGAGAGAACTGAATTTTGACTGGACACGGGGTTATTGAAAAATGACTGCTTCTCGACGTGGAACAGAACGAAGAACTCTCCTAACACAGTTTTCACATATTTTCAATCTTTTTTCTTCTTCAATTTTATGAGTTTGTTTATTGAGGTTATGTGCAGTTGCCATGGGCATTGTTGAACACACACTGCTGTGGCGGTGGTGACATCGAACTGCTGTGGTTTGGGTTGTTGATGCATTCCAGTGGGGAATTTCGATAAATAAACTCGGCTCACTTCAAAACCGAGGTCTCGTGGCAGCAGCACAAACGGTCTGTATCACGTGGCTTGTTAACTGCTGCGACCAGTGAGTCCAGCCATACTTTGAGATTTCTGTAGTAACTAAGTTCCACATCAGCCTAAGCACGGGACTTTTAAGGCCTACTCGCTGCACGAACTGCATGACGTTTCCAGGAGTAAGAACGCAACTTGTAGCGGCTTAGGAACGAAGTAGATAGGTTGAGGTAGATAGTGAAATGCAATTAAGTCAGGCTTAATTAACTCACGGAGTATATGAGTGGGATCCACTAACCACTGGTGAGGAAATATCCGAGAATGAAGAGAAGTAGCGACGAGTATCCGACTTAAGTCACTTGAGTCGCTGCAAAAGCGGACACCTGGGATGTGCGAGCATATCTGTAAGACATAAGAGCAAGACGGGATAAGAGGAGGTTTCTACCTCGTCTACATGCAGCTTCTACAGAAGTGCTTGGAGATGACACCAGATCTTTTGGCGTGTTCTCCCCAGAGCCTAATGACAGCCACTTCATGTCTTAGGTATAAGTGATCTGTTCCAAGTATTTTAGAGCGACTAGGTAACAATTGTGGTCGAAGCCAGATCAATGAGTTGGTTGGTTTGAGTGGTTACCCGATTGGGCTGAACCTAGGTACAAGTAGAGCGTTATGCGCCGTTTTGACACCACATCTCGTAGACCAGGGGTGGTTTTGGATTGGCAAAATCCGACCTGGTTTAGTTTGGGAATTCGATTATGTTCGATGTACTCTGATGAGTGATCTGGGAGAGCAAAGGTGTGCTTTCTTTGTTTGGCTAGTGCCGGACAGTTACAGAGAAAGTGCGACAGACTGTCCTCTGAGAGAATGTTGAAGCAACTGCGTCGGTGTGGGTTGGACGGTATTCCGAGTCTAGCAGCGCGGATGCCTATCCTATGGGTCGGTGCCCTGTGCTTACTGCCACGACTCTAGCTAGTTCAAAGCGATTTCCTTTGAGGACGTCATCAGTCCTGCTGCTCATGTAGGAGGGCCAGGTCTTCCTAGAAAATTTATGCTTGGATGTCCTAGTCCACCTTTTACTATCTAAGGACATGAAACGGTGGTAGATGATGTGTTTGAGGGGGCCCACCGTATCAGTGTGGGTGTTGCCGGAAGCTGCTTGACTGGCCAGTTCGTAGGCAATTTCATTTCCCTGGAACCCAGAGGAGAGTGATCTTGCACGGTTGCACTGAGGAGATCGCCCATGTGGCTGCTTGGCTGTCGCTACAGATAGCTGGCTCTACCATATGGACAGGTAGTGATAAGAAGTTTGCACGCTTCTCTGATTGCACTTCTGCCTGGAAGATGCTCGAGTAAACTCGGGGCGGTAAGAATTAGAATCGTTGAAATCCACCGCAAAGACCGCTGAGTCTACAGCGTGGTCTAGCTTAGAACCATCTGTGTGGATCAGAAATTGGTATTCCGAGGCAAGTGATTGGGGTTTCCTGTCAGGAGTTGTGGCGACTTGTCGAGGTCTCTAGTGGGGGCAATGTACTCAGGCAGGAGTTGCACAGCTCTGCTCTGGCCGTACGATCTTGCTGGCCGAGATCCCGCTTCTCTGAGTCGGATGACGCCGCGCTGCTACATAATTGAAGTAAAGGTTCAGTGAGAGGAGGTGTAGGAGCACGGTCAGTGCTTGGCATGATCTCATTGCCCCGGTAGTTGGCATTGCTGCCGATCTCTGGACTTTGTTTTGCTAAGTGTGGCCCGCCATACTAGTGAGCCGCAGATGAGAATGTAGCAGTGGGAGAGGGTGTGCTTTTAGAAGCGGAGAACATTAAATTCAGAAATTGTAACCGTTTGGTGCGGTCATTGGTCCAATTTCCTCATGGTAAAGGGTGATTTTTTAAAAGCTTTAGGAAAGTTTAAAAAAAAAAAAAACACATAAAATTCAAAAAAATGCATGAAATCTTTATTTGAATCGATAGTACGGTCCATATAATTTAATATTTGAAGATTATTTCATGCAAATGCTGACCTTGACTGCGCCTCAAATGGTCCATCCGCTTAGTCCAATTTTGGCATACTCTTTCCAACATTTCGGCCGGTATCTCACGAATAAATGCTTCAATGTTGTCTTCCAATGCGTCAATTGAAGCGGGCTTGTCTGTATAGACATGAGCTTTAACATAGTCTAAAGGCGTTAAATCGCACGATATAGGCGGCCAATTGACCGGTCCCGAACGTGAAATAAAATGTTCACCGAACTCGCCTCTCAATAAGTCCTTTGTTGCGCGTGCTGTGTGGCATGTGGCACCGTCTTGTTGAAACCACATGTCATGCAAGTCAAGCTCTTGCATTTTCGGCAAAAAAAAGTTGGATATCATCTCACGGTAGCGCTCACCATTCACAGTTACGTTACGATTCGCATGAAGTACGGTCCAGTGATGCCACCAGCCCATAAACCGCACCAAACTGTGACTTTTTCTGGACGCATTGGTAGCTCTTGCAATGCTTCTGGCTGATATTCACTCCAAAATCGACAATTCTGCTTATTTACGTACCCATTGAGGCAAAAATGAGCTCCGTCGCTGAACACATGTGATGTCGCGATCAACTTTCTTAACAGAGCACGCATTTTGAATAAAATTCAATAATTTGCAAGCGTTGTTCGTTTGTAAGACGATTCATGGTTAAATTATAGACCAAACTGAAGATGCTTGACGGTGAAACAAAACACGAAACGTGCGTCAGCTGGTTAAACCAGTGTTGCCAAAAAGATACTAGCTAAAAAATCACCCTTTATATATGGACTGCATGTTGCAGCGCAGGTGAAGCAAGGAAAGTTTCACTTTGGGAGAGTTGAGGGTAAGTCATCTTCTTCTTGCAGACGACTTAGTTATCCTCACATCTTCCCAGGCGGAACTCCAGCGCGCACTCGATAGGTTTGAAGCCATATGTGCTGTTGCTGGAAAGAAGGTCAACGTCGACAAATCGAAGGTTATGGTCATCTCCAGAACGCCTGTTCCATGCACTCTACAGGTTAGTGGAGTCCCATTGAAGCAGGTGGAGAAGTTGAAGTGTCTCGGGGGCTTTTGCACGAGTGATTGAAGGAGTAATGCTGAGCTTTCCTGCAGGATTGGTCAAGCTGGGCCAATTTTGAAACAGCTTGGCAGATCTGTAATCAGGATGGCCGAACTTGGTGACACAGCCAAGTAAGCGGTTTTCAACTCAGTCTTTGTTCCAACTCTCACCTATGGTCATGAAATTTGGGTAATGACCGAAGGACTAAGATCGCGAATACAAGCTGCTGAGATGAGATGTCTTCGTGCTGTTTTGGGAATAACTCGCTGGGATAGGGTGAAAAACACGGCAGTACGCGAGGAACTCAACATTGAGGAGCTGCTCCTTCGAACGGAGAGGGCTATACTGCGGTGGTTTGGTCCCGTGGCACGAATGACCCTTCCCCGATTCCATCAGGTAGACGACCGATTGACAGATCCAGGACGAGGTGGATGGACCAAGTCCAAAAACTCGCCTGGTTACGCTTGGGCATAACTCTTGATGAGTTGGAGTCGCTGGTGGAGGATCAAGTTGCCTGGAGATCTCTCGTGCGCTGTTTACCCCTTGGAGGATTCGGGTCAAAAGATGATGATGGTCAAAACGCCGCAGTTAAAGGTGAGCGCTACAGAGACAGGCTTACTAACTTTCGAGTGCGCCACTTGGACTTGGATGGCAACATTCTACGCGTTGTTGCCGAAAGACAGTCCGATGTAGATACTGCGATGAGCTTGTGAAAATTTGACTTGCAGACAAGACCATGTACGCGCCGAAATTATATTCAAACATCACATTTTTGACTGTCCATGGATATTAAAAAAAGTTTGTCTGTGTCTTACTTCAATCTAATGTTGTTTGCATCCAAAAAATAAGAAGTTAGGGCCAGGTCCACCACGGTATGTTAATAGACGACATACCAAACTTTCATGGCCAACACTCTTTCTCCTCTTGTTGCATTCCTGTTACTCACTGTACACGTTAAGTAACATCGTTGCACGTGAAGGAATTCATGCTCTGAACTCGTGATTGCCAGCAATACAGCTTCCCACTTGGGCCAGCATAATGGCTGTGAGGTTTACGTGAGTTCCAGGGACTTCTCAATCTCGTCAGGCATTCGTCGAGTCCTCCATCGTTCAATATCCCTGTTCGCAGTCCATCTCTCTGCACAGGATCAACTACGTGTTCGACAAATGTTGCTCAAAGTTTTATGAAAATCGGTCTACGGCAGGCATACTGTCCATTCATTAGACATCTGCACTCTGTTTGAGTTCGGATTTATTTAGAGCTCAACAATTTGTCAGCAGCCAGCATGTGCGCACACACATACACATCGACCGCACCTGACTGCCGGCACCAATGAATGGCCAGGCCAAGCCAGTCTCTGTATCCCCAAGTTGTAAATTCCAGTGGACTTTGCAGTTCATTCCGAACGATGTGTGTAATGCTGGGATGTGCTGCGGAGGCAGTGCAACAAGTGAATTGGGTGAGATAGTAATTTGTTGATTTTTCTAGATGCGATCTTTCTCCCTCACTGAGTGTGCGATACACAAGCAGTTGCATTTGAAACTTTTATTACAGTGTGAGGATGCTGCATTTGACTAATGCTGGTTGGCTGGGGGAGGAGGCGACGCCTATACAGCACAGTGCTCCCCACACGTGTAGTCACACAGTCGGTAATCTGCAGTTGACGGGCGAGGCATATATGATCCGAGAGATTTAATTACATTTTATGAGAAAGCTTTTAATTAGAAAATCCACAGCGCACTATTCTGGAATGATTGTGCCCCGGGACGGGGGGCACTTCCTGTGGGCCTGCCTTTGGGAGCAATGAATGTTACTTGAGCAGATGCCATTTGAATAACTCTCGAAATGCTGTAGGATGTGCAGGTGATGGCTTGATTTGATTTCGGCTGTGATGTTTGTTTTCGAATCTGAGCTTCAGGCTCCACGCAAATCGGAAACGCAACCTCAACTTTGTTGTCATATTTGCTTGGCAAACGTGATTCGATTAGTGTTTCTAAGGCGGATTAAATTGACGCTGATTAAGTGTTTGTGTTTAGTGCGTTGGTGCATATGTAGTTGGCATGTAGTTGGCATGTAGTTGAAACATTTTAACGCATTCAGCGCGTCTCCTTTGTTGACTTTCATTTACTGGCGTGTTCACAAATGCGTGGCAATTCCAAAAAAAATCAATTTCAACTCAAAGGTGGAGCTTTAACTTCTGTGGATGCTGATGAAACTCCTTGCACTTACAAAATGTGAAAAATCAAGGCACAGGCTTGGAGAACAAGTTCGTTCTTGGTGAACTTGATTCTAGAGAGTGGGGCAACCTCGTCTGAATCGAACAAACTGGGACCGTCTGGGAATGTGCAACGGTGGTGTTGAGTTTCGGTTAAACTAACGCAGCACTGAGGCATCTCCGATTGGTGGAGCTGTTGTTAGCTGTTGTTAAACCTCGACCCTCTTATGTTTTATTCAGAAGTCAATTCTCTGAGAGATAGCCGACTTCACAGCTGATTGTCGGCTTGTACACCGACGTAGTTGAGGGCCTTTTTGACAGCTCATCACGAATTTTCAAAAGTTATCTTATCATTTTTTTTATCTCAATCATTTTTTGGTTGGTTCGTGCCACGTGTGGTGGGAGAAGACTTTATGAAATGCGCATTCGAAAAATGTTATCTCGAGGAGAGGTGCCCAGAAGTCGGCTGTTTGTTTCAACTCGGTAAATACGTTCCACGACTCCACAAAATCATGGAAAAAACATGAAGTACGGGGGATTGGTTCCCTATCCTTCAGCACTGTAAGAGTCAAAACAAATTATGGAGGTTTGCTATTTTATAGTTTGCGTGCGTACATGGGGCTACTAATACCCTTTAGTGTCCGGGATCAGGACATAGTGAGGCAGAAAGTAAGAGACGGTGCCTGCACACATTGGTCTGTGGGAAAAATTAGGCTATGAGGAGCATTCCATATTCGCGTGGTGCGGCTGCAGAACGAGTCTCTACAATTTACTGTGCGACCGAAAGCCGGCAGAAAGTGATGAGCATTCCTGGCGAGACGCGTACTGCGGGTGAATTCATGGAGAGGAGGATTGCAGTTGGCTAGCGCACGTGAGCATCGTTTGTTAAAAGAACGATAAAATACGGGCAAAGAAAAGACGGTGCGTCGATGTTCGAGCGAGTAGCGATATTGTTGTCTTCTATAAGTTTTATCGCTCGTTTTGGATTCTATCTAGAAGGGTCGTCTCGGGGTCACAAGACCAGATATGTGCATTTTACTCAAGATTGGGATATGCACCTTACAAATTAAAGCCAACTCAGAGGGTGTGAAATATTTCTTGCATTGATTAAGGAAGCCTAAGCATTTCGCAACATTTTTGGCGTGCTCAAATATGTGATCGTTCCGACTAAGTGTTGTGCTGATATACATACCGAGGATGGAAAGTTTTCCGGTTTGACCGACACATTCGGCATTCATGGAGAATGGTGGTGATTAACAAGGGTTCGCTTGAGTGACAGCAGACAGCATTGTGTTTTAGAAGCATTGAATTCCACTCAATTGTTCTTTCCCCAGTTAATTATGCCGTTAATATCGGAATTAAATGTGCTTAACATATTTTGTGTATATGATGGCGTTTGCTAAGAGATGGCGTAACTTGTATTATTCCATGGGAACATGCGTTGGAAAGCTTCTGTCATTGTACGTCATTTCAGTGTATGTCATTCATTTGAAGCGTAAACAACAATCATTTTCTTTACGAACTTTGTGCCTGAAAAAGTGTTTTTGCGGGGAGTTCTTCTTCATTACTTTAATATGAAGAAAACCGCTGCCGAAATTCATCGTATTTTGGTGGAAGTTTATGGTGGACATACGCTAGCTGAGCGAACGTGCCAGAAGTGGCTTGGCCAACCAGCCAAATCAACGGCAAAGCCGAATGCCCATGACGCGAAGGTAATGCTCTGTATTGGGTGGGATTATCCTTTATTTCTTTATTTCATCTACCGAGTTTAACTCTCTTACAGATTGCAGATATAAGTATAATAAGTATTTTAATAATAATAAGGGCATATTCTTATATAATTATTTAAGTCGGTAATTAGGTAGTTATAATAAATACAATTAATAAAAATATATAACAATAAATAAACGTATGAATTGAACACCCAACAAAATATAGTTGTCTAACAACAGTGTGAAATTTAAACATATTTAACTAAGGCACGAAGATTTGGAAATGAATTTTTAAATTTCAGTCTATCATCTCATAGGTCTATTTCGATACAGGCAGAATTAAAATTTAGAACGCATTTTGTAAGCAGCTCATTAAAACCATAATTATATAAGTGTCTTGGTTGGTAAAACAGGTTTCTTGATCGAAGATTTCCGTCTGGGGCATACAGATTAACACTTTGAAGTATATCAGGACAGTTTATACGGTACGAGAAAATATCATAAATAAACATTATAGATTGAATACTTCGTCTTTTTTCTAGTGTCCTATTAAGGCACATCTTATTTGATAAGGAGGCATAGATTCAAGGTTCCAATTCATTCTTTTTATAACGAATCTCGTAAAGGACTTTTCAACCTGTTCTACACGTAACACGTGCTTTGCATACGATGGAGATCATACTACGAAACAGTATTCCAGATACGGACGTACAAGAGACATGTAAACTGATTTTAGGGCATACGGATTAGAAATAACAACATAACTAGAACGTTTAAGAAACCCAAGCATTGAGTTTGCTTTAGCAATTACGTAGTCAATATGAAATGAGAACTTCAATTTCGTATCAAAAATTATACCAAGGTCTTTAGAGTCGTCCCAGATATAGTATATTCACATTGAGGGTGTGCTGTATTATGAGCTGCTAAAACCAGGTGTAACCATCAATGGACAACGCTACCGAACACAATTAATCCGTTTCAAGATAGCAGTAGCCGAAAAACGGCCGGAATATGCGACCAGACACGAGGCAATAATTCTCCATCATGACAACGCTCGGTCCTACGTTGCTATTCCGGTTAAGAACTATTTGGAAAACAGTGGATGGGAAGATTTACCACACCCGCCTTATATCCCAGACCTTGCCCCTTCTGACTGCCATTTGTTCCGGTCGATGCAGAACGCCCTCACTGAAATCCGGTTCACATCAGAGCAGAATATCAATGATTGGCTTGATTCCTTCTTGGCTGCCAAGCCGGCGCAGTTCTTTTGGGATGGGATCCACAAATTGCCAGAAAGATGGGAAAAAGTTGGCAATACTTTGAATAATACCATTGTACATGTGTTTCTTAAATAAACGTCCAAATTTAAAAAAAAGGAATTAAGTTATAGACTCAATATTTTTTGGGCACTAGCCCTTTATTGATGCAACTATTCTTGCCCGAGTTCAACTTAAAACTGATCTTAAGAACTAATCCAGGGAATAGCATCTAGAGATGGGCCATCGAGTTGTTTTAATTACTCCTTGAATTATATACATAAACAAATATTCTCTTAATCTAATAAAATAAAACTATCGAGATACTTTTCCTGGAATCAGACTCAGAATTGAATATTCTAAGCAATCGCTGAGGGCTTTAAGTGCTTTTTATATAATGGCTTACATATTTGGGCACTTAACTTGCATACATGTTGAAGTAGAATGTTCAATGTGTGGAAGGCAAATACGGTTTTTCGATTGGTCTGGAGTGACAACAACACAACGTGGAGCGACATCAGGCGATTCTTCGATTCTTGGAAATCCCAACTATGCCTGCGTGCGATGTGGATTTTGTTGTGCGAATTGAAGTCACATTTCAGCCTATTTTGTGACACATCATGTGATTAGTCCAGAAATGAAGTATGATACAGATACCCAACTTCACAGCTGATTGACCCCTAGTCCATCGACGAATTTGACGGATAATCATGAACATTTTGACTGTTATTCATGCATTTTTGACAGTTATACACGAAATACCGTAAATGCCGTTCTCCTATTGGTCAATTTGGCTTTAGAAAACAATATAAAAAATGGTTGTCAAAAATTTTAAGGGGCAAGAGAGGTAGAAGTTGGGCATCTCTATCATAATTCATTTCTGGATTAGTCTATCTCGACAATTTAATCAAAATCGGCTAATCCGCTCAGAAGTTTGATGTGTATATAATAATAATTTCAGCAAAATTTCATGGTTTTGTTGAAAAATCCGAGAAGTGAAACACTGTGTCCGCTTTTGGGTATACACGCGCAGCTATGTTTTTGTACACATGCATAGATGGTC
Organism: Eristalis tenax; assembly: GCA_905231855.2. NCBI lineage: Eukaryota > Metazoa > Arthropoda > Insecta > Diptera > Syrphidae > Eristalis > Eristalis tenax. The sequence goes on from HG993126.1 coordinate 24,148,471, forward strand.
AATGGATGGGCTCGTAACGTTCGAACGGTGCGTCGTACCGACTTCTAAATAGTCACATTCAGCATCTAATTTTTAGAAGAATTTTAGCCCAACATTTCAGAGCCCTGCGACGAGTAGTTTCGGAGACTTTCTGGGCCAGACACATAAACCTTCTGCTTTGTAGTTAAGCTTCCAATAATTTATCCAAATTTAAATGAAATGAAAAGGCAAGATCCCTTGAATGACATGCTCTGCAGTAGCAGGATATCAACAACAGCATTATTATAATCTAATATGTTTAAAAACCTGAATACATAGACACAGGTCTGTAAGTGGATGCATTATGGAGAAGACAAACATGTGTCTCCCAGTCCACAAAGTTCGGGTACAGTCTGCCCAAACTCAATCACAAGCAACCTGTTACAAAGCAGGCTTGACAAACAAAAGACGCCGCCGCAACAAGTATGTACAAACATGTGTGTATGTTGTTTACGAACTATTGTCACGTGTCTCTTTTCTGCATGCTCCCCTTTTGTAAAGCGTCCCGTTTTTGTCTCTCTTTGTCGGTATTGCTTATGTTTGCATTAGCTGTTAGTTTATGTTTTAAGAAATGATAGTTCACTCGAGGTTTGGACGTCTAAGAATAAAGTCAAATTTGGTTTTTTACGTAATTTGGTGTTTCAATTTTTGACCGTTTTCTGCCGTGACATAATTCTTGGAGCAAGAGTTCACGTGGTCAAACAATCCGACGTTCTTTTGGTTGTATGTCGTAAAAATTGCCCCGGCGGCGTATTTCACCTATTCAATGATAGGTTCACTCTGAAAGTCATACGTGACCACATCCGCATATTCTGGCTCATTGTCCTTACTTTCATCTTGTGGGAATTCAGTTCGGATGTCCGGGCAGGAGTTACTGATGTCTGTGTGTCGAAAGGCGGTGTTGGTCGGTTAGATTTGTTCTGCCCATTATCTCAGTTTTGGAACTGGATTAAAGATTTAGTTTCCACGGCTCGTGGTTGACGCTTCCCTTCTAGCCCACCTTCGACCAAAGGGGAGCGAGTACCGGTTTCTATTTCTAAAAATGACTTACGGTCTTGCGCTTAAGGCTAGCCGTGATTTATCCCGTGACAATTTACTTAGAGAGTCAAAACAAGGTGAGGAGATGTAAAATCCGACACTGCTTAGGATGTCTTGTATTTCCTTCTCAGGCCAGGGACCCATGAAGTTGCTGAGCCTGAGCTAACGCCGCTCTCAAACCTTCAATCGCCAAGACGAAGTGCCCTTGCGTCAGGCGTCCCTTGGTGTTCAAGTCGGATCGATCCAAAAGCCACGGATTGGACCAAAAGCCACGGATTGGATTTCAGGCCAGTGATATTCAAGCCCTCGATGTGGCCAAGCGAGTATAGCTGACGGAGTTTTGGTTCCTAGACTGCATCCATGCCTTTGTACAGCGGTTGCATAGTCTTCTCTGTTCACCTCATTCATGTCTTATAAAAACGCAGTCCGAAGTGGAACTGCAACAATCACTTGTCTTGTGCGTGCTATCGTCCTTGACGCATTATGTCTATTATAAATCTCATTTGCCTGGCCAGCAGATATTCCGCAGCGTTTGTCGGTCAAGACTCCTTCAAACGCCCATCCCACACGCCCAAAGATTTAGTTCCCACGGCTCGTTGACGCTTCCCTTCCCAAACGGGAGCGAGGATCGTTTTCGATTTCTAAAACTGACTTAAGGTCTTGCGCTTAAGCCTGGCTGCGCAGGGCTTCCGTCACAATTTACTGAGAGAGTAAACCTTGAAAACAAGGTGAGGAGATGTAAAATCCGACACTGCTGCACTTGCCGATACACGACTCAAGAGATTCCCCGAACAAACTGCGGAAAAAAGACTGCCCGCCGGACTGTTGATTTGTATGTTGCTGCTGATTGGAATGATTGCCCCATCCTGCATGTTGACCACACGTATCTTAGAGTCAACGCTCTCGAGAGACGCTGGAGGTAATGACTGTCCCGCCGGCTGATAGCTTCACAAGCTTTGCTTTCGAAACCTCGAAACATTCCGCAATCGGTTTTCCTTATCGGCTGCCAGCTTACCTATCTTATCACAAGCTGCAGCGGTTGCAGCAAAAACAAGCAGCATCACGGAACAAGTGTTTCTAGCGCAGATTATCGATTGTTTATGTTTCACTCATTGTCCGGAGCAGTGTTTATCGCAGTCCCTACGCACAGCATATTCCCATGTCAGTCTTAATATCAACGACCGCAGTGCAAGTGATACCGAGTTATGTATGTGCACGCAATTGCACACTGCCAACGGCAACGGCAACCACAAGGGAGCCACTCCCATGATCAGTCAGTCGCATGTAGCTAGTCTAATTCGGAAAGTGGAATGCACGCAAAGTGTTACAACGCCACCGCAGCCCACACCACTGACACCACCGTCAGCAGCAACAATCAGCAGATCCAGTAACTCAATAGCCGAACACAGACGAAGTTAACCGCATTTTCAGGGCGATACCGGGTTGAGGTTGGGCAACAATCCCGCTGTGTTCACATCAATTGAAACGCACTCTGTCATGTCTTCATCTTCGTCTTCTTATTTCTATCAAGCTAAAGGTACATAAATGTAAAAAACACAGAATGGATCTTAGGGTATGGTTACTCGTGAGTATGCGGGCTAGGAATACACGTGTGGTGAATGCGTGGGTGGAGGAGTTCTGTTCAGTGAATGCTCTGCAGCCGGCATCATGTCTTGAGGTCCTCTTGCAGCAGACTGAGCATCGATGACGATAGGGAAGTTTGTGCAATGTCCGCCTCGTCGATACTGTGGTTGGTGAGGAGGGGGTATGGCCATTCGTAGCATATCGTTGGACCGTCGTAGTTTCGCAGCGTGGAAATCAGCTTATCCAGGCGTTCGACTTCGTTCAGGTCGGCGTTGAATTCTTTCACTTCATCGATCAGCTGGTTGACGTGCGACTCGATAACCTGTCAAATAGGAAAAAAAGAATATTTTTACTGTGCCATGTCGTATTAGAGCGTGTCATGTCGTGTACACGATGAAACAATGTCGCAGCGATATGAGCAATGTCTCAAATCAGTCGAATCCCTTACCATCGCTTTATCTTTGTCGCTGCGACAATGTTGCATCGTGCAGAGACGGCAGGAGCGGGGAATGGAGACTTAACATTAAGAGTTGCGAATCACGTTCAAAGCCAACGACACATCGTTCGACCTTACCGCCGGAGTGCATACACTCGCACGATTTTCCGGAGACTGTTCAAACAAATTTATCGTTCTTATCGCACCAACTACTGAGGAGATAACGGACGTTCAAATACCGCATTCTCAGCTACTAAAGAATTTCTATAATTATGGCGTGCCCAATAAAAGAGAGCTCGTTTCTAGATTCAATGCAATTTATAGCCCGCCACGAAGTGATCCTGTAAACTCACTCACGTATGCCTCAAATGTGATAAGAATTTCAATGACAAGGCTTATCTTATCAGGAAGTAGTCAGAGCCCGTTGCCCATGACTTTGCTGTCGTTCTTCGATCAATTTATTTTTTCAATTTGATATCTGTGCGTCTGTTCAGACGGGTGTGGGCACGATGGACATTCTGAAACATCAAACATCGGAATCAGATCATCTGCTTTCTCCTTTTCTGCTCGTCTTATTTAGGAATAATGGATGAACAATCATTTTCTTAAGAAACAACAACAAGCTCGAAGGAAATGATGGCAAACCCGTGCGCCACAAGATAAAACGCACATAACACCTATATTCTGTCAAACGTCAGTGATGTGTCATAAGTCACAATTACCTCACAAGAGCATGGTGAGTCACAAATTGTGGGGTTGCTGTATTTTGAGCAAAACTTGTGACTTGTGATCATCACAAGAACCATCAAAAAGGAGGGAAATACACAAAAACATTTTACTTTGCATTTTTCTTCTCCCACATTGAGATGATGGAGGATGGAGATATTCAACTTCGGCCATTTTTCCCCCTTGTGTAGCGGAATTCCCTTTGCATTGCACACATACTCTTCCAAAATTCCCGGCTCCACCACTCATCGCAGCATCGTGTAAAAAACGCTGTCAGATGAAACCAAGGGGTAAGGAAGGTAGAAGTTGGATATCTCTATCCTCGATTACCTCTGTTTCATATTGTCCTCTCAATGTGGGAGAAGAAAGTAAGAAAAATAGAGCGAAATGAAAAAATGTGTGACATGAAAACGAATTCACCACACCATGGTAAATTTACTTGGGATTTGCCAAAATATTGGTTCTATAACATAATTCGTGCGGGTTTTTGTCGCATATTCCGGCCGTTTTTCGGGTACTGCTCTCTTCAAACGGTTTTAGTTTCACCCGGTTTTAGCAGCTCATAATACAGCACACTCTTCTGATCCCACCAAATACAGAGCTTTACCTTCGCGCCTTGGTTATTCGGCTTTGCCGTTGATTTCGCTGGTTGGCCAACCCACTTTTGGCACGTTCGCTCAACTAGCGCATGTTCACCATAAACTTCACCCGAAATACGATGACTTGCGGCAGCAGTTTTCTTCATATTAAAGTAATGAAGAAGAACTCGCAAAAACACTTTTTCAGGCACAAAGTTCGTGAGAAAAATGATTGTTGTTTACGCTTCAAATGAACGTCAAACACTGAAATGGCGTACAATGACAGTAGCATTCCAACGCATGTTCCAATGGAATAACAACAATGAAATAATACAAGTTACGCCATCTCTTAGCAAACCGCACGGATGAAGTTATAGACCCAATACCAAATAGCTGAAAGCTCACAAGGCAGGCCTCACAATTTTCGCATCACAGACACTTGTGCATTGTGACCACATCACAACCAGAACCGGGGTGTAAAAGGACTGTAATAACTCAATTCTGGTTGTGATGTAGTGACAACTCTGTATTCTGTTTGAGTATTCTGGCAAAAAGCTCACAAGAAATGAAGTACTGAAGAGATATGCGACTTCTACGTCTCTAGCGCATTGGTGTCAGACCCCTTGACAGCGTTTGTTACTACATCTTCTCAGACGGGCGCCTGCGCTCTAGTCAGTGTTGACAGTCAAATATCACTGAGTGGATTCTACTTTTGATTGCTTTGCTTTTGAATTCTCAAAAAAAAAAACCATGCCTTATAATCGGAATTCGGAAGAATTTGATGAAATTTTTCTTTAATGCGGAAGGAGAACTCCTTTTTCGTAAATTATGTAAAAAATATTTACCACCCTGAAATTATTACATTTGTCTTTTTTCCATCTTATGTGCTCAATCACACGTCACAACTTTGACAGCTGTTGTTATGATGCTCACAAGTTGTGAAGTTTTTTCTTGTGACTCACCACCCTCTGGTGAGGCAATCGTGACGTGTCACAGAGGTGTGCCAGAATAGGGCCTAAATCACCAGATACTAGAATACTTGTTACTTTGCATCGAATTCATACGATTTGCTACAGCGCTAATTTACAAATATGACTTACTCTCCTATTCTGGTTGTGATGTGGTCACAACGCACAAATGTCTGTGATGCGAAAATTGTGATGCCTACTAGAGGCCTGGTCTTGAAACCAGTTCGAGAACATTCATTTTATTCCGTGTACACTTTAGTATTGTACTCACAGCCTAATGAGCAAAAATTAATGAATCACATGATAGTTAATTACAATGTGAGTAGTGTACTCATTTTCAACGAAACATTCAGTGTATAGTGTACGCATATGAAACGAGTATTCACATAAGGGGTATTCACAAAACGAGTGTGGTTAGAAGGTCCTTTTTACAAGTTACATCGGATGGGCATTAGCAAACCACTGCTGTACCTACTGAGTAACATGCTTACCGGTAGACGGTTCGTAGTCAAGAATGGCAAGTATTTTTGATGTAAAAAATGGTCACCAACAGGGTGCCGTTAATTCGCCGATCATGTAAGTGCGATCTGATAAGTTCTCTTCCTCCCATAATTGCGTACGCCCACGACTTGATCTCGCATAGATCAGGCAAACCGATTGAGGACACGACTTCCGAGGCGGGCGTTGAATGCGATTCCATCAGGCAGGCGATTGCTTGGCAGACCCAGGACGAGACCCTTCAGTACTCCATTTCTGTTCTTGACTTCACATTGCCCTCTCAATGTGGAAGACGAAAAATATAAAGCAAAATGTTTTTGTGTAGATTTCCTCCTTGTAATCTGCTCATGAGAAGATCACAATTTTGCTGGGTCTTGTGATGATCACAAGTCACAAGTTTGCTCAGAATATGACAACCTCACAATTTGTGACTCAGCATGCTCTTGTGAGGTAGTTGTGACTTATGACACATCTCTGAGGCTTGGCAGAATACGGGTGCATGTTAAAACTTTCACTGTGAACGCACCCTTAAACCAATGATCAAACCAGAAATAAATGAGCAAGGAGATATTCGGCCAGAATCGCCACTTGTCCATACATAGGAACGGAAGTCCCTTGTATTTCACACATGCTTTGACAAAACCTATGGATTCAACTGCCCCGTTGGAGGAGCTGTTCACATCCCAGCCGCTCACGCGTGCTCACAGACACGGCACGAAGCTAAGTATGAAAAACGATGTCATATAGATGAAGACAATGAAGAGGCAAGGAAGGCAGAAGTTGTATACCTCCTTGTTCATTTTTTTTTTCTGTCAAAGTTTTCAGTAAGAACAAACGAACTTAGGCCTGAAACACAATAATTCGTGGTTAAAGTCGACTCCATGTTACGGAGTTGTGCGTCGAGGCACTACGTTGCTCAATTTGTCAGCTGCTTTCTTGCAGCCTTATATGATGGAGTCAACTCAAGAACTAAAGCCACTCGATGGATATGAGGCGACGTACGTACGGATTAGCAACTTGATCGCAAAATCATCTTCAGCGATGAAGTGCAGGTTGGCCAAGTGGCTTCGTCAATGAAAGCTGAAAGCTGCCAAGTAGTTCAATGAACACCACATAACCGAGAACAAATTACTGTATGCTGTGGAGTCAATGGGTCGTTTTTTCGATGACGAAGATGACCTTGACATTGCAGTCACTGGAGATTGCTGCAACGTTATTTTTGCGGTCAATGGCTTGGTATTAATGGTATGTGGTTTCAACAACACGGTATTACAAGCCACACAGCGGGTGTAACAATCGACTTACAGTCAGCCGTAAAAGTGTGGATACAGCGTGTGAGTGCAGTTTTTTAAAGCAATTATTTATGCCCTTAAGACAAAAATATATGGAAATTCCTGTCACCAATAAATAGCCCTTCTAAGCTTTGCTTTCAAACGTTGTCGTAGCAGATTGGCGCTACAGTTCGGGGTGGACTGGGCCTCAACAAACAAGCGTCTCCAGTCAGCTCTATTCTTAGCTAGCTGCCTCCAGTTTCGCACGCATAGTTAGTTGAGGTCCCTTTCCACCTGAGTCACCTTTGCGATGGATGCGAAGACTTTACGTGCGGGAGCTTTAGTTTCCATCCGCTCTACATGAGCCAGCCATCTCAATCGTTGGATCTTCACTCGATGGCGCTGAACAGCTCGTACAGTTCCCTCTACTCACCATCTATGCACCCAGAATCACCCGAAGAATTGTTCTCTCAAAGCAAGCAAGAGTACCTTTTTCCGCTTTTGACAAAGTCCCCGCCTCTGCGCCATACAGCAGAACAGGGACGATTGAGGTCTTATAGAGGATCACTTTGGTTGTTGATCAATTGCTTATAGAAGCAGCGATTGGCACGATTTCTTCTTCGTTTGATTTCAGCGCTGGTGCCGCTGGCAGATTTTGTAGTGGTTCCTAGATAGACAAAGTCTTTGACTACCTCAAAGTTGTACCTGCCTACTGTGACGTTCTGTCCGAGACCTCGGTGTTGGGTATCCTTTCTCGTTGACTGCATATACTTAGTCTCATTAACCGTGGAACTCACAAAGGTGCCGTTGACATCACTCTGAGTTCTTCCGATAATATCCGATATCGTCGTCATATGCGAGTAGTTGGACGGACGGAAAGACTGTTCTTCTGATGCGAGTTTTGAACAACTCCTTCCAGGATGATGGTGAAGAATTGGCATGACAACGTGTCTCCTTGTCTAAAACCTTTTTTGACATCAAAGGTCTCGGTTAAGTCTGTACCAACCTTGACGGAGCAGCATGCATTCTCCATCGTCATCCTACACAAACCGACGAGATTGGTAGGAATGCCAAAACTAGACATTGCAAAAGCATACGCATACGCCGCCTTGGAATCGATGAAAAGGTGATGTATATCGATTTGCTGTTCCTGAGACTTTTCCAAAATTTGGCGCAGTGTGAATATTTGGACTTTCCTGGCCACACTGGTATGGATGGACCGACCGACCAGATTGTTGACGAATGGCTCTAGGCATTCACACTACACGGCCGATAATATCTTGTAGGCGATGTTCAGAAGACTGGCGCCTCTATAGGGGGGCCTCTATTCAAAGGGTCACCCTTTTTGTGGATTGGGCAACAATGCTCAAGTTCCTCTATTCAAAGGGTCTCCCTTTTTGTGGATTGGGCAACAATTCTAAAGTTCCATTCATCGGGCATGCTGTCCTCCGATCTTATTTTACAGATGAGTTGGTGCATGCTCCTCACCAAATCATCGCCTGCCGCTTTGAAAAGCTCGGCCGGTAGGCCATCAGCTCCAGTAGCCTTGTGGGATTTCAGTTTAGATATGGCTAGCTTCACTTCATCCAGGTCAGGTGGACGGAATTGTTGCTCTACATCGTCCCTTTCATTCGGGTTGAGTGGTTCGAGCTGCCTGACAGCGGTATTTGGTTCCTCGTCGCCGTTTTACAGTCTACAGAAATGGTTCCTCCATATCCTCAGCATCGACTGTGAGGTCACCGATGTTCCCTTGACCATCGTTACCATTTTTTGATTAGTGGACGCTATTTTGACCACGTTAGATGCTACCTGAAACCCCCCTATTAGGGCAGCTTTCTCTACATGATTAACATGTCGCCTGCTTGCTTTTGTGATGTGAATTTTGATTAATTTTTTTTGGTTTATGACTCCCTGCAGAGCGCTGTGTCCATAGCTTTTGAGATATACTAATATTTTTGTTTTGGTTTGAGTGCATAGGGTTTTGGTTATGAGTCCCTTCTGATACAAGCTTTAGTTCGAGACGTATGCTGCATGCTCACTTTTGGTTCTCAAGAATTCACCAAGGCAACTGACTTCCTAGATCGTGTGACTTTGCACCTCTAGGCTTTGCCTTTTATTCGAAAATGTGTGCTTATTGGAAAATCCCCTTGATAATAAATGACACAAATATGTGAGCTATGGCAGTGTGACAGACAGGCGAATGTTTTGATGATGAAATGACCTTAAAAAAGGCATTCCCTTGACATTTCAGTTCGAATTTTGACGTCTGTCATTTAACTTGAAGTTTAGCTAGTTTTGATCAAAAATGAAGTATGATAGAGAGGCTCAACTTGTATCTCTCTTGCCTTTTAAGTTTTTGACAGCCATTTTTTATATCGTTTTCTAAAGCGAAACTGAACAAACAGAGAACGGAATTTAGGTTATTTCGTGAATAACTGTTAACAATCTATGTCAAAATTCATGTCAAGAAGCCTCTGAAATTCGTCGATGGACTAGGGGTGAATCAGCTGTGAAGTTGGGAATCTCTATAATACTTCATATCTTGTTTTGATCAGAAGGCAAGTACTATAGAGGTGGCTAACTTCACAGCTGATTGTCCCCTTGTTCATCGACGAATTTGAGTGACATTTTGACAGTTATTCATGAATTTTGACGGTTATTCAGGAATTAATATGAGTGTCGTTCTCTGATTGGTCGATTGGGTTTGAGAAAACGATACAAAAAAGGTTGTCAAAAACGTTAAAGGGCAAGAGAGGCATCTCTATAGAACTTTATTTCCGTTTTTGATCGCCAGTCAAATTGTATGGAGAAAGTTTGCTTCTACTTGTCTTGGCAATTGACGAATTTTGACAGCTCTTTTTATAACACAGACTTTCGTGGACTAATCAGAGACTAATGCTACGTTTCCACCGAACGAAACCGCGAGGTTTCATCAATTTTCTCCGAACCTACCAGGTTTTGGCAGGGGTCTGGAAACCTCGCGGTTTCTGATAAAACTCGTTAAATCCTCCTCGAGTTCATCCGTCCGTGAGAGGTTGTGAACCCGGATAAGCCTTCACCGTGAATTTTAGTTTATTTTCTCATTTTGTCTCTTTCTATTTTCTGGTGTTCTCACACTTTTACGTCATGTCAACAAACAACTTTTCTGGCGGCCATTAAGAGCGCATGACTTAGAAATTGAAAGCACTTCAAGCTCGGTGGAAACGGCCTAATGAGGTTTCAGTGAAAGTTCACCCGGACCTCGCGGTTTCGGTTCAGTGGAAACGTGGCATAACATTCAAATGGTGCACGCATGTATTCACACAAGTGTGCGTAAATATGAAACAATGTTCGGTGGTTCACGATTAACTGTCAAACAATTCGTGATTAACCGTCAAAACATGTGCAATTATTATCAGACAGAATTGTGGGTAGATAAGAGGGCAATGAGCTGCCAAGTCAGTAATCACTGTAACACTCGATTGCTACCTGACAGTTGATCCACAGAAAAACGCTCAGACGAGGGTTGACAGAGAGCAATATCTCTGTCAACCCTCAAATTTGCGTAGGAACTTGCTTTCTTACCGCATTCAATAATTTGAGATGGTGACAGGTGACAGCTCATTGTTGCTGTCACCTGTCACCTGACATTTTGACTCGAACCTACGTTGCCTAGGTTCGATTCCTGATACGAGCAAAATAATGTTCACGGCCCAACCTCTTTCGATGACAATACTCAAGGAGTATTATCGGTCCAGAAGAAGCTTCTCAAATTCGCAGTTCAGAGTCGGCTAAAACCATAGGTCTCATTCGCTCGTGCTAGAACAGTAGCACGCAAAACACGACTGATTGCTGAGAAGCTCGGCCCTGGCCCTCTACTAGCTGTTGTGCCACCCATTATTTTTATTTTCACGGCCAGAGAAAACGTTATAAAATAATGCTGTCAAAAAATGTTATATGACAAGTGAGGCAGAACTCGCCAATCTGAATAGAGCTTATTTCTGGCTTTGACAATGGAAATCGATCGGTGTTTCTAAATAAATAAAAAAAAAACATTTCTGGTCACTTAATGCTTACGTGTGGTGTGCACTGATACCCTTTATATTGCAACATTCATTCGATTCTTAAGCCGTTAATGGGATTAAATTTCACCGGCTATGTGCCAAACACCGCTTGGAATCTGTCAATGAGTGCAAGCTGCCATATCATGAACGTCGTCGTGTTGACATTGCGAACAGCAATGAAAAGGCAGAACCAACGAACATCAGAAAAACTGATGAAATTCCTTTCAATAATCCCTGGTGTGAATTTATGTGTGTAATTTCAACAAGTTGGCGCGCTTCATCCGCGGACCCCTAGTGCCGCACTCGCGGTTGCTGTGAGTCAGAAGTTGAAACCTGACTTTGATCTCTATGACAAAGCCAGTGACTCCTAGTGTACGAGGTCATTAATTGGGTGTGGAATTTGGGGCTTGCCGCACAAGTGGAACTCAACAATTATGCGCTCTGTCAGAGGAGACGTCATCGAGAGGCAAATCGAACTTTGTTCACAAAATCACAATCACTCTTATGAAACAGTTACAACTATGAATTCCGATTAATAAACAAATTTGTTCCGACATTCACAGGCACAGTCACATACTCACACACGCTTCAATTTATTGGATTAGCAGAGCAACTTCCCTAATGACGTATTCGAACATTCCAACGAGAGTACGAGTGAGACCGGCTGAACTCAAAGACCGCGACCGCGCGACCGGCTGATGGAGGGGGGAGAGACAAAGAGATGCCTTGAAAATATTTACCAAAATATCGATGTGCAAATTGATGACACATTTCAACACTTGACGTACGCGTTCGCGTAACTTTTCAACTGTCACTATGTTCTGTCTAACGAGACTGACTGACATTTGGGGGGCCGATGAGGAGTTACCCACTGTCGACGCACGATTAGCACAACCGTCTGGAGGCGAGCCACCGGATCGACTCATTTGGATGGGGCCCGGAAAACGATGTCGTCGTTGAAGGCGGACGACAGTGCCCGTCGATTTGTGAATAGCTTCCCAGCGAACCGGTGAGGCAGCACTGAACAAAGTTTCAGACAGATTAACATGCCCAGCGTACTAAGTGTGTGCAGTCATCGATGTGTGCGGCTTTGGTAGGGGGTTGCTGTCAGTGTGCAATACAAAAAGACTTTTATCGCTAAGGCCGGGCGAGGGCTTGACGGCCCGGCAGTAATGTGGAGTGGAGAGACGAGACAGACGGATAGAGAGTTCATGCTAAATAATCACCAAACTTGGGGTGGGGTTGTGCGTTGGATGAGTGTGTGCGTCCTCTCGCAAGTTTGAATTTATTTAATCACAGCGGGGTGATACTTGCCTTGACTTGTCTCCTCCCCCTCCCACCCTCCATAGCGGAACACGAAAACTGTTGAGCATTCAATTAGTGTGACTTGTGTAGGAATAGGAGTCGTTTTCGGATTCTCTGCGTCACGATGGCGAATGTGGGTGCGAAGTGGAATCGAATGAGGTACACGAATGAGAGAGGAACTTAAGAGAACCTAACGAGGTGGAATGCGAAAATGAAATTATATTCAAAGGGTGCCTCAGAAGTTAACCGCGTTCGTGGGGTGTGTTCGTTGAGTGTAATTCTGTGGTTATTTTAAGGACTAGGTGCTAGAGTTTGTGACCATTTTTTTTAATAGAGGAGTTCAGTTCGAGACGAGTGCGTTGCTGCAGCGTAGCTTGTTGACACTCTTGAAAAGTTTGCTGGTGGAAGCATGAAGTTGAGGCACTTGCTATGGACTGGAGGATTATGAAAATCTATGGGCACAGGGCACAGGGAAAGGATTTAGAGGTTATATCAGTGATTAATTCCAGTCAATCAGCCAAAGTGAACCAGCACCTTAATGTGACGGTATTTAAGGCGGCAATGTTTTGCCTGAGTTTTGGTATTTTCCCAACTGAGTCAAGGAAGAATACCACGTGGTCCGAAAATCACAATCGCAACGTACTGACAGGATATTTGCTGATCGAGTCTAGCAGAAGTTCCACGACGCCTGCATCAATAATCGAAGAAGAATGGAGGCGCTGTCAAGAAGCCATCAAAGAAGCTGCCACTGCTTAGTTTTACGACACCAGAAACCCGTCGACAAATCATCCCAGTTTGACAACGAGGACTATGCAGACACGAACAGAAATGAAGGAAATAGACCCGGCTTCACAGGAATAAAAAGAAATATCATGTGAAAAAAAAAAGAAAACTGCAACACGAAATGAAACACCGTCGATTTCGTACAATGACCTTCATTTTTTCCCAACAGATCGCGCGGGCGATGATCATACACTGTCCCTGAGCAGTCTGTGACGCGGGTTTATATACCCGCGCGCATCTGATGCTACACATGTGACTGAAGTAATCGATGAGTTGTTGTGGAAGTTGTGGAAGAGTTTTCCAGAAGTCGAGGCGAGAATAAACAACAATCGGCAGAATTGAATCTGGAATTTGGGAGATCCGCTATTAGACCGTTAAACAGCTTTGAGGATCTAAAAATCACTGTCGTGCAGAATGCTCTGCAGACGAGAGTTTCGTCTCCAGATCTGGCCGAAGTGGAGATGGCAACATCGAAATTCAAGTAAAACCAAGGCGGTCGTTTGGCCAAATGTACGAGGAAATGATCTTTTTTGGTATCCAGCACTCCATGATTTTGCTGGCGGCGTGAGCTCTCCTGAAGAAAGGCATGCATCCAAGGAAATAGACTCCTTTGCCTAGACTTAGTATCGATTACTCTTTAGAATCCGGTAATCAAGGGGGCCAGAGAAGTGCACAATATACCAGACTTTCCAAAAACTGTCAAAAAATCCTGGAAAATAAGTCTCAAAATGTGCAGAGCTGCACGCACCACCTAGTCGGCGACTTCAAGGCCGCATACTATAGCGATCATGGAGACGAGAAATGCCATTTCTAATTTTGACATTCCCTCCAAACTTGTCCCGATGAGCAGGATAACGCTGGGAAATCCTTGCCGCTTCATCAAGGCCGACCGGGAACTCATCGAGACTTCAATTTTTTGATTTTACATCAGGCAACGCTCTGTCATTTGACGTCTTCAAGATCGTTTTTGTGGAAGATCATAGCTCACATGCCAGGACACGATCTTCCAGAAGTTTGTTCATCTTTTAGAATACCCGATGGACGCGATCGTACGCAGATCAATTAGACTGGTGTCATTTAGATGGCGATGGATGAGGGCATCCGGAAGAATATGCTATCGTCAAGAAAGGGCACAAGACGTCGACGACTTCGACAGAAAAAAGGGTAACAACTTCAGAGTTAGGGGTTTCGTCTAACTGGGCTTAGCAGTCAACAATATAAAATGCACAATAACTACTTTCAGCCGCCTTTTCTTTGGTCTTAGCAGGCAATTGGGTGCCTTCTGCAAGTCGTTGATCATTCCACTTCTGTTGTACGGCACACAGCCACGGGCTTTTGGTCTCGTCGAGTAAAAAGTTCCGTTCGTGATCTTTGGTCAAGTTGGGAGTGATGGGGAAAGATTATTCGAACACTAACTTTAGGAGCTATTCAGCGACTGGAGTTGATAAGTTTCCACGAGGTGTCTACGGATCGATGGTCTTGGAGGACTGAGTCATGTAGAGCGCATTTACATATGGCCTCCTGCTGGGAGATCAATCATCCCAGTCTGTGCGCCATCGCAGCAGACAGCACTCGCGTCTACACTGGCGCACACAAGTGAAAAAGGACATCAACCATCATGACGTGCGTAACTTTAGGCAACTAGTCAGAGATCGCGCTGCATAGAGAGACTTGTTGGTTAGGGCCCAGGTCCGCTTCAGGCTCCAGTGTCGCAGAAAAAGGGCGATAAAATAACATGAACGTGCAAATAATCAAACAATCTTTTAAGCGTCCATTCAACCATCGAGTCTCATGGGGGGCGTTCAACTTGATGGCATAAAGAGGGAAAATTTCTTAGCTCCCTAACTTACTCCATGAATAGGCACTACACTGCAGCACTAATTCTGAGGGGGCCGTGAGAGCACTTCCCTTGTCTCAAAAATCGAAACAACTGTTCATTGGATTCTGTGCAAACATCCATCATAGCCCCGAGCATGCCATAAATAGAGTGCAGTTGCCTGTTTCGAACAACCCCGCCCCCCGCACTGAATTCACAAATACTTCAAGTTTCAAAAGCGACCTCACTGAACAACAGAAGCCGACTATGAATGCTGCTAAATTCTGAAGTACCCCAATCAATACAATGTGCCAGCCTAAGTCCTACTCATTTGCTTTTGTACGTACATCACCCTTCGTAAACAAGACCACCCCGGGCAGAGGATTTCCTGCATCCACACCCCTGCGCCACCCGCCCCATTGTCCATTATTCAAACTGGAGCCGGCATCCCTGAATTTCGCCTGAAAATATGCAATAACAGGATGACTTTTCGGTATTTAACGCTCCTCTTCCGTTCCGAGCCGCCCACCATCCGGGCACTGCCATGGACGACACACGCACGCAAAATGGGGGTTGCATAGTCATCTTCACATCCGTCCAACGGTTATGCATCCTTCTGCCGGCGGATGTCGAAAAAGCAGTGATCTGTCGACGGGGTCTGCGAACGTTAAGCTGCAGCATTTTGGCGGAACATAACACATACAGGGGGGGACTCACTGCCGTGGAAGGTCGTGATAAATGATTCGCTGGAGTGGCGGATACCCACGGCTGAGATGGCGGAGTTATCAGAATGTAATTTCATACCCAATATGACTCGAAATCGGGTGAACTGAGGCTGGTGGTGTGTATCGTGAGCAGCGCGACATGACGCTCATTGATGTGTCCTCTGCTCGAGGTAAGTCCTGACGGCGGCGATTGCTGGCGTGCAGAGACGCCGGATGGATTTGGAGTGGTGGGACGATTTGTCAAGACAGTCGAATTATTCACTTTCGTCACACAGTGCAATCATGTCACGATTTATTACTATTTGGCGTGACGAAGAGTGCAGGTGCGCCTCACTGAGAATTCTTGGGGGTCTTGCGGTCATTGTGTCATTGCGCATTGTGTAAGGAAGTCATTTGTAAATGAGTTTAAATCTCTATTAAGTGCGACGCATATTTGATTATGAAAGTGGCACAGCTGATAGTAGGGCGTCCAGAAACGGCAAATGATGTGTCGATGGGTGGACCCCAACTTTAACACAAGACGTTAACGTCGCTATACAGCTTGGTGAAGATGTTCACGGATCGCGCATATTTTCCACCACGATATTGCACTTAAAATGTTTAAGTGACGCGTGACATGAAATCCGTCACGAACGTTACAAGTCTCAGGGCAATTTGGGATGCGTCACAGGAACGGAAGCGTGGATAAAATGTTTGGAGCGGTTGGGCATTGTGATGCATGGCGTCTTATGATAGCCTTTCTCGTTGTTCATTGCGGGCGTTGCTTACGTTAGCTGCAACGCTTCATTATTTCCGGTCCCACGTTGTGACACGAAGGAATGTCTTCTGATGTTTGATGAAGTGCAGATGGTCAGGCACCAAAACGTTGTCTTACTTCGTGTTGAATGGTTTTATAAGAGCCCACATTGTGACGCTATGAATGTATCGTGACGCTGTAATCGTATTGTAAAAGTCGAAATTTCACATCGGCCTAGAATATGCCACCCATGTTATGACCCAAGGCTGACGTTTAGAGCGGTGATGTATGATCTGCTGGGAATCCACATTGCGACGCCAAATATCGTGACGCAATCCATTCGTTACATTATTCCGGCATGATGTGTGACATCTCAAAATTTCAATGATACAAGTTCACGAAGAGTTACATTGTGACATGGTGTTGGATCTTCACACTGTAGGTAGGCCCAATGGCCGTGGCTTAATTAGAGCAACATGTTGAGTCCATGGTAACCCTTCTAGGGGATGCTTAAATGCCAAGCAGCACTTTTCTTTGTCTTGGCTGTATTCCGTGGAGTGCTTAACGTAACTTCAATGTGAGCACATTTTTACTTGAGTCACGGCTTGAATTGTCGATAGCTGCCACTACGATGCTGTGAAACAAGCCTTTCTAGTAAATTTTAAACAAAATATGCCCTGTTGCGAGTCACCCGGCCGTTGGGATGAATAGCCACGGCAAAGGAGTGAAATGCATCAACAGTAGGGTGCAGAAAACAACAACATGTAGATAAACGTTGTAGCAGTGACTACATGGTTTTCTTTACCCTAGTGTAATTGCTAGTCAGCCCTTTGCTGTGGCTCGTCACCCCCTTGCCATGGCTATTCACGCCTTTTTTCATAAAAAAAACATCCGTTTCAAAACCTTTGAATAAAATATAATATTTTCTATATTTAATCGGCACTTTTTTGGTATCCTTTTGTTTGCGTAACAGAGCCATCTCTGGAAAGACCAAACTGACTTCGTATACTGCATGGAGGCATGGACTATCTCAAAAGCGGATGAGGATGTCTTTGGTCACTTCGAGAGAAAAGTTCTGCGTGCGATCTTTGGTCCTGTTTGCGTTGACGGTCTTTCGAGGAGAAGATTCAACGGGCTGGCGACATGAACCTAGTCAGACGTCTACGGATCCAACGTCTAAGGTGGCTAGACCATGTACAACTCAGCTCTGGCCCGAAGAGTCTTCAACTCCGAACCTGTGGGAGAAAGCAACAGAGGTCGCCCGAAGAAGGACCTAAACCAAACGGCCGTGAGGCACTGGAGGCAGCTAGCCAGAGGTCGTGCTAGATGGAGAGGCTTGTTGGTTGAGGCCCAGGTCCACCACGGACTATGGAGCAAAACAAAACAGTCCACAATGAACGCCACACTCAAACTTGATTTGCCACCAGATTAGGTTTGACACTTTGGAGCCAGTTTGCAAAGCCAATACTTACTTGGTCGACACGACTCCTTATTGGGTACCAGTGTCACCATGTCACTTGAGTTTAGAGTGGGATTTACTTTTTTCCTGGAGATTGTTGCTAGTCAGCCCGATGTTGCTTGTCACCCCATTTCACGGTACCTTCTTTGATTCCTCAGACCAGCTGCCTAGTTTTCTTTACTAGAGCTGGGTATTCGCAAGGCAGACGTTGGCTGCCAAAGTCGTCGTAATTTGTATTCAAACGCAATGCGCTTGTACTTTTGACACAGTGCCCCGTAAGGACCCTATTGTTAAAACTGATCAATGCTTATGATTTCTTCTTGCTTGGCGTCGGCCATAGGCGTCTTTTGGGCATTGGAGGCCCAAACCAAGCCGTCGAGTACTGGCTCAATACTTTTTTAGCGGTGTATACGCATACGAGATTGCTAAATATGAGCTTTTTCGTTTCCTTGCATTCCAGTAGGCCCTGATTCAGTGGTACCCAGCATAGGACCACCGTGTTCACTGACGCTTTGTCAACCTGACTAGTTTCGATGTCACCATGTCCGATGCTATGGGCTATCAGAAAAATTAGCGATTTACTGTCGGCTATGTTTTGGGCTCTCGACGCGACGGCTGTTGTGTGAATCGCAGCCACTTAAATGTGCTACAGTCGTACCTTTGTCCCAGGGATTTCTGAAAGTGGTCACTGAAGACCCGGCAGCCTTACTCGCGCTCATCCTTCATCCCAATCTGCCATTGTTTCCGGTCTTCTCCTGGTTTTGCGTGGTGTGTCTTATATTCCTCCCTGCTGTCCGACTTGTGTCTGTTTTTGTTGCACTCTGCGATGTGGTTGGTTGCGATTCCCTTGCAGCTCATTTTGGGACTCCCCGAAGTCTTATTGATTTCGCTCTTCTCAGAGCTTTTGGGTAGGCTTGGAGTTTTCGGCCTCGAAAGCTTAGCATTTGCCCAGGCTAGGAAGTTTTCCTCCTTCTTATTGAGGGGCGAGGAGGTAATGTGCCGCGGCACATTCGTCTGGGCTTATTTTGGTGTCGCCGATTCAAGGCCTTGGACTAGCATTGAGTCAGACTGTAACTTGTTAACCGACTTGTTACGATGGTTTTTTCTCAAGACAGCTGTAATGATTGTGGCTTGATTTTACTTAAAATGTTGCCCTTTTCTGTACGTTCTTCTTTGTTTGTTCATTATGATGTATTTTTTGTTGGGCATCAACTGAGCCGCCATCCTTGTGCAAGGCAACATACAACAGACCTTCGCCGAGGTGTCTGACAAGGGGTTCTACCCGAAGTACTAAATCGTGACGGGGTGCAGCACTGTGTCGAGGTGCATAGTATTGAATGTGAAGTCTCACATCATTCATTGGCAAGTGACATGGTCGGGATGAGTAATGCGACGTAATAGGACCCACACACGTGACACGTCGTTGCAGACCATGCTAAATTCAAAAAATGTTGGATTTACGCAGACCGTCACTGCAAACATGCGACATGAATACACTCCATACAGACGGTCTGCACAGACATGCAACAAATGCATTGGTCTGCAGCGACGTGTCTGTGTCGCCAAGTAAACTTTTGTTGAAAGTATGGCTCGCATTTTGTTGGCTTTGAGGGCTTTTTAAATTAAGTGAAAAAAGAAATCATAAGCCTGAGTTGTCTAAGAGTACTTACGCATGAAAGGCTACGGATTACTTTCTCCAATCACTTTATTCCGCTTTCGACGTAATGTGCGTCGCACTGTCATGTGATTTCTTGAACATCATTCTCAAGAAAGACATACGCAACTCAAACGTCAACACCAGAGGCACTTCTACCGCAGGCCTGTGCAACTGCTCGCTTATGCCGATGACATTGACATCATCAGACACAACACGCTGTCAGTGGGGCCCTTGTGAATATCGAAAGGTCAATGAGGGTAAGGTAAAGTCAGTCTGTGCTGTCTACGAAAAAGGTCTACTTCCACCGAAGTCTTGGTCGAAACGTGTCTATAGACAGCTATGACATCGACGTAGTGAAGGACTTTGTGGGACTTGGATGGCAATTGAGGAATAAAGCCTTCTCTCCAAGAACCAAGGTATCCCAAGGTAGACCTGGATAGTCAAAGTCCTGCGTACGAGGAGATTCTTGGTAGCCTCGAGAAGGAAAGTCCATCGGACGGTGTTTTTTTGAGGAGGAGACTCGATGACGAACTGTCCTGCGACATATATCTGGGGTAGGCTACGTAGTCACGTAGAGCAAATAGACATCAATGCTCTGGCCCGGAAAGTCTTCGACTCCAACCGCGAGGATCAACGCGGTAAAGCAAGACTTCATCTCCGGAGGCGCCCGCAGCTGGAAAGTTGATTCAATCAGTTGAACGTGCGTGGCTTAAGTGGCATATTAGTCAGGGAAAAGTCCACCCCCGGCAGCCAAAGAAAAAGAAGAAATATAATCTGCAAGTCCCAGGCTCGGTCATGCCAAGGCCTGCAGAAGAAGCACGACACATGACGGAACCTTATCCCGGAAAGGCGGAGAGCAGGGGAGATTTGAATAAATCCAGTCAGTCGTCCCTCTTCGAGTGCGGCAGAGCTGGTCCTCTTCGCCGAGACATAAAATCTTTGCCTTCGACAATCCCCCAATAAGTCGTGGAGCACCGCATTTCCACCCAAATTCCTGGGGGCTAGCCTGGTCAGGAGACCCAACATCCCGGAGCGTGTCAAAAAGTCCTCACGGCGCCATATTGCTGTTAGAAGGATGCAAAAGGGGACTACAGCCTTGCATGCTCCAGCGACTATTCACGTCATCAATCAGACGCATACTTCTGTGTAGAGTCGCGATTTGGTGAACTGCGCTCTATACAGACATCGACTGCAGATCGCTCGACAGGGGGCACGTGACGTCATAGGGGGTCCAGGGCGCCCCCCATGGGTCTGAACATTATAAGGCTCTAAATGAAACATACGAGACTGGGTAAACTTTTATTTCAAGTGAAGTACTTCATTTTTACAAGAGAAAACCCTAGCATCTATGATTAACAAATGTGATGGCATTGTTCGACTGCTGCCACACTGTCGCCCTCAGTTGGGTGAAGAGTATTTTCAAGTCCTGCCGTCTTCCTTCCAAATCCTTCAAGTCCTGAATGATACTTTCGATAAAGTATCGTTCGAAGCATGCGTAGAAACATTAGTTTTATTTTTTAAAGTCGAACAATTAAATACAAATAACAAAACATTCTCGAGGGATTTATGTGATAAGTGAACAAAATGGACTTTACTATTGCTCCTTCTCGGCCGGTACCTCCCAGAAGACCTCGTCGAGGTGATGCTGGTCCTTTGGCAGCTTCCGCATGCTGGCACACACCTTCAGGATGAGCCCTGCAAAAGAGACTCGGGATTAGCGGTTCCGGGGCCGGGTTTCATGTGCATACCTGTTATTATCCCGCCAACAATGGCCACAAGGACAGTCAGCGTGATGCCGAGCGCTTGGTAGCCGCCCTGCGCCAAGGCCGTCCTCCCGTAGCCCTAAGGAGTGAATGGGTGAATGAATGGGTGTTGATTAAAGGCAGAGCGCCTGTCGTGGTACTCACCCTAAGAATGTGTGTAGAGTTTCCGCTCGCATCGCCCATCGCAGGGAATATCTCCACCATCGAGTCCTTGTAAGAGTCCTTCGTCACAAGGCATGCATAAATGACCGAAGCGATTGCCGATACAAGTGCCGGCATGCCGTGCAAATTATGCACTCCGCACGTATCGTGGATGCGTAGTCGCTCAGTGATTGCCGGCTGCAAGAAATCAAACAAAAAGGACAACACAAGGATAACATTAATTACGAGCGTGTGGTGTTTCAATTCAATAGATCATTAGCCACCAATTCACTGGCTAAAGGGCACTCTGGTTCCACTTCACATTTCGCCTGAGTGCTTGTGTCTCGAGTCAACCCTCTCAGACTGCTTAACGGCAGTCCCCTTGCTGGCTGGTCGGCAGTCCTTTGAGACACTCGCAGCTGGGGGTAGGGGATGTGAGTGCACATGGGGGCAATTTGGAATCTCAAATTAAATAAATGTTTCATGTAATTTCCATTCGAATCGGTCGGTGATCCTGCCACTTCAGGCACACATCCTCGCCTGATAGGTAATGACAGAACTGCTCTGTGTGTGTGAGCTCATATATATTTCAGAATTTATGACTCTAGATGGCAGCGGTGTTCGGAGCCGGCTTCCATCCCCATCCCCCGCCCACATGCCCGTCGACGGCCTTTCTCCCTCACAACTTTCTCACGAGTGAACGGCGATAATCCTGAATAATATATGAATCCTGATGTTTTAAAATGCAAATTTGTCCCGGAGGATGTGTCTGGTGGTGTGCCCGTGCAAGGGGATGTGAGGATATGCTGCATGTTTACCGAATCTGACTCAAGCGAGGCATATGTGCGTACATACGGCAGCGTGTGCGAGGAGCACTTGCCAAGGCACACACTACTCCGATTACGAACACATTACGAGCTCATTTCTTTTGTGTGCGGGGCTGAGTGAGTTGAAGGATGTCATGCGTTTGGTGTAGAGCAAGGAAATTAATACGAGATTTGCATATTTATCCTTCGGAGAATAAATTGTCAATATCCAGGCGTATACGTATTATTGATGCTGTGCATATTGATGCTGGCGCAAATTAGCATAGAACGGATGGCTGGAGGGCCGGGGAGTCTGGTTATTGAAAGGACATCGATTGTAGTCAGTAGTTGCTGTTTGCCGATGAGCATGACGCACGAGATGGAATGGAAATTGATTTTGACGCTGTACTCAGTCTGTCCACGGACTTGGTCGAGCAAATCACTGACAATAGGCTTTTGTTTGCTTGTAAGTGTGTGTATGTGTGTGTGTGTGTGTTACCAAGAGCGGTTCTATTCTGCTGCTTCTTTGATCAACGTAATGGAGGCCATCACATGAAAGGCGCCGTCGAACACGGACAGGTCCAAAAAAGTTGTCCCTCCAACTAGTCAAAGGACTCAATGGACTCAATGGATTTATGCCAACGAGACTACGGTTTCGGCGGATCAAATTGGGCTATATCAAGGGATACGGTTAGGTTGGCGCAATATGGCTTTGATTTCTCTCATGTTTTTCTGTCGAAGGCTATGGCGTGCTGAGCTGTCTACAGGGGTGCCCCGCAGAGTGGTGCACTTCCCCAAATCCTGTGGAGCACACCAGTGAACGTATTTAAGCCATCTCAGGAAAGGGCTGTCGATGATGCAATAGCTTCCTCTCGGAATGACACATCCACGATCAGAGACATTACATGGGGGTACGGTTAAAAGAAATCCATTGAATTTAAGCCTGCATTTAATAATAGTATGGGCCAGTCTAGAGGGCCAGGGTCTAGCTTCTACAAGCACAACTCGTGTTGTGCGTCTCTTATGAGTGGAAGTGTTCTAAGCACAGACTGGCTCTTTGCAAACTTGGCATTCGTTCCTAGCATAGTATGTGGTGCGCAGTTGCCTCTTCTTGTGTATACTGGTGGCTGGAAGCTGAAAGCCATAAGTTTAACTCATACACTCTACTCTAGGATACTCTAGCTTGCATATATGAGATCCTCGAGTCCTTTACATTTGAAAGTGTCAAATTTCGAGGGTGGCTGAGGGGGGACCTCCATTTTGCCTCAATATCAACGAGGTCCTTCTTCAATTTTGTAAGCAAGGGACAATACGCACTAACTTGGAACGCAAATCATAGACTAAAAATAAAAGATGAAAACGTACGTTTTCCACATCCGGAGATACAACGTGAAATGTAGCGCAGCAACGTCATGTAAGCAGACCCAACCTCGCCACGAAACTATTAATCTTCGCAACAAGTTTACAGCACATAATCTAACGGCCAAGGCTACGGCGATAACTGTCAAGACAGAAAGGCAGCACCACAACTAGCAGGAACAAACTGCACGCCCCGGTATGTATGGTTAGTGCGGTCAGTTAGTAGACGTTTATTTTTACATTTTTCACAATTTGTTCAACTTCCATTTTTGGGAAGCTACTCGGAAAGTCAAGCCTGTTTCTAATGAAAATAAAATGCAAACCCGGGTATGTCAACAAGAGTAAATCGTGCACAACTGATGACTTGCGTTTGTATCAGCGGAGCCTTTAAGAACATCTTGTAGTGCGTTATCCTCTCCCTATAAACACAGTTGGCCGACAGTGTCCGCCTAGCGGTTAAATCGAATTCACTGCAAATGTGAGAGGAACTCAATTCTAGGCACTCTTCCTCAAAAGCTTCAGATCTGTACCTAGAGACACCGATGTCCTGCTTCGAGTAAAACCAGAATCCCATGCAGATCCTTCAGTATATCTGACAACCAGGCGCTCACTGTCCTCTGCGACTCTTCACAAATGGATCGAAGAAGGTCGGAGGTGTGGCAAAACGTTGCTCTCAACTACTCCCTTGCATGGGGCCCACCTTTCAGAGCAACTTCCAACTAAAGCCCACTTTAAATACAACGCTCGTTGTCTTTGTCAAAACGACACCTCTCCTTCCCCAAAAATGAACTTTCAAAAGGACGTGTAATCCGATTTGGCAACACACTCCCCATGCCCAGTGTCGCCGCCTAAAGTGATTGGAATTTCTGCAATTACACTAAAAACAATGCCACAAGTCCAACGCTCACTTGTGTGAGCTCGGAAAAAAGCTCCGCACAGGCAGACAGAGTACCTCTGCCAGAGAAGTAATTTCAATTTCTACCATCCAACATGCCGGGCCATGTGATGTTGCGTTGAAGTAAATACCACTGAATGGAATTTCGATTGGTTGCCGTTAGTCCGCCCCGGGGCTCATCTCACCTGCCAACCACCGCCACCGCCACTGACCATCGGTCGGGGTTTTAGTAATTACAACATTTCAGTTAATTTTGCCCTCAAAGCCGAATGGAATGCGAAATCCGCTGCCGGCGGCGGAGAATCGCCTTGCGAGCATCTCACAACCCCGCACCCACACACACACCAACTCACAGGGATTTTAATATAAGCAATATTTCATGTGTATGAGAAGGGGGCGAGTGCAATTTACGATTATTATTCGAAAATTTGAATTATGAGCTCGATGAGATTTTTAGATTTTGCCTTGTGATAGAATCAAATCGGAAATATGGCATTTGTTCCTGATCCAGCTTTGGCCAGGGCTGGGCAGGTCTATAGCTAGACTGGTAGCATGAATAATGTGTGGGTTCGGATGGGTCGGGGTTCGGGGGGCGGGGCTGGTGTGTGTTTTGTGTTTTGTCGAATTGAGAGCATTTTCGAAATAACTGCTGGTCTCATGAATCATGAAGACTGACCGGAAACAGGTGAAATACCACAGACTACAAATTACATTTCGGTAATTGATATCGAGTTGAGTTAGTGGAACGAGTCCTGAGGGAGTGCATCGAAATATGGGGTGGAGGTTATCTGGTTTATTCAATGAATAAAGTTTTAAACAATAGAGGAGAGATACTGGGAATTTCTTTGTGGCCACTACTGTCACGGAAGTTTTGACATACAGCCCGAAATGTATGCAATGAATGTCTTTCTTTGTTTTCGTTGCCAATGGCTTTGTCCGAAACGGGGGTGGGGACGGCGAAGCGAATGCTTTGTCTGTGGGGGGGGGTCTCGGAATTCTTCAGAGATTGGGTGAAATAAATTAAACTCATACATGCTGGAGGTATCTGCAGGAGTGCGTGCCTTTGGGCTTTTGGGCCTCCAACATAATCTGCAGTCAGCAGTGGAGTACAGTAAGGAAATTGAATTATCCTCAGATGGAGGAATGCTCAGCACTGGATTGAGCTCTGGTATTCAGTTTTGTGCTCACGAGGCCATCTGCATGGGCAGAGTGTTGGCTGATCATATCTCGAAGATGCTGTCCCAATTCCAACACGTCTGTGTGTATAAATACAATCACTGTGTGCATAATGCAACTTATGCGGACTTTGCGAAATAGGAATGGTTGAAATCAGTGTAAGGACTAGCGTGTCAGCGAGTCTAGGACACAGTTGGGGGAGCATGTCGACGCTGCACAGTTCAGTAGAGGCGTTGATCGAAATCGCCTAAGGGTCGGCAGTGTTTTTAAATTAAAGTAAGCGTGGGAATTGATAGTGCTGGGCATTAACCACTTCTATCTAGCCCTGGTGCTTGAGAACGGAGGTCTAGCACCTTTCGGGTTCGATGACGGGAAGGATGGCATCATACAAGGACACATACAACTGGTGTCAGCTAAAGACAAAAGGTTGGACAAAGTCAGCCACAGAGGCTTGAAGTGAAGCACGGTTCGTGATTTGGTGCTATGGGGCCAGGCCCTTAGTAGTGCCAGGACTCGTCTGTCTCACCTGTCCACCATTCTATGGATTATAGAGGCAATCCAAGCAGCGGTGATGTATGTACCATGAATGTATTTCGGGCTTGGGGGTATCCCTTTGAGGTGTATATGAAGGATGGAGTGGAGTATATCTCGTATTACTGGGCGGTAGACGATGCACAGGTTGCTGTAGTTGGGTGGATCAAACATGCCCGGTTTCGCCGATTGTATGTCAACCCTTCTACGAAGACAGTAGCGATGTAGGTTAGGCGAATGAGGTTGACCCGACCTAGAGTCTCGGGATCACTACATAGATTAGACGCGTATTCTTGCTTTCGAGCTCTCTAGTACGTCGCCTAGTCGCACCTATTTAAGTCACGTAAGCACCTACATGCGGTCATGGAGACCGATCACAGATTAAGACCATAAATTTGGGATTTCCGGTATTAACTCCAAAAGTCCCCGGCAAACTCTCTTTCATTACTTTCTTCGCAAAATTGGTGCGATCTTCGAGGTCACTGGTAGGTGGTTAAGGGTGAGGACTATTATCGTGGGCATCCAAGCTTCCCTCTACACAATCATGAAACCCGACATTCACGTCAGCTTTCGTAACTGGCGATGAAACATGATGGTTCCAAAACGAGATACTCACGAAAAGGCAGAACGCTGCGTGGTAGCCACTAGATGGACGGAAAGAGGAGAAGGTTGGGATGAAAAAGAGTCGAATCAAGATTCCTGTCCCACAAGTAGATCGAGAGGTAGCTCAAGCCAAGAAAAGGATACCTTCCTGATGCAGAAAGGCCTTCAAACAAGACCTGAGTTCCTGAGATTCCTTCAAAATAATCTTTCTAAGGACATTCTAAGGTGTTCCGTAGCCAGGCAACTATGTCGTATGTCGTATAAGAGGATAGACTGTCTGTCGGTGCCAAGCTTGTTTTGTGGTCTTTCCACTGATGTAGATGTCGGTGCCAAGTTTGTTTATGGTCTCTCCACTGATGTAGACTGCTAATGCCATCTATTAAGCTTAGTTTGCAGCTGAGGTTAGTGTCCAGGATAAGCGCGTGTCGCTAGATCCAAGCCCGACTCTGTGAATTGATGCTCCAGTCCTGCGATTGTCTTACAACAACTGCCCGACCACTGAAGCATAAATTCACACTCCATTATGATTCAATTCAATTCGCCACTGTGTCCAAATAATCAACCGCCAGCTGTCAACAATCGAAGAGTCAATAACAACGCTGCGATACTGGCTGACGTACAGCCACAGTGAGAGGTGGAAGAAAAAACCGCAACAAAAAATACGCAAAAAAACATATAAAAATAATAATAACAATTTGAATATTCAACTCACCGATAAGAATCGATATCCCATCACCGATACAGCACCAGAAATGATTCCAATCAATATAGCGCCATGCGGCCCAATAAGCAAATTGCACACCGAACCCACAGCAACACCGCCAGCTAATGTTGAATTCTGCACATGCACCATGTCCAATTTGTTCTCATGGCTGACAAGTGCGGACAGGACGAACGTGGTGACTGCAATGACGACACAATGAGACCGTACATCAAGCGTTTGTATTATGAAATGAAAACCAAGTCAACACACACACACACGCACACAGATATCACACTCAGTCAAACTCGGAGCCACAAAGCTGACACAACAGCTTGCAGCATAAGTATGGTGACGTTGGGTGTGTGCCTGCACTCGCTCGTCCCAACACGCGGGCGAGTGCATGTTCTTATTGTGCGACACAATGCATGGGCATATGAATGACACAAGGGATGTGGTGCTTTTGGGGATGGTGAGGGGCAGGTACAGGTAAACGCAACAACAATGCGAAAGAGAAGGAAAAGGCGCGCAAAAAAATAAACAACAATTCGTCCCGTTTGGTGTTTACAATGTTTACAACTCACATGGCACCTGCAAGTGCGGCATGGGAGCGTACCGCCGAGCTTTTGATTGTTGGAGGGCGGAATGACGGGGGTGGGATACGGTGAGGGAGGTATGGTCTCGGTTGCATTGTGTGCTGTGTTGTTGTTGTCTTGTTCAATGGCATTCACAAAGGATAATGAGGTGCTTCAGTGCGACAACCTCATTCTCTCTGGTGGCTGCTTGACGTAGCTGGCCCAGGGGGTGGCAGGAGGGGATTTGTAAAAAAAAGAGCTAAGGAGTGTGGAGCAATGCAGTGTCGGCGTTTAACGGTGCAATGCAAGCCAAACAAACAGCAGCTAGCAGAATGCCTTTCACAAACAATGACTACTCAAATTGTACACTTACAATGACAGCATGTTACAATTACAACGACAGCCACAACAACAATAAGAATTGTTTAGTCAGTACGCTCATAATTAAAAGTGTCATTCACGAAGTCCTCCTATGTTGCAGCGGGTATCTGGTGAGACGATGCATGCGACGCTCCGCTTTCGACAGGACTTTTCGGTTTGGGGGCTTGTTCAAAGTCGACGTCAATTCTTTGACAGATGATTGTTGACACATGAATTGACAGGAAATTGCATGACAGACGTGTGTTATGAACCGCAAGGAAATGAAATGGTTATGTTTGCAAGTTCCCCTTGTTGCTCACTTGTTGTGTCATGTTGTATTCGTGGCTTCAGCTGAACACTTGTCAAGAAAAGGCGTTGCATCTAGAGATGCGTAGAGCAACGAGCTTAGAATAATGTTGAGATGAATAATGGGAATGCTCCGAGCATTGAAAGGGCTTCGAATTGAGTCTCCTCACTTCGTCACTGCACTCATGTGGACCTTGCCAATTCAATCAGTCATCTGTGGGAATAAGTACACTCGGCAGTGGCGCAGACGATGTGAGGTAATCTCAACTTCTTCCTCATTCATGCAACTTCTACAAGAATCGTTTACCAGGGCCCCTAGCCTGCTGGCACTGGCAGAGTCTTGCTACGTCTGGTTACGAACCGACCTGGGTCCATCGTGGTGTCACTTCCACGCCTCTGAAGCGGTGTGCTGAAGCGTGTCCTGTGCCTCGACTAGTCCGTGCTCCTCTTTTTCCTGTGTGAGGAATCTGCAATCATTTCTTAGGATCACTGTTCTGCGAAGTGTGATGTTTGTGTGGCGGAAAGGGGCACCGATTTAGACAGCAAAGCACAGGTGTGCTGTGTATGGGCAGCTTTAGGCCACAATTCATTTGGTGTTGGTTGTCATCCCATTTGGTCTTTCTTAGGAATCTACCCTGTTCCAGATTCCCACATCCGGCAATTCGCTTAAGGAGTGTCTCTACCTAGGTCTCCAGCTGCTGCAAGAGCTGGTTAGGTGCCGGGGTAGTGGAGAGTAGTCTCCGCTTCTTCAACGTCTCTAGTTAGGCCCAAAACTTATCTAGGTTTCCGCCTAGACTCAAATTAGAATTTGTGCTTAGGGTTTACTGGGAGACGCAGTGTTAAGTCATTAGTTTCGATCAACCTGATCGTAGAGGCTTCTGACGCTGGCTCGGATCGTGGGCTAGTTGGATCTCCCTTTTTTCTGTTTGTTCCAAGTTCCAACCAGTTGTGGTTACCAGGAAGTGTTTAATTGGTAATTACCGGCTTTGCAGATGGCAGGGTGTTGTGGAGATGCCAAACTCTCCAAAACACAGCCAATGCAGAGGGCAGCTAGACCATCCACTCCAGTCGCACTCTCACTGCGTGCTTGCATCAGAAGAAATAGATGCGAAGTAATGCAGTGATCGGTATTTGTAACTGCGATTCAAGCTCGAGTGTGGATCGAGTAAGGAGGGATGTAAGGAGGGAGTTATCTTTTGCCGGGGAAACTGATTATCTCATATCATTGGCTAACAGGCTTTTCCTTCGGGCGCATTCTGGTTGTGTTGAGGAATCGTTGTGACGTTAAGAAGTACAATGTCCCAGCCGGACATTGGCTGGAAGTCGATCGAGTGGAGCCCATGTTCTAAAGAATTGGTTTCTTTAGAACATGGGCCACAGGAGACCACGTCTGGTTAGCCACCGATTTTCCACTCTCATTAGGTAAGTCGCTATAGACCACTCCCAATCTTCTCACTTGATTTCCAATGAGGCAGTGATCTGTAGTGCACTTCTATTCACCATGAGCAGTCAATGTGTTCTTTTGTGGTTCAAAGCAGCCACACTTGTTTAGACAACCTCTCCTTCATAGGTTCTCTTTGTCCATGAATTGAATTGACTACTTTAAGTGTGGGTCCTGATCTTTTCCTGATGTTTTGGCCTGCCTGCGTACTAGCTTCTTTCAAACGACCGGGAAAGTCTTGAGTCTAGGGACCCAGCAAAGGACAAGGTTGCATTGCATAGACTACAAAGTTGCTGCTGTCTTTCGAACATTCCACATCCAAAAGAATGTGGTTAGGTCCATAGTCACCGCCGGACTAATCACTCGTGTTGTGCGTGTTTTTGTTCTCTCACGAGTGGAGTACACACTCACAATCACTCGTGTTGTGTGTGAATTGTGACTTCAAAGGGGTAGAGCCCTGAAGTATGCAATTTGCTCCTTTCAGAGATTGAATCCAGAACACCAAGCGGAGGAGTCCACGCACTCACAACCGATACGGCGGCCATATATCCACGGGTTAAAAAATACACGATTGCCTTAGATGCTTGATATTTTTAAGAGCAAGAAATGAATATAGTTGAGATTATCATTCCTAACGAGTCTAGAATGGAAGTTGTCAGCTCCAACACCATGCTTCTACTCTAGTTCAATTCTTGATAAATCAAGTTGAAAGCGGCTACACACAAATACTCATTTACTACGTACTAAACCAACCATCAAGGAGTCACTAGCTAATGATCACATCAATAAACGTCCATCAGCAATTAGGAAGTTTAGAAATATCCAACTTCGGTCATATTTAGCCCTAGTCCATGGTGGCATTGAGCCGCAAAAAATAAATAAAGAGTACATTGGAATTCTCTTCAATTCGACACATACTTATACAAAATTGCCAGATCCACCACGAAAATAGGGCCGATTCGAAAATTCGTGAGCTTGCTCAAAGGGCCATTCATAGGAGCTCACAACGAATTGCGAACTTCTCTCACACAACTCTCACACTTCATTCATGCGGAGATTTCTCATTCGCAGAGACCAAAATTTGTTGTGTCAACTCGGGTTAAAACTAAACCGAGTCACGCCGCCGTGTTACATTTATATCAAACCGAGTTGGCAAAACCGATGAAACGAAGGGAATACATAAAAAAAACTACCCACAGACGGTTTAACTCGGAGTGAGCACATGACAGAAACAGAATGGAATTTGACAATACAACTCGATGTGCCTTATTCCATTCTGGTTCGGGGCGCCTGACCTGTAACATTCCACCACCACCTGCAGCATATATTCTTATATACTCTCTCATTCTTTGTGCACACCACACAAAGCAGATAAGTTGCGTTGAGACTTGCGTTGCAACCAGAAATGATGTATGACAGAGATGCCCAAAAAATTGCCCCTTAAAATGTTTGACAACCATTATTTACATCGTTTTCTAAAGTCGATCAGATAACGGAATTTACGTTATTTCGTGAATATCTGTCAGAAAATCATAAATAGCTGTCAAAAAGCCTCTCAAATTCGTCGATGGACTAGGGGTCAATCAGCTGTGAAGTTGGGCATCTCTATAATACTTCATTTCTGGTTGCGACTGCGAGGAGAAGACAGTACTGAGGAAGATAAAAAGACGTCCGGGAAGGGTATCAGCTCCGCAGACAAAGGGCGACAAATTGAATAAGAAACGCTGTCAGATGAAATCTAGCGACAAGGAAGTTAGAAGTTGGACATCTCCTTACTCCCTAATTTCTGACCTCCATCCCCGTTCATGCCGACCGATGGAAGATGTGTTCACAGATTCCCTGTTGTATAGCAGCATTTTCCAGGCGACCAGAATGGTACCAGCATTCTCACTGACAGTCAAGCGGTCATTAAAGCAATCGACCCTAACCCTTAAATGTCCAAGTGTTTTTTGGTCATTGTTTGGGGCACACATTACAGTAACGCTCGATGTAGTGAACAATCCAATACAGTGAACACACAATATTTTAGGCAGGCTATTCAAAAGAGTGAGCAAGTAAATCCCGCTATAGTGAGCGCATTTTTTTGCATTTCTTTGAACCTTTCAGCATACAAAAAGCACTTCTAAAAGTGCTAATGCCACATGCCACAAAGTGAAAACACTTGTTATAGGAAAAGCTCCGAAACCTCGTTCCTTTAAAAATGTGCCCTCATTGGATGACTTCCCATTTATTTAATCCACCTTATTTTGAATTTTTGAGAAACGAAGGCGAAGGCGATCAACAACCCAACGAGATCATCTGATTTGTTCAGTGTCTTCTAGAGATGCTGTCCAATTATTTGGGCATGCACTTGAATGGGCAACTTACAATTAAGTGTAACGCACGGATTTTTGTGCCTTTAAAAGGTTACAAGAAAATACGATATTAGTTGACATAAGTTCAAAGAAAACGCAACCGAAAATGAGAAGCGATTGAATTTAAGCACAGCTTAAGTTGGTTGTAGTTTTGTTTCTTAAGCCCAGGGAATGTATTAGTTTTGATGGGTTTTAGTTTTACGGATGAGTGGTCTTCTCTAAAAATAAGACTTTCGTTTTTATAAATATTGTCTTGTTTTGTAGTAATTGCAAAGAAAAATTGTAATTATATTAATTTTTTGATTAATTGCACGTAAAAGCAGACACATTTTGATGGAATTTGCTGATGAATGAGTATAAGCTCGTTAAAGTGAACAAACTCGATACAGTGAACATGCCCGGTTTTTATTAGTTCACTATATCGAGTGTCCACTGTATATCTTGTAACGGGTGATTTTTAAAAGCTATATTCAAGTTTTTCAAAAAAAAAAAAATACATGAAATTCAGAAAAATGCATAAAATCTTTATTTGAATCGATAGTACGGTCCATATAATTTAATGTTTGAAGATTATTTCATACAAATGTTGACCTTGACTCAAATGGGCCATCCGCTTAGTCCAATTTTGGCATACTCTTTCCAACATTTCGGCCGGTATCTCACGAATAAATGCTTCAATGTTGTCTTCCAATGCGTAAATTGAAGCGGGCTTGTCTGTATAGACATGAGCTTTAACATAGAACCACAAAAAATAGTCTAAAGGCGTTAAATCGCACGATATAGGCGGCCGTTCCCGAACGTGAAATAAAATGTTCACCGAACTCGCCTCTCAATAAGTCCATTGTTACGCGTGCTGCGTGGCATGTGGCACCGTCTTGTTGAAACCACATGTCATGCAAGTCAAGCTCTTGCATTTTGGGCAAAAAAAAGTTGGATATCATCTCACGGTAGCGCTCACCATTCACAGTTACTCGTACGTTACGACTCGCAGTATCTTTGAATGATGCCACCATCCCATAAACCGCACCAAACTGTGACTTTGGTAGCTCTTGCAATGCTTCTGGCTGATATTCACTCCAAAAACAACAATTCTGCTTATTTACGTACCCATTGAGCTTCGTCTAAACTGACTATGAAATGGAAGAAGAGCGCGATGAACTTTCTTAACAGAGCATGCATTTTGAATAAAATTCAATAATTTGCAAGCGTTGTTCGTTTGTAAGACGATTCATGGTTAAATTATAGACCAAACTGAAGATGTTTGACAGTGAAACAAAACACGAAACGTGCGTCAGCTGTTTAAACCAGTGTTGCCAAAATGATAATAGCTAAAATATCACCCTTTATATGAGGCAATTTTGAACAACTTTTGCTCTACTTTTCATTTAACTCACGACCAATTGCGCACGCTGGTCCTAACTCCCAACAAACGTTTTGTTCAAAGAGTAAGTGCCCAAAGTGGATGAAGCATTTAAGGGTTAAGACCAAGCCAGTAGTGTGTGACCATGCTGCGGCACAGTCGCGCACAACTCGATGGTTTTGTGCTGTGTCTCAGCTCACATGCAGCATAGCCTACAATGACGGTGCTGATGGACTTGCGAGGAAAATGTCTGACTTCGACACATCCCTGGCAGTCGTATGGATCTAGTTTTTATCACGTTTGACATCACTCAGGCTCTTTAATTTTTTAGCCCCACCCAAAGTTGTGAAAGACTCCTTGAGAGCGAGAAGAGGCTGCTGGTTTTGATAGTGTGCCTTCGCGAGGCTAAAATAACCTAACGGCTACATTAGCGGGGGCTGTGAGCACTAAGAGTGTCAAACTCACGAGTGCAGGCACACATCCAACGTCACCATACTTGTCAGCTTTGTGGCTCCGAGTTTGACTGTGCTTCCCACCAAGTCTGCCATTGCTCAGAGTACGTTTGCCAGTCAGACACCTCCTTCCAATCGCCTTCACAACATAGTCCATGCCTCTACTCCGACGTTTCACATTCCTTGAGGCATTAGAACGCCTGTACTTGGATGTTACACCGGACTGCATGAATACTATCTTCCCCCAAAGGCATCCCATTGGAATGAATGGATGAATGACACCTGTCATGTAAACTCACTGTCGTGTATTAGAACTTCATCAAGGAAAGACTCCATCTGCAATGGAAGCCAGGGCTACTTCACAATCACATTTCAATCAGGAAACCCATCATCGTCATTATTATGAACCTCGAAATCATTTCACAGCAAATCTGCGATCCGTGTATTTGCATGCGTAACTACCAACCGCCAACCCGTCGTCGTCGAAATCACTCTCGCTCCAGACGTTGGCATAGCTCCAGACACGCATGCAACAGCCCTTTGCTGAAAACTTTAAGGCAATTAGGCAGGCGACTGCGTGCTCGTGGCTCACCGGTGCCGCCGCCGTGCCGCTGCTTAATTAATATTCCCAACACAGCACCTGGTTTATTGCGATTTAATTTGTTGGCCATTATTTACGTTTACACTTAGCACTGAGTGCCGAGCACAGAACACACAGCACAGAGCACCTAGCACAGAGCAGCAATGTGACGCCGAAATAGGGTCCCTATCTTGTTGTCGTCCCTTACATAAACACAAATAAGCAAACAATCAAACAAAACACAAGCAGAGCTTGAGAGCACGAGACGGAGGCTCCCAGCCACCCGGCGTCGGCCGCCGCGCCCTTTGCTAAGCTTGAGCAAAACAACATGGTCGACTACGTGTGTGCGGCGGGTGTGTGAGGATGAGTTCTTACCTGTTGCAGCTGCTAATGATAGATACGTGTTCAGAATAGCACGCTCCTGGGCATCGCCGTCGGCCAGAACGGAATTGAAGCTGGGCCAGTACACCCACAGGAAGAGGGTACCAATCATTGCGAATATATCCGACGTGTAATTGGCCCCCTCATCTTTGCCGGCGTCATTTTGGTCCTTCCCGGGTCGCAGCATCAGGCTGACGGCCAACCCAAAGTATGCACCGAAGGCATGAACCGTAATGGATCCACCAACGTCGGTTATCTGCAATAGAGGAGAAAATTGCAAAATAAACGATTACCCTCTCCGGTGGTTGGTGGGTGTGGGTGAACGGTCTGTCTGGAAGCGAGCCGCCGCCGCCGACGGACGGAATGTGGATTCAGCTCAAAAGGACTAATTAATTTCATCCTGTTGTGCTGTTGCTTCTCCGCCTGTTTCTTATATCAGTTCTCGTCCTCCTTTGAAGGGATTCAGTTGTGTTTTTTTTTTGTTCGTTTTCTTCTTTTTTCTTTCACTTGTTATGCTCGTCACTCGCTTGCTCCGTCGGCGTCGTCGTCGTCGTGCTCGTTCCCCATCGGATGAAGGGATAGATAGTGAGGGAGAGAAAGAGAGAGAGGGAGAGCTTACGCTGATGATATCCAACTGGATGAACTCGTTCACGGCGAAGAGTGCAACCTCAAGCAGCGCCATAAAGAGCAACTGAACGGGCGTGGTGCGGCCCAGGAGTGCTCCCATGCTGATCAGCGGAACGGCTGCAGCGATGTCTGCATCAATTATACTCTCCAAGGATAAGCTGTAATGGGGCAAGAAGAAGGGATGTAAGCACACACACACACACACTCACCCTCACCTCCTCATGAATGAGGTGGCGTCTCGATCCTTGCCAGGATGCACGATGCAATTAGTAATTAATTAGCATAGTGTATGGGTTCGAGTCCCTTGGCATGCGGATGGGACGGTGTGTTTGTTTTCATTGTTTTGCTGTTGTTAATGGCTTACCTTATGTGACCAGAGTCCATGCGGAAGAAGCCCTTAACCAGTATAGCCCACTGGACAATGAGTGCGGCCAGGAATAGAGTGTAACCAGTTGCGCTGTATCCGTACTTACGGAGGAACGTCATTAGGAAGGCGAATCCAATGAATATCATCACATGGATGTCCTGGAAGTCTGTGAAACAAACAAAACGGTATTAGACATGGTTGTGGATTAAAGTTTTCGTATTTAAAGGAGGCGCCTGGCTCTTGGGGCGGGGACTTGAAAGGACCTACCGACGACATCATTTCACACGACTGGGGACAGGTTTATTAAATTTGGTTTGGCTTGTTACGACAAGGGTCGTTTTCTAATTAATATCTTTTCGGGGAGCGGAGCGGTGATTTCATGAGGGAGTGACGGGACTTAGGGTCGACAGGCCAAGGGCGGTTTCAGTGGTTCACTTGACAGAATTAATGGGGATCGTCTGGGTTTGCTGCGATTTTTGGGCACATTGCGGTTAAGTTTATTTGAGGAGGTGGGGACAGTTTGGGGAGCTGTCCTTTTCCGGGCTTAATTTGAAGAGTCCACGACTTCGAACGTGAGAGTGAACGAACAACGTGGGAACCGCGTTTGATGTGTCGGACACAAGTGGAGATGGATTTCATCCAATTTGGGGTGGAAACGCAGTCAAACGAGTTCATGCCTCTGAAGGCTTTGCTTCTACACAACTCTTTATTCTTTCTGTCAGAATGTTAAATCATAGCAAGTGTTGAAGGGGAAGGGAAGGCCATTTCGAGTAGGCTTTTTATGGTTTGTGAAGGTGCTTTAAAGACGACAATTTCAAAATAATTCGCGAACCGATGATGAACTATGTATTATAGATTCTTTGCGTGTTTGTATTCCTACACGGACGCTTATTCGAAAAACGATGCCCTACATTACCCTCGACATAATCTAATTATACCCGACATATCATCTGAGGCCGACATTTGCCGTGTTGTCGACTTATGTCAGAACCGAACGAAAAGTAGCCAGAAACATCGTCAAATGTCAAAGCTTTAATTAAAATTGCTAATAACATTTAAACAAAACTGCAACACAAACAAGCATTTACTTACGCCATTGATTTCGATACCCTTTTACTAAGCCGAAGTGAACGAAACTTAAGGAAATCACTTAAAAAGCAAACGAAACTGAACGAAACAACTGAAATAAGCAAACGTGAATGAAACTAAACGAAATCACTTAGTTAAACAAAAGTGACCGAAACTAAACGAAAGAACTTAAATCAGCATAGGTTAATGAAACTTAACGAAATCACTTAGTTAAGCAAAAGTGACCGAAACTTAACGAAAGAACTCAAATCAGCATAAGTGAATGCAACTTAAGGAAACCACTTAACTAAGAAAAAGTGAACGAAACTTATCGAAAAAGCTCAAATAAGCAAAATTTAATGAAACGAAATGAAACGAAACCACTTAACTAAAATAAAGTGAACGAAACTTAATGAATGAACTCAAATCATCATAAGTGAATGAAACTTACCGAAATCACTTAACTAAGTAGAAGTGAATGAAACTTAGCGAAATCACTTAATTAAGCAAAAGTGAACGAAACTTATCGAAAGAACTCAAATCAGCGTAAGTGAATGAAACTTAACGAAACCGCTTAACTAAGCAAAAGTGAACGAAACTTACCCAAACCATACATTTAAGCAAAAGTGAATGAAATTTAACGAAATCACTTAAAAAGTGAATGCAACTGAACGAAACAACTGAAATAAGCAAACGTGAATGAAACTAAACTAAAGCTTTAGAGAAGAAAAATCGAACGAAACTTAACGAAACCCCTGAATTGAGCAAAGGTGGACGAAACCCCATGAAACTTGACTCAAGTTGACTTCCTTATATTCACAGTGGTTGAGCCTTCAGAGCGCGTGTCTTTCAGTCCCGTTAACGAAACCAAACCCTTTAAAGACGAGAGAGAGAAAAGCGCTATTTTTGCCAGCACCAGATTAGGGAAAACACTATGATTTTTGAAAGAAAACCCCTCTAAATCCGATCACTTGTGCAGCACCTGGCTTGCGTGTCAAAACCCACTTCACATAGCAATTGGCTGGAAATGTTGCAGTCTTACTCACAGTTGCAATCACACAAACCAGATTACCGCCACACCTGACAAACACAAAAACCTAACAAAATGCTTCCGTCCTCAATGAATCATAAATGAGATAATTTCAACTACCTCCTCCCTTGGGAAACATCTGCCATTCACAGGCCAACCGGAGGCGGTGGCGGAGTACCTTTCAATTCGCAATCGCACTAAGCATGGCATTGTGCAATATTTATTCGGGATGCAGGCTTGAATATTCTATCTGAACTCAATCAAAAAACTCAGCCGCTTCCCTGCCTCCCTCGACCTAAAAACCAAAAAAAAAAGCGAATTGAATTGAACAAAACAAGAAAAAAACAAAAAACAAAAAAAGATCCAGAAGAACAGTGCATAATTGAAATCATGTTTTATGGTCTCATACACACCGGAAAACTGTGCACCGCACACCGAATAGATACATGGGCCAACATGTGCATTAGCTCACCCCATCCGCCCATCCGCCCAACCGCCCGCTCGCCGCCCCTCTGGCGAATGAAATTTCAGTGTTTTATGCTTGCCATACGTCCAAATACGCGCATTCTCCACTCGTACATAATGAATTCATGAATTCAATTAGAATTAGAATGAACGAGCGAGCGGGAACAAAACCAAATGAAAATAACGAAAATCACTCGCCTACGATGCACTGGCTCCCTCAGCCACCCGCATTTGGCTGTATGATGACCGAAAAAACCCGCCCACCCACCTCGAGCGTTTGCAAACAATTATAAGCTTACTGGGAGACGGGTGGATTCGCGCAATGACAGAGGCACCAGCCGCGGCCAGCTGGACGTCCTCCTCCGGAGCGTGGAAATGAAATCAGTTGACGAGCACTGAATGAATTAGAAAATCAACATCATTTTTGTAAATTAATTTGTAATTAGTTTTGCGCAGTCGGAGGGTGGGGTGCAGTGGAATTCCGCATTTCGAGCGGTTTTTTTTTATGCATTTCGTGTTTTTCTGCGGAAGTCCCTGGTGCGTGCAGCACATGTGCCCCGGGATATTGTTCGCAATCCGTTTTCGTGCTAACGAGGGACTTCAATATTTGAGCTCATTATCGAATCGATTTAAATCGAATGTTTAGACAAAATCCTAATTGCAGCCATTTGCACTGATTGCTGGTGGGCTGAGCTCAGCTGGGACCCACTGTATTTCACATCACGTCTAGACAGGAGCTTGTGGGAATTTCCGGCCAGCTTTGTGTGTCGACCTTGCTCTTGACTTCTGACTAGTTTGATTTGCTTATTACGTTGTCTATAACTCAGGCCTATCTCAACCAGGGCTGCAACTTCAATGAAGGTGAATTGATTTCCGTTTCAGGACCGTGGCGCTGTTTTTGTTAAGAGAAGCTTCTCACACTCTATACACTTAAGACGCCAGGCCTCAAACCTGCCTTGAGTCTCAACAAGTTTGCACAGCCTTAGATCAGAGGTCAGAAGGATAAGGTTATCCGGCTGGGACCGGAGAAGGTTTCGATCTATTGGCCGAACAATTTTGTTATGTGGCCTTAAATGTGTCACAGTCGCTGCCCGTCTAAGGCAGGTTAAGCTGGAGGACGGGGCTGGGTGGCTAG
The DNA here is from genome assembly GCA_905231855.2 of Eristalis tenax. Classification (NCBI taxonomy): domain Eukaryota; kingdom Metazoa; phylum Arthropoda; class Insecta; order Diptera; family Syrphidae; genus Eristalis; species Eristalis tenax. Next base: position 24,188,587 of record HG993126.1, read on the forward strand.
ACTCCCATGGACAAATATTGGCGAGGTCCACTTTTAGATGCAAATGTTGAGAAGATTTTGTTTCACGGCAGTCCACATCGTTTGAGAAATGGGTGAGTAGTGCGATGTGAGCAAAAAGCTTCTGTGGTGGTGTGCACAGCGATGGAGGATTAGGAGCGAATGCACAAATGTGGTGCTTCGAGTGAGAAATCTTGAACCGAATTGTTTCGACAACTCATAGTAGCAACGGAGATGAGAGGCAGACATTTGTGGAGTTCACACAGACAAAACTCGTTATTTGCCTCGAAATTGTAACTCAAAGCCAGGAATGTTGCCGCTTTTGAGAACGACTTCATTCGACAACCTTTGCGGAGACTTGTATCTGAACTGAGCTGCACAATGTCGAGTGCGGGACCGCACCCGTCTTGGAGTGTGCAACTGCAGACAGTTGGCGAGAGATTGTGCCGGCTGGAGAGGCATGTTAGTTGTGGGACAGCATGTAATACTTCTTTTTTTCATTAACCTCACGACTCGTTTTGCCTGGCGGCACGTTGAGAACAGCGACGATGCCGAAGTGACCAATAGCTTTTGAATGGCTCTCCCGAAAGCTGCAGTTGGGATCTCTCCTTGAGGTCTCTCTGCTTGAGGTCATGCCATTATGCCCTGCTGGTCGGTAACAAGCTTGCAGTGTAAATTGTGAAAAGGCTGGATGCCTTCATAAAGCCTGCCGTTAAAAGTTCGCCTTTCTTGTAATTTATTTATTTTTAGAATAGCTCTTTTTCAGAGGTTATTCAACACGACAGTGGAACACTCAGACTTAACGACTGTGTCCATTGAACTACCAGTCAGCAACCCTGGACCGGATTTGAAACCCCGATAAAAGCATTTTGACTTTGTTTTCTCTGGTCCCTGTAATGAAGGGCACGCACAAGCGGAGATATATTTAAAATTATTGAGTAGCTTTGTAACCAGAGCACCAAGGGGCCTTAGGCTATTTTTCTTGTTCGAGGCTCGTATTTTTTTAGTTTTCCCTTGATTTTTTTTGCCAAAAATCAAATAGAGCAGGAATTGCTCGCCTCATTTATCCCAACTTTAATTCACGAGTTTCCGTCTCTCTGGAGGCTTAGCATGGACTTATCCTTGGGATTGATGCTTGGGACTGATGTCATGGTCAGACTCATACTGCTATTTGGAGTCGTGATTTGGTGGACCTCGCTCAAAAACCAACACCAACTGCAAACCAATGGATTGGAGTACAGTGGATGGCATGCGTCCTTAGAGCTCCAGCGATACATGAGATCTAAGGACAAGCCCCTCCGCAGCTCTGAACATAGACTCATTGTGATACCACGCGGATTTGTGTATACCTAGTCTGTTAAAGAATTAGTATTTTTAATAAAGCGAAGGAGATGACTGACTCTTATGTAGCCCAGTTCAGCGATAACTCAACCAGAGAAGAGAGAGCCGAGCAGGTTTCTTCCCCATCCTCGTCCCTACAACAATGAGTGCCTTTTCTGTGTAAGGCCAGTCTCTATTCTATGTAAACAGCCACCTATCTTTTCGGTTACCGAATCACTATAGCGTCAGCCAGGCAGAGATTACAGCAATTAAGGAAGCACTGTCCTGGCTGTAAACTCTGTAATCATTGTCATCTCCCAGCCTTGCCAGCCAGCGATCAAATCTCTGAACTCAGTCACTTTTAACTCGAAGCCTTCCCTAAATTGCAGCCTGTCTCTTGGCAAAGTATTTTAACGTCCAACTCATGTGGGTGCCGGAAGACTGTGACATTCCAGAGAACTAGAACTAGCTCCGTAATCTTGGAGCTCGAAACGTTTGATCTGGTACAGGATACGGATGGGATCACACAAATCCGCGTGGTTACACAGTGGGCCTATGTTGGCTTAAGTGTTACTGCTGTTTACCCACGAACCTTGGGACTGCGACTGAGTGGAAGTGACTGGGACTCAGCACAGGACAACTTCAATCAAAGCATTTGAACATTGATTTTTTCATGGAAACATGTGTCGGAGCTACAAGAAAAGCGATGGAGGGTGAAGCATAGTGGGAATGAACGGATGAGTTATTTGAATGCTTGAATTGAACCAATCAGTCCGGGAGCTCTTATGTGTGGTCCAGGCAGAACACAGCGGGTTTTCCAAAGTTTAAATTACAGCAGCTTTTGCACATATCAGAGGAGAACAAAGCAAAACATCTATCGTGGCAATCCACAAGGCAGTGTCCCGTGGTTGATACCACCTCCATTCTGGTTGACAGGGCCTGATCAAGAGAGAGTGATAGGGAAGCAAAAAAGTCCATCTCCAGTAGTTGAAGTAGTCCTTCTACCTAGTTTTAAAGAAGTCGGCACGGCATTTAAAAGGGTGGAGAACAACAAAGTAGCAAGCTCAGATGGCTCACCATCAGAGCTCTTCAAAGCCGGTGGCGATGTTCTGGTAGGGAGCATGCATCAGATCATCTGCAGAGTTTGGGAAGACGAAAGCATGCTCGACTACTGGAATACATATGCCCCATCCACAGAAGTGGCGATCATACCTCTTGCAACAACTATAGAGGTATGTCCCTGCTCAAGAAGATGCTGCCAGCAGACCGTGTGAACGTCTAAAGGCGCTTTTGCACCTCACTACGGCTTCCGGTGTAGCAAATCGACTGAAGACACTAGGGAAAATCCTGGAGATGACCTTTTCATCGATCTCAAGTCCGTGTAAACACGGACGACACTATCTACAGTCCATCTGTCATCTGCGTACCCCAGATGACATCGACATCGTCCCGTGTACCCAACGTGCCGTAGTGGAAGCTTTTACGGCGACTGAAGAAGAGGCGAAGCGATCTGGTCCTAAGGTCAATAAGGATTAGACGAAACATATGCTGTCGGGCAAGAAACGATCCACCGCACCCCACCTAGGACAAAACATCTCAATCGGAAGCTGCAGCTGTTGAAGGAGCAAGTGGGCCCCGGGAAGACCGTGAACCCCATAAACGACATCACAGTTTAGATCCGACGCAGAATCGCCCTTGGCCACTGGTGCTACCTCCGTTTTGGACACCTGGATAAAACTCTTCTTTTGCCAGTCCTGCTCTATGGAGCCGAAAGCTGGACAATAAGCGGAGCTGATTCTTGGTGACTTCGAACGAAAAATTCTACGTCGGATATATAGTCCCGTCTGCGAGGAAGGCGAATGGAGGAGATGACACGACCGCGAACTCTACGAGCTGTACCAGGATGTGCCTGTAGTCCGTAAGGCAAAAATTTGTCGACTGCCATGGAATGCGCCAGCGATGAGTGTCTTCGAATCCGAACCCGAACCCTTCTGGTTTAGGAAAGAGAGGAAGACCGATTCTCCGGTATAAAGACTAAGCCATCTGGGGCGGAAGACAACTTAGTCTTGATGACTGGAACCAGCGCTCCCAGGACCCAGTGAAGGTACCGAGTGCTTAGGCTCAGGCCTGATAAGTAATTAAGTAAGTGTCGCATTCCGGCAGCCGTGCTGTTGCGTAATGGGTTGATACAGATGACCGTCGACACCTACGGCGGAGATGCCAGGTAAAATCCGTGAAGATCTCATAATTAACGGCTCTTCCGAGAAAAGCTGTTCAACTTTGGAGTTCGTAGTCGTCATAAAACTCTAGGTAGCCTCCACTCGTGACCGAATGATAGCCTTAGATGCTAGGCCCTGGTCTTTTGCCAACTGTAGACCCACTCAAACAATTACTAAGCCTCACATTTTCCAGAGACGCTTGGTCGGCCATACCACTTTCCTGTCTGCTGACTGTGGCGAATTGAATTGAAGAAAACGAGCACTTTTGATTTATTGTGCCCCGATTTTCTATCCAGGACTTCAAAGCTATCCCGAGACGTTAATGTGGCCACCAAATATTTTAGATCACTTAGCAAAATGGGTGTTTCTTTGTTTTTCAGAGCCCTGTTTATTCTTCTTCTGGCGGTCAATGTGGGTCTTATTATGATTCATAGATAGACCGTCCGTCATTCTCGCGCCATCTCCAGGTTAAGTTTAAGGCCTTTTGCATGAGACTGCCACGACGTCTTCATGCTTTCCCCTCATTATCTAAATCATCTGACTCTGATGAAATTGAACATTTAATCGGAAGGAAAGTTTGGGAAATCCGCCGCCTACATTCCATGGTTGCCAAGGTCTGGTTTACCGAATTCATTACAGTGTTTATTGGCCTCGTAAATGTTTCATTTACTGATTAACTGACTGCGAAGTGTAGCGGCTTGTTTGACGCGCTGTATTTTGGCCAGATTAATACGCAAATATTGCCCCATACCGCATCTGTCTATCTATTAGCTTATCAGCCGGCCATAACTTACCGGTGTTCGCTAATTGGGTGGGAAAATGTTTTCGTGCATGCTGTGCTTGGGTACCTTCATTAACAACACATGAGAAGGCCAACACGGCGCGGCGTGCCAAGCGCAAGTGCTAAAATTGGATTATATAACAGATTTCAAGCAATGTTTGCATGGGATAATGGAGCAAGTGGGTATTTAAGTCGCAGCATCATGCTAATGCGGTAATAAGGTTAGAAGATCATCGACAAGCTTTAAGTGGCTGGTTAATGGCGGCACTGCTGAATCGAGCAGATTCCACGTGATTGAGACGGTGTCAGTGTCTAGATTCACGAGAGAATGAGGCAATGCTCTCGGCTGAGAGATGAAATTGGGACTTCGTCAATTTTGCTGATCTAGGTTCCAAGATCGTATGGATCTCGGATCAGATGAAAAACACTTGCGATTGCCTGCGATCTCCCACTCCAAACTGTGCAACATGCACTTCTGCATAATTGGTGGCAAATAGTGGCGAGTACTCAAACCGATGTGAATCACTTCAAAGAGTATAAGTGGCACATAACACAACAGCACAGCGCCAAGACGTCCAAAGTAGAAGTAAAAGTGATCAAATAGCTTGGAGTATGATTAGTGGATGCTCCACAGATCAGAAAGAAAATCGCCATTATGATCGTCGATCTATCGGATGGAAGAGGCAACCTGCTCCATCGGTACCATAATGCTCGAAAGAAGTACTTCTTAAGGAAGTAAAGAGGATTGGCTCATTTGCAGTTGCCTCCTCAGTGAAAGCATCCGTGGATTACAGACAGGGAAGGCAGCGGCTGAGATGGATGAAGGCTGCAGTGCTTCGGAGGCTCCTCACCGTCCTTTTAGTGTAACTGATTCAATGCCAAAATGAATCATACCTTCTGCTTTTCGAAGACAACCAGGGAATGCTTATTGATCATCTGCAGCTCTGGAGTCGCCTTTGGATTCTTCTAGTTTTCAGATCTTCCAATTATTGGTGCGGTGTTGCAAAGCCAGATGGTTGAGGAGTTAGATGGCTAGGCATGAGTCACAGGTCTGCCAGGAAGTTGATCCTTTGTTACGACTTCAAGTCATGGTCCACTCTACACATATCCCGAATCACTAATGGTAAACCGACATTTCGTTTGTGAAGGACGCACGTCATCTTGAGTTGTACCCGACTGGTGCCAGGTACTGGTGCTGAGGTAGATGGGATTAATTGCTTACCAGCCGGAGAGATGCTGCGCCTATGCCTCTACCGGCGTATGTGGTGTTGCTTGTATTTACTTCACCATACGACATATTGCGTCTGTTGGCAGCTACAGGAGGTCCACCCAGCCACCACCCGGCTTCAGCCTTTTTGAGTTCTGAGGGTGATGCCGCCAGTCGACTGGCGCGTTTGGACCTAAAGTGATTGGTAGCGTGCGCCTCTAGAGGACTATGTACCCAGCCAAGTGGCGCGCTTAAACATAAAGTGCTTGGTAGTGTGCGCCTCTAGATGACTATGTCCCCAGTCAACTCGAGCGCTTGGACCCAAAGTGCTTGGTAGTGTGCGCCTCTAGAGGACTCTGTACCCAGTCAACTGGCGCGCTTGGACCCAAAGTGCTTGGTAGTGTGCGCCTCTAGAGGACTATGTACCCAGCCAACTGGCGCGCTTGGACCCAAAGTGCTTGGTAGTGTGCGCCTCTAGAGGACTCTGTACCCAACCAACTGGCGCGCTTGGACCCAAAGTGCTTGCTAGTGTGCGCCTCTAGAGGACTCTGTACCCAGTCAATTGGCGCGCTTGGGTCTAAAGTGCTTGGTAGTGTGCGCCTCTAGATGACTATGTCCCCAGTCAACTAGCGCGCTTGGACCCAAAGTGCTTGGTAGTGTGCGCCTCTAGAGGACTATGTACCCAGCCAACTGGCGCGCTTGGACCCAAAGTGCTTGGTAGTGTGCGCCTCTAGAGGACTCTGTACCCAGTCAACTGGCGCGCTTGGACCCAAAGTGCTTGGTAGTGTGCGCCTCTAGAGGACTCTGTACCCAGTCAACTGGCGCGCTTGGACCCAAAGTGCTTGGTAGTGTGCGCCTCTAGAGGACTATGTACCCAGCCAACTGGCGCGCTTGGACCCAAAGTGCTTGGTAGTGTGCGCCTCTAGAGGACTCTGTACCCAACCAACTGGCGCGCTTGGACCCAAAGTGCTTGCTAGTGTGCGCCTCTAGAGGACTCTGTACCCAGTCAATTGGCGCGCTTGGGTCTAAAGTGCTTGGTAGTGTGCGCCTCTAGAGGACTCTGTACCCAACCAACTGGCGCGCTTGGACCCAAAGTGCTTGGTAGTGTGCGCCTCTAGAGGACTCTGTACCCAGTCAACTGGCGCGCTTGGACCCAAAGTGCTTGGTAGTGTGCGCCTCTAGAGGACTCTGTACCCAGTCAAATGGCGCGCTTGGGTCTAAAATGCTTGGTAGTGTGCGCCTCTAGAGGGCACTGTACCCAGTCAACTGGCGCGCTTGGACCCAAAGTGCTTGGTAGTGTGCGCCTCTAGATGACTATGTCCCCAGTCAACTCGAGCGCTTGGACCCAAAGTGCTTGGTAGTGTGCGCCTCTAGAGGACTCTGTACCCAGCCAACTGGCGCGCTTGGACCCAAAGTGCTTGGTAGTGTCCGCCTCTAGAGGGCACTGTACCCAGTCAAATGGCGCGCTTGGGTCTAAAATGCTTGGTAGTGTGCGCCTCTAGAGGGCACTGTACCCAGTCAACTGGCGCGCTTGTACCGAAAGTGCTTGGTAGTGTGCTCCTCTAGAGGACTATGTCCCCAGTCAACTCGAGCGCTTGGACCCAAAGTGCTTGGTAGTGTGCGCCTCTAGAGGGCTCTGTACTCTGAATGTCCAACCTACCGAGCTTATTTTGCTCCCATAGCTTCTCCAGAGGAGTGCCCTTAAAGCGCACAGAACAACCATTCTTATACCTTCTGTAAGAAGGACCCTGAGGGATAAGGATGCGGCTAGTAGCAGTCTTAGAGGCAGTGCGCTCGGCTCTCCACTAGGACTTCAAAAGCTGAAGTATTCCTGAAAGACCTTCCTCCCGCTGATGGAGCACTTGTCTCGTTTTCGTTTTCAAGTTTTTACATTTTTTCACGTGCAACATTGAGTCCCACAAGCAGCGCAGAAAATAAGGCCCAGCTGTAGCTAATCCGGGAGTTCGCAGGTCCCAGGGCCTGCCACCAGACCACCGGAAAGGAGGTGTGTGATGGGAACTTGTCGTGTCTACTCACGAAGAATAAATTCTCGTCAGTCATTGACTATAACGAAGCCCTCGGACCGAGTCAATGTGTCAGCATACCGTCAGTTCCCCGTTCCAATCGCCATGAAGTCATGACATCCAAACGTCACTGCCACGCTTTAAGCCAACGCAAACAGGATTCCCTTGGCTACCTTGTTGTCGATTGCAATTCAAACAGCTCGCACATCTGTGCACCGCGACGTGGGCACTTCAAATCTGTTCGCAACTGAAAACCGAAAAAAAAAACAAAAACCACATGAGAGGTTCAGAACAATTGGTCCCTCTCCAGGGGCCACGGAAAAAAAATGCTCGCACTCGGGGTCGTAACAATAAACACCCAGCCAAAGAACAAATATTGTGCCGCGTGCGTGTTCACCTGTATTTGCACACACCGCTGCCTCACCGAGAGAGTATTTAGTTTTTCGAAATTAAACCGCATTTTAACACTTTACGGGAAAAACAAAGGGATGCGCGAAATGGCGGCGGTTGCTATCAATTATAAATAAATATTTTCGCCGACCACACATTTGCACTGGGAATCGAGGGAGTGTGCCGAACAGAGGGGCAGATGATCATGTGGCAATTAGATTAAGTGGGCAATTCTATTCAAATGCCTTTGTGTCCTTACAGCACAACCATGCTAATGAATTACAAAAACCGGTTATTCAACCGGCTCAGTGGCGAAGGACACTAGACGGTAATTGTTTGAATTGGTAATGAGTTTTGCTTTCGAAAACAAGCTCACCGTGGAATGGACAAGAGCCTTTATAAATATTTAATTGTTGGCACAATTGAAGCTAATCAATCAGAGTCCACCTGCGCGAGTGGCAACAGCATTGTTCGTTCCAATGGCAACCGGACAATGATGCAGGGGCGGTAGGAAAGGGAAATGGTAGGTCATGCGCTTGGTCTTCAACTTCGAGACTGAGAGAGCTGAGAGAGAGGTTCGAGAAGAGAGATTTCTATTTGTAAGGAGGACAAGAAGCCTTTATTTGGCAATCTGTGGTCGTCGTTTGCATGTAGAAGGCTTTGGCGGCTGTTGTCTCCGTAATCAATCAGCACCTCGACCCGTCGCTTCAGAAAGATTTGTCTTTAAGGTTAAAGAACAGCTGAAAGAACAGTTCCCCCACAAAGCATCAACCTGTAAGGTAAGAGGGCTGAAGATGCTGAAGAAGCTCATCCGCTATGTTCAGAGCTGTCATCCAGTCCTCTCCAGCTGTCTCCATGACTGTGCAATGATCAGCATGGCATACAACTTTGGTCGGGTATATAAAGCATTTATTCCGGCATTTAACTGCTGGCTTAAAAGACGATCTGTCGGCACCAATGCTGTGTCTGTTAAAGATTCTAACGAACCAGTTCGAACCTAGACATACCAAGTGCCGGGCCAACGATGACTATAAAGCAGGAGTTCCCGAAGGCTCACGCCTCGGACCTGTATGGGGGAACCCAATGACCTATGGTGCTCTTCTACCCAAGCAACCAAAAGCATCGAACGAGTGGAATCTTTAGAAGAAAAGAAGATTTGGCTAGACACCACAAATCTCGATAGTTCGCCCTTCTGTCCTGAATGTCCCAACGGGGATGAAGAGGCAGAGCACGTAGACTTGCTCTTCCCAGTCTGTGAAGTCGAGAGTCACTTCACCTCAACGTCGGAAACAACGTAAGATCTGCTCATGTGTCCTCTGACTACAAAGAGGACTCAAGAGGCTCCCTGAATAAATCGTAAATTCTTGCCAGCCCAGTCAGTGTGTTGGACTAAGACCATTTGCTTAGTTTTTGTCAAGCAAGTTGGTAAAATGGGACAAAATAAAAAGAATCCAGCGGAGCTAAGGCGCAATGGACTGGAGAGGCAAACACGCCGTGAACCAAGAATGCTTGTTACGCGGGTTGCCACGAACATGGGGTATCATGTAATCTACTCTGGAGTGAAATGGACTAACGAATGCGGCCTAGACGTCAATCCAAAAAGCGGACCTAGTCCCCTTCAGAAGGAAGTAAAAAATCCCTCAATTCGATCCCCCTTCACTTTGATAGCTCAAAACTTTAAGGTTATATATTAGACACCCGGCTAAACGGCGAGAAGACCTCCTGTCTACTGCTGGGTGCAAATGGGGGCCATAGGCTGCAAATGAGTAATACAACTCCGCATGGTCGATGATTAGCCAGTGGGACAGATGGACTGCACTCGAAAAGAAAATCAACCTCATACCACTCGATGGAGTGCAGAGGATGGCATGCGTATGTATCAGCGGAGCACTAATGACAACCTCCTCATCTGACTAAGGACAAGCTCCTCTAAGCATGCTCCTTAACCTACCAAGGGCAGAACTAGTTGGTAGACCGACACAGCTAATTGGATGATCAGACTGAGTTCGCTTCACATCTGGGACGAAATTCGGCCTGGACACTCAACGGTCCTCAAAAGGTATAGTTCTAAGCCCATAGAGGCGGAACTCACGACACCTAAACTCCTCTTCGAGAAGAACACCCCAACCAGCTCCCCGCAGGTCTTACTGGGAGTCTGAACACCAGACGCTGGAGGGTCCACTGCGTATTTTCACAGATGGGTCGAAGATGGACACGGGTGTGATTGCAGCCGCTAAACATCCAGCTGTCTTTCCGATCACCAAATCACTGTAGCGTCTTTCAGGCTGAAACTATAGACAATAAATAAGCTTTGTCCTGTCTAAAAAAAAAAAAAAAAAAACAATGTAATATCAAGCATAGATGTCGTCATCAGTCTCAGTCACTTTCAACTCCAAGACTTCCCTTAGTCGCCGCCTATGTCTTAACGAGATGGCCAAGTATTTCAACTTGTGGTTGTATTTTGTTGACGGGACACTGTGACATATCAGAGAACTCGCCAGAAAGGATACAAGCTCTGTACTCTTTCCGGATGGTGATCCACCCTCCATGCCTATCGCTACCATAAAGCATCTTCAGAAACGCTTGATCAAATGAATGGTAGACTGCCAACTGGCACAGGATGTCTCATTGCCAAACAACTCTGGCCTACACTCGACCCTAAGTGATCGCTTAGTCTGATTGTACAATTGCTAACTGCAGTGCTCTCTCATTCCGTAGATTTAGACTTCTGGGAGCCTATATTTTGATAGCCTGGCTGAGCTTTATTTAAAGCACTAACTGGTCTGCGGGGTGAGTACCTATCCCGATCCGCGTGGTAGCACAATGGGCCTATGCTGACCTGAGTGTGGCTGTTGTCTTTCCGTACAGCAGTCAGTCACTTCAATCTAACCTTACGCGGGTTGCTTCTATTTTTCGAAGGTGCATCACATCATTCATTGGCACCTACGAACTTCAACGTTTACAGCTCCGTGCAATTCCTTGAATTGTCATACTTTTTCTTCAGTCTCTGTGGAGGCGGTAAACATGAACCTCAATAGACACACCATGTTCGTTGAGGTGCTGCTCCACTTAGACGGTGGCACCCTCTGTAGCGTTGCCCCACAAGCTCGGAAGACTCGTTGTTCGGGAACAGCACAGCCAGAACAGGCACAGCCACCATTGCACCCTTGACGCCTGGTCTTGTGACTCTGACCAGTCATATCTTAGAATGGTGTGCAAGCTGAAGCAGAGGATGCATGGAGAACCCTTGCCAAGAGCTCAGCTCACGTCATATCTCATCCAAGCCAGTTTCACATCTCAGACAACAAACCGAAAAAAAAAAAAACGAATTTCTGTCACCGATTGACCCGACTTAACACTCCGAACGCACGGATCATTAGCACACACTTTTCAATTGCACAAGCAATTAATCCCGACATGACACGCCAAACAATTGTGCGATATTAATTGCTTCAATTAGTGGCGTCCTCCTCCTCTCGGTGCTGGCACATGATTAACTGCTCGAAGTCGAATGCAATTAAAATGTGCCAATTGCCTTCACGGGTCCACTTAGGGCTACGATTAGACGGAGCAGACGGGCGATTCCCAATCATTTAGCAAGTGTTCAAATACCGATTTGGGGTGCTCTCAATGCGCTTTGCATCTGCATAAGAATTTATGGAACGCCGCGGCGTGAGATGGTGTGAATTTAGGAGTCACTGGCGGGTGGCTGTGTCGCAGTTAATCGTCGCGATTAACGAGATGGACACAGATGCCAGTTACAATTTGCATTCAAATGCATTTTAATTAACACTAGGCACTATCCATGAGAACGGGGAAGGCACTACGGAGCTTGATTTGGAGCCAAATGGGTTGAGGTGGCACGACGAATCGTCACGTGAATTTTGAACGGAGTCTAAACATTTTTGATTAGCGACAATGGAGATTGAATGCTGTTAGTCTGCGAATATGAATGACGTCGGTAGGTAGACAGACCGCTGGCCAGAGACCGAAAGAACAGAGACTGGCTGAGGGAATCGGAAGTGGTGAAGGTGAGGAAGCTTAGAGCTATGGGTAGATAATTGACTACTGGAAGGCAACTGACGGATGTTTGATGGATGGTCTTCGATTTCGAGACTGTGGACCGCGTATTTGGTGGCTCGCGCAAGTGGAGATCATCCTCGACAATCTTGGTGTCCGTAACTTGAGGCTAGTCGGAGACACTAGCTTGGAAAGCATGTTGGTTGAGGCCACCTCCTTCAAGTGGAGAATAAAAGTATAAGACCACAACAATGCTTCATTTAATCTGTCCGGCGAAAGACGAGAATTACGTCCCTCGACGTAGACGAGGTCAAGAAGACGGCACATATCGGAGTCTGGCAAAACTGCTAGTCTGGAGACTACGCTGAAATCTCTAAAGCAGATGATGAGGTTCGACATATGCACCTGATTTTCGGAGGATGGGTGGAATAATCGATTTAAACCGTTTTAGTCGGACCAGAGAAGACAATATCCTAGAAAATACCCAGAAAGCGGAGATCGAAGGCCATGTCTAATTCTGGCAGTCCTACCTGTGAGAGAGTGGGACGAGCTCTTCGATATGTCATAATACTCAAGACATGCATCTTAGCTCTTATCTCTGTTGTCTTGTGTGCATGTCTAGTCTTGTCTCAAGTCAGTTCTGACCTGAATACCGGCAAGTGCGGACGTGCTGGTGAGTCGACACTACACTGCCAGATCGTGGAGAATGCTCACTGCTCCATCAAGAACACACCGAAACCTTCAACGTCAAAAGTGGAATTGGACTCTCATGTGTCTTCTTCAACATCATCCCATCAACATCCCAGCGCACGATCTTTCAGAAGTCTGTTCACCTGTCAACATACGCGGATTGCCATGATGACATGATACTGATGAATGAGAGCAAACCGAAGAATGAAAAAGGTCAAGGGAAGAATATCACTATGGGCACTCTAAAACTTCGAGATAGTCTGCGACTTCGTCTACCTACCTCGTTCGTCCACCCTTAGGGCAATTGAGTCCCTTCTCTCGAATTGATCATGCCGATCCTCCTGTATATTGTATGGCCAAATTCAAAAGAAGGTGTCTTAAATCTCGTCGAGAGAAAAGATCTGCGCGGGATTATTGGTTCTGCTTGCGTTGAAGGCTTCTAGGGGAACCAGACTCAACCGCAAGCAGTAGGAGCTGTACAGTGACAGTGTCTAGCCAGGCGTCTACAAATCCAACGGCCGTGTATGGCCCAACAAAAACATGATTTCACCCGGAAGACTGACCGATTCCGAACCTTTGCGACGGAGCTGAAAGATGCCTGCGTCCAAGGCCTCGGGTACTAGGGTGGCCGAGTTATTGAAAAATGTTATAATATATATTTTACTATAAGAAAAAAATATATATTGTAAAAAGGAATCGCTTATAAGAAATGCGCGCAAATACACCGCTTATAAGAAAAAAATCTGATAAAAGAAACTTTTTTCATACACCAAAGTCTTAAGTAAATACAAATGTCAGTAGGGTATTTTAAAGTTGAAGAACACAACGAAAACCTTTTTAGAGCTAAATCAGAGAGAAAGAAAGACTTTCAGCGCCGGATCTGAGTTATGTCTGAGACACAATAGCTCCTCTTTCCGGACACAGTAGTCTCATCCCTGATAAAGACGCGCGTCCGTCTTACTTTCTTTAAGTTATGTTACGATCCTCTCAATTCTCTAATTTTTACTTTAATTTAATTCTACTAATTTTTACACAGGCCGACGTGGTATTTTGTACACGCGTTGAAAGAAGATTGCAATAACGTCGCACTATTGTGTTTCAAGCAAAACACACTTTTATTCAGCATGTGCAAAGATGTGTTATGAACTTGCTTCTGGTGCCTCCAGTTATGCGTTCATTTGCGTTTTTATTCATCATCATCTTCTGATCCGCGTGATCAGCAAAAGGCGTCGAGGGTGTAAGCCATGCACGAGAGATCTCCAGGCAACTCGATCCTCCGCCATCGTCCCTCACTCATCAGGAGGTATGGCCAAGAGTAACCCGGCGAGTTTTTGGACTTGGTCCAACCACCTCGTCCTGGGTCTGCCAAGCGGTCGCCTATATGATGGAATCGCTTTCAAAGCCCTCCCCGGACGCCGTGATGATGGGGACATTCGTGACACGTGACCAAACCACCGAAGCACAGCCCTCTCCGTTTGAAGAAGCAGCCGTTCGATGTTGAGTTCCTCGTATTTTTCACTCTATCCCGGCGATAAGTTTGACCCCAAGAAATCTGAACGGTATTTGGTGGAGACGTTACAACGGGAAAGGGTAGGGGGGTCCAACTCGCCTCTTTTAGGGGTTAGGGGCAGTTTTAGAAAAAAAAAATTACATACAAATTTTCAAATTAAAAATTTCTAAAAGACAAAGGCAACACTTACAATAAAGTATCATACCGAATTTGAAAGCTAGAATTAGAATCTCTTCTTTCCTTAATATAAAATTTACATCAAATTATTCACGTGCATAGTTTTTGAATAATTCGCATTCAAACTAATTTGAAGCGCCAAAGTCATCGCACTCTCCCCAAATCCTACAACGGCACGAAGAAATCTCATCTCTCTCAACAGCTTGTATTCCCGACCCGAAAAATGCACTTTGTATTTCCATAAGCAAATACTTAGTAGGGACATAGATGAATGTAATTTATAAATTCAAACATATGTGTCCTTTGCCCTAGGTTTGTTTTTCCATATGGAATGTAACGTGTTCTTAAAAAAAAGCTTTTCTTATATAAGTAACAAAGTTTTTTCAGTTCTTCGGATATTAGCATTCTTTCTTATATCCGTTCATTTCGCATAGAAACGGATAAAAAACGAAATGTTTGGTTCTTTCGAACATTCTTATATCCGGTATATACTGCAGCAAGAATTTAATACAAAACATTCGGATCTCAGAGCCAGTGCGGGGCAAGTTACCTTGCGAGTCCGTTATTGGCTTCACCATCAGCAAAGTCGATCCTCAGTGTACTGCATGGTATGACACGCGACCGAATAGACAGAAACTAGTCGGATAAGACAGCTACGATCCCGAGTTCGCAAGGCAACTGTACTCGCGTAAATGGGCAAATACCGCTCGCAAAGCTGGAATCGAATGGACTATATATAGTAGCGGGCAACATTTAAAAGAAATCATAGTCAAAAAATAAATGACAGACTTCAGTTCTTTCAGGCCGTAGTATATAATTAATTCGTGCGGCTTGCTAAGAGATGGCGTAAGTTGTATTCTTCCATTGGAACATGCGCTGGAAAGCTACAGTCATTCTACTTCATTTCAGTATATGTCATTCATTTGAAGCATAAACAACAAATATATTTTTTCACTCAAATATGCCAACTTTGTGCCTGAAAAGTGCTTTTGCGGGGAGTTCTTCTTCATTACTTTGATATGAAGAAAACTGCTGCCGAAAGTCATAGTATTTTGGTGGAAGTTTATGGTGAACATGCGCTAGCTGAGCGAACGCGCCAAAAGTGGTAGGCTTGGCCAACCAGCCAAATCAACGACAAAGAAGAATATCCATGGCGGGAAGGTGATGCTCTGTATTTGGTGGGATCAGAAGGGTGAGCTGTATTATGAGCTGCTAAAACCGGATGAAACCATCAATGGACTACGCTACCGAACACAATTAATCAGTTTGAAGAGAGCTGTAGCCGAAAAACTCCCAGAATATGCGACCAGACACGAGGCAATAATGTTCCATCATGAAAACGCTCCGCCCCACGTTGCCATTCCGGTTAAGAACTATTTGGAAAGCAGTGAATAGGAAGTCTTACCCCCGCGCCTTATAGCCCAGACCTTGCCCCTTCTGACTACTGAAAAACGGTCCACATCAGAGCAGAATATAAAAAATTGGCTTGATTCATTCTTGGCGCAGTTCTTTTGGGATGGGATCCACAAATTGCCAGAAAGATGGGAAAAAGTTATAGCTTCAGATGGGCAATACTTTGATTAATACTATTGTACATGTTTCTCTTAAATAAACGTTCAAATTTTGAAGAAAAAACCGCACGAAAGAATATGTTATAGACCCAATAAATCAATTTTATGTGCTTTGTTTAAAATTAAAAGAACAGGTCTAATGAACCCCTCAATACACATTATTTTGATTTGCCTTTAGAACCAAAAAACTGATGTCTCTGAATAAGTCTGGGTGACCAAGTAAACGAAGACTGTGAAGTGCCTGTCCATACACTTTAACCCCCAAACGCTAAAAAAGTCAATGGTGATAAATAAGACTTAGACAACGACAAGAGCAGTTCTCATGGGAAAGGGACACCGAAACTGAGGCAAAGACCTGCTTAATAATGTTCTAACTTTGGCTATGTTCTTGCGTTTCGCAGTGGAAAGCAACTCACAAGAAGTTACGAGTTGAGAGGAGAGCGGGGAAAGCTTTACTACCCGTACGACAGACGACGCTGACAAACCCCAGCGAACTAATATCGAAGCAAGTGTCCACACAGTCCTTATGTCACTCAGCAAAACTGAATCACTTCATAAAATCACGACGATCTATTAAATTTCTCATGGTCCCTTGCGACAAATCACACAGCCACCAAGGCCACTCCCTCGCAGTCCAAGTCCACAGCTATCAACGTCCACTCGTAGTGACGCACGGGAAACAGAACATCCTTCTAAGCACAATGCTTACACAAAGAAAGTACAAGAAGAAAAAAATGCAGCGCAGCAAAACATAAAACTTAATCCTTTACCGTGTCGAAAGGGGATTTTATACCGCTACATGTGGCATGAATTACGGTTGCGGGACCTTAAGTGAAAAGAGAACAAGCATAAATCCTTCACACAGCGACCGGAAATCCTTGTGGTTGCTTTTGAAGGCGCAAACCAACCAACCTCACCGCCATTGCGGAATCGTGCACATAAAAGCTCAAATCCCGTCCGGTTGTTAAATCCCGGATCCTTCTTCATTTCGCATTCTCATTGTCAGCGGATTCATTTGCCGCCATCAGTGCGTTGAATGCATGAGATGCACGTTCGGTCTGTCGGCTGCTTTGTGTGTGCGGAGCGTGTGCACGAAGGGACACGTACGTAAGTGAAAACAAATCCCAAGGGCCTCGCCTACCTTCGCCCAGACTGCTGTCGCTGCTGTTGTTGCTGTTGCCGCTGCTATCTGCAGAGTTGTGAGATCTTAATTGAGTTGAAGCAACAGCATACAACGCGGCGAATGCATGCCGAATCGAAGGAGCTAAGCTGACAAAGCTGCCTTCCACCCAGCACCGCAGCCTCGCCGATCCGACAAGCTGCTGCTAAATGCACTCAGCGCACCCAAAAACCACGTCATCGTCTGACGGTTGCAGTAAGCACGCAAGGACAACCAAGACACTGCACCCCGCCCGCACCGAATTGACGCAAAATTAAACACAAAAGCACTCACGGGGATACTTGGAAACGTGTCCTTCAGCTAATCCATCGTCTTCGGTTGTTCCAACAGCAGCCGCACCAACACCAGGATCTTCTGCAGTGGCAGCATCTTTTCCCGACGGTGCAGCTCCTTCGTCGTAGCGCACATAAATCCAAAACAAAAGCAGCATCGCTATTTGCACAACGAACAGGCTGATAAAGCCTGACACCTTGGAGCCGGGTGTATGCATTTCGGGTTTGTTGTCCTTGTGTCAGAGATTTTCAATTTTCCGCACTGTCACCGCGCACGTACGTCTGTTGTGTCTGTGTCTGAACTTAACGCGCCAGAGACTCTTAGATACTCATCCGCACTCGACCGATTACGGCGCTCGATTGAGATTTAGTGCTCGTTTGGGGCTGCCAAGACTCGCGATATCAACCCCTTCAGCGGATGGCCCACCACGGACAGCAACACATCGACACAGCGACACAACAACACCACCAACGGCGATTGATGCATAATTGAAAATGCAAACCGACTCACGGCGGGGTTGGTGGTCACCGTCGCCGCTGTGGAGGGGCGCAATTGAGCCCGTATCCGGGTTGGGGCGGGCAGACCTTCGTGTGATAAGAGTAGTAAATCAAAAGAACGTGGATTGTAATTAAAAGTGTACACATATCCCGTTTATCTCGGGCTGATGTCAATGTGTTTGACAAGAATGTCAGTTTAACCCCTTGTCGCAGCGATATGTCAATCAGCTCGAGTGACAAGGAGTCAATCTGTCACCCGCAACGTGCTTGTAGTTCAATGTCGTGACGGTGTGTGGGATTTTAATGCGAGTACTCCCCATCGAGCGCGACGGTCGTGTTGTGAATTAAAGCTTTAACAGCGAGCAGTTGGCAGTGTGTGCTTGTGAATGTGTCAATTGTGGGTAGCCAAGGTGGCATTTCGTTGCTCCTTCCGATTTTAGGTGAATTCAGTTGGGAACGGGTTGCTGGTTGTGTCAACGAATTAGAGTTTCCACTTTCGCAGATTTTAGAAAAATCTGCATTTTTTTAAATTCCTCCCCTCAACCGGAGCATCCTATCGCACACTGAACACAAAAATGGCAGCAAAAGAAAAACCTTAATTCAATAAAACCGAGTAAGGTTTCTGGCTTAATTCAAAGGTTCAAATGTTGTATTACGCGGTGGTCTAAATGAGGCTATCCGTTCGATTGAGGCGTAACCCACAAAAATCGAAGTTATGCTGATGGTCACTGGAGAGCTCAGAGGACCTAAAGCCTTGTTGTGGGTTACGCCAATATTGCACAGATGGCCTTAAATATTGTATCTTCATATCGTGGTGGTAGATATTACGGTGCGTGGCGTATATAAGAACAATTTTGTATATTTTGTATAGCGCCGCAAATGATTTCTGATTTCTAGATTTCGGATAATCCAGTGTCGAGGTGCAGGGACCAGCGCAAACCCTTGTTTGGACAGCGCGCAATGTTATTTTCGACGTATTTTTTATATTTGAACTCACAAAACTTATAATATCTTTCTTAAATACAAATTCTTCATGTTGAAAAGCGTCTGATAGTAATTCTTTACGTGGCAGCACGTTATATGGTCATAAGTAGCACGAGAATCCACAGAATCCACACAGCAACCTGGCAGTCTTCGGACGGTCAAGCCGCCAACCAAATCGGACATGAGCTTATTGACTCAAGGCATGCGTCAAATATCCTGGCTGTACGATAATTCAGAAGGGAAACGTCGACTCTGACCGTTTGCTCGTAGCAGCACGACTCAGACCTCTCTACCATCCAATGTCAGAAAGATACCAACAAAAAGAGCTTTAACATTGTGCGCTCACCAGGGATTGTCACAGCCTACGAAGAGCAATTACATGAGAGACTCTCCAGTATGCCCACGTCAAACACAAACGCCAACGAGATATGGCCATCAAAGGGGTAGCGGAAACTACCTTAGGCTACCTACCAACCCCAACAAGAAACCCGTGGTACGATGGCGAGTGTGAGCAGAAGAAACGTCCAACTCACGAGGTATAACAAAGGCGCTGCGACGGAAAACAAGGGCAGAGCAAAAGGAATTCAAGACCAGAAGACAGGAGAAGAGACTTCTAAAGACTAGGTTCCTAACAACCATCCGGCTCAGGGACAAAAATAAGGGTCTTTTGTAAAAAAAATCAAAAGCTTAGCCTCATGCTTTAGGAAAGGCACCCAGAAGTTGTGAGTGTAACACTGTTACTGACTCGCAGGGACTGGTGGAAGTATTCAAGAAGCACCTCCTAAAGCTGCTTAACGGGCCTGACCACGAGAGAGTCATAAGGAATCAAGAAATCACAACTCCAGTCGAGGAAGAAGTCCTCCCACCCAGCTTTGAAGAAGTCAGCGAGGCATGCAAAAGGCTGAAGAACAACAAAGCCGCAAACTCAGATGGCTCACCATCAGAGCCCTTCAAGGCCTGTGGCGATGTTCTGGTAAAGAGCATGCATCAGATCATCTGCAGAGTTTGGGAAGACGAAAGCATGCTCGACTACTGGAATACATATGCCCCATCCACAGAAGTGGCGATCCTACCTCTTGCAACAACTATAGAGCTATGTCCCTGCTCAACGTCGCCTACAAGATTCTGCCAGCAGACTGTGTGAACGTCTAAAGGCGCTTTTGCACCTCACTACGGCTTCCGGTGTAGCAAATCGACTAAAGACACTAGGGAAAATCCCGGAGTCGACCTTTCCATCGATCTTAAAGCCGCATACGACAGCACAGGGAGCAGGGAGCTATTCAAAGCGATAGCCGAATTCAGGATCCGCAGTGTAGTTCGGCTTCAGGACTTCCTAGCAGTTTCAAACCTGCCCCGGATTTCGGCTAGGTGTCCTGGATATCTTCAATTTGGTCCCGGAGAAGATAGGTGTAAACACGGACGACACTATCTACAGTCCATCTGTCATCTGCGTACCCCAGATGTAATCGACATCGTCCCGTGTACCCAACGTGCCGTAGTGAAAGCTTTTATTGGGACTGAAGAAGAGGCGAAGCAGAGCTGGTCCTAAGATTAGACGAAACATATGCTGTCGAGCAAGAAACGATCCACCGCACCCCAACTAGGACAAAACATCACAATCGGAAGCTGCAATTTTGACGCTGTGAAGGAGTAAGTGGGCCGGGACGACCGTGAACCCCATAAGCGACATCACAGTTTAGATCCGACGCAGAATCGCCCTTGGCCACTGGTGCTACCTCCGTTTTGGACACCTGGATAAAACTCTTCTTTTGCCAGTCCTGCTCTATGGAGCCGAAAGCTGGACAATAAGCGGAGCTGATTCTTGGTGACTTCGAACGAAGAAATCTACGTCGGATATATGGTCCCGTCTGCGAGGAAGGCGAATGGAGGAGACGACACATCCGCGGACTCTACGAGCTGTACCAGGATATGCATCTAGTCTGGAAGGCAAAAATCTGTCGTCGAATGCACCAGCAAAGAGGGTCTTCGAATCCGAGCCTCCTGGTTTGAGAAGGATAGGAAGACCGATTCTCTGGTACGACGACCAGGTCATCGCGGACTCGAGACAACTTGGTCTTGATGACTGAAAGCAGCGTGCCCAGTACCGTCAACGATGGCAGGCTGCTGCCTGCGAGGCTTACACCCTCCAAGAGTCGCCGGCCTGATAAGTAAGTAAGTATTAATTATTTTAATGTGTGACAATGTGTTGGATGTTCCAACTAGGACTCCCCCTTAAGGAGTCGCTCAGACGTGGTTCTCATTTGGGCATATAGTCTACAACGCCATCTGCGCCATTGGTAATGCAGTCCGACAGAACAGTCGATGTGAAGCACGCTACAGTGGCGCACAAAAGCTTGTTGGTTGATACCCGGGGTCACCCACCACTGTAGCGCTACACAGGGAGAAGAAGGCCAGGTCTTAATGGCAACAAACGTCAAAGGTTGTGTTCAGATGAGCTGCTCAGCTCTTTGAGATTTTTTACCTCTTATATGCCAAGAGGACTTTTAGACAAGTTAAGGCGGCAATGTATTAGCAACGACCATCTGTAAAGTCTTTTCCTAGTCTCCGGTACATCTTTAGACTAAGTGTAAATACCATGACGTGTCAATAGCACATAGCCCATTTTTGACCCCGAAGCTGTCATAACTGTTGGTCTGGTCATTCTGACGAACGGAGGGTTTGAAATGAGGCAGGGGCCAAGCTTGTCGTATAGCTTGGTGACTTCGGGCCATTTGCATTTTTGGTTGTGTGAAGAAGTATGAGCCGTAAGGTTCCACAAGGCTGAACTTATTCGATAGAAACAGCTTTAGACTCAAGACACTTCGACTGTAGTACGGCTGCATTGTCCTCTCCAACCTCACCCCACCGACTAGAATTCCTTCCACGTTCGAATGAAAGCCTGAGAACAAAGTTCAGACGCTGGACTACGCTCTGCGAACGGACATATGAAGGAAGCTGTATGGATGGTGAGGAGGACGTGTTCAGAAATCCCCCCTCTGCTCGTACAGTGCTCAGCATTATCGGACGAACTCAAACCTAGGCAGCTAAGCTTTTTCACAAGTTTCAGGAGAAAGAGTAAATCGATCCTCGTTAAAAAAAAATTAAGGAATGTAGAGTGACCGGCTACAAATCGCAACCTGACGTCCTCTTGGATACAGCATTTTTCTCAAGCCATGACAGAGCCTCATAGAGGCTGCCTCAATTTTTTCTTTCTTTGGGGGCACTCAGACTCAAACATTGGTCCGTCGTGCCGCCAGGCAGCAACATACATTGCAGGCGCTGTTTGCCGAAGCTCGAGAGGTACTCCGGACGTCGTCTGCGGTCGTTTTTGTCAAGAGATAACACGAATGCAGCAGATTTCTTTCAGACGTTAGGCAGCATGCCCTTGATCTGTGGAGAGTCGTACCACTTCCGGTTATGCACTCGAGGGACCCAACCATCGATGGAAGCCCTAACCAAGGACGCAGGTAGTCCCAGCGCAGGTCATGAGAGTGCCTCCTCTGATTTTTGTTTAGCAAGTTCTTCGCGGATCCCATAGTGGAACGGGGTCGAGATAAACCAAGGTTTCCCGCTGGAAAACTGACGCAAATTCACCTAACGAGGTGTGCACCCTAATGTGGCCGCCCTCCATTAAGGCGCCAGCGCCAGACCCTTCATTGGCATTCGACTAAAATTCTTTCTCTCTCAGATTCTGGCCAGAGCCAGTTCTGCGTGTAGACAAGAAGGCACCTGGGGTCAAAGGAAATGCGGTGCGCAAGCTCATCGCAGCTCCAGTGCGAGTTGTACCAAAGATCACTTCTATTTAAACGGAAGATGCCCTTGAGATTGCCTAGTACGCACTCTCAAGGGCACTCTCAAGGAAGACCCCTATCCAGAGGCAGACTTTTGTTAGAAGCTTGGTGAAAGCAGCAGTTACGTATTCATGCCAAGAAGAGAGGGGCCTTATCACAGTCGTGTAGTTGCAGGAGAATCTTTTTTGGTGATAAACTCCAAGACTTACCGAGAACTCCCATGCACTGCCGACAACTGACAGGGCCTTGGCGATTTTCGACTCGAGAGAAGGTTTCTATCGAGAATAACACCCAGAAATTTGGCTTCATAGGAACCACAGATGTTGTCATCTTCTAGTTTCCGTTGGGTCAGACCAGCCGATTTCCTCTTGCTCGTGAAGAGGAAATCCTCGGGCTTGAGAGGGTGCATTGAAAGCCCATCACTGGTGCACAAGTCGCCGAACACGCATCCGACCTTTTGAACACACATCCGCTAGCCACGACGTGACAGACAGTACAGCCACATCATCCGCATCAGTGTGGGAGTACATGTTAGAACCATTGAGAGCATCACGCCGAGAGTCATACACCAGGCACCACATCAGAGGAGACTCAACGTCGCAAGAAGTCCTTGGCTTAACTGTGCGCCAGACGGTCATGACATGGGCGGGATAGGGATGATTCTCTGAAGATTAGAATTGGAACAATGAGTGAGGTCGGAATGAGATCAGAAGATGGGTTCCGGAAACAGTCGATTGGGAAAAATACTCTTTCAACTGGCACTTCGAAAATATTCTGGTTTTCAGAGGATGATTCGAGGACACTTGGCTAGACACTTGGCTGCGGTCAACAGAAAATATAGAAAGTAAAAGCAGTCGACAGTGACAAAGGGCTTGTAAATTTAGTCGTGGTACCAGCCAATGCCTTTTACTTCGCTTCACCCTCTTGCAAGGCAACGGGAAATCATTCTAGTCTTACCTTAACAATGAACTGCACTAACATCAGACTGACAGTAAGGCCCTTTGAACCCACAGATTATAGCCCAAGGCACTTAGTCGAGAAAGACCACACGACGATATGCGATTGCTGCTCCCGAATCTGACCATTCCAAAACCGGGATCTTAATGAGGACGCAGTCACTTAAAACGAAGTTCACTTAAATTGCCCGTTCGCTGCCTAAATCGTTCGAAAAGCATTTCCCCAGCCAAATGCAAGTGTCCTCTGAAGAACACACCAATCCTCCTCCGGCAAACATTTACCAATTGAGGTTCAATCAAATCTGAAATCCGTCCGTTTTCACGGTCAACATTGACACACGGTCAAACTGTTTCCTTCGTCGCCGCAAGCCCATCGCGTAATGAGATCTATTACACTCGAGGCCACTCATTTGAGACTTGTTTTGCTAATCGAAATCGATTTGACAAAATTGCATCAATTACCGTCGCCGCCGGCCACGGAAAGTGCATCCCATTCGACCGCAAGGGCTCTAAATTGATTTCCACATCAATAATTAAATTGGGCCACCTTTAATCGCTCGCAAAGGTATCCGCTCCTTGGGCGGCGCTCGACAGCAGTGACACGAGTATTTTCAAATCAATTTCGACCCCATCGCCATCGCCCATCGCCTCCCAACCATCCTCGGAGGGCATCTAATCGCATTCCAACCGAACAAAGAGACGCATAGTTTGAAGTGTCTTTACTTAAACGAAGCTTATCCGCACAATAAAGACGTGAAAGAATGCTATCCGCTTGTACACTGTGTGTCAACAGCTCGGGCCAATAGGATACCACCGGCACTGTCCCCAGGACGACGACGGTAATCCGATTTTAAGTCGACAGCAACGATGGGCTTTTAGGGACGACGACACTTTTCTGACAAATTTGTGCATATCCCTGGAATAGCGACAACGATGCAGATAGATGGGGGTGGATGGTGAAGAGTGGACTCCTCCATCGATTCAGGTACGGACCGAGGGACAGTCGCTGCTGCACTTGACATTAAAGGGGATGAAAAGTGCACTCTTCGCGGGATGTCCTGTGCACTGGACGGAAGGAAGCCAGCCAGTGAGAGGGGGTGGCTGGGAGCATGTCCAGGAAGTCCATTTGTTCAAAGGACATGCATGGATTCTCCACAAAGACAGCCAATGTCGTTTGAAGTGGAATAAGCGAATCCTCCGTCCATGGAGGTCGGAAGAAGAATACAATTTTTAATTTCCGGTCAAACGCAAATGTCATGCTGCGGAGCGCTGCTGCATGCAACAATTCACTGGCTTGTGGTCTGCTCTCAAGTGACGGAGTGCAAACCGCTGTGCTGAGCTGAGCTGAGTTTCCATCGTCTTCGGTGGCATGTGGTGAGGGGAGATTCGCCACGCAGTGGTGTACGAGGTGGGAGCTAGTGACATGAAACGAGGACGAGGCCTCCACTCGATCGGAAACAGCGGCATTTAGTGTCAAGGTGGTTGTGCGTGGAGTGACAAATGGTGTCGGTGTGCTTGATGGGTGCCCTCAGAAGACTGGATTGATCGGGGAAGGATTTAATTTGCGATGTCGTTCATCAAAACAAGCGCGGGTGGGCTGTCCGGTGAGCCTGTAGCATTCCCAAAAGAGTAGCAATCTCTCTGGGATTTAATCTCCAAGGCCGTTGAGTGACAATGGATTGCATCAGAACGACAGAGGTCGCATGCCGGCCGTTGGGAAAGAATTCCCATTTTCCAAGCCACATCGCGTGAGTTCAGAACACCCGCCAGAACACCGCTAGTGTGCCACAGCGTCAGGGTCTTGGGGCCACTAACTTGTGTGCATTCCACAGAACAGCACTTTGTCATAATTAAAACATTTCGCACATTCCGCGCAACTGTCACACTACCGTCCGAGGGCGCAGTGAAGGAAACCACAAGGCACTTAGTGTCGTCTGCCAACGGCCTTACTGATTGGGGCCGCACACTTTAGGTTAGGAGATAATCAGAAAGGAAAATAAGAACACGACTTCGGATGCTGATACCCCGGGCGCGATGGTTTCGTTCGTGCCACAAACACTTCCATGTGCAGACAGCCACGCCAGACAAGATGTTTCGCTGCTTCTTTTGTGCAAATGAAACGAATTGAATTTTATAATCCAATTAACATCTCATTGTTGCCGTCACCACCGCCGCCGCCACTGCCGTGTGCGTCGTAGGGGAATCTTTGAAGTTGAGACATACCATTGAGGTATCTCACTACGGTTGTGATCGGTGGGTGCTGTGGGAGCTGCGGATGCTGTGGGTGCTGCGGATGCTGGTGGCGCCGAACCGCACCTGGCAAGCTCATCGCTTTTGTAATGTTCCTGCGGCGACACGGTGCGGTGCGAGTCAAGCTACAAGCGGGCGCTTCACCTCAGCCGAATAATTGAGGGAGTGGATATCATGTTTGCTTTGGGGCGGCGATGGTGTGAGGTGTTTCGTTTTCCGGGGTAAGATTTACGGTTTGGGTGGCTTCCACTCTGGCAGAGGTGAAGATGCTTAATGACGCCAAATGATGAAGAGATTTTCAGGCAGAATGAGTTTTCGGTGGCGAATGATTTTTGACGGAGGATTTGACTAAATTGAGAGATGAGCCTGTTGGAGCGTGTTAGAAAGTCTTGTATCGTGGTTCACCTTTGTTTTTCGTTCGCCTGGCAGAGTACTTGCAGACTGGTTGTGGGATAAGTCGTGTGGGTCCATCTTATTCAGCGGGCTTGACTTCCGCACGACCGACAATGGACGAGGAAAAAGTGGGAACAGCGCTGGAATTGATTGGTCCGGAACCTACTCACTGACAGGCAGAAGAGTCTTTGAAAACATGTTGAACAACTGGGCCACGACGGGACAGTGTGGGAAGTGGTGACCAAGGAATGCTGCGGACATACAAAAGATGCCGCAAAACGACAAAACTCAAGAGAAGTCCCGAGAGTCTTAAGAGAATTCGATTTATTGATGTACTAGTATTTGAAGGGTTGGGTTTGTTGACGTTTCATTGTTTGTTGAGCTCTAGCTGTTCGGATTTAGATGAAACTTGGTACCTGCATTCCTTGTGGTCTTGATGAGCACAAGAACTACAGGAGAGGATAAGCCGGCTTTTCTAGGAAAAATGTGTTGATTCCGAATAGGGTCCGACTTTGAATTTTCTTTGGGCAGTGGAATGTTGACTACCTTGAAAACCATGCTTTCAACAACTGAGGCTCGAGACTGATGAGACTCAGCTAAGCCAGGAATCGTGACAGCCCTGAGCTGTAGAGCAACACAAGAAGAAGAAGAAGGACATGGGAGTACACCAAATAATGTGATAAAGCGTGAATCGATGAAGGCAGTCAAAACTGACAGAAAAATTTGAACCGAAGACCCTTAAAATGTGGATTAAATAGTAGCATTACCCATTGGTAGGGTAGGGAAGGGGGCTGCATGTGAATTCGCGCACTTAGACCATATTGGTCCACAGTCAGACTACTACCACTGATCGACCCCACTCAAGTGATAGTGCCGTTAATTTGATCCCAACGGCAAATGGTCACTGGACCAGATTTGAAACCAGGAGAAAAGCGTATTGACTTTGCTTTCACTGGGATTCGAACCGTTGACCCCACTAACGAAGGGCAGGCACTTAGCCAAATGCGCCATCCAGTCGTTCACCCATTGGAAAGTTGAAGTATAATCTACAACGTACACACATGCCGTGACAATGTACCAAAAAATACGTTCCAGAAAAACCCGTGTAGAAAGGACATGAAGTAAATAGACAAAAGGGGTATGGTTCCACGTCCTTTAACACATTAGAATGCAAATACTAAATGATCGCCGGTGTTACAAGATTGTACGATGGAGGTAGAATAAAAAACTTATTAATTTAATTCATATTTCGAACTTAATTCGTGCGGTTTTTTTTTTTCAAAATTTGAACGATTATTTAAGAAGAGCATCTACAATAGTATTTTTCAAAGTATTGCCCATCTGAAGCTATGACATTTTCCCATCTTTCTGGTAATTTGTGGATCCCATCCCGAAAGAACTGCTCGGCAGCTAAGAATGAATCAAGCCAATTTTTGATATTCTGCTCTGATGTGAACCGTTTTTCAGTGAGGGCGGCCTGCATCGACCGGACCAAATGGTAGTCAGAAGGGCAAGGTCTGGGCTATAAGGCGGGTGGGGTAAAACTTCCCATCCACTGTTTTCCAAATAGTTCTTAACCGGAATGCCAACGTGGGGCCGAGCGTTGTCATAATGGAAAATTATTGCCTCGTGTCTGGTCGCATATTCCGGGTGTTCTTCGGCTACTGCTCTCTTCAAATGGATTAATTGTGTTCGATAGCGTTGTCCATTGATGGTTTCACCCGGTTTTAGCAGCTCATAATACAGCACACCCTTCTGATCCCACCAAATACAGAGCATCACCTTCGCACCATGGATATTCGGCTTTGCCGTTGATTTCGCTGGTTGGCCAAGCCAAAATCACCACCTACTTTTGGCACGTTCGCTCAGCTAGCGCATGTTCACCATAGACTTCCACCAAAATACGATGGCAGCAGTTTTCTTCATATTAAAGTAATGGAGAAGAACTCCTCGCAAAAAGACATGTTCGGGCACAAATTCACATATTCGAGTGAAAAAAAAATGATTGTTGTTTACGCTTCAAATGAATGACATACACTGAAATGACGTACAATGACAGTAGCTTTCCAGCGCATGTTCCAATGGAATAATACAAGTTACGCCATCTCTTAGCAAATATCAATTAAGTTATAGACCCAATAAAAATATTTTTCTTTAAAATTTCAATCAAATAGGTGTTATTTTTTATCATGCCTTATCGAATGGAATCGTGTATAAATATTTATTTTTCAAAACAGTGTTATTTGCGCTTGAAAACAGAATTGAGTGTAATGTGCTGCTTGGGTTTTGAGTGTTTTATTTTTGACAGTTCTCGCGTGCTTCGTAGCATGTGTCAGAGCCAAACTTGCTCATGGGAGATATCCAACTTCTACCTCCCTTGCCCCTTGATTTCATCTGACAGCGTTTTTTATGCGGTGTTACAATACGTGGTAAAGCCGGTTCCCTTGTAATAACCTATTTCACAGTGCAAGCTTATCTACTGTAGGATAGTACATAGAAGATTTCGTTTTCACAGTCATCATTTAAGTTTGGGGGATGGGGTGGTGGTGTGGTAGCCGATTTATCCTCGATGGTGATGGCTATCGCTGCTCTGGTAGAATCCATGCAGCCCGTTGTTCGACGTCGTTGGGAAGTTCTGCTCGTTTAGTAGATTTAACGCGTTGAGGTAGCGCCGTCCGGGGATTGTGTTTCTCAGGTTCCTGATTTCCTAGTTAGGATGGTTATTGATGTATTGTAGCTGCTTTCTGAACAGTGTCACCATGTACTGTTGCAGGGGGATGATGCGTGTTTGGTCGTAAAGCCTACTATTGCTGTGGTGCCCTTGATGGTCCCTGTAGAAGTTAAGCCGATACATGTTCGCAGTTTTTTTCTTTCAAAAATTGCGAGTTTCGTGATGCTGATCTTAGAGATTGTGTGCCATATTGGGAAGCAGTACGTTAAGATCGGCCGTATAAGCTGCTCGTATAACAGCAGTTTTGCCCTTTGGCTTAATCCGTTTTGCCTGCGTATCTAGGGATAGATGCGATGGAAGCCTAAGTTGGCCTTCTTAAGGGTCAGTTTCGAATGACTGTTGAACTTTAAACTTTCCGTGAAGTTAATGCCAAGATACTTGACCTTTTCGTTTGTTTGTTTCGTTCCGTGTGTTCAGTCCTGATTGTATTGATTCATTCATTAGGTTGGTGTATGTGGTTTACGATATTGCACACCATTTGTTGGTGTGGTTGATGTATTAGATCAATTTGAAATGTTTTTGCATACTTATAGCAGTTTTGATTCGTGTCTATGCTCTACTATCATTTATGTTTCGTAAACTTTTCATGGTTTCGTTCATTCGATGAAAAATGTTGTTTAAATTGATAATATTTAAATGTTGTTGCATTTAAAGTGATGGTCATGCTACACCATCGAAAACCGAATCGATCAACCATTTTTTATGCATTTACATTTGTATACAATTCATCAATAAACTTGAAAAAAAAATAGGTAAAGACATAATCTGGTAACTCTGGTGGTGAGTACTTACTGTCAGTGAGTAGACCCAGCAAATTCGTGCATACTTTCTGGATCAATTTGTGCCCCAGCCTGAGCCACAGAATATGAGTGACAACCTGGTGGAGAGCCTCAAACATGAGACGACGAAAAGTAGGCAATTAAGCGATCTGTTGAGAAGAGTAGTTTAAAGTCTCTATTTTTGGTCATCAAAATTTGCATATGCACAGGATTAATTTGGTCGATCAAGTTCTGGTAATGGAATGGTGTGCGAGGGTAATGTGGTGTAAGAGCATTATCTGGAGTGCGAGGGTGATGTGGACCCCTGCATTTCTCGTTTGTTGCCATAGTGCCATCAAATTTTTAATGTGCTGATATTAATTTACAAATTATGCTTACTTGCAATTTACAAAAATAACAGAAAGGTGCTGATCTAATTAACACGTAAACCTATCATAAATACGAATATGGACATACAAACAAAAAAGACACAACCGAACAATGACCGATGAGGCATTTTTGGGTTCTTGCAACCTTGAAGAGGTGCATGCCTTTTGTTGACACAATCAACAGTTACTTTACATCTCTGCGGGGGCTTAAAAAGAGGCGATATTCGAAGTCTTGTGTTTCAAATGGCTCAAAAAAATAATACCCCAACAAATTTGGATTATTACACAAAAGTGCAGGAAAAGACTGGCTTTATAGCTCTTTGAAAAGACACAAAATGATATCAGCTTTCGGATACTTACAGGTACTTCAGTCAAGAATGCGTGAGCAAGATTTTTTTTATTCTGGAACTGTTGTAAGAGGAATACAACTTCCCAGCTTCCAGGATATGGAATGTAGATGGAACTGGTCTCACAATGGCGAAAAACAAGCAATTATAGCTATTAGCGAAAAAAAAGCAAAACGTCAATTGGGAGGCTTGACATCGGCGGAACGTGGTTCTCTGGTTACTGTGGTGAATTGCACAAGGTGGAATTTTTATTCCAACAACGCTCCTGCCTATTGCAAGGCCACATTCCAAATTTCTGGATGGCTTCAGCTGTGCATTTTTACAAGTTGGTTTCGTCATTTCCTGGAGTTCTCTAAGTCTTCACGAGTAGCCAGTCTCTCTATTGGATACTCACTGCAGTCATACAAGAAAGCTGGAAGTTATTGACCGGCGCGTCAAAATGTTGCACACATAAGATGCAACCTTTGGGTAGGATATTTATAAACACTTCTACCTTGATTGATCTATTTCCGCTAATGTGGAGCACTACTCCTCATTAATCGCGCAAAGGGGCCACACTAACCCGACACTTTTGTAAAAACAAACAGTTTTGGACAATTATGAAACTATTGCAAATATTTAATTAATTTGAGCAAACTAAGCACAAGGGTAAGTAAATGCCCTTGGCAACATTTCGCGCAATGATCAATAAACACTTTTAACCGCTTCAAAAAAAAAAAGGCTTTGGTATTGGGAATATTGCCAAAAACAATAAGGATGCTCCACATTACCCGAAATTACTCTAAAACCGACATTTGCAGAGAATGCTTTTTTATCTTAAGCTATGTGTCCAAAGAACCGAAACGGCGAGGTCCGGATGAGCTTTTAGTGAAACCTCAATTGGCCGTTTCCACCGAACTTGAAGTGGGTTCACGCTCAATATTCAACTCACTCGCTCTCAATTTATAAGTGCCCGCCAAAGGAAAGGACTCTAGCTCCCAATTTTTAAATGGCCGCCAGAACAGCTGTTTGCTGACAGGACGTAAAGGGTGATTTTTTAAAAGCTATAGGAAAATTTAAGAAAAAAAAAAAACACATAAAATTCAGAAAAATGCATGAAATCTCTATTTGAATCGATAGTACGGTCCATATAATTTAATGTTTGAAGATTATTTCATGCAAATGTTGACCTTGACTGCGCCTCAAATGGTCCATCCGCTTAGTCCAATTTTGGCATACTCTTTCCAACATTTCGGCCGGTATCTCACGAATAAATGCTTCAATGTTGTCTTCCAATGCGTCAATTGAAGCGGGCTTGTCTGTATAGACAAGTCTAAAGGCGTTAAATCGCACGATCTAGGCGGCCAATTGACCGGTCCCGAACGTGAAATAAAATGTTCACCAAACTCGCCTCTCAATAAGTCCATTGTTGCGTGTGCTGTGTGGCATGTGGCATGTGGCACCGTCTTGTTGAAACCACATGTCATGCAAGTCAAGCCCTTGCATTTTGGGCAAAAAAAAGTTGGATATCATCTCACGGTAGCGCTCACCATTCACAGTTACGTTACGATTCGCATCATCTTTGAAGAAGTACGGTCCAATGATGCCACCAGCCCATAAACCGCACCAAACTGTGACTTTTTCTGGACGCATTGCATTCTTGCAATGCTTCTGGCTGATATTCACTCCAAAAGCGACAATTCTGCTTATTTACGTACCCATTGAGCCAAAAATGAGCTTCGTCGCTGAACACATGCGATGTCGCGATGAACTTTCTTAACAGAGCACGCATTTTGAATAAAATTCAATAATTTGCAAGCGTTGTTCGTTTGTAAGACGATTCATGGTTAAATTATAGACCAAACTGAAGATGCTTGACGGTGAAACAAAACACGAAACGTGCGTCAGCTGTTTAAACCAGTGTTGCCAAAAAGATAATAGCTAAAAAATCACCCTTTAGTAGTGTGAGAACACCAGAAAATAGAAACAGCCACAATGAGAAAATAAACTGAAATTCACGCTGTAGGCTTATCCGGGATCACAACCTCTCACGGACGGATGAACTCGAGGAGGATTTAACGAGTTTTATCAGAAACCGCGAGGTTTCCAGGCCCCAAAATTGTTTGGTGGAACCTGGAAGGTTCGGCGAAAACTGATGGAACCTCGCGGTTTCGTGAAAACGAACGAACATAACGCTCATATCCCTTCAAATTGTGTTGCCATTACCGTAGTACGGTCCTTCGGAATAATATTTGCATACTTCAAGAGGATCCACAATACGAAAGAAAAATGGGACATAGTCATGACTGACTGCAGCCAATTCTGGAATTGTTGCATTTATACCTATCGGTTCCGGTTTCTCATCAAGAACTGCATTTCATATTCCGTACACCTATTGCCACACATTGGCTGTCCGTCGCACGTTTTCATCGTCCATTCAAATCTGAAAAAAATGTCTCTAAACAAAGGCTGTTTCGAGTTCTCTGCTCCTGCCCTCGCTTGACGAATAGATGATTCATTGTTTAAATGCACACAAGCTCAGTATGCACAGTGCTAAAATTTTATCACATTTTCGATCGAATGAGTTCGATCTGATCTCGGAACAATGATCTAACGAGAACAGGTTCAAATGGCTTTTTCATCGCAAGCATCTTGCATCACGCCGTTTGCAAAGACACACACTTTCCTATTATGAGTCACTCCACACGCGATAGCTGTTCATCCAACACGACTGTGCCGTAATGTGTTTGCCCATAGCCCCCGCCTGTGAATTGACAAACATTCTCCACCCTTTAACCAGGCACAACAATTTTATCTTGCGACATATCGTTTGCCCAACCGACTTGCCGAGGGAACTCTTATCTGACTGTTTTTCGCCGCAACTCAGTTTACACGGCCCATATCTTATCTGAATTGATAGCGTTCGCCTCGTATTGCGAACGAATTCACCTGCTCTGAGGGCAGCACGTAGTTTCAGTCAGTAACTTGCGACAGGTGAACATACCATTTCGACCAACGAGTATTTTTAAGTGTTTAATTCGATCAAAAACAGGAATAAACCAACCAACGACATGAAGCTCATGAAGAACAGCACATACTACCTAACGATCGCACTGAGTACGTATCCTTGTGGGGTGACATTGTCGTTGTGAGCTAAGTATTCTCTGGGAATGTGTGTGGTAGGAAATGACGAAATCCGATTCCGTGGAATGTGCGTTACAGCCAAGCCCAAAAAAGTCTCCACCAGTGTACGCGGCTTATCTTATCGCTGTCCGTTTCGCGTTGAGTCTAATTTCCTAACAATGAGTCAGTGCCTGTGAGTCAAGTGAGTGCAGTTGTTTAAGGGTTCACTAAGGTTGGTGTTGGCAGAGAACCTTGTGGCAGAAATAAGAGCTTCTGATCGTTGTTGTGTTCATAATAAGTGGTTCACAATAAGAAAAAAAAAAAAAAAAAACAATTAACT
Source organism: Eristalis tenax (assembly GCA_905231855.2). Classification (NCBI taxonomy): domain Eukaryota; kingdom Metazoa; phylum Arthropoda; class Insecta; order Diptera; family Syrphidae; genus Eristalis; species Eristalis tenax. The sequence continues at coordinate 24,222,484 of HG993126.1, forward strand.
TTCAAATTTTTGCGCACCTTTATGCGATGTGAACTTTGTGTCCGAGATTCTTGGTCCTTTTCTTCGTCTCCTTCAGCCAACAGTCCTCTCCACGCAGCTTGGTCTTGTGCTATTTTCCTTCAGCTGCGCACATGCAGCTGATTGAGGTTCCTTTCTGGCCATGCACGCCATCGGAAGCATTGCCCTCCTTAACCGCGTTTTCCCTCGGCGCTGAAAATTGCCGATGCTCATTCCCTCTACATGGCCCTGAGACAAGAGACACGAACGCGTTTGGCCAGATCGATGGTGGTGGTGTACAGCCCGCACAATTCGTCGTTCAGCATTCTCCCTCAGATAAGACAAAAGACGTTCCCCTCGAAGCAACCGAGGATCTCTTCGTCCGCTTTGGTTGCCGCCCAGGCTTCTACGCCATACAGCAGGACTGAGATTAAGATTAAGATCTTGTATAGGGACACTTTGCTGCTTCGGGAGAAGGCTTCATTCGCCAATTGACTTCCAAGTCCAACGACATAGCGGTTGGCTTCACCTTCAATTGAAATGACTTCGGAGTCGTCGCCTTGTTGGATATATTTTCTGCTCTATACGTGTCTAATTTGAAGCTCTTTCCAAGTCATCCAAGTCAAGTTATTTGTAGACAGCATATACCTTGTCTGTGGTGTGTGTTCAAAAGAAACTAGCAGGCCGTGTGACCAGCATGCACGGTTCGAGAGATATATTTCTCCTTTTTCCTCGCACCTACGTACTGGACCACACCTCTGCACACAGTCCTCGGGACTGTCGTTAGGCTTTACTTTCAGTCGCTGGCTAGCGATTTACGCAATATTCCGGAAAAAAGGCTCTTGAGCTTCTATCTTTGCTTCGTAGTCATAATTGGACTTTTGCGAAGTAAGAGCATTACAAATATCTCCCGATCTGGTCTTGAAGCAATTGGTTTTTCGGGGCTTGGTACATTTACTGTTTGCACAAAACGCCTACAGTTGAAAACTGCCTCCTCGTCCACATTGTGGACACAGCGGCGAACTACTTTCGAATTTCGGTGTCCAGAGAGAAACTGCGTGAGCTGATATCTACAGTGTCCGTCAGTCTTAATGTCTTGGTCTCCATAACTCGAATGAATTTATGTTGCCATCTTCCCATTGTGGAGACAGCCCTTCTGGCTTGTCACATTGTTATTGATTGCCTCTACCTTTATATGATTCTTCACACTCTTGAGCCCCGTCTGCCAGAATGTCGATGTGAAGCATTCCTCTCATGACGAACGCTGCATCATCAGAGATAGTCCTGAATTTGTTGGTTACCCTGAGGATCTATAGACTGACGTTATTATCCTATCCGCGTATAGAAGAACTGATCTGACTCCTCGTGACATTGTGCTCTTTCGAATGCTCCCAGCTTGTGGAATGCCTTCTCACTGCCATAGAACAGCCTCCTCTTTCGGCCTGACTCGACTGTTCCCTAAGCAGGAGCCTAGCAGATTCCACTCTCTTTCGTCTGGATATGGGCACAGGCTCCGGTTCGTGGGTCACTAGTTCCAAAACGGAAGTCTCAAGCCAATCTTTCACTGTGGCGAACGTGACGTTACGGGTTTGTGTGTCGACTCCTTCCCACGTGTGCCTATATTTATCACATACATTGTCTCGCCCTCATTAACCGCTCGATCCTTCTCAGCCGCTTCCTGACAGCTCGCTGATCTCAGTGCCATCGGCAGTTGCGAGCAGTTTCAAGGATTTGTGGAAGATCGTGTCTCTGGTGTTGACTTTGGACGTTTGAGTTAGCCTCGATCTTCTCGAGAACGATTTTTTAAAAACTTGACTGCCAAAGGTCGGGTCTATACCGACGTAAACGGTGCAACGATCAGTGTCCGTCGTCCTTCTGTAAAGTACGAAGCTCACACAGCTCAATACAAACGTCGAGTACCTCATGTTTAGGCCTTTTTTTTATGTCTTAAAGCTGACGAAGTTTTCAGATCTTCATGGAACCTCGTCCAAGTACTCTCCTAGACTTGGCTGTGTTCGGGATGTCTATAACTTCGTGTCACAGAGACACACTTCCTTTGACTATGTTCTGGAGCGAGTTGAATGGCACTCTTTGTTGGACACAATTTGATGCAGTTTTTGTTGATTTCGAAGGCATTTCAATTGTGACAGTAACCGGAACCTCTCTCGTCAAGGTCAACGGCTGAACGAAGTGACTTAGGCTCCCACAAATGGATGCAGGCCTTAAATCAATGACATCGGAATCGAGATTGCCTGAGCTTCTCGAGCAGATTTCCCATTACAGGGTCAAATCAAGGAGAATGTTCTTCATCGCCAGGTCATGAGAGAACCAATGACATCTATGTGGACCTCTCCAGTTAACGAAAGCACTCCTGGCGATCAGCTCCCTTTTACATGCATTGAGCTCCTTCCCTACTTGTGCCGGCCACACGAAACGGCAGCATCGCCTGATGCCTTGTTCAACAGGTTCCGGGCTGAAAACTCTTGGGACAAGACAGCTTGTCCATGCGTTCTGCAGTCACCTTGGGGGGTTTTATCTGTAGACGCCAGGCAAGACTCATGTCCCTGTACACGAATACATCTGCTCTTCTTCCAGATCCAGCAGACACACACAGAATTCTCCTGTGTTACGCTGTATCCATGTTCGCAGGTCATAGCTATCCATTCCCCGCACTCTCATCAATCGCTTTCAAAGATATCCCTGTTTACTTATTCAAATTTCTGCCTTCACGGAACCAATCCTAATGCAATTTGAGTTCTGTGAGCAGCTCGCGATTTTCCTACTCCCACCCTAGGCCACGCTGTCGTCGCACACAACTCTCGCAAACCACCCCACGCCCGGCAAACTATTCGAATTAATTTATTTAAATACCCACCTCTCGTCGGAAACAACGTATAACAAGCTCCTGCGGAAGCGCTTCCCCTTCAATTCCAGTCAGCTTCCCCCATAAACATCAGCCACTTACCTGTCAAGCAAGCGCCATCTCCTACATCTCAACATCATCAGAATCCAAAAACTTCCTAGAGAATGAAACTTTCTCCAAACAGCACAACCATCCACTGCTTCTCCTTCGCCCGGCTCTCATCGTCGCTCGCGTCAGGAAGTCGAGACTTTGTGCAACACATTACAAACTAATTAGGCAATAATAAATTAATGTTCCCTTTCAGTTTTGTTTGCTTGCTGTGCCCAGGAAACAGATGCAGTCCGTCGGGTTCTCCGTGGACGCCGGACCCTCACCCGCCAGTACTATTGTGAGTTTCCGCATAATGTTCAAAAAAAAAATACAATAACAACTTTATCATTATTCCTGCAGCTGGCCTGCCCATTCCCGGTTGGGCGTTGGTCCTGATTCTCGGCATAGTTGAGCTTCTATTGGGCGCCATTCTTTATTTCGTGATGCGAAAAGTGATTCTATCCTCGTCCGTCGAACATACGAATACGTATGCCCCGGCAATGACAGACGAGGCTTAAATGGATTCTTCCTCCACTCCAGTTCAACACCATCACCGACACCCCCACCCAGCATCAGACATCAGCGAATTAAGGGTTTCACACACATATTCAGGCGTCTGTGCACGAAAAAAGAACATAAAATACTAAATTAAAATTGAAACCAAATCAAAGCAAAAAAAAAAAAATAGAAAATGTTTGAAAAACTTTCCCAAAGCTGTTGGAATTTGAAAAAAAAAAAAAAAAAACATTATTCTTTGTTGTTGCCGTGCAGTGTGTAGATTCAATTTGTTTTCATTCATCCATCACCCCGCAAACTTCATTTGAGAGACGCTCTGGATCGTGTGTGTGTGTGCGTGGGTCATTGCAGGATGACGAGGACGGCTCTCATTTGGGAAGTTGGGAAACAAAAGATTGGCTTTTCCGGTGTACGAGTACATTCAATTTGAGAGGGACTCTGTCGTTTCCTTTTTTGTGTCTTCCCTTGTTCGCCTGTTCCTCATCTTTCTGTCCTCCTTTTTCTGTATTTAATTTAAAGATAAAATAAGACGTCCTGCCTCCGGGGAGAGAGCGCGCGCTCTCTTTCGCGATTTCTTTGTTCCGGTTATTTCAATTAGAGTTTAGTTATGTTTTGTAAATAAAAATAAGAAAACAATCTGAATAAATGCGCTGTCATCACCAGAATTTAGTTTTAATTCCGAAACGAGAGCGCTGGCGGGCGATTACCAAGTGGGGAATGCATCTTTTGAGGGAGACTGTTAACTCAACCACGGACTGTTAACCAACACGACAATCCCTGAGGGAAGAGCGTTTGCATCAAGTCTACATTTTGTGGCGACCTGGGTTAGATAGTGCAGAAGTAGAATAAATCAGATTGCATGTGGTTTGTTAATGAAATTTAAACAAATGTGTGGAATAGGAGAACGTTCCGACGTCGTACGGTGGCGCGCATCCGAAAGGTCAAATTTTGGATGACTAAATGTCTGGGATCAGGATTTTGGGTTCAAATTGGACGATCTGAACGTCTGGTTTACGTTGCTTCTAAAGGGTGATGAGAAGAAAGTTCATCGCGACATTACATGTGTTCAGCGACGAAGCTCATTTTTGGCTCAATGGGAAAGTAAATAAGCAGAATTGTCGCTTTTGGAGTGAATATCAGCCAGAAGCATTGCAAGAGCTACCAATGCATCCAGAAAAAGTCACAGTTTGGTGCGGTTTATGGGCTGGTGGCATCATTGGACCGTACTTCTTCAAAGATGCTGCGAGTCGTAACGTACGAGTAACTGTGAATGGTGAGCGCTACCGTGAGATGATATCCAACTTTTTTTTGCCCAAAATGCAAGGGCTTGACTTGCATGACATGTGGTTTCATGCGTACGAGCATATTGCGCTATAAAGTGTGCCCACTGCATCGGACGATGTACATGCGCGTAGATCGAAGGTATAAAAAACGGCGCGTCTTGCCCGCACAGCTGCAGGTTCGCATTCAAAGAACAAAATTGCAGATTGTCACACATCTTAGGCGGGGATTTCGCAATCAAAACATCACTTCGCTGCACGCTGTTACAAAACCCGTCCGTCTCCTTCTGGAATTGAAGAATGCTTCCACGAATAACTTTCTAAGCTAGGTGCCCAGTCAAAGTGGTGGATAAAGAAATATGTGTGACAGATGCAGTTAAGGACACCTGTGTATGCAAGGGGGACAGGGACACAATTTACATGAGCCCCACTTAAAGAGCTCAATGATGACCCAGTTTAAGTATATGGCAATCCTGTCTTAAGCACACAGAGGTACATATTTCTCCTCTGTAAACGAAACTCTGAAAAGAGCCTGCTTCCCATTTATTGGTGAAGTATCCTTCTCAAGTCTATACAGTCTCCAAGAAAAGACAAAAATTGTTTTTTTACTTAAAAATTGCTTCGTTTATTTTGATGGGACTTAACTGGGAACGTTGCTGATGGAGTCGATATCAGGGAATTAGGGACTTAATGACGATGACGGTATTTCAACTTGCGGATGGTCTTGTAGCGGTATCCGTCGGCAGAGAGGGGGGTAGCATCCTCTGGAAGGGCTTCTTCGACTGGGGGCAGGTATTCGTTGGTCGGGAGTTCGCTAACATCACGACGGTGACGCAGGCGCAACCTCCTCACGGTCTTGTAGCGGTATCCGTCGGCGGAGAGGGGGGTAGCTTCCTCTGGAAGGGCTTCCTCGACTGGGGGCAGGTACTCGTTGGATGGGAGTTCATTGACATCACGACGGTGACGCAGGCGCAACCTCCTCACGGTCTTGTAGCGGTATCCGTCGGCGGAGAGGGGAGTAGCTTCCTCTGGAAGGGCTTCCTCGACTGGGGGCAGGTATTCGTTGGTCGGGAGTTCATTGACATCACGACGGTGACGCAGGCGCAACCTCCTCACGGTCTTGTAGCGGTATCCGTCGGCGGAGAGGGGAGTAGCTTCCTCTGGAAGGGCTTCCTCGACTGGGGGCAGGTACTCGTTGGATGGGAGTTCATTGACATCACGACGGTGACGCAGGCGCAACCTCCTCACGGTCTTGTATCGGTATCCATCATCAGCCAAGACGGTGGCGAGCTCAGGAGCTAGGGAGATGTTCAAGTCCTCAATTGGTGGCAGGTATTCGTTAGATGGCAGTTCGCTAACATCACGACGGTGACGCAGGCGCAATCTCCTCACGGTCTTGTAGCGATATCCATCGTCGGCCAGCGGTGAAGCCTCCTCAGGAGCAGCTGCCAGCTCTGCAGCCTCCTCCAGAGGGGGTAAGTACTCGGCTGGGAGGACTGCTGCTGCTGCAACAGCCACCACGGCAAAGGCCACGACAAAGAATTTCTGCAAAGGAAATCAAAATGAAAGCAGTTAGACTCGAAGTCCTGGAGCAGCTCCCAGTTCCCTTACCATCCTTCTGCTTTGAGATGCTCTGCACGGGATGAGCTCAATTGAATGATGATGTGCTTACCCCGGCGAACACCTATTTATATGTAGATCACCGCAGTGGGAGAGATTGGCACACCAAACCGGTTAATGAACGCAGCCGGGTAATTTCAAAGAAGAACACAAGAACCGAACTCGAAAGGCACTCGAGGAGCGCTCGGCTGTTCGGGCCGCAATTAAATCGTGTGCCGATGAAATCATGTGCACGTCGATTCTGTGTCTAATTAGTATGCAGATACGAGTTGGAACAATGGCACCGGAGGAGGAAATTATGGTTCCGTGGGGACCCATTGAGGCGACCGAGCGATGACAGATTTGGTGAATGAGAGGTTGACCCTTGAGATGGCCAGCTGTGGAGTGGCTCTGTCGCTGTGTGCGAGCGTGTGGGAATGTTTCTTTGGATTTGGCATTGGCTGATCTTTAAATGCTGACATTCAACTGATGGCTGGTGGAATAAAAGCGTTCAAGTGACATGAGAGCACTGATCAACACAGCGCCGCCGCTGGAATAAGTGCTAGACGCTTCGTAGTGCGTTCAAAGTCCTTAAAAATATGACGTGGGTGGGTGATGGGGATTGATTGTCTGACGCAACCCGATCGAAGTGATTTCATCAGACGATGGTCGGCTGGAGACGTGGGACACAGACAGTTCTTTGATCTTTCAAGTTGGGGATGTCAGAAGTGCAAGTACGCCTGCTTGACGCAGGACTATAAAAGAGGAGAGAGTAAGTTCAATAGCCGGAAAGGAAAGGTCAGTGACTGATTGATGGGAAAAGGTGCTGGTGCAACGATTGCCAGGTTTGTGGCTGAGTAGGAGGGTACTCTTTTCTTCGCTTTTTCTCTTCTCACTCATATGAAATGGTGCCGCAAAAATGTCCACGGTGGGGGTGGATCTGCGGTCAACATTGTATTCCAAAGTTCAATAGATCGGAAATTTGCAATTACTTGCCTACGGGTTTCTGAGCCAAAACCCATGCACTGGCTATGAGATATTTCCCCTACCGATCTGCCAGGTCCTAGTCTCCGAGCAGGAGTTTTGCATCGTACTCCGGACAGGCTGCATAGGCACCATCCACGGGACCATAGTCTTCTTTGATGAAGAGCTCATGGGGGTGCGTTCACATATGGGGCTGATGTTGTACAATCCGCCTAAGATGCGGATCACAGCCAGGCGATCTAAGCGATCGGTTTAAAGTCGATAGCCTTCGACCTTAACCCTTTTCCCACGACGAATCCGCGTCCCAATATGTGCATCCGTTTGTGACATGCCATATATTTGTCGTACTATTTTTTCCTCCTCATTCTCTGCCCTATTCATCCGGCATATCCGTAATATCCGTCTTATAGTGCGTGGGAATCTTTTCTAGTTGAGGAGCGGCCCGCGCAGAATGCTCTTACAGCCCAGGAGCGCAATAGCTGTCCTTTGTCGCGCCGTGCCATCGTTGTAGGCCGTCCATGGTCCCGAGGCTGCTTTCTCGCCGAAGCCGTAGCAAGTGTGTTCTTATATGGGCGGGTTGTTAGACTCCAGGGTATCCGCTGTATACGTTAGTTCACATCACAACGGCGGTTGTGGAGGCTATCCAGGAGGCGATGCGAGGCGACTGTATGTCAGCTTGAACTGTGAATCGACAAGGATCATTGCTGGTACCCCGCCAGGTTGGGAGCGATCAACAACTTTGCCCTGTGTGCACAGGCGGTACTTTGGAATATTGGTCTGTGTCTGTTGAATGTACCTTCTAGCCCAGTTTTGACTGTAGCAGGGAAGGAATATTCCGTCCGACGATGTGGAAGTTCAACACAATAATTTGGAAATTGCCAAAAGTCCTGTTGACGACCTCAGCAAGTGATAAAATGTTTGGTAAGGTTTCGGTTCTGGGCATGAGCACACTCCAAGTGCATCCGAGCAAATCGTCGAGACACTGGATTACAATCAAGCACACATCACTGCGATCGAGGACTGCGGATGCGGATTCGTTGCTTGATTCAGACCTAGGCAAACATCTTAGGGTTTGATTGTAAACGCGAATGTCTAACGAGCGTATCATAACAACCCACATCAAGGCTATAGCTCTGGAACATCAGTCTGCAACAACGACAACCGAATCTAGCAGCACCAGCAGCTTTGTTTTCAATCCCGATATTACTACCTCGACGAAGGACGAAATTCTAGTCTATTTACATTTTGACTGACAGCGGAATTTGGATCCGCATCGCCGGATCTGATCTGCAGAAGGAATCCCTCCAAATTATCTGTCTTTCCATTTTCGCCTTCATTGGAATGCTATCTGGCGCAACTTTTCATTTCGTAGCAACCCTCCGCCTGAGGGGAGACCCGTTCTCTCCTTTTCTGATCGTAGATCCCTCGAGCAGCTAGTAGTTCCTTGCAGGGTTGATTTGTAGGCTTACAGCTTGACTTCGTGCATTCTGTGATTGCTTCTTGAGAGCACTAGAGAGCGAGGGGGGGAGAGAGAGAGAGAGAGAGAAAGACAGAGAAGGAAAAAGAGAGTGAGAGAGAGGGCGCCAGAGAGAGAGAGAGAGGATCGATGCAATGGTACTGTGAGTCTATTGTGGCTGCAGCTAAACTGACTTCAAAACCGTGTCATGTTCTTCCTCGAAGAACAACAGAATGTTGTCGTTGTTGGCTTCTTGGAACGGTCGTTCACCACAAATGCTGAGGGACAGTCTGTGTCTGGTGTCGATCGCAGTAAGACGAATCTGGTTGAGGGTTCATTGTTCAGGAGGACATGGTGAATTTCATAAAATCCTGTCATCCTGTTCTGTGAGCTGCAAGCCTAGCGTTGAAATTTCTTAGAATGATCTCGGTGTCGAGCCCGAGATTTTAGAACTACTTTTCTAAGCACCAATCAGACCGATATTCCAGAAAATTGGCCTTAATGAGGGCGAGTTTCTCGCAACACGTCTCACTTCCTTTCCAACATGTTTCAACATCCTTTCCAACATGTTTCACTCCTCATTTGTCTACGTCTTATGACTTGCGTCTTATCCAAACTTGTTACATCCTTGATTTGTTTACTTGTTTATAACAGCGTCCTTTTACCTATTTGATGTCATCATGTTTGTTTTCGTCGATCGTACATATTATTGTTGTCCAATGGACATAGAATGACAGCTTAAACCACAGAGGAACTCGGATAAAATAATTTAAGTCAATTAAGTTACACTTTTGGTTTCAAGATAAAGCAACGAATTCAGTTTACAGTGTTTTCTGTTTTTTTTTATTTACACGAATCGCTATCCACTCGTAACTCACGCGTTCTATTAATGGGCCTCACGTTTCACTTATAGAACCAAACCACCTGTTGCCTGAAGGTTGGTAGTCGGTTGGCTCTGAATAATGTGCTTCGGAGGGAGTAAACCTAACGCACAACCTCCAAGGGAACGTCCTAAGACCGAATATGTCATCTATTGGTTGCAGGGCACCGCCGTCGTTTGCCAACCAGTTGATGAGCTCCCCCATCGCCATCCATAAATAGAGATGAGTTCTGGTACAGGCTCACTGTTCACCGTCTTTCGACGTGCTCTGGAGGAAGGGTACCCATCTTTGGTTGAAGTTGATCGGATCCGGGAATTCATCAAGTGAAAGTGAGATGAGAGAAGATAAGTGCCGACTGCACATCAAGTTTTATAGTGATATCCGACATCAAAGCAAACTGTCCCCTTGTCCACCAAGAAAACCGGGGGATAATCACGAATTTGTTGACAGCTAACCACGAACCACTGAACTTTGCTTCGTACATCAGTATAGAGTAGAACCTGCTAAATAGGACCACCTCCTATTCCGATCTATAATCCGGACGCCTGCTAATCGGACCATGGACCAACATCGACCACAGTATAACATGCGTTGCTTAATGGATTTACCTGTCCAATTGGACCAAGCGCAGGGAATATGAAGTATGCATTGCATTTCGTTTTTTCCGAATAGTTGGTACCGTCGTGTTTAAAACCCCAGTTACTTTTGTTTTACTTGGGGCTTCCCAATGTGTGTAAATTTAGTTTTCCATTACTCGTTGTTTAGACAGAGGTTCGTCATGCAATAAAGTGATATGCGTTAAAAAAACGTAAAACTTAAATTAAACGAAATTACTGTGAGATCGATCTGGAAAGAAATGTTGTAGCTGCAAAGTGTTTCGAGGATCAACATTTCACTCAGAGAGGTCTTGCAAAGAGATTTTGCAGCAAAAGATCATAAAATTTGTTCTTAAATCATATGTATCTTCTGCCAAATTGTTGCTTTGACATTTAAATCACGAACAATTCTCCAAGCTATAGCAGTGAATCCTAAGTCTGCAAGTGTTACATCATCTAAAGGATGGCTTCAGGCATTCAAGATGTGAGATGACATTGTGTTCAAAATCCTAAGTGGAGTGGCGCAAATACCACTTACAGCTGGCATGAAAGACGTAGGGTAGGTAAGGGAAGGGGGCTGCAACTGGATTCACCAGTACACTTAGACCATGTCGGTCCATAGCACCAAACGACCGATCGACCACGCCAGTGATAGGCCAGTTAATTTGATCCTAACGGTGACTGGACCAGATTTGAAAGCGAAACTTTGCTTTCACTGGGATTCGAACCGGGGACCCCACTTACCAAGGGCAGGCACTTAACCAAATGCGCCATCCAGTCAGTTACTCCTAATCGGACCACTTTTTCTCCCAAGGTTGGTCCACTTAGTCAGGTTTTACTGTATATATAAGAAAAAAAGACAAACCCAGCAGTCAGTTCGGACATTCGATTGAGTGGCAAATGTGTACAGCTTCTTGACGATCAGTGGTGCGCTGCTTCCAGTCTTCAAGACTAAGTTTTTTGGTGTCCGTGATAACTTTGTCTTTCTACTGGAGATTGGGTCTGCCTTTACTTCTCAGCAGTCTTGTATTCGACTCGAGAATAACTCTCAGCTCGGGTCTGGTGCCCGAAGACTACCCCGCGTGTACTAGACAGAATCCAAAAGCGAATGATTGAACTCGAAATATATCGTAAGATTGCTTAAAAACCGCACTGCCTGACGTTCTGTCTCTTCGTTGTCATTGTTTTATCGTGATCTGAGTGCAAGCAAGCTAATTGCATTCACTAGCAATACCCGTCTCGCCAGAAAAGCTCAGCAGCTTACCCTCAAACCTGCTATCAGTTAAATTTGGAGACTCATGTAGAATCCTCCTCTTAGCCCAAAACTTCCACAGACTACAATGCGACGCATGCAAACAAGTACCTCTTTTCCTCTGCCTTTCACCCCTCACACCTTCGAACCGTGCTGTGTCTTGGCCTAGATTTTTAACACAGTGAGTGCAATTTATTAAAAAAAAAATGGAGCCGTGGTAGCGGTTGCCAAGCCCATGCAGTCGGTAAAATGTTGCCTTCCAGACTACATCCACTTCTTGGAGCCACTCATGCCGGTCTCGGTGGAGGAGAAGACACATCCATTCACCCGGTCTTTCGAAGGCACCAAGAATCAACTCTGCTGATTTTGCTGATCGTCCATCTTTCGTCTAACTTTTGCAACGCTTAGGTCCACGAACCAAAGTCATCCTCGAGTCAGTTTGATTCTCCATATCTTCCGAAATACTGAACAAGCTGATTTGCCCCATGGCTTGTCCTCCCTGTCCCTCGTTCAATTCTAACATTCTCTCAACGAGTCGAGGGTCCCCCAGCTGGAGGGATTCCGGTTCATTCTCCAAACAAAACAACGTGTTGTTTTTGCCCAAATGTTGACTGACTCCCCTTCGGTGTATCTATGGCCTGATTCCCTCCCCAAACCAATCAGGCATTAATCACCAACAGAACCCTACTAGCCCCCGGCCAATTCCCAAAAAACAAACAAGACTTCAAAATAAAAGTATATTCCAACTCTGAAAGCACTCGAAAATATATGCAAGAGTATCGTAGAAACCCACCCCTCCTGGATACAAACAAAAACAAAAAAAAAATCAGAAGTCCTTCACGCTGAGCCGCTGCCATTTCACAGTCAATTAGTCGTCAAGTTGGCAGAGGCTGGCCGTGCCCCGGTTTATCCAGTGCGTGGAGCTGACACGGCTGTTCAGCTGTATGTACATCACGAAGTTCGTCGAATGTCCCGTCGTGGAGAGCGTGCCGCGGCGCTCGCTCGTCTTGTAGACGGGGCAGTCGTACTTGCCCGCGATCGACTTCGCCTCGTCGCCGGCCTCGTCCCTCAGCGTCGGCATCATCAAGATAACTGGCAGTGAATCAAAGAGTATTTTCGATAGCGATTCATCCAAGCATTGCCGATTGCGATTCCAGCGGGCGCCCTCCAGGAATAGGCCCTGTGAATTGGAGCGAAATAATGGAAAATAAGTACTTGAGCTCGGCGGGAAGTCAGTATGTCAGGCGGACGGATGGGTGCGTGCGGACGTGAGGGTGGGTGCTTTTGGATTGTCGGCGGATGTCAGGGTATCAGGAGAGGGGTTGTTTTTATTTTATTGTGTTTGTCTTACGTCGAAGAAGACCGTGTGCTCGTCGATGGCCCGTTGTTCCTTTTGTCCGGCCGGGTGTAGGCAAGCGTATAACAAGTAAACATTAGTTCGTTTGTGAGTAGGAGCTACTTCCGGTCGAAATGATGACACTCACCTTAACGTAGGCGCCCGTTTCCGCAGCCACTCCTGCGTCCGACTCGAAGCCGGTTACTTCGAAAATTAAGTCAACCAAGTCGATTTGGTAGCGGTGCTTCCTGGAAAAGTTCTGCAGGACCCCCGTGATGAAGGACTGGGTGAAGTAGAAGCCCGACAGCCAGTAGACGTTCGGCTCGCCGCCGTCGATCCATCGCTGGAAGAAGTCCAACCTGTTGGAGGGAAGCACTAAAGACTGCGTCTAAGTGGGGGGGATAAGCACGCTCTTACCGGGCCAGGAAGTCGCTGATGTAGCTGGCGAGGGGCTTCAGGGAGGGATAGCTCTTTGCCAGCCATGCCGACGGCAGCTTACCGATCACCATCGCCGAATGCACCCGCTCCAGCGCGGGTATCATTGCGATTTGTCCCTGCACAGCCTTCTGAACGCTGCTCAGACTCTTCCGCAGGTAATCCAGGAGACGATTGAATCTGGCAAATCCGCAACGACAAAAAACAAATCAAAATTCAATTTGATACGGCATCCTTCAAGGAAACTACTTCAAAACTGTGTACCCACTAGAACGATAATCCCCGACGAAGGGCGAACCCAATCGTTTCGAGGCTTATCCTGGCAACGAGTGGGGACACAGGAAAAAACTCCCAAACTATGCACTGTGGCACGCCCTCACAACTCAGTGTCATCACAGGGAGCGGGAAAACCCTTGTTTACCTTATGAGCTCCTGGCGGAGCACAGTGTTCATCGAATTCGTATAAACAACAGGATACTTCTCGGAAATCTGAAGGATGTCGAAGGGCGGCGGGAATCGCTCCAAGATCTGTTTGCATATGCCGAATGCAGGATCCTCACCGCCGCCCCCAGACGCTGATGCCTTTGTCGCAGCCAACAGTTCGGTTTGGGTCATGAGCACACCCTGAAGAAGCTGTTCGAGGGGGTTTGTTGATTTTATTCACGCCCGACCACACCACAGAGCCAAGGAATCGGTGGTCGGAATGTTAAGATTGAGATTCAGGATACGCGTTGGTTTTGAACGAGCAGCACACACAGCAACGGTAGCCGACGACGACCGGCAAAGAGAAGAGGAACAAAAAACAAAAATAAATCGAAAATTGTATTGCTCCCCCTTATCCGTTTGACGTGGAGGCGACAACGTTGAAGGGATTTGCGCTGAAACAAGGATACAACATCGGGGATAAGTGTGAAAATTTGCTTACACTATTCGTTTCCTTATTGTTGCGATTTATATCGGCGTTCTCGTGCAAGCCGAAAACCTCTGGATGCGGACTGAGCGGGAACGTGCCGATGTATTCGATGCTGGCGGCGCGGGTCGGCAGCTCTGGAATGCAGTACTCACCGGATTGGGAGAGTGGGAAGCTGTCAATTCAAAGAAAGGGGGTAAAACTATTAGTTGGCATTTTCTATTTGAAAAAAGGATTTGTTTGGCTGTGGCTAGAAAGAAATTGACGGATTTACTTGTCGACGTCGATGGTATCCGGATTGTAGGCATTGTTTAAGAGCGATAGGATTAGGCGACGATCCTTGTCATCGGTGACACGACCGCCGTAGTTGCATTCGCCGGTTAGGTAGACGTGTCCTTGGAAGGGGATGTGGTCAGCTTGCTTGAGGAACATTTTCAGCTGCAGCAGGGATATCCTAGAAGGACAAAAGGACGTTGTATTTCTCCGTTCATTCAGGGGGTGGAGGAACGTGCGATTGATTTATGTGACATCGTAAAGGGGATAATCCGTGTGGAAGAAATGACAAGGAAAATTGCTAAAGAAGCCAATAAGCCGGAGACAAGTAGAAGGGGATACGAGTGCTGTTAGTCGGTTGTGTGGCCGGCACGGATAATGGAGCTGACTATAAAATGTGCACGAATCAGGGGAGAGATCTTTTTGCTTTAGAGTGTTGCAACTCGTTTTTGCGGATTAGCCATGAGAGCGGGTTTCACTGAGCGTTGCGGTGGTTGTAGGAAAATTTATTGCATCCCATTCTGTTGCACATGTGTATATTGTGGACTCTTAACTGGATCGTCATGAGGCTGGCAAAGGTTAGGAGGAAATGAAAGGCAATTATACCGATGAATGGAGGGGATCTGGAGCATTCACAATTACACATACTTATTCCTAGATGAGTCCAACAGATTTAGGTAATTCGGAGTTTCTTCATTATTCACAGTAGACTCCTTGTGAACGATGAGATCACAGCGGAAAACGCGTGGTTTCTTGAGAGACTTTGCCGCTTCGGACTGAAACATATTACTATAGCGACACTCGAAACATTGGTTTTACTTTTCGTGGAATTGTGAAAAATTCGCATTAAAGAAATGCAACACCTATTGATGTTAAAAAAACATAGAATTCTTAAATGTGTGCTTTAGAGCTTAACTGGGCAATACTAATAGCAAATTAGGTTATAGTCAATGTAATAGCAAAATAGAACAACATAGAATAAACATAGAATTATGAAAAAGTGTCCTCTCGGCGGTAATTGAGTGATAATCTTACTCACTTTTGATGGAAAATTGATATAATGAAACTTGACAAAAACATAGAATTCAAAGACACACAAATATCTATACGAAAAGAGAAAAACCTACTTACTTCAAATCAGATTCATTGAATTCATACGAAATATTCCATCCGAGAGGTCCGAATTCGCGACGCTCCTGAACGATCGCATGAAAGAATACCAACGAGAATACGCCCCTGAGCCAGCATTTCCTCGCCTGTGGCCTATTGCTGAACGCTTTAGTGTAAAATTTGTCCTGCACCAGCGGGTCCGAGTTAAACGATCGTAGCATATTCATTTTCAGTCCCTTGGGTGGCTCGTTGGTCATCTTCACGGAATTCTGTAACACCGAAACCGGAAACACACCACTCGGATACGAAGTACACCACAAACGATAGTCCGTATGTGCTGATTCCGCCAGTGAACTATCGTTGCATATCCTCTCCAGCTCCCCCATCCAGCTGACGGCGACGTGACAATTTTGCAGCACCACCCAGTTGCCATATTTGCTGGCTTCTAATATCATTTTCTCCGCCCGAGGACCTTGGCCCTGACCCAGAGAGATGGTCTTCGTTCTGGACAGTGCACGGCGGCGGGCAGCGGAAGTTAAAAAGGGGAAATAAGGGTGAGAGAAAGTAAAATTATGGCATTGGCGACATTGAATTGCGTCCAGCATGCATGGCACGCCGGACACACAATTTACTTACTTGTCGTACATGTTCCGTTGCTTCGCATACATAAACAAGCTGGCCATCGGATCTGAACCCGGTGACAGTAGAAACACAAGTGGAGTTGTGGGCGAACTGTCAGCGAACGATGAATCCAGGTCAAATGCTGGTGGCTCCACAAATGATTGATCCATATTTCGGGTAATGAAGGTCTGTAAGGACATCCGTTACAGTGAATTGGACGTGAGTCACGTTGTTTTGGGGATGAGTTGGGGGCGGAGTTATGTGGTGAAACAAATTGCTCTCCCTGGTCGTGAATTTTGTAGCAAGTCACTGGATTCATTACTCACCCGGACGGCGGGAACTATTTTATCCGGTCGTATGCACTTCAATAGAATCAAGGCAATCAGCTCTTCAGTATGCTCGTATGGCGATGGGAAGGGCGCCAGTTCCGGCGATGATAAATCATAGAAATTTTTCCATTCACTCAGATTTTCGGCAAAGTCCTTATGAAGTTTGTCCAGTCTGTGGAGGAGGGGGTTCACATAAATAAACGGTGTGTGCAGAGAACGACATTTTATGGAATAGTTTCGTTTCCGCAGGGTTTTTGTGTTCATATATGAGTCGAATATTAATATAGAAAAAACGTAGAAACTAACATAGAATTTTCATGCGTCCTAAGTATGCATTAAAAGCTTTGAACGGTACATCCGCACACAAGAGACAACTATGAAAACATAGTATATTGTAATACTTCTTCGTATCATCCTATAAATCATGGAAAAACATTGACATTCTTCGGAACCTTCGCGCACATATAGAAACCATGAAATATAAGTATCGAAAAACATAGAATCCTTAAATATCGATTGGACTAGTATCTCATGAGAGATAAATTGTATTTCCAAATTCGCTCTATAAGAAAAAAAAAACATGGAAAAAACATAGAATCATCAAATACTCCACCAATTCATTTACAAAACTCAGCTTAACAAAAAAAAAATCTATCACACAACATAATTTCTTATTCGCGCAGCATAAAACTCTACAAATGATGTACTCTCCAACAATGAGACGCTGTTTTATTCACAATTTCTTCCTCTCAACATCAAGACTTAAAACTGCACCTGCTACCGTTAATCACTTCACTTTAATCATCGAGGAAATAGACCACCCATGCGCTCATAAATACACACTGCCTTCAAGATTAAATCCATTAATAATCCTCTTCAAAGGCTCCAGCCTCGCTCCAGTTATTTATGATTCACTCCAGCGAGCAGTCAACTGCCTTGGAGCACAACACAAGCGATTACACGTAATCCTTGCGTTGGCAAATAATGAAATTTCCACTTCCACTACCCCATTGAAGCCAGCACTACAATGTTCGCACCTAAAGACAACCCCTGCCTCCAACGATTTATCTGTATAGTGTTGCTTAAGGAATGAATATCATCCCACAAGCAGCGCGATTCTTTTCATTTTCCATTGTTCAACCCACCCACGCCTATGCCTGCATAATAAGGAAAGTCAGGCAATCGAGGCATGCCTAACACGCTTACCCTTTCAAGTCACTGGCTCGAAAAATCTCCGTCCAGGCCTTATCGGGCAGCCATTCGGGTGCAGGATTAGGCGGCGCCTTCTTCAAGCTGACACTCCCAGCGAGCAGGAATACCAAATGTGATCTATCAATCTTGCCCTGCAAATACAAGCGCAAGGCGCAGATTACATTTTTTTGATTGCAAACCTTATTACTCCGTCCGCCTGAGATGTCTTATGACTGGCGCCCAGCACCCGTCCCCGTCGGCTGCAGACCGTGCAACAAATCATTCGGGCGAGTGCTCGGCGCACAGTAGCTGGCCGACCACCCACCTGTGACAGAAGGATACCAAGGCACATAACCATCGAGATAACAAGTTTGTCCTTCTCGAACAGCGACCGGCACACGTTCACGTAGATAGACTTGGTGAAGTAGTTATTCAAATTTTCCAACCGCTCTGCGAGCACATTCGACTTGGGCGCCTTGAGGATTGTATTCACGAACAGATTCAAGAACCACGCCAAAGAGTACTGGTACATGGGGTCGATGTTGGCCAGCTCGCTGATGCAGAAGAACAGGATGGCAGAGTGCTTGGCCACAGGGATGTATTGCTGGCGGGCAGCGTCGATTTCCGTTTCGGTTGCTACCGCGATGATCTGCTTTTCTTGGATTTCCTCCGACAGAACTTTACTAGAAGTGAGTATATTGATGGCGTTCTCGTCTTCTAGTACGTTGCCTTCAGACGTTGACAGGACCTACAATCGACGATTGCCGGAAGGCCAGCCAGGGAGGGAGAGAGAAACCAAGACATTGGAAGTTGGAAAAGTTTTCGTGCAATTTTTTCATTCACCTCGAGGATCCTGGATTCAGTGTTGTATAGAGCGTCACGATTCCGGGCCGATTCAATTATAAGTTGCTCCTTCTTCTCCTGCAAGTCGGGACGTTCGTGAGCAACGACACTGGCCAGCAGCTGTTCCCGTAGTCCCTGTTCGGTAATCATGAAGTTTATGATGGTTACCTTGCGGAGTTTATTTTAATTTTTCGGCGAAACGACACAAAAACGGACGAAGCCGGATAACTGAGGTTAGTTTTTGAATAAGCCGTGGATGAAATGATTGCTGGTAGTTACCATGACCATAGTTTCGGGAGGATAGTGCGGATTCCGAAGGCAGGTAGTGATGTAGAATCGGAAATTATGGTTGAATTCAATCATCTGGTCGCCGCATTTGATTACGTAGCCACCCTTGTGTCGGATGACGTTCCGCTCCAGGATTGGTGTGAGATTCGAGTCGAGGACTTCACCTGAAAGGAATGCATTTTTTTTATTTTTACTAGTTCTGGGGGAAATGAGGTTTCGGGAAGTTCGATGGGCTTGACACTTGGGGAAAATGAATGTGCGATTTGGGTTTTTTTGTGTGCATAACAATGAAGGGGTGGAATTACATAGAAAAACATAGAAAAAACATAGAATGTCAATTACAATTAAACACTACCAATATCACAATACGAACGTAATATTCAGCAGACTAACAACAGTTATACCGCGGAATAAAATGTCGAAAACATAGAAAAAAATGTTCTACCATATGAAACGACAATATATTCTTTATTGGTATATGAAAACTTCCCCATCATTGGTCGCAGTCGGTGCGGTCCTTGTTCAACTGTTCCTAGAACTGCTCATAGGTGCAAAATGTGTCCACGCGAATGAAAAAGGTCGCACAAGACTGATTCAGAACATAGTAATAAGTCCCCATTTAGATCGTCGTCTTCTGTAATGCTCTCATATTTGAAATGAACCGATGTAAAAATATTTCCTGTTTATTCCAATTTATGAAATTTATCTGAACTCGACAACCTCGATACGAGTCTGACTTCACGTCGAAATCTTAAGCACCACCATCCCCAACCTCCTTCAGTAGCCAGAACCGTGTTAGAACTTTCCCACGCACAGCAGCTCGAGAAGGATCGTTGACCTTCAAGACCGTCGCTTCAGCTTGACGATCTGTGTCGTGTGCAGATCTCCGAATGACGTCAACCCCATTGAAGGCGATTTAATGCGCGCTATCCAAATGAAGACGGAAACTCGGATTTCCTGAACCGGCCAAGACTAAGCTCTCATAGCGGTGGCCCATAAAATGGATTTGAAATTATGATCATAAGCATAAATAAACATGAAAAGTGAAAGGTCCCCTTCGAATTTGCATGGCTTGCCAATTGTATCTATGAATAGCAAATGCCGACTTTGGCCGTAAACTCCATTAAATCAGGGCGTGAAGCCCTTTTGGTGCGACGCGACTTGTGGGCCCAGTGAAGACCCTAAACGAGGCTGACCACACTCACTCACTGTGTGTTGTCGTGTTGTCGGTTCGGAGTCGTGTGTCCCTCGTCGGTATACCTGAGTAGGCAATTAAATTAAATCGCATTCATCCATTGACGATGATTTCCATAATTAATAGTCGTCGATTAAATTTGACTCATCGCAGCGAGCGTTGTGAGCTCGTTTCATTGTGGCGTTGGGTCACCATGCCGCCATCACTGCCGCTGCCGGTTTCGGCGGCTGTTTCGTGAGCCCCAACTTCACAGATACTTGGGATCCGCTTAAATGGTCCAAATATTCTTTGTGCGGGAAGCACTCACGGGCTGCTCTTGATGTTGGCTGTTGTGGGTTGACTGAGAGGCGAATAATAGCGAGCGCGGTCGGGTCGTGTAATTAATTCAATGGCTGTTGAGGTCATAACTGTTGAGTTACTGTGAGAGACGACTAGCGTCTCAGATGTGAGACGAGAATTTGGCTGTTGAGACGAGATACCCGAGCTGATGGACAGGGTAATTGTGAAGTCTCGAGAGCAGGAACTGTTTTGTTGGGCTCGAGATGATGTGGTTTGTTTTGTTGTTCTGCGTTAATTGAATAAGGAAGCGTAGTCGCTCCGTCATGGCGACTTGGTGTTGTACTTGACTCCCTCTTGAAGGCAGCCGGGTGAGAGAGTTCTGGTTTACACGGAAACGTGATTACACTTTGGGCAGAGTGCTGTCACATAGTTTCTGTCGAATCGGTTTGGTTTGGCTTATTTTTTATGTTTTGGAAGAAATTAATTAAATTATTACGATGAAATCAGAGGGCCACAGCGAAGTTCCATTTGGACTAGTCGTATGAGCCGTTGAGTGGGGTTTCGCAGGAATTCGATGGGGCTTGCAAGTGATGGCGTCTTCAAAGCGCACGTGGAGAATTGGATACTTTGAGGCACTTCAAAGAGACACTTGGGCCGGGTGTAGTTGGCGCAAGAGTTCTCGTGCGAAGAGGCGTTCGTCGGAAATGCTTCAGTTGATGTTAGAGTGACTATCAAGACTTGTCATTAGTTTGAAACCCACTAGGAACTATGTGCTGCTGATGGATTAGTCGACTTACGGACGTAAGGCAAGGCTGCTATCGAGAGTGGTTTCAAATTGCCGTTCCTTTGTCCATTGCTGAGGTAGCCTGCTGTTATTCGAATTCGCCTTTGAAGTATGCGGATGCAAGAGAGTCTGCCTTGAGATGTTTGAAGGCGCTAACTTGTGAAATAGGAGATATTCTCACGGTACTTGCGGGGATCGTCGAGTTCGACTTATGGACTCGTCCATCGATTTGCTGGATGCATGGTATTTTTGACTATTCTTCGACTGCCGAGGAGTTGCTTGAAACCTCAACCAAAACCATCAAAATGCGATGAGCGTGTTGTAGGGGAAGTCAAATTGATATCGAGGTGTTACATCTTTATGAGAGTGGGTGGAGGAAGCACACGAGCTTAGACCCAAATGTAGTCAGAGCGAGGGTACTGTAGACATATTAGAGTTTGAGCAAGAGGGCTCTCTTCTAGTTAACGTTCCATTACTCAATCCGGCTCTAAGTCCAGCTCTTCTAGAATGAGAGGCTGAGTTGGAGTTAGAGCTTGAAACATAACCAGGCTTTGGTTATTCATCCTGTCTGGGTGAGCCTGGGGCCCTGAACCTCTGCATCAAAGAAAGAGAAGATGCTAGAGCAAGAGGTAACGCTAGAACTATGACTAAGTTAGACACAGCAGAGGAGCCAGTAACAGCGTCAGAGCCAGGGTTCGATTCAAGAGCTTGGACTCAGCAAGAAAACCAGAACAGGCAACGGACTATTAGGAGCATTCAAAGCCGGAGTCTAAATTGGATCTACAGCCAGGATTGGAGTCTGGGCAAGAAGCGGCCGCAACTTCCAGAGGTTAAATCAAGCATAGACCCGGAACGTGACTTGAATCAAAACCAGATCAAAGTTTGTATTCAGATCGGAGCCGCTGTGGGAGACCGTGGGTTATAGCGTAGCCCAGAGCCAGTGAACAAATTGGAATGAGACCGAGTCCGAAATTGAATCAATAATCATGGCTAGAGCCGAAATAGGACCTGAACCAGACTCAAGTCTAGAGGTATAGGCTTAGTATTAATCAGTCGTGACTCTAAACTCCAAGCTGAAGCTACATAGGGCTAGTGTCAAAATCAAAGGCAGAGGGGAAACTTGGAGTCAGATGCGAATCTAGAGGCAAAAGGGAAGCCAGAACCAGACGCGAAGGTAGACCCAGAGGCGTATCTGGAGGCAAAGGTGAAACTAGATCCAGGGTTCAAGTTGGAGGCAGGGGCGAAGCTAAGCCAGGCGTGAAGCTAGAAGAAGTCGCAAATCTACACCTAAAGGCAAAGGTGAAGCTAGAGCCAGGGCTCAAGTTGGAGGCTAGGCAGAACCAGTCGCGAAGGTAGACCCAAAGGCTTATCTGGAGGCAAAGGGTTCAGGCTGAGGCGAAGCTAAGCCAGAGGTGAACCCAGAACCAGTCGCGAAGGTATACCTAGAGGCAGAGGTGGTGCTTGAGCCAGGGACCAATTTAGAGGCAGAGCTGACGCAAATGTAGAGATCCGAGCGAGGCTGCAATCGAATCGCTACCCACAGGAGGAGCTAGAGGCAGAGGAGAAACTAGAGCCAGGGTTCAAGTTGAAGGCAGGGGCGAAACTAAGCCAGACTTGAAGCTATAACAAGTCGCGAATCTAGACCTAGAGGCAGAGGTCGTGCTTCAACCGGGGACGAACTTGGAGGCGGAGAAGAAGCTAAGCCAGAGATGAAGCCAAGACCAGTCCCGAAGGTAGACCCAGAGACGTATCTGGAGGCAAAGGTGAAGCTGGATCTAGGGTTCAAGTTGGAAGCTAGGCAGAACCAGTCGCTAAGGTAGACTCAGAGGCGTATCTAGAAGCAGAGGTGAAACTAGAGCCAGGGTTCAAGTTGAAGGCAGGGACGAAGCTAAGCTAGATGTGTAGCTGGAACATGTTGCGAATCTAGACCTAGAGGCAAAGGTCGTGCTTCAACCAGGGACCAACTTGGAGACAGAGATGAAGCTAAGCCAGAGATGAAGCCAAGACCAGTCGCGAAGATACCCCCAGAGACGTATCTGGAGGCAAAGGTGATGCTGGAGCTAGGGTTCAAGCTGGAGGCTGAGGCGAAGCTAAGCCAAGGGTGAACCCAGAACCAGTCGCGAATATATACCTAGAGGTGGTACTTGAGCCAGGGACCAATTTAGAGGCAGAGCTGACGCAATTGTAGAGATCCGGGCAAAGCTGCAGTCTAATCACAGGGGGGGGCTAGAGGCAGAAGCGGGTCTAGAGCTGGAGGCGGATCGAGATCAGAGCCGAAACTGCGGCCCGAGCCGACCCACACTCAGCAACGAATACAAGATCTGAAGCATTACAGGTGCTTGAGTCAGCAATGAAAACTTTGCCGGAGCCGATTTAAGGACTTTTTCCCGATGCCCAACTAGTCACGTCTAGAACATAATGCAAGTCAAAAATTGTCAGAGCCTCATCTATCAAAATGCGAAATAATTCTCAAACGACTCACGAATCACTCTCACGTCCATCCACCTCCGGTGGCTATTCATGTTTTACGGGAAAAAAAAAACGAAATTATTGAAAAAGACTTTTACGTTCGCATGCTGCCCACGACGAGGTCTGTGACCTCTCGAAGATGACCGCCGACGTCCAAGTCCAAGTTGAATGTCAAAGCCATATTAGATAGTTGCTTATTTTCTTTCCCAATTTCGGGTTTTTGTTTTATTTTCAAACGCCAGTTGAAGGCCCAACAAGATTCAACAACGCGTTATGGCACCGGTAGCTTGGCGTTCGAGTTTGATGCGCGATGTTCCTACTGTCGGGGCACCGAATAAGTCGTATGGACTTTTTTATTGAAAATAAATGTGTAACGAACGTACTTCTGGATTTGCTTAGCATTCATTGTTGTTTGTTGATTCAGGGGAAAAACACTAGTGGGCTTGAATTGGCCTTGAATTAATGAGACAGACATTACACGAGCTGTCATGGCTGAGGTGGGTGACATTCTTTCTCACAAATCGTCAAGCGGAAGTACATGTTGGCCGGGTGTAGTGAACCGAGTTTGGAGTGCTGGCGATCTAATAAAAAATGTATGATGACGTTCCTAAGGTCGAGGTGGAAACGAAACACTTCCCATTGACGGAGGTCACTCTGCTGTGTCGGAATGAAGAACCATTTCCTAAGCCGTCTTAAAGGAGAAGCACGCTGTTGGACAAAAACATGACGCATTCGTTGGACGATTTATTAATTATAATTACAATATAATTTAGCTTGGATTTAATTTGAAAGTTTACATATAATGCAAGATGAGATTTTTATCTGCTCCGGCTGACGCCAAGATTTGTCTCTTTGGGTGGAAAGCCACATCGAGTACCGCCTCACTGTGACCATCCATCTCGTACAGTCTCTCGCCACTGCCAGCGTCCAACACTATCACTTGCCTACCACTTCCAGCCGACAAAAATCTGCCATCTGGGGACCAAGCACAGCGCCGCAAATGTTTCAGCTCACCTTGCTCCACAGGGAAGCTTTGAATTTCCCCTTCAACCTCAGCAGGTGAGGTCACGTCCCACTTGCGGAGAGTCCCATCCGCTGAACAGGACGCCAGGTACCTCCGACTTGGGCAAAGCGCCAGCCCGGTGACGGCATCGGTGTGACCAGCGAATACGTGGACAACGTCTTTTTGCCGAACATCCCAAGCGGAGATGTCGCCGTCGGTGAGTCCGCCCGAAAAGATGTACCGTCCACAGCCGCTGAAGCACGTGGCCGACACCTCGTGTTGCGTCTTGAACATTGCGCCGCAATCCCTCTGCCGGATATCCCAGACACGCACGGTTTTATCCGATGACCCCGAGCAGATCACTGGCCTTCCAGATCGCAAGCTCTGCAGTGTATTGACTCTGTTGCTGTGGCCGATGATGACGCCCATCCGCACGCCTCTGAAGGCATCCCAGACCCCGATAGTCCGGTCCAGGGACACCGAGTATATACTTACTCCGTCGCTGGAGTAATGCACCTCTGTGACGTCCTCCTTGTGGCCTTTGAGAAACGCCAACTTCTCCGAAGCACTATCTGTGGCGCATATGTGAATTTGGCCTCCACTGTTGGAGGAGACTAAGTACTGTCCGCTCTTGTGGAACTCGCACGAGAGCACGGCACTCCGGTGGTTCTCGATCAGTATCTTGGAAGCTCCCTTGTCCGTCGACAGGAGGATGGAGCGCTTCTGTGTCCGCAAACGGTGTGTTTTCCAGCTTTGCATATTAGTTACGTCGGTTGAAATGGTGAACTTAGAGATGAGTGACTTATGGTCGAGCCTCTGACATTAAACACTTAAACACGGGCTTGTTGAAAAGTGAAATTCAATCGCGATCTAACATTTACACAAGTTAATAGGAACAAACGGCCGGGAAATATTTATCAAGTCAAATAACCGCTTGTAGCTTCCGAAGCTAGAGCGTGTAACTGTCTGGTCCCAGAACAGCAAAATTCTCGCCAGGAGGACTGACCGAGGGAGCAGCGAGGAGATGCTGACAGATGACGTTGTAAATAAAACCATCATCTCGGCATCCCTGGTACAGTAATGACCAAAAATTCTGTCCGAAGAATGTGCGATTGAAATTGGCTGTGTTTTAAATGCTCGGCAATAAATGATGCAATTAATTGGCGTGGTTTTAAGGAATGTAAGATCGCGGAGAAAATGTGACACATTCCTCTCAAATAGAAGCGCATGTTTAAACAAAATGGAGTGCATTATATTGTCGGAGATAATTGAGGTGAAATCAGAAGAAATTAATTTGAAAAAAATCGATTTAGTTAAAGCCAAACATTTTAATGGAAGAAGAAACGCTTTGAAGTTGTACAGGGTGTACACAAAGCATGACGATGGCTTTGTGAATGAATGCTTTCTGGTTAAAGAAAGACGAGAAAGCTGCGATTCCACAATAATCTTAGTGTGTAGACTACCCAGCTTTCTTGCGGAGCTTGATGAGACCACTCACCACTTAGCAAGATCATCATCATCATCGTCATCATCATCGTCTGACCCGCATGCTCCACTAAATTGGTGGCGGGCGTAAACCACGCACGAGAGATCTCCGGGCACCTCGACCCTCCGCCATCGAATCTAACTCATCAGGAGTTATGCCCAAGCGTGACCAGGCGAGTTTAGGGACTTGGTCCAACCATCTCGTCCGGGGTCTGCCAAGCGCTCGCCTACCAGAATCACGTTCAACGCCCTCCTCGGAAGTCGGGATGAAGGGGACCAAACCCCCGAAGCACAGCCCTCTTCGTTCGAAGAAGCAGCTCTTTAACGTTGAGTTCTTCGCGCACTGCCGTGTTTCTCACCCTATTCCAACAATCGCATCTCAGCAGCTTTTATACGCGATCTTAGTCTTTTGGTCATTGCCCAAATTTCTAACTTGGCTGTGACACCAAGCTCGGCCTTCCTGATTACAGATCTACCAAGCTGTTTCAAAATTGGCCCACCTTGACCAGTCCTACAGGAAAGCTCAGCAATGCTCCTTCCATCACTCGTGAAAAAGATCCCGAGATACTTAAACTTCTCCACCTGCTTCAATGGGACTGCACTAACCTGTAGAGTGCATTGAACAGGCGGTCTGGCGATGACCATAACCTCCGCTTTGTCCACGTTGACCTTCATTGGAGGATCACTAACGGAACCCCTTCGCTGGAGTTCCGTCTGGGAAGATGTGAGGATCACTAAGTCATCTGCAAAAGGAATATGACTGACCCTCAACTCTCCCAATGTGAAACGTTACTCGCGCTGCGACAACCAGTCCATATATATAGAATGACAAGGAGAGGTGACAAGACGCACCCTTGGCGAAGTCCAACGCCCACGGTGAAAGGTTCTGATTTAGCACCGTCAACCCGAACATTTAACGGTGTACTTAGCCAGATGTCGTGCATAAATATAAATTTGGGAAAAATGTACTTGAGTACTGGAATGTCTGCTTATGCCAATCATGGTTGCGTCAAATTTACCGCGCAGTTTAGTTTACTTCTAAACCAAATGGTGCTTGAATGGTTTCGAGGCTATGGAGCGGTTACGCTGATATCAAGATCGCTCAAGCTACGTAAGGAGACTAAGATGGGTTTTCCTGGGGGATGCCAAGTACGACTAGGGGTGTAATTGATACGATGTAAGATTTTGTCGCTGTGACTTTGCGACAATCTTGTTGAACCCAATTCCTCCGTTGAATCTGGAAAAGAATTTGCCACAAAGTTCCCGAGATTGAAACGTCAACATAAATGTACACCTGCCAAAACTAAAGAACGTAAACAAAAAAAAAAAAAAAACAACCAAACTTGTCGCGACAAAAACTCTTGGCGGCAACCTTTCAACGTTCACTCGCAACGCCCGACAGGTGTCCACTCGATGGTAATTTCATCGTTACCTATTCCCGGGTCGATTTGCATATTCATGTCCAGGCCCATGTGTGTCCGTGCGCAAGCATAAATATGTAAACGATGTTTTTTGGTGTCTTTTTTCGTGAGTCTTCAGCAATCTTCCCCAATTCAATTTCAACATTAATTGCAAATGACAACATTCGCTTGAATAAATTTCCACTCTCGCGGCCATTCATCACGACAGCGCTTCATTGTAGCGAAATAATTATTAATCAGCAAATGCTAATTGTAAACGATAAATCCGTGAGTGAATATCGAAGCAGGAGACCCTCATAAATATTCGCCGAGACCTGGCTGGTTGGGTCGACGCACGTCGGCGTGCACACGTCCTAGCCGTACGCCGTGGTCGTACCGTGCAGGTGGGGTAGTGGTAGCGGTGTGTTCTAGGCGTGAAAGTATCTCTTACCGACATTCTCCAGCAGCACTGGATTACCATAATTGATGGCCAACTCAAGGACACGCATGTAATTGTCGTCACTCTGCTTAATCACTTTTAGATCGTTATCCTTTTCCATATTTTTAATCCACTTGTTGGCTTGAACTGAAACGAAAGAAAGACAGAGAGAGATAGAGAGAAGGAGAGAGAGAGAGAGAGAGAGAGAGGGGTGATAAATATGACAAACACTCTAAAAGGACACGTGGCTGACAGAAAAATTAAGCCGCCAGCGTTAAGTGATAAATAAATTAAAATTGAAATGAGTTGGGGGAGTGGCAGCGATGATTAAGGGTTGCTGTGGGGTTCAATGCGGATGCTTCCATCTGCGGCGGATACGTTGGGAAGCGACGCCGCGACCGTGGATGCAGGCTGGCAGTCTGGCACATCGTTTACACAGTGACAGATAAATATTGATTCAGCGTGGCCGAGGCAGGGGGCGATAGGCTCACGTTGGCCGCCAATATCGGAGCACCGATGCAACGAAGCGGCGCTGGCCTCTGGTCTGTGCTTGTAGATGTGAGTGGCCTTAATTTGACGGCTGAAAGAGGATTCGAATGATTGCTTTTTACGCTATTGACAGAGATTACTGTAAGCACTTGGCGAGTATTGTAATCAGTTTGGATGGCACATCCGCGGCTGTGGAGGCGAGATGTGTATGACGGCACGCGCGCATGTGTTTGCGGAGAGTGTGAATTGGCCAACAGTTGGCCAGGGATGGCTTGGAATCGCGTCCAGTTCACAAGTTAATGAAAGAGGTCTTCTAGTCAGATCGCATGGGAGTGTCAGAGATTACAGTCTCTCACATTTTCTTGGGAATGAAACTGGGCCATAGTCAACAAGTATCTTCGGAGAATTCGTACGAACTTCATCTTCTGTCGACCTGGAGCCTCGGTTTCAAGGACCCTCTAAGCTGAAGCATTGGTGATCGATGTGGCCAAGGCAGATTTTTGCCATCCGGACGACATCCACATCTCGGTTCTGACGTGCGGTTGAGTCCTCTCCTCCAGCCACCAAGAATCAGCTCCGCTGTTTGGCTTACCGCACAGCTTTCGGCTCCATATAGCAGGGCTGTCAAAATAAGAGTGTCGTAGAGCACGATTTTAGTCCTTCGAGTCCGGAGATTTGAGGCCAGTTAATTTGACAACCAGGGACCTTCATATTCCTTGCTTAAATGCGCAATAGTTGCGCCATAAGCCGCTGTGTGACTACCGGGTTTGCTGCATTGCACAGCCTGTAATCATCTAGTTTTAGTTCGCAATATGGTCAATTCAGCAGTGAAGCGAAACATAAAATGCCCCCGCGTGCCGAATGGATCCGCGCCCACCGCACATCGTGATGTCGGCCGACTAGATGAATCCCCATCAATCGCTTGCCACCGGAAAGGTGATTCAATGAATTCAAACGCAACTTACCTTGTGGATCAATCATCAGAGCATATCGGTTCGAATTCGCCACGATAATGGCATTCTCCACCGAGAAGTTGTCCGACGGAAGGCCGGCCAGCGACCAGGCCCGTATCTGCATCGGATTGCCGAGGGTGGCGGCCAATGAGAATTTCTCCGTGCACGGGATGTTCTTGCTGGTGCACAACGCATTCCAGTCGTTTATGATGCTCACGCGGTACTGTGGAAGAAATGATTGCATAACATTAGATACAAATATAATTTGCGCCTCAATTAGATTCCCTGCTCAGCGCAGCCGACTGGTCGTACGAATATGCAGGTTTTTCCCTTCCCCCGGCCATCTAATTACCGCCACGCAGACTGGCTCGCAATTGCAAACGCAAACGAAGCCAGAGACTGGCTCTATCGTGGTCCTTCGCGCGATGAAGACTGTCGGTGAGATGTGAGATGGTGATGATGACGAATGATTCCAGTGGGTGGTGTGTGGCCGGCAAACTAATTAGATCATTTGCGGCACGTTTGCTTTTCCTTAGTAAATGTTTGCATTAACCAGAAACGAGACTCGGTTGCCCCCCCACCCCACACACACGCGTGCTCTGACTGAGGCCTCTGGAATTTAATTTACTCACTAGGAGCTGCATACGTCGGGTCCAGTGAGCGGATGTGCCCAGCCGGCTGGAATGTTCTTCAGTTGAGTTATTGGCCATGGACAGCGGGATTTATTGGATAATTAGTCCGGGGATTTGTCGGCTGTTTTTTTGTTCCCGTTCGTTTTTCATTTGTTTTATGTGCATCGAGAGAAATCCTCGGGGTTTCTCCGCCCGTCTGCCCTGCTACTAGCGTGTGCAATTGAATCGCTGTGCGTGTGCGTGGGGCTCATTGTAAAGGATAATTGGGTACGTGTAATGTACGGGAAATCAGCAGCTCCCACATAGGCCAGTGGAAGGGGGCTGCATGCATAATGTAGGCACCACTGAGTGCTAGAGATTCTCAGAATTGGCTGATGAATGGCTGCGTTGAGAGACTGAGGGAAGAAACGCCATTTCATGCTTGAATTTAATCAACTGCTATTCCGAAGCAAATTTAAAGCCATACAGTGGGAACAAGTAGGGATGGGAAAGACTTTCAGCCACGAAATGAAATGCATTGGAATTTCCCTTGACATCTCCGAGTCCGCGTAATCTGCAACAACACACCATCACCCTCGTATCACATGTCACTGTGACAAATTTGTATTCAATTAGTCACTTAAATGTCACATAAAGTGACTAAGGGAGTACAAATTTGTCACTGTTACATGTGACACGACTATGAGAATAAGGGGCCATGTTACTACCCAAGGGTAGCCAAGATCGAACAAACAGGGGGAGCCAGACCAGAGCCGTCTAGGATGTGCAAGTTAAAAACGATCACACGACTGCTGCAACCGTCGAATACCCTCGGTCAGCACAAAACAAACATTTTCCAATGCACCACCTCCAAATGCACCGCCACACGAGTATCGGGTCACCACGGAACATCCACTGCCGACTGGTGTCTACGAATCAATCGCCGAAATCGTTGTCTCGGCAATCTGCACGCGGCAAACAAAGGTTTCGAGTTTAGTCTAAGAATGTGTGTTTTTTTTTGTTTAAAATCAAACCCGAATCACTTTTATTAACGTGCACAGCAACCACCGCAGAGCAACCCTCGGAAGGAAAGACCCACAGCGGTGGTTGCGACGAAAAGATGAAATCACCATCACAGCACGTACGCAGATCACACCCCATTTCATAGCGCGGTGGTTGCGACCAAGAAATAAGAATCACGATCACCAGAGCAAAGGAACACAGATGACACCCGATTCCATTGTGCGTTGGATAGCGGTGGTATACCAGGAATGAGGGCAAATACATTCTTCTCTGAGCTATTGAGAGTCCAACGACTGATATGGCTGGCTCATGTAGAGCGGATGGAAGCCAATGCTGCTGCCCGGAAAGTCCACGAATTCACGCCAGAGGGACGGCGCAGTAGAGGATGACCGCGGCTCAAGTGAAAAGGGACCTCAGCCAACTATGCACGCGAAACTGGGTGCAGCTAGCTAAAGATCGAGCTGCCTGAGGACGCTTGTTTGTTGAGGCCCAGACCCACCTCGGACTGTAGCGCCACCAAAAGTCAGTAAGAGTAAAGTAAGAGCTATTAACACTGGGGTCATTTGGAAACAAGAGCGATCAAATAAGGCGCTGAGTCCCATGATTTTAAGGCAGCCTTTACACTTGCATTTAGAGCATTTTTCACGCGGAACAAAAGAAGCCTTGGCTGACAAACTCTTTTCTGTCTGCCTATCTTAAGGCGGGAGACCAGATGCCATGTGGCAACTGTCAAAGCTACCAATGGCTTCCAGCTGTCAAACAAATATTCAGTAAGGTTTGCCACTTCACCACTCATCGGTGCACACAATTGGATTGGAGCGTCTATGGATATAGACGGTGCATTCGATAATGCAAATCATCTATCACTAAAAAATGCACTTGGTAGACAAATTTTAACTCTAAAATGGATGAACTTCATGCTAAAAGAACGGCATTTAACAGACACATCAGAGGTAGGTATCAAAACTATTAGAGGTTCCCCTCAGGCGGGTGTCTTATCCCCCACTTCTTTGGTCGATTCTAGTAGACAAACTTTTCTTAATTGCAATGGCTTCACTGCCATCGGATATGCAGACCATATAACCGTTATTATCAAAGGCAAACGCGAAGACATTATAAGGAATCTCATGCAAAATGTGCAAGTGTTGTTTGTTTGTGTGTGTTGTGTCTGTGCACAAGTTACGAGATTGTTCATTTTTTGAAACCCGGATACAGTGTGTGCCGGGCGATTATTTCCGTTAACACTTTTCCAAGGCACTTCAACAGCATTCGAAGGGAGGTTTCAGTTCTGGCAAGTTTCTTGGAACTGGTGTGATGAAGAAGGACTCTCCATTAATCCCACCAAAACCAATATAATTCGATTCACTAAAAGAAGGACAAACAAACTTCAAACCATCCTGGAATGCTCACATCAACAAAACATACCCAAAGGCCATTACAGACCCCTGGTCCCTAAAACAGCTCGTAGGCAAGTCATGGGTTCTTAAACCAAAAATGAAAAGCAATCATGCTGAATGGAGCGGCTGTATGGCAGATAAAATGTGAACAGAAGGGCGCCAAAGACAAGCTTAACAAAGCACAAAGGCTAGCGTGTGTCTGTGGAACCGGGGTGTTTAGAACAACGCCGAGAGGAGGGATGAAAGCTGGTAGAAAAAACGTGACAAAACACAAAGGCTAGTGTGTGTCTGTGAAAACGACGCCGACAGGAGGGATGGCAGCAATACTGAACATCCCCCAGCTACATTATGCCATCCAGGCTGAAGCTGCAAAGCAAGCCTTAACCTTACATCTAGCTATTCTTAAAAGAGTGGACAAAGACTGGCTATGAAGTACTGTTACCGTGTAGAGAGTAATGGAGCAGCAACCCCTCTTGGATGAAGGATGCCACCCAAACATGTTACACAGAAGGGGTGAAATCCGAAAACAAGGTAGGTGCCGGTGTGATGCGACCAAGATGGAGCCAACGCATTCATCTCAGGCTGAATTGCTTACAATAAATGAGACAGCACATCGCATCAGCGAGAGAAAACCCAAAAACATCAAAATATATATATTCTCAGGCAGCCAAGCGGTGTTTAAGGCACTAAAGAGCCACACATTGGACTCTAAGGTTGTCTGGGAATGTCACGCCGGCAGAAAATAACAGATGATTTGGGTGCCAGGGCATATGAACCATGAAGATTATGACAAGGATGATATGCATGCCAAAGGAGGGGCTCAGGTACCCTTTATTCAACACTACAAGTGGGCCATTAAACAAATGTACCAGTTTTGGACCAGGAGGACCAGGGAGTGCTTAATGCCCTCCAGGGAGTCAGGAGGTCATTAAGCACTCAAGAATGTTCATGGAACAAAATTGCAATCCCAAACGGGTCAAAGAAGCTCTAGAACTTAACAAGGCTGACCTAAGAGTGCTGCGTGCAGCACTAACTGGACACGGAGCAGGTAATTAACATCTTCACAAAATGGGCCTCACCAGTACAGAAATCTGTAGACACTGTGGCCAGGCGAAAGAAACTATGGAACACATACTAATCGACTGCCCATGCCTTGCCCGAGGAAGATAAAGGGTGATTTTTTAAAAGCTATAGAAATGTTTTTCAAAAAAAAAAAAAACACATAAAATTCAGAAATATGCATGAAATCTTTATTTGAATCGATAGTACGGTCCATATAATTTAATGTTTGAAGATTATTTCATGCAAATGTTGACCTTGACTGCGCCTCAAATGGTCCATCCGCTTAGTCCAATTTTGGCATACTCTTTCCAACATTTCGGCCGGTATCCCAAGAATAAATGATTCAATGTTGTGTTCCAATGCGTCAATTGAAGCGGGCTTGTCTGTATAGACATGAGCTTTAACATAGCCCCACAAAAGTCTAAAGGCGTTAAATCGCACGATCTAGGCGGCCAATTGACCGGTCCCGAACGTGAAATAAAATGTTCACCGAACTCGCCTCTCAATAAGTCCATCGTTGCGCGTGCTGTGTGGCATGTGGCACCGTCTTGTTGAAACCACATGTCATGCAAGTCAAGCTCTTGCATTTTGGGCAAAAAAAAGTTGGATTACGTTACGATTCGCATCATCTTTGAAGAAGTACGGTCCAATGATGCCACCAGCCCATAAAACGCACCAAACTGCGACTTTTCCTGGATGCATTGGTAGCTCTTGCAATGCAATAAAAATAGAAAAGCAGAACATCCATAACTGGGAAATACTTCCAAGAAATTTTCAAATTTCTGAAGGCAGCACCTAAATCCGAGACCAAATATCTTTCTATTCTCGCATTACTAGGGTCTTGTTCCGACACGCTCCAAGTTCTTCAATTCAATTGAATTCAATCGACCCACGTTTATCGAATACGCGGAAATTATCAAAAAAATAGATCGAAATTCCAGCTCAGTTGCAAGTGCTCAAGGTGAATGAGTACCGTCGTGAGATCGGTCGGCATCATGGCTTCAAACAATTCGTCGGCTGGCGTGACAGCGTGAGAACATTCTTTTGGATCAGAATCCACCAACCGGACATTGGTGTGAAAAAACAAGCACTGGCGCAGAGTTGGCGAGTGCAGGACAAGACCCTAAAAAGGTGCTGACACAACAAAAGTGCATATTATCGGAGTGAACGCAATGGCAATTGCAATGCGGCTTCATCGGACCTTATTTCTTCGAAATGGACCAGCATACACCGTTATCGTCAATGGTCTTAGCTATAGGGCGATGTTTCCCGGCTTTCTCTAGCCAGTGCTCCTCAACATCATGTCCGTGTATACAAGCGAGCATACAAGCCATACAAGCATTGTGTCGCAGTTGTGAAAAGGCAGTTTTGTCCACTGGGTCAGCACATTATTAGCCGCCACGACAATGCAACTTGACACCACTCGATTACCTTCTCCGTACCTACGCCAGAATATGCTAACTAGCCGAACACTTTTGACGAGGTCATCAAATATTCCACTTTTGCGTCAAGTCATCAAAAATTGGGCCGGCAGCTTGAAGAATTGTCAGCCAAACCGAGCCGTTTCACTGATGTGCTATTCCCTTCATAAGAGCATTAACGAAGCTTCAAAATACGATAAAATCTATTTCAGACCTCACATCGATGTTATTTTCTTCAGATGAATTTTTATCTAGTCGAGTTTGGAAGTTCGAACAGCTTTTCGTTCTCTGACTGGAGCGATGTGGAGCTGTGAATTATGAAAGTTGTTCGGGTTGAACCAAACATCCTGCGTAGACACGTCACGGTGGCAGATGTTGATATCGAGTTTTTTCTTCCTACTGAAGGAGTGGATGGTTAAGTTTAAAAACAGTTGGTTAAGTGTCTGCCCTTGGTTAGTGGGGTCCCCGGTTCGAATTCCAGTGAAAGCAAGGTTAATTATTTTTTATCTGGTTTTCAAACTTGGGCCAGTCACCATTTGCCGTTGGGATCAAATCAACGGCGCTATAACTGGAGTGGTCGATCGGTGGCAGTAGTCTGACTGTGGGTATCACGATGGATCTGATACACACACAAATTCACTGGCAGCCTCCTTCCCTACCCATCTTTTTGGGTCCTTGCACATTTAATCATTTACATCGTTGCACTTGTTAAGCAATTTATTGCCTATTGCAATTAGTTTGAATGGGTAAGCAGTTGTTTAAGATTCGAACCGACTGACGCAGGATGTGGGATGTAAACTGCAGGCTCAGTAATTACATTAGTCAACTCCAACCCACCACAACCAACTTGACTCCACTCCTGTGAGTCCTCTAACAGCAGCAATTTACACAGCACTCCACGATCACATATTTTTTTATTTATTTCATTTATTCCGTGGTAAATGCGAGTTGAACATAATAACAGCTCTTGTTCGAAGTGGAGAGTGAGGAGCTCAGTGCTCAAGTTAAATGTTATCCTGTTTTGTTGGCCAGCTTCGAACACAAAAAGCAAATTACTCTTGCAGTGTAATTTCAGTTTCAACTGAAGGTGCACGCATATCGAAATCCGTCGGTAAACAGTATCAGTTATGGGGTTCAATATTTGAATTATTTTTTATTTTAACAATTTTATTTTTTACCTTTGATTTGGACGCATGGAGAGTGCAGACTGCCGAGCACGAGGGCAGGGTAAATATGGCCACAAAGTGAATAACAGTTACAGGCTCAATGAAGTGAGCGATATTATTGAAGTAGGACACTTTTGGCAGGTGGAAGGTCAGAGGAATGGTTGAGTATTTGCCTAGGATGGGCAGCTGTTTGTGGGGCGGTAACATAGTCTGCTTGCCCTCGATATTATATGGAAAAAGCCGACTCTGTCGAAGATTTTATATTGTGCCATTTATGTGTGTGGAACTTTTCCATTGGTTGCTTGTTACGAGGTTGGTGTGAAACATGGCCATTCATCGCTCTAACCTCCATATGTGGAGTACCCAATTGTATGGTCAATTGAGTTAAAAACTTTCGACGTATGTCGCTTTGCTTTGCATTGGCGGTAAATGGTTGTACATAATAAACGAGCAATATCCAATATATTGTAAAACATAGCCAATGGCCATCGATTGGTTCGACATTTGCAGGAATGTAGGGAAAGGGATTGATCCATGGTGTCAACTTATTCGCATTATAGTCGAAAATTTGCCTCGGTCTTAGGGAAGTATTTTTTTTTTGTCCTTAGCGCGGGTATAATGTTCCGTTTGTTAGAGTTTTGTCAGAGTGAACAGTCCCCACACTGGCGAGTCCAACTTAACGCATCAGTCGGTTTTTCTCAATCAGTTAATTTTTTCGACAAAAACTACAAATAAAATGTTCTTTAACACTTTTTCGGAAATTAGTATTTTACAAGAATGTACCGAATTGGACAGCACAGTTTTCATAACTGCACAGATTGTTTTTTCAATTCAAATGTCGAATTTGAAAACTGCAAGCGGAATAATCTCAAAGTTGTAAGAGCAATTATTTTTTGCATATATTGGGTCGATGACTTAATTATTAAGAATTATAAGTTTATTTAAGAAAAACATGTACAATTGTATTATTAAAAGTAATGCCCATCTGAAGCTATGACTTTTCCCCAGCTTTCTGGCAATTTGTGGATCCCATCCCAGAAGAACTGCACCGGCTTGGCAGCCAAAAATGCATCAAGCCAATTTTTGATGTGAACCGTATTTCAGCGAGGGCGTTCTGCATCGACCCGAAAAAATGGTCTTCAGAGGGGGGAAGGTCTGGGCTATAAGGCGGGTGGGGTAAAACTTCCCATCCACTGTTTTCCAAATAGTTCTTAACCGGATTAGCAACGTGGTGCCGAGCGTTGTCATAATGGAAAATGATTGCCTCGGGTCTGGTCGCATATTCCGGCCGTTTTTCGGCTACTGCTCTCTTCAAATGGCTGGGAATAATTGTGTTCAGTAGCGTTGTCCATTGATGGTTTCATCCGGTTTTAGAAGCTCATAATACAGCACACCCTTCTGGACCCACAAATACAGAGCATTACCTTCGCGCCATGGATATTCCGCTTTGTCGTTGATTTGGATGGTTGGCCAAGCCTACCACTTTTGGCACTTCGCTCAGCTAGCGCATATTCACCATAAACTTCCACCAAAATACGATGACTTTCGGCAGCAGTTTTCCGCGTGTTAAAGTAATGAAGAAGAACTCCCCGCAAAAGCAGTTTTTCAGGCACAAAGTTCGACATATTTGAGTGAAAAATTATTTTTGTTTTTCACGCTTCAAATGAATGACATACACTGAAATGACGTACAAATAGAGTAGCTTTCTAACGCATGATCCAACGGAATAATACAAGTTACGCCATCGCTTAGCAATTTTATTTCATCTTTAGCACGAATTAAGTTATAGACCCATTATAATTTTAAAAACACTGCTAAAAAGCCTGCTTGGGATTTTAGTACCATATTTTAAAAAATTCGGTCAAACGAGAATATAGTTGGAGGCAATATTTGTAGTTGAGCTATTAATATATTTTTCGATTGTATTTAAAGTTAGAACTGACTTAAATTATTTTCACTTATTTGAATTGAATTTGTTAAAATTTATGTTTCTTTTTTTTTTGTTTCTTTGATGAATTAAAAAATATTTTCCTTGTTCTCTGTATTTTCACTTGAGATTTTTGAAGGCGTCCTTTTTTCGTGCTCGTGGATCTGGTCGCCCTACACATTCGTAAATTGGATTGGAATTGAATGGGAAATAAAACGAATCCAATTTTTCGGTGCTAAATGAATGGTGATTGCATTCTTTTTTAGAAGTCAAAAATTAAGTCAATGGTTGTAATCATTAAAGTGCATGAATGCTTTTCAATGCAATCATTTGCATTCTTTTACAACTCTGCATCATCATCATCGACATCGATCTGGTTGCCCGCTTCAAAACTGAATCACTTTTTTCACACTCTGACAAATAAACCCTAAAAAAATGCAACTGAAACCGCAAACAACAAAGTAATAATTATCACCAAAATAAGCACAAGAAAAAAATTGATAAGTTATGATTCACACAGTTGTAATTTTATACTCTTAGCAGACACTTCATACAGTACACACTACAAACGAAATCGAACGCGTTTACTCAGGGCTTACTCAGCTTTTTTTTTGCACGAACTGGGCCCGGAACTTATCGGATATCGTTTTTGCAATCCTCAGTTGGTTTCGGTCCTCTTGTAAAAAAGAAAGTGATATACAATAAAAGCCCGTTAATTCGGAATGTTTGGG
Organism: Eristalis tenax; assembly: GCA_905231855.2. Classification (NCBI taxonomy): domain Eukaryota; kingdom Metazoa; phylum Arthropoda; class Insecta; order Diptera; family Syrphidae; genus Eristalis; species Eristalis tenax. The sequence goes on from HG993126.1 coordinate 24,261,168, forward strand.
GGGAAGGTCAGGCCGAATATACGAATTTTCCGAATTAGTGAGAGTTTTTTGTATGCACTTAAAAGGCAGTCCCAATGATGAAAGTGTGCAAGTAGAAGAGAAATTATTTTGCTAACACAGAAGACTTTTAAATGTGAACTGCCGGGAGTCCCGGAATACAATTTTTGTGTGGTTTTTCCGACTTCAAATGTGCATTGCCGAGACTACCCCAATACGAATTTTGAAGATTCCGCTGTCAATCATTGCGTTTTTTATTATTTTTGCTATTTTAATTTAATGTTTATATAAAAGATTGAAAAACGGAAAAGTGTCTGTAACCCGGAATAAAATTTTTTCGAATTAACGAGTTTTCTGAATTAAAGGATTCCAAATAAAGGAACTCTCACTGTGTGTTCAAACTCAAATAGGCCTGGAATATGATTAGGGCCAAGAAACAATGAAAAAATCAAGACATGATTAGGGCCAAGAAACAATGAAAAAATCAAGACATGAGTATACCCAGAGGAATGTTCTGAACTCGAAACAAGGAACTTTGAGATGGAAGGTGGCACTATCGTCACGTCGTGGTAACTTCAGGTCATCTACGTGTGTGACTGGTTATATTTGTAGGCTACGCCCGGAAGAAGGTGATTATTGATGCGATTTATTGGCTGCTTGGAGTTACAATGAGTACCTGACAGCTCACTTGAAATCCGTGACATGTGCCAAATTCAGACATGTCCACTTAGCATTGCATTTCATCAAAGAACGATGGCAAGTACGAAATTTCGTACTCATTTTACACCACTGTTCATTAGGTCATCTGCCCGTATGCGTACAGTGCGTAGAGAGGAAAATATTGCTGCTGTCCGTCAGCGTTAAGGAAGATCGTATTTTGTCTAATATAACCGAGGAAGTAACGCCCGCTAAAAGTAAACGATTTCGAATTTTGTTTTTTGTTCAAAATGTGGTCTCAGCAAGACCGTCAATGACGCCAGCTAAAATTAAACGAATTTTCTTTTTTGTCCAAAATGAGCGAGCTAAACCTGGTCGACATGTGGACCAACTGAGGGACCACCTGAGAAATGATATCGGTGAAGAATTTACAATGATTTAGATCGTGTCTACATCAGCAAGCCTTGAAAGGCAACATTTCAAGTGTTACTAGGCCGCCCATACACAGCGCATGTGTAACGAGTGTGCCGGAAAGTCTTCATTCAACTTCGACTAAAAATGACAAGCGTTATGGGCAGTGCGAGTGATACTGTGATATGTGCACCAACAACGATCTGATTATGTGTGTTTTGTGCATGTATGTGTCATGAATTAATTGTACACTTGTCGACCCAGGTCATAGCTTAGAAAGCGGAGAAATTAAAAATTCCTTAATGCCATTGTACACTATTATAGCTCGCAAGTCTCTTACGTCGACACAAGTGTGCTGTATATGGGTCGCTTTAACAAGGTAATAAGTACGTTCGAAAAAGTGACTCAAGATTGGACTCTCGGAATAGACCACATAGTCATGATCAACATTTGCAGGAAGTAACTTTTAAAAGTAAATGGCAGGCATTGGTTAATCAACCGAAATCCGACTTGTGTATACTTTTTTAATTTTCCTGTGTTTCGCTTGCAAATTGACAAACAAACAACCCTTTATTTCGTGTCAAGGTGTACTGCCCTGGAAGAAAAGAGATTCTCGGTCATTATTAGGTGCTCGTGTACCAAGCAATTGAGAACAGAGAAATGACAGGTGGTACGTGCGGTGGCTCGATTCGTTGAAGTAGAGTTCCGCGGAAGTGCGCTGGCTCCTACACTAAACTGCATCCACTATACGATTAAGTACGAAATATCTTTTACATTCTCGTCATCCAGGATCTCCATTGGCTGACAGTGCTTTGAGGGATCATTTCTCAAACACTTTTGTATGATGACATAAATCCCCCCCACTCAGAGATCTACATGAGATTTACTCGAGAGGTTGCTGGGGAAGTTATGTCCAAGTCCAGCGTACTGTAGCAAATCCGACTGAAGCATCGGTTGATTTACAACCGCGTTCACAAAGTCCTTTTCAGAGTCCGGCAGCGCCCACAGACCCGGCAAAGGGGGCTCCATGCATCACGTAAGCTCCACTGAGTGCTCGAGATTCTCAGAATCGGCTGATGAGTGCCTGCGCTGAAACACTGACACAAGAAACATCCTTTCATGTTTCCTGGGATTAGTCAACGACTGTTGGGAAACAAATTTAAAACCATAAATGAGACCAGATATGGAGCGAAAAATCTACGAAAAGAGCGGCCATCACTTCTTTTTCTGCAAAAGAACTGAAACCTACACACCTACAGCTGCACTAGATAAAAAACGAAAAGCTCGAAAGAATGAGTGTCATTCGCTGGTTAGTTCGAAGCTGCTTAGATATCGCTGCTCATCACATCAAACTATGAACAAACAGTTTACGGGTTAGGTACACGAAACCGTGATTCCCAAACACAAAAACCGAAATAAGGCCAAATTTGATTTGGGAATAAGGCAAAAAAGAAGGTCTGGTGTATGCTGGGGGTATGAGCTGGATGTTTACCCTTTTTCCGCACTCTTTAACCTGCCCACGCGACTTCGTCGCTCCCGTAAGGGTATGTCAACGACTGTCGGACAGGCGACTGCAGCTAAAGTTTAATGATGTTTATTCTGAGGTATTGAATTATGGATTTATGGCCTGTGGACTTATGGCTTGTGGACTTATGGCCTTTGGACATATAACCCTGCACCGGAAATGTCGTGTTTGGGGATCAGGGGATTTTGGATTTGGGGATTTTGTACTTGGAGATTATAAAATCGTGTATTTTTAGAATGGTGGGGATTTTGAGGTTTTTGCTTACCTAATTTTTTTAGGGTAGCGTATTTCCTCTTCAAGCCCCCTTAGCTACGACCCTGTGAGTGAGAGCCTTCGGTTAACTCTATAGACTAGGTGAGCCTTTGCCATAAGGTTGCTTTTTCTTATGGAGGCAAACATGTTTCGTCGGATTGCAGTAGTTTGCCTAGCCAAAAGGAACCGCCGCACATATAAATCGCAGATCTTCCAGGCAATCTAGAGGAAGACTCATTTGCAAGCCACGACAGGTACACATTGGGCAATGACCACTTTTAAGACCGCCTATTTGTTCGCACGATGTGATGGGTCGTAATCATTTATTAATTAATTATTGGGCATATAACTTTATTCGTGCGTTTTTTTTTCGTCTGGTAGCAAATTCTGGGCGTTTTTCGGCTACTGGTCTCTTCAAACGGACTAACAGCGTTGCTCACTGATGGTTTCACCCGGTCTTACAGCACACCCTTCTGATCCCACCAAATACAGGGCATTACCTTAGCGCCGGCTTTGCCGTTGATTTGGCTGGTTGGCCGGGTTTGACATGTGATTTTTTGCCCTTGGGTTGTCCTAATGGATGCAGTTTTCATCACCAGTAACAATCCGATGCAAAAATTACTTCCTTTTGTGGCGTCGTGTGTCGTGTCCACGCAAAAACTCTTTTTAGGCACAAAGTTCGACATATTTGGGTGGAGAAAAAATTATTGTTGTTTACGCTTCAAATGAATGACATAAGACTGAATTGACGTACAATGACTGTAGCTTTCCAACGCATGTTCCAATGGAACAATCAACGTTTATTTAAGAAAAACAAAAAAGCACAAATTAAGTTAAAGACCCAATCCTTGCTAATTACTCTCATAACTAATTGTAATTGAAATCGAATTTAAATTTCCCCTCACTGGTCACATCTTACGTTGACAACCAATCTGTCTACAAAGTCTCCGAAAGCACCGAATGTAGAACATTCGCCGTTCGTCGCCGTCTACTTAAAGTACAGAAAAACCGACAAATATCCAGCGGCAAATATAACCACTGCCATGTTCGACTGAAAAATTTAACAAATCACCCACACCTGGAACGCTGCCTATGGCCGCCACGGCGCTCGCGTCTTCGTCATCGCCATGCAATATTGGTTTCATATCAAAGTCAATTTCGAGCCCACTCCCAATTATTATCATTCCGATACCAATTGATGTGCATCATCAATGGAATGCCAGCCAGCCCGGGCACACGCCGCCGCCGCTCTGACAAACAGACGCGACACGGCAACAACACCCAACTGGCACGAGGAAAGGTGGAAAAAACATCATCTCTCACATTGATTTATGTTATGTCGAAATTAATTTCCAGTCGATTGAAGCAAACGAAAAATACCGCATCAGCGGCACCGGCCCCAACTCCAGCTGAGGTGTCGTAAGCCTACCACGGTCCGCCATCAACCATCCGCCAAAACGAAAAACCAAACCAAGCAAATGGAAAAAAGGGGGGAGATGAAGAAGCGACATCATGGATACGCGTCGCAGAAATCCAATCAATTTCGCGGATTTTATTTGCTTACCTCAGTCGGGAAAAATCCCAAATACGCGATGCAGCCGGCGGCCAGGAGCACATCACCGACAATATTGCGAATTGATTCATGCAAACGACTTGCCGTTTCCGACCAGCGGGTCTTCTCGCCGCCCAGTCCGCCGAGTAGCTTTTCCGCCCTGAAAGTGTATCGTGTGTGAGAATGCGACTGTGGGAGGCAGAGGCTGGGGGAGACACTTGCCTGTTCAGACGCTTCTCGCAGTTGTCGATGTCGTCCTCGAGACGCTTCTTCTCGCGCGACTTCTCCGCGAAGAAGTCGTTCAGCTTCTGCAACTTGTCGAGGATCAGTTGGAGTTCGGCACGCTTGGCGTTCAACTTCTCCATTTGTGAGCTCAGCTCCTCTTCGGCCTCGGCGAGGGCCAGCTTCTTTGGCGCGACGATCTTCACCACCTTGTCGTAGACGTCCATCGCACGCACCCAGTGACAGAGGCCCTCGCAGGCGGTCGAGGCGCTCTTGATCTTCTCCGGAATGAAGTCTCGGTCGGAGATGTACCTGAAAGGAGTCAGAAGGAGAGACGGAATTTTGAAAGCCCGCGGGGACTTACTTGTCTCGAATTTTCTTTATGATCGCCGGCGGAATGTTGTCCTTGTCGAATGACTTCAGATTCTCCAGGAATTTCATGTCGCTGAGCATTTTCTGCGAGGGTCCCCAGTAGTCCTCGACCATGCGTCCACCTGAAAGCGGGCCAATTCAGTCACACTCCCTCATCGCCCGCATTGCTGAACTCACTTGGATCGGGCTTCTTGTCGGGCTTGATGCCCTTCAGGACGCACACAGCCTCCAGGACCAGCTTCACGCCGTACGGTGGATTTTTCATGGACTTCACCAGCACGATGTCGGACGGCTTGAGAGTGTTCAAGGCGTCGATGGCGGCCTCCATTGCAGGGATGGCCTCCTGCAGGTCGCTCTCGCAGTCGTCCTTGATGGCTTGGGCTGCGGCTGCTGCCTCATTCGCCGCTGCCTCGTCCGCTCCCACGATTTCCTTCTTCTTCTCGGCCTCGGCCGTTTCGCGCTCAATGTTCACCATGATCCTCTCGGTCTCCTCGGAGAGGACCTTCAGCTTCGGCTGCAAGTCGTACAGCTCGATCTGCATTTCCCCAACCTGGCCTGCGGCGAAGTCGAGCTTCTCCAGACCAACTGTGTACCTGTCCGACGAAAGATGCGATCTAAATGACGGACCGAGTGGTGAGTCAGTGCCAGAGCTTACCTGTCCCGCAGGCGGGTAATTTCGCTTAACTTCCGCGTGTAAAATATCCTGAACGCCTTCAGCAGCTCCAGATAGGACGTCGGCGTCACATAGTTGCGACGGCCAAGCTCCCGGAAGCACCTACAATGGGAACATGGGAAGGCAATCGGATATTTCATGTGTGTACTGCACTCACTTCTCACTGGCGTCCACGATGGAGACGTTGAAGTAGATCACCATCTGGACGAGGCTGTCGTCCTGCTCCGACAAGACTACCTGCTTCACGAGACTCTCCTGGCTGCCACGCGGCGTCGCAGCCTGGTCCGGCTCCGCTGCGTCCTCCTCGCTCTTATTCAGATTCATCGAGCTGATGAAGTATTCCGCCACACGCACCAACGCGTCCATCGGCCACGCCATATACCTTCCGAGCGGACAGAGGTCAGGAAAACATGTGTGAATCTGAGACAAACTCACCAGTCAATCGTGCAGCAGTTGATGAGCGAGGGGTACATCCGCAGGCGTTCCTTGAAGGAGTCCCCGATGGGCGAGAAGGCCAATGCCAGGTGCAGTGTCTCACGTACTCGCTCGATGAAGTAATTGTACATCTCCACCGGTGACGGCTCAATGTCCCGACTCTGGTGGAGGAGGGAATCAGTCGTGGCCACATCGGTGATTCGTCGTCCTTACCATTTGCTTTGCCATTGTTGTCATATTTTCCATGATTGTCGCCTTCTCCTCGGACTGGTACAGGTTCGGCAGGTCGCCGGTGTTCAGGATGCCGTTGATGTCCTCCACGTAGCCCTCGTCCACCGCCTGCAGATGCAGATGATTTCACTTAGTCGCTAGTGGTGTTCAGTATGCAAAATCGATTTCAACTAATTGACCAGACACACACGAGAGCATGCATGCGGAGGTGGGTGGGTGTGTCGGACGTTGGAATGGCGGTCTAGGACTTAAGAGCTATTTAATTAAATTACACGAGAGTGCGACGCCCTTCCGGTGCCGATGCGCACAGATCCCCCGGCTGTGGGAAAAGGTGAGTGTGGCCAGCAATTTCGATTACCACTTGTGAATTTAATTCAACAGACATGTGATGTGATGATGGGGAGTAATTGAGATTAAAAGATACTCTGTATCTACCGGCGTGGGGGAAGGGAGAAGATCTTACCGAAATCAATTCTGACAAGAGCTTTGTTCACAGTCCTCCAGGCAGACGAGCCGAACAGATGAAAGGGCAGTCTTTGTTGCTGGTCCGTTGGGTGGGGGCAAGTTTGATTGGATTCTGAGGGAGCGCTCGGGTGTGGGTGGACTGCTTCGGTGAATAATTATGGAGAGCCTCTCGGACATGTTTATCTCTCATATCTTTACATGGGGTTTTGCGAAGCATCGTCCTTTTTAATCATGCAAAGTTGAGGAATCGGCTTTAGGGCTGGCGCTGTCATCGTGTCCCTTGGGGGATAGTTTGTTTCTTTTGTTGGATGAATCCTTGCTGACCTCCATGCGGGTGGGGAAATTAGCCTTGAATGGCTTATAAGTGGTCAACGATACAATGTTGATGGCAACTCTTGATTGGAGTTAGTTGGCTCATATCTTTCGCTTATCTGAATGGTCAAAGAATGGTTTCGGGTCAGTCTATAGACCGATGAGGGCAGGTATCTGCAAGCGCCTCAGATAACGGGTGTTTCATGCAGACTTGTTGTTTTCTCAATAGGCTTTATTTTAAAGACCGCACCTACTTGGTCTCAAGGCGATGCGCTGTTCTTATTCAGCATTGTTTGACAAGTCATCGTGGAAATTCTCATACTTCAACAAGGTGTCTACATTATTCAGCTGCATTCCGAACATCAGTGTTAATTGGAAACTGTTTTTCGTGCACTTCGAGCAAAATATCCGTCAGCAAGTATCCCAGTCCGTTATTGCTTGGATGTTAAGCGGCTGAATAGACCTCATCCACTCCAAATAAGACCCAAGCTTTGCAAGCCAACATTACTCGCTTAGTTGTGCAAAAACGAAGTGATCGAAAATTGAACTCTTGCCATGCGCTGTTCCTATGTGCTCAAGAGGCAATTGAGCACGAGAGCCATCCCTTGAAGGGCCATGCTGACTTTATATAAGACCTTGATCATCCCGGTCTTGACACGGAGGCATGGGCAATCTCAAAAGCGGATGAGGAAGTGCTTGGTCTCGTCGGGGGAAAAGTTCTGCGTGCGATATTTGGTCCTGTTTGAAGGTCTTTAGAGAAGAATATTTAACCATGAGCCTAGTGAGACGTCTACAGATGCAACGTCTAAGGTGGCTGGGCCATGTAGAGCAACTCAGCTCCGGCCCGAAAAGTCTTCGACTCCGAACCTGTGGCACAACGGAACACGTGACGGCGTGATTTGGAAAAGGACCTCAGCCAACTTGGCGTGTGACAGAGTTCGTGCTAGTTGGAGAGGCTTGTTGGCTGAGGCCCAGGTTCACCCCGGATTGTAGCGCCAAATTAAGAAGAAGAAGTTGGCAAAATTCGGAACACTCATCCTTTGATCATGAATTCATTCCCCTCGTGAGCGGAATTACAAATTGTTAGATTCGAGAAGACGCTTTCCGAACAGTTTTCGGTCAAAAAAGACTCAATCCCGAACAGGGCACTAAGGATGGCAGACCTGTAGTCTTAAGTGGGGCGGAAAAAAGTCCAACGGTGGAGGAAGTCATTTTGGTGATTGAATGGCTAAAAGTTGGCAAATCCGCCGGTGTGTATGAAATCCGGCCAGAAATGTTTAAGGCAATGGGTAAACGGGAACGTGGTGAGACACCTCGCAAACTGGGGTGATTGTCCCACTTTTCAAAAAGTGAGACAAAAGAGATTGCTCCAACTAAAGTCTTTTAAGTCTACAGCCTTTTAAGTCTTTTAATCTCCCCTTTTAAGTCTCCCGGAGAAAGTCTACGCTAAGGTGTTGGAAGCGCGTCGAGCCCAGGATGGTCGAGCCCAGGATGGGGGATGAACGCACTGGCTTTCGTCCCGGTAGAAGTACAACCGACCAGCTTTCACTCCAAGAATGGTTCTTGAGAAGGTTTGGGAGTATACCAAGCCCATCTTGCCCATCCGTTGTTTTGTGGATTTGGAAAAGGCATACTTCTGCCTTCCTCCAGGTAAACTCTGGCATGTGCTGATGTTGGGATGAAGGTCAACGTGGACAAGTCGGAGGTTATGGTCATCTCCAGTACGCCTGTTCAATGCACTCTACAGGTTAGTGGAGTCCCATTGAAGCAGGTGGAGAAGTTTAAGTACCTCGGGGTCTTTTTCACGAGTGATAGAAGGAGTAATGCTGAGCTTTCCTGTAGGTTTGGTCAAGCTGGGTCAATTTCGAAACAGCTTAATCGACTTGTAATCAGGAATGCCGAGCTTGGTTTCAAAGCCAAGTTAGCGGTTTTCAACTCAGTCTTTGTTCCAACTCTCACCTATGGTCATGAAATTTGGGCAATGACCAAAAGACTAAGATCGCGAATACAAGCTGCTGAGATGAGGTTTCTCAGTGCTGTTGTGGGAACTACTTGCCGGGACAGGCTGAGAAACACGGCGAGAGGGACTCAACATTGGGGAGCTGCTTCTTCGAACGGAGAGGGCTATGCTTCGGTGGCTTGGTCCCCGTCATCACGACTCCGAGGCGGGCGTTGAACGTGATTCAGGTAGGCGACGGCTTGGCAGACCCAGGACGAGATGGTTGCACCAATTCTAAAAACTCGCCTCATTAGGCTTGCAATAATTAGGTTCAGTATTGAGAGATAACTTCTAGACTTGGGGGATATAGTAGATCAAAACTATTTCCTCTAGGCAGAAAAGATCCCAAGTGTTGTGTTATCAGACAGAAAAACTTCAATGCCAACAGCTTCTATTACTATTAGGTGAAAGGTAGGAAGTTGGGTTTGTTGAATACCTTTACAATGGCAACACTACATATACTTGTGTGTTGTCTGTCCAAGCGACAATAAGATAAAGTTCAGATAATACAAAGTTTGATCTGTTTTAAGCCTTGTTTCTGTGACAGGGATGCTGCAGTTTCCACCAAAGACTCTAGAAATAGTCTAAGTGGACAGATTTCGATCAAGACAGTGCGGCCTTAATTTAGGCCAAATATTCGGCTCAAAATTCGTTTCTCAGGCCCTAGATCAATGAAGAAGTTGGAGGGCATGGTGATATGACAAAAAACTTGCAATACTCCAAACTTTTTGATTTAGGCCAAATATTCGGCCTAAATTTCGATTATCGAGCCCTAGATTAATGAAGAAGTTGGAGGGCATGGTGATACGACAAAAAACTCGAAAGACCAAGCTTTTCTTGGTCCAAGCTTACAAAATGTAAACCGTGGTGATATTGGTCAGCATTTTGTTGCAAATTTGGTACAAGATGTCGCTTATCTGCAAGCTTGTGAGCTTCAAAGTGACTTCGGATGTGGAAAGGGACATTCATTCATGCATCCTTCGTAAATGCATTTGAATTGCGTCGAATAGTGTGGTACATGATCAAAAATTCACACACACCTGTGGGACCTCAGTTGTGATCTCAGTTTACGACCGACTGCCTTCCACTTCTGCCCTCTTCTCAACCCTCCACAAACTGCAGCCCATATGGAAATTCTAAGAAAAACAAAATGTTCGCAATTTACCTGAGAATCAGAAAACAAAAAGACCGTGTGATTTGTGTTGAATCCGGCTGTCATGAGAATCTTCTTGATGTCATCCCGCCAGTCGTTCAGGCTGTATGTCTTTGTAACCTGCACAGTCATCAGTCGCGCGTCGGCAATGTGTGCCGCCAATTTAGCCGAGCTCCTTCGACCCGAACCGCCCATGCCGACCATCAGAATGTTTCCCCGTGGCATCTGCAAAACCCTCGACACCCTGCCAGCGGCAAACAAACATCAGGCTAGCACTCGAAACTCACAGTTCTCACCTGGAAATGTGCTCGATGGCAAAGCGGAACAGCACCAGGTCCATGGGCGCACTCGAGAACGAGTTGTAGTCCTTCAGGTAGTAGTTCATGATCTTCTCCAGCTTGTCGAAGCCCTCCACCTCGTCGTAGTACTTCGGTTCCGCGTCGGGGAACATGTAGTTCCCGAAGAACAGACTTCTGAGATCGTTGTCCGTCACCTTGGCGTTTTGCTCGATCCGGCCGCCCATCGCTTGCTCGAGGGTGAAACGCAGGCAGGATTTGCATGTGCTGCGTGCCATGTCCAGCAGCAGCTCTCGGTCCGTCTGTTCGATCAGACTGTGGAGTGAATTGTTAGACTTGACCGGGCGAATGCATCTCAACCACTGATTACCGATCGTAGAACACTCTGTAGGTTTCGTGGACCCACAGGCGGGCCAACTTCTCAGGATCGGTCAAGAGCTTCGGTGGGACCAGGACAATGCCCGTGAAGACGCGAGTGATGTCCCGCAGCGAGAAGGTGTAATGCGACTTCGCCGGAGTCGGCAGGAACACTCCGATGGCCTGACGGTATATGTTGACCAATGCTTCCGCAAGACCCTGCAAAACGCATCCGAAGTCATTCACCTTCACAAAGAACACCCGCTTACCCTCGACAGCAGAGCCACCTTCTCTGGGTAGCCCTTGCCAAAGTGCCAATCGCCAATGGCCTGGAAAATTCTCGTGATGGTAGCATCTTCGAACGAGTCGACTGCCACCACGAACGTGTGCCGATAGAAGCGCGGGAAGATGAAGTTGCTCCCCCCGAGCACACCCATGGCGCCGATGAAGCCCTGAAATGAAGAGAAATGCTGATGAGCTTGGGACTTCCTGGGGACCGCATTGCAATTCCATTGTCTGTCGCGAAGGTCAAACATTTCAACTGAACCCATGGATTCCGAAAACGTCGCACGCGTAACAATGGCGAGCGAATTGCATATTCATCGTTGGACTTCATTAAGCGGCGCCTGATGTATTCGATGAATGCGCGATGGCGGGCAGTTCTTTTGCGACTTCCTCCTCTCTTACCATATCAATCAGTTCCAGTTTGGTGGTGTCGGCCAAGTCGGACCAGTAGCCGTGATCGAGCCATTGTCTGACCAGCTCAAGCGGTGGCTGTGAACCGTAGGTGTCTTTTGATGGCATGCCCACGTCATCGCAGAATACAAGGCACTGCAATGTAAACCATGTCAAATTGTGTGAATGGATGGAAGTGGGGACGGAAAACTTACCTTCTTGCCAAGTGGCGGCCCGTAGACGCCCTTGCGCCGTCTGTCTAGTTTTGACATAATTGTCTCTTGCACCTGTGAAGGGAGGAAGTGAAGGGGATTTTTGTGCAGGGTTGATGTGTGACTCGGTCTGTACTTGAAGTTGGGCGGGACTCTTATATTATTCAAGGAATTCCCTAGATTTGCTTGAGACACTTCTCGGCGATTTCATCTGTAGGGCTTATGTGTGTTATTTCTGTCAGTAGATGCGTTGTTGAAATTTTTCCAACTGACTGGATCCTCTTCGACTCCGAGCCAGTGGAACAGGGCAACAAAGGAACGACAAGGACCTGGGATAAATTGCGGCGCTGACATTAGACAACGAACGCAACGTTCGACGATGGTTTGCTATGTTCCATTTCAGAGATATTTGCCTCGAAAAACAATTATTTGAAGGGAACCGTAGAACAAGAGCGGTGCGGGACATTGCTCAGAACTTTGGACCATCAGCATGATACAAACGCAAAACGAAACTTATCTTTAGCGGACTGCAACAGGACGATCATGATTATGCGTTATGTAGGGGTGTCCGTTCTGCAGGGGTGGAATTGAACGAAATAGTTCATGTTTGGACATAATGGTGTCCATTATGTAGGGGTGTCCGTTTTGCATGGGTGGAATTGCACGAAATAGTTCATGCTTGGCCATAATGTTGTCCGCTATGTAGGGGTGTCCATTCTGCAGAGGTGCAATTGCACGAAATAATTCATGCTTGGACCATGGCGTTGTCCGTTATGTAGGGGTGTCCGTTCTGCGGGGGTAAAATTGCATGAATATCTTCAAGCTTGGGCCATAACGAATGTTCGTAAACAGAGGTGTCCCTTATAGAGGGGTCTCCGTAGAGAGAAGCTTCACTGAACTCTATCTCTAATGAAATGAGGGGGGAAAAACTTCACAAGAGCGTGGCCCATGAACTAAGCGAGTCACCAAAAGTACGTCGCTTGGAAATCTATGCAGCGCTGGTCTAAAGTTGATCTTGAGTACTGGCTCTGTCCAGAATCTGAGCCAGGAAAGTACTGAACTCGAATCTTCGCGGACGGCTCCAAGTATCATGAAGCACTGGCGCTGGTGCCTCTGTGGAGGCCGGCAACCTTAGGCTGCACGCCTCGTAAGTCAATTTGCAACCGTTTTCACGATCTTCTCTTCCGAAGAACAGGTTGAATGGGCAAAGTATTTGTGCTTGTAGCGACGGTTAAGCTGTGCTAAAACTCTTAGTCAACACTTAACCCACGTCCAGGATAGTTCGGGAATGCAAGTCTTCTCCGAATTTGATCGCCTGTATAAATTCACTAAGAATTGTCGCGGGGCACCACGAGGTCACGGGGAATGAGATCGTCAATGAATCAGAGGAGGCACTCTCAGACCTAGGGCGAGAACTAGGGCTTCCATCGATGTAGACTGTCCAACCGTATACAAGACATCCGCGGTATTGTTACTGTCTCTTGGAAGACAGCTCATGACTTACGGGCCAGTACACACTCAAATATAGAAAACGACGACACAGCTGAGCCCGCCCTCTTCGCCTGTGTTTAGATCAGGTGGCAGTTATTCGGTGCTGATGACGTAGGCTCCTCATCGCAGAAGCGTCTGCTGGTCTTCCTCCTACATTGAAGATTAGTCCTTTTGCTCCTCGCGTACCCTGAACACAATATTCAATGGACTTAAGTCCCGTGTCAACTGACAAGGTCTCCCAATCCTACGGTCCGCTTTTCCCAACCACCTCGTGTTCATCATTTTGGGTCAAGCGACGTGCACTTATTTCATCTGTTGCCAACTTGGCCTCTCACTCGATAGCGAAGTCGTACCCCTTTCACAAACTCGCTTAATGTCACCCACGTGCTCCATCTGACCGCCACGACAATGCCAAACTTCTTCTATCGGGGGAGAGAGATCGTTTCACTAGAACGAATAAATTAAAAGTTATTGACCCATTCCATCGAGCTGATCAATCACAAGACAAGCTGGCAGCTTGCTTCCCATAAACCGATCATTTTCATGAAAGTCAAACTTGACTCGTTCGACAGATATCGAACCCAGGCAATCGTCTGTCGCCGCCGTACACTTTCTAATCCGTCCGCGATGTATCAATTGATAGCGACCCGTTCGTGCTGGTGACAGTTAACAGGCTGGTGTGACTTGCCTTAGGTCGCTGCCGCAGCGCGATGTAATGCCCGCCATCGGACCCAGCAGCCAGGCAGTCGCCACTTTCGAAACACGGCTCTCTGGAGCCTGCCAACCATGCCACCCACTGGCAAGCGGTTTATGACTTCAAACTCCTATCAGATTGACCTAATTAGTTCCAAGAACAGATTGTACGAATCGCCCGACTTATTGCGTGGATTACGTCATCTCCAATCCATCGCAGCCGTCGTCGCGGTCGCCGCAGCCACTCTGACGCACGGCAACTATCGATTGCGAGCCACTTCATCGCCGAACTCATCGAACGTAATTTATCATCATTTAAGTGTCAGTCAACCTCATCTTTGGGACTGACACCAAAAAACGTTTCAAACACGGAACGAGAACGGATACAATATCCAACCGTCCATCTATCTATCGGCGGCCACAAGAGCATTTGTCAGAATCAATCAACTCGCCGGTGAACCCCAATCCATATGCTTAACCTGAGACACACGCACCCAAGATGTGATATCTTTGCGAACTCTGGCAAATCAATGTGTCTGCAGTGTGTTCGCATCCAATTAAGCGAGAATAAGGCCCGAGGACAACGATTCATCACATCATTTATGCTAATTCGATGATCTAATCGAAGGCGTGTGATTGGGGTAATTAGAAGGAGAGCGGAGGGACGGCTGAGCCGGGCTCTACGCGTGCCGAGCGGACTTATTCTGATGATACCTCGTTCAAATGTTTTAATTTTTGTTTGATATCCGGAGGGGAAACAGAAGGCGATATCTGAACAAACAGTGCTGAGTGGTTGCTGTTCAAAAAGTTACTCTCGGCCGAGGCAAGTGGATTGCATAATATTCTGCGTCACACGCATCTCTGCTGTTGAGTGGAGGTGATCGATTGCTGGGCTATATGTGATATCATTTCTGAGGCTGAGGCTACCGGACGTGTATGCACGGTACGTCACTGAAGTTGACCTTCTCTTTTGCAATTCGCGAGTCTTTGGTACTTGGTATTGTGAGTCAGAATTTCTGATCATCTTACTGAATGACTTCACTGCCCTGCAATGTACACGAGTCCGGATCAAAGACTGATCACTCAGTCCATGAACGTGCACTGTAGCTGGTTCAAGCAGATCCGGGAATGTGATCAAATTAGTGACGGAAGAGCGCTGATCTCTGGCGGAGTTCTGCGTCACAAGTACCCGGACTAGTCGGCCACACATCCGGCAGAGTACGTCAACGAGTCAGAGGGTGGCCGAACTTTCGAGGATCTTATCGGCGTTGCTTGGCCAAATGATGTGGGTGCCGTGAAACCACCGACAGTCTGCGGTGGCCCTGGGCCTTGCCGCTCCAGCAACTACACGTGTTGTGCGTGGTATTGTTCTATCATCCACGGATGGGACTGCAGGACTAGAGGCGCAACCATTCGGTGTATTTTTGGCCTACCGCTTATCGCAGCACACAAAGCATCTGCTATCTGTGCAACACAGAAGTATTGGTTCCGGTCTGCCGAACTCGCCCGTGGTATGACGCTGGTTGCAGTGTCGATGGACGAACTTTTGGACAACATGTCGAGAGAACATGGGGCTTCCTCACACATAGCGCTTTGTGATTAGAACAACGTTCTTAGTAAACAGTCTGCTTAGGGTTCCTAGCGCGGCTACGATCCCTTCGTAGCCGTTTCAATCTTCTCAGGAACCTAACCTTGGGGCTAGCGTCCGCAGCCGTCTGTATTCCCTGCGCTCTGTTAACCGGTGCCAGAAATATTGTTGCGCCCACAAATGTTGATGTTAAGCATCCTTAAGCCTTGCATCAAACAGGTTATCTAAGTTCAAGAAGGTTGATTGAGGCCCAGGTCCCCCCGGGACTGCACCCTGGACAAGAACTGAAAAATTGCAAAACGCTTAAATGCTCCCGTCTGCACCCGCGCTCTTGCACTTGCGCCCACGCAGGCCTATCTATCGTCCCTTTGGTGTATCGGTTTACATTACAGTGTCACTTGTAAATTTCCATATTTCCATGTGTCCATTACAATGCAACACCACTCGGTGTGTAGTATGACTTTAATAATTGCATCGTTAGCGTGCCCTTTTTGTGAGTGTTTTCACTGCAATGTCAGTGTTAATTGGGCGAAAGGTAATTTCCGTGTTGCCACCGCACACAAATTGTTTTGCAACATTGTTTGCCAATTACCCAAATTACGAACTTCAACGGTAGCCTTTCGTAATTGTGCCAGCCAATGATGATACCGCCGACGCCGCTGCCGCCGCACAGCTCCCCTGGCAATGCATTCGGGTAAATTCCAATAATAGTCGTTAATTGAAGTTTACGACCAACAAAAGATTAACATCATCATGGCATGACCGACCGCATCGGTAGCGGCCGCATTGCATACCTGACGCGTGGTGATGATGCGTTTTGGGCGGATGCACGGGGGCACTGACATTTTTCCGGGCGACAATCACACAGACCGGGATGCCCTAGTCTAAAAACGATGAGGCGGTTTCAATGGCCACTGGGGCAAGATAAACCCCGATAGGGGTGAATTGTTACAAAATGCCAGCGCGTGGAGGCACTGGATTATGCGCCTCATTTTGGGGCCTTTAATCAGAGCGGCGGGGATCCCGAGGGTCTGTGCCAGCTGGTGTTCCAATCTTCCCCTCGGAATGCGTCAAAAATCGATGTGCGCCCAGCGCCTACTCCATCATTCGTGAAGACAGTTGGACGCTTGCGATGAGAAGCTCTGGTCAGGTTCACACCGACCCTCGGCCCTATTTCGGATGGATTTGAAATCATCTCGCAATTAGTGTCGGATCCATTTCAGCAAATTAAAACTTCAAGTACAGACGAGGAAGCATACTCACCAACTGCGCACTGGTGCGGGCTGAAAAATTCACGATGTTCACCATGTTCGCGCTCCTCGGCAGGGCCAGCAGATGATGACTGATGATGGCGCTCTTGCCGGTGCCAGTCGGGCCAATCGCCATGAATGGCATGGGGCGGCGTGCCACGCAGAAGTCCAGCCAAAAGTTGATGCAGCCCGTCTCCTTGGTGGGCACTATCAGCTCACTCACCTGCACGCCTTCGGGGAAGGTGATCTCCTCTTGCCGATGCCATGGCCACCAATTCTCTGCGCCATCGAAACGATAATCCATTACGGAGAGTTTTTCCGGGAACATTTGACCACGATTCAGGGTGAAGTACTTTGGCCTCGGGTGCCTCTCGTTGGCGCCGTACAGAACTTTTCTCAGCAGACCGTCGAAGTGCCTCTGACCATCGACTGCAGGGGCGAGGGTGTGTGCGTGTATTGTTAAAATTGATAAAGGCCAAGTGAAGAGATACGTACGTATGGAGAGGACACATAACTGTTGGGAACTCAAGGAGGTGGGAGGAGAATAAAAACGAGAAGAATTGTCTGGCAAGGATATGTGCTGCCACAAGTTAAGATTGGTATTGTGTGTTGGATGCAGCAATTTAAAAGGAACACTCTGTGCTGCAAGGACGTTGGTTGTTGGCTGCGAGTCAAGGGGAATGGCTCCATTTATCAAAGCGAAATCTCAAAGACCCGATGTTTGCGAGTAATGTTGCTGATTACTCAAGGACATGACCTAATTATGCAAGTGAGGCGGTCACATTTTGGCCAGTGTAGGCCCCTTGTGGTACCACGCTTGTTTGTGCTTGTGACGGACCGGTGTAGCTAGCTTATATTGACGCGCTTAAAATCGCTGAGATTGTTGACAAAGTAGGACTCTTTTTGATCTGAATGTGTACGTGATATCCCTTTTGGTGTTCTTAAGCCAGGACATAACCTCTTTTATCGCAAGGACTTCATCCAGAAAAACGCTACAGTCGTCAGAGAGCTTCAAGGAGAGGTCTATATTGAGTTCCTTGTAGTAGAACCCTACATTCACCCCTTCATCGGTCTTCGAGCCGTCTTGGTGTATTCGCAGTTCAGTGTCCGATTGTCAGACCTCCAAGAAATGTTGGAACAAAATGGGTGGCGCTGCAGCAGGTAGAGGGCCAGGGGCTAACTTCTCAGTAACCACTCGTGTTGTGCGTGCTATTGTTCCCTCACGAGTGGAAGGGCCCTCCAGTTTTATGCCGACTCTGTAGGGCCAAGTTTGAAAAGACAGTTGTTCCAGCATTGTCAGTGATTCGAAAGAGGTGGAGTCGTGAAAATGATTTTTGCTTGTATAGGCCGGGAATTAAACCCAGGCAGCGATGGGGTCGACGTCATACCCACCAATTTGTACACACAACCACACGCATGGAACCACACATGGTCGGAACAATATGCGGACATAACCACGTTTCATACGTCCACACATCTATTGGACATGATATTCAACGCTGCATATCCAAGGAACTACATAGTTCCGCGGACATGTTAAATGCGGCATATCCAAGGAACAAAACAGTTCCGCGGACATGTTCAACGCGGCATATCCAAGGAACTACATAGTTCCGCGGACATGTTCAACGCGACATATCCAAGGAACTACACAGTTCAGGGGACATGTTCAACGCGGCTTATACAAGGAACTATAATGTTCCGCGGGCACGTTCAACGCGGCATATACAAGGAACAAGACCCACATGTTCAACGCGGCATATCGAAGGAATAACACAATTCCACGGACATGTTCAACGTGGCATATCCAAGGAACTACAAGGTTCCGTGGACATGTGCAGCGCGGCATATCCAAGGAACTACACAGTTCCGCGGACATGTTCAACGCGGCTTATCCAAGGAACTACATAGTTCCGCGGACATGTTCAACGCGACATATCCAAGGAACTACACAGTTCAGGGGACATGTTCAACGCGGCTTATACAAGGAACTATAATGTTCCGCGGGCACGTTCAACGCGGCATATACAAGGAACAAGACCCACATGTTCAACGCGGCATATCGAAGGAATTACACAATTCCACGGACATGTTCAACGTGGCATATCCAAGGAACTACAAGGTTCCGTGGACATGTTCAACGCGGCATATCGAAGGAACTACACAGTTCCACGGACATGTTCAATGCGGTATATCCGCATATATGTACAATTCCGACTGCGAAAAGAATCATTCCATGTCCATTCCATCAGCGGAACTGGTAAGCACAACTCTTGTTGGACCAAGTCAAAAAACTCTGCTGGGGCATAACTCCTAATGATTTCTTGTGCGCGCTTTGCCTCTGCAACGCTGTGCGCCGCAACGAATGCCTTTAACCGAAAAAGTCTCATTTGTAGTAAAAGCTGGTCTCTATCTATTAGTTCGTAATAAAAAATGGATCACTTCCTTGGCCGAAGCCGAATTGCAAGCACGCGTCTTTCTTTTTACGTTGCAAATTATTCGTTTAAATGCCCGCGCATACAGACCGCGTTGAATGTTGACCTCATCACTTTTTTGTCAAAATACAACGTCAAGCTGTTGTGTTAGCACTTAGTTTAGTTCATCACCAAATCATTCGTCCTTCTTGCACACCCCACTGTCTGTGAGAACGTTTTATGTCGCATCTCTGCGCCATGGACACCCCGTAGAGTCATTCAGTTTCACAACAGGGACATCTACCATTCGCTCGAAACTCAATTATCGACGGGACACCTAGTGCAGGACGCTATCGTTGCTCCACCAGCTACATGTGGAGGAAACTCTTGCGCCAAGAAATATGACAAAAAAGAATCTCGTTCATTCCCACACTCCATCAATTCCGCCCACACATGCACTCTCTGTTCGTGCTTTGTTCATACCTGTTAGTGCGGAGCCATACGCCCAAACGAAGCTGAATAGAAACGTCTGCTGGAACCATACCTGATTATACGCTTGATTTTTCTCATCCAGGAGTTGCAGGAAGAATCTTGACAACATCTGAGCCCACACCAGTGTCCAGCGCAGGTAGAGGCGCCCGGAGAGCAGAATGAAGTTTTCCACCCCGTCCCAAGCACGCACAGACCAAGAGCAGCGTGGCGGAGCAAAAAAAGAAAGAGAAGAAAAACGGAGAAAATGGAAAAGTTAAATAAATTAAGTTTTTCGTCCTGCGGCACTCTAAACGTGCTTTGTGCGAGAAAATTGAAAATTGCACCGTCTCCCCAGTGCACTCACCCTGTATTGGTATATCGGCGAGGTCTCCAGCATGGCCTTGCAGTGGCGCAGAATGCCCAGGCCGGCCGGGATCAGCCAATTAACCAGGTCCTCGTACAGCCCCATGTAGATATCGTTCAGCTGGTACTCGCTCTCGAGCACATTCGTGAAGCTCTTGTGGAAGACACGCCAACCCAGCTGCGACGGCTCCATGTAAATCATGCCGCAGCGCGAGACCGTCGCCGGCGAGGCCTGCTCCAGGTCAGCCGGCTCGAACATCATATTCATCATTTTGGTCATCTGCACTATTTCGCCGGACATGAGGCAGAGTTTCTTATTGTCGTCCAGCACGGTGTTCAGGTTCTCAATCCAGACCGCGTCCACGGGGCCGTCAAAGAGCACCCAGTGGCGCTCCTTTTGCGAGCCGTACGCCTGTTCTCGGAACGTTTTCGCCAGCACACCGTCCGTCCACTCGTGCGAGATGGGGTCGAAGCTGCCGTAGAGCTGGGCCATTGTGATGGCTTTCGGGTTGATTATGCGGTAGTTGACCGGGTACTCGATGAGCGTGGCGTTCTGCCGGTCGTGGCTGAGGTTCTTCAACGCCTGCGCGAGGACCTGTTCAAATGGAGACGAGGAAGAGTTAGTGAGTGGATTTCAAGTGCATGCTCAGTGCAATCGAGCGGGAGGCGGCGGAGTAATCTTGGAGAGTAGTGAAAGAAGCGGGCAACGCTTGGGCGGCATGAAAAGACAAGTCAGTTAAGGGGTAGGTACTTTTATTTTTCGGAAGCGTATTTTTTTATGATTGCGGGGGCAGAGGGGCGGCGTCTTAGTGTCGGAGACGGTACTTGAGACGGCGGATGGTCTTGTAGCGGTATCCATCGGCGGAGAGAGCGGTAGCTTCCTCCGGAGCGGCTTCGACGGCTTCCTCGACTGGTGGCAGGTATTCGTTGGAAGGGAGTTCGTTTACATCACGACGACGTCTGAGGCGGTAGCGCTTGACGGTCCTGTAGCGGTATCCATCTTCAGCAAGTGGGGCGGCGTCTTCAACGACAGCTTCTTGTTCCTCAACTGGTGGCAGGTATTCGTTGGAAAGGAGTTCGTTCACATCACGACGACGTCTGAGGCGGTAGCGCTTGACGGTCCTGTAGCGGTATCCATCTTCAGCAAGTGGGGCGGCGTCTTCAACGACAGCTTCTTGTTCCTCAACTGGTGGCAGGTATTCGTTGGAAAGGAGTTCGTTCACATCACGACGACGTCTGAGGCGGTAGCGCTTGACGGTCCTGTAGCGGTATCCATCTTCAGCAAGTGGGGCGGCGTCTTCAACGACAGCTTCTTGTTCCTCAACTGGCGGCAGGTATTCGTTGGAAGGGAGCTCGTTGACATCACGACGACGTCTGAGGCGGTAGCGCTTGACGGTCCTGTAGCGGTATCCATCTTCAGCAAGAGGGGCGGCGTCTTCAACGACAGCTTCTTGTTCCTCAACTGGTGGCAGGTATTCGTTGGAAGGGAGCTCGTTGACATCACGACGATGCCTGAGACGGAGTTTCCTGACGGTCTTGTACCGATATCCGTCATCAGCAAGGACTGCGTCTTCCACGGGGAGCTCAGCTTCGGCAATCGGTGCCAAGTACTCGTTGCTGGGCACTGCCTCCTTCAGCGGTGGCAAGTAGTCAGTTGGCAAAGCAGTCGCAGCCGCGAACGCCGCAACAAACACGAACACAAAAAATCTCTGAAAAGTCGGAAAGAAACAATCCTCGGTTATCCTTGAGCTGCGGCCCACTTAAACGCTCGGCTTACCATCCTCGGTTCTAGGCCTGTCTGTCCACGAGAGTGTGAAGTTGATGAGTGATGCTGTTGGAAGCAGTCTGCGTTATTTATATGCAGACCACCATCTCGTGGTAACTTCAGTCTAACTCTTCGATTAGCCGGCCGAACAAAGCCTCACTTGAATTAATTCACCGCAATCAGATTGCCGCACCGAAAACGAAAGCTCGATACGTCTCAAGTGGACGAGGAATGAAGTGGCCGCAAATAATGTTCTCTTCTAGCAACGACACAGCCCAGCGATGAGGTGGAGTCTCGTTCGGAACTAGATTACGAGCACTGACAGACTCAACGATGACGACACTGAATTAATCGCAATTCAATGTGAGATCCGCTCTGAAGGTCGATGGTTCGCTCTGCCGGCAGATGAAGTACTCTCACATGGCAGATGGTGAGGGTTAGTGACTTTCGTTGCACGGGAATACCGCGAAGGATGCGGGTGCAGGGCAGTTCGGAGATGGACAAACCGACAGGCTCTTGGTCCTATGCGTGGGACACCAGGTGTTCCCGATTCGATTTTTTGGCGAATAAAGAGATGAATGCGATGGTCATTGGCAGATGATGCCACTTGGAGATTGTTATGAAACACATTCAGTTGGTGACTGTTGATTGAGAATACTCAGGTGCTTCGGATGTGATGATCATTTAATTAAGTGGAAGCGAATCTTTTGTCCAAACTCGTTTGCTGAATTCCTCTTTGATGAAGTCGTCGCATGGAGGCGATGAGTGCAGATGAGTACGTGTGGGCTTTGTGTGGGCTCTGTGCTAAGGAAGACAATTGACGATTATGCAGAGAGTAGCGGAAGTATTACCGTGGGATATTGGATTGTGGAGAGGTTTGGTAACTGGTCAGGCTGGTGGGTGCCTTTGGTTGAGAGCTGCGTTTGAAGATTCCCAGACTGTAACGGCACGTAGACAATATCGTCGGAGTTGCATCGAAGGCTAACCACACACATTGTCGTTAAATTTGCTAAAGCGTTAGGTGTACTTCAGCGATTCAAGTCCTTCAAGGTCGCTTTGAAAAAGAGGCGAACAGGAAATTCCTTTTGACGGGTTGTGGTATAGTTCGGCGTGGGCTTAGCCAGGTCGTATAGAATGTGTAATGGAATTCCTGAGATCATGGATTGTTCTGTCAGGCGGTGGTGTACTGACTCTACACCTGGAACCACTTAGATTCCAGTGTGACTTTCCAGATTCCCCTGCAGTCCATATATGTCCGAGGATTCCCTAAGGAAGTGTACTCCCCGATTTTTTTTCTTCTGTAGAACAGTGCTGGACTAGTTCACAGAAGCGAGCCATCCCTTTCAGTCTTAACATCCTCATTCATGCTTCAACGCTTTCAGGTGCATCAACAGCCAAGTGGTTTCGATTAAGTTACCGATGTCTCATCTTTTCTTTCTGAGCACGATTCCTGTTCTGTGCCAGACCAGTGTTGGCCTGGTCGGCCTAGCTCGGTGTGAGGTATCTAAGTTCTGCCATCATTCTTTTGCAGTGCAAATGGTTGATCTGAGTTCTTAGGGCTTCCATTGCCAGACAGGATACATCACCATTCGACAAAGTGTTGTTTGTGAAACCATCCACCGAGAGAAAGTGTTGTTTGAAAACTGGTGCATTTCCCGATCTGGTGTCAGTTTTTGCTCAGTGCTGTGTTCAAGTTCAAACTCATCAATACGCCATAACGTACGTGGTCGCTGTAAAATCAATAAATTTGGATCATCAACAGATTCACTGGCGGCTGGCACATTTATGGAGACTGTTGGAGAGGCTAAGCCGGCTGGATTATGCCAACGACATCTGCTGCCTGGCAAGTACCAACAGCACTATGAACGAGATGTGTCAATCATTGCAGGTGAATGGACAGACGGCTGGTCTTACCATCAATTGCAACAAGACCAAAACCATGCCCTCTGGCCACTTAGCACTCAGATTATATTCTCAGGAAGCAGACACGCTTTGAGGAGGGCAAACAATCAAACAGCCAACAATCGAACATTCAACAATCGAGCATCCACCAATTAAACATCCAACACCCTATCGTCCGATGGAGGAACGGATCTGGATGTTAGTAGCAGTATGGAATGTCTTCAGTATGGATCTCGAGTCAAACATACCGTGGGTCAATACTGTATGGTACCTAGGGGTGTACCTAGACCAGAAATTGACCTTCGGTTGTCACAGACGAGATTAGCTAAGACTTTAGCTAAGATCGATGTCCTTATAAAAATGCTTTATCCACTTATAAATCGCAAGACATCTCTTAATGCAAAGAACAAAATAATCATTTTTAAGGTCATTTTCCAAGCACTGATGACTTAGGGCAATTGTGCGAAAACCCATATTAAGCGACTTCAAGTTGCACAAAATAAGGTACTAAAAATTATGCTCAATCTACCGCGGGACTTCTCAACACTCAGACTACACGAAAGAGCAGGTGATTGAAATTATCAATGATAAATTCATGTCCAGATGTATTCACGTTGATTATGAACTTATTAGAGATTTACAACTGTTGTAATTATTATTTATTATGTGTTATTTACTATTTATTATTTATTATTTATTATTTATTATTTATTATTTATTATTTATTATTTATTATTTATTATTTATTATTTATTATTTATTATTTATTATTTATTATTTATTATTTATTATTTATTATTTATTATTTATTATTTATTATTTATTATCTATTATCTATTATTTATTATTTATTTTTATATAATTATTTACTTATATTTATTTTTTCTTCTCTTAAATGGAGGTTTTTTTTTCCATAGATTTGCATCCAAAATAGATTCAACTTACCGAACTGCATATCTTACTTGTAAAACCATTTTTTCACATTGGAGGTTTTTTTGTATTTTCCTCCAAAGTATAATCATATTATTTTGAAAAACACAATTTTGCATAATTACTTGTTAAATATTATAGAAGAAAGATATTATAATATTATATCTCTAATCTGTAAAATGTGCGGTAACAATACTTATGTCATCAATATTATGCGAAATAAGAGATCTATCTATCTATCTATCTATCTTGTAAAACAATTG
Organism: Eristalis tenax; assembly: GCA_905231855.2. Taxonomy (NCBI): domain Eukaryota; kingdom Metazoa; phylum Arthropoda; class Insecta; order Diptera; family Syrphidae; genus Eristalis; species Eristalis tenax. Next base: position 24,286,094 of record HG993126.1, read on the forward strand.
TATTTTCAGCAGTAAGGTTTCTATAAAACCGTATCTCTGTGTAAGCTAGAGCAAGCTTGTTAAAATATTGTTACACTATGCAGCCGATAAAAATATCTATATTTATATCTAAGACGTGATAATATTACATAACTTATAATGAATTTGGCATCACATCAACATAGCGCTTAGCCACGTTAATGTATCACATAAACCATGCAATTTATAATGCAACCAACTTCACTTCAATAACGATATCACGCCCTGTAACACCGACTGTTGAATATCGTCCACTAATTGCTCAAAAAATGAGTGAGAATTGTGGCAGAATCAAGCAGAGAGGAAATTGTTACCTACACATGGCCGAGAAGAACACGTGTCCTAGAGCAACACGAAAAGTCTGCAAGAAAAGTAAAAAGCCAGTTTTGCTGAATTCAGTGAATTTAAAGTGATAGACGTCCATCTTAAAATAACATTTTTTTCTTAATTTAATGTTTTCCTTTTTCCAAACAAAATAAAAAAATAATGTCAAATGAAATGAAAAAATGTAAATTTATAACGAAACAAGTGTTTTTCTGCATTTCCAGCTAACAATCTAGCCAGCTAGTGTGTTGGCTGTTGATAGAAGATTCCAAAAAATTTTAAACAAAAATAAAATTTAAATATTTTTGTGAATAGGATAAGACATAATATTTTAGGAGGCTACTGAATATCCCAAGTGGGTGTGGCATCTAGAACTCAAAATATATCAATTTGAAAATGAGAAACACACCCGGGTGTGTGGCTGTTGACACAAGGGTTAACTTCTGCTATTTTCAAAAGTTGAGAAAATGAGGAGTTGCTGATTGAAAGTTGAAACGATAAAATTTGAGTGAATGACAGCAAATACAGGAGATGAAGGGAAAAATCCCAAAGTTGTGTTTAACTTGACAGAATGACCCTAAATCGAGGATGTTCACAACTTACGATGAGACTCGGATCTGAGTAATCTCTGCCGCTTCCAAAAACTATTGGGTTTTATCTTTTTTTCGATGAAATGATTGAATAGCTCGATTGGTTGTCTAGATTGCATGTCTAATCCAATGTATCAACATAACTAATGCATGCGGAGTACAAGCAATACATTAATCGAAATAACTCAGTTATTCTTTTGCTAAAAATTATAATAAATGTTGACAAAAAAAAAAAAAAACAATTTTTAAGTATCTTATTCTTCGGTTTGAGCAATTGCAAAATTTTCCTTATTTATTTAGATTTTGTCAGATATAGAAGTGCCACTCCTTTTCTCAGTAATATACTTTATTTATGTCTTGTTTACCTTTTTGCAATTTTTTAAAAGTTATTTTATGAGATTTTTACGCTGTTTACACATATTTACGCGTTTTATTGCGTAAAAATTTGAAAATCATTTTTACGCAGATTTGAACATCACTGACGATGAATAAAGATAAATAGACGGTTAACGTAACTTACATCTTAAAAAAGTTTTTATTCATGTTAATTGTAATTTAATTGTATTGATTGTGATTATGAAAAAGAACGCGAATATTCTGCGCCATTACACAAGATAGACTTAAGACAGTGGTCACTAAACCCATCACAAGATGTAAAAACATGCGCCGGGTGTCTTTCTAAGACAGATGTAAAGGGTGATTGTTTAGCTACTATCTTTTTGGCAACACTGGTTTAAACAGCTGACGCACGCTTCATGTTTTGTTTCACTGTCAAACATCTTCAGTTTGGTCTATAATTTAACCATGAATCGTCTTACAAACGAACAACGCTTGCAAATTATTGAATTTTATTCAAAATGCGTGCTCTGTTAAGAAAGTTCATCGCGACATCACATGTGTTCAGCGATGAAGCTCATCTTTGGCTCAATGGGTACGTAAATAAGCAGAATTTTCGATTTTGGAGTGAATATCAGCCAGAAGCATTGCAAGAGCTACCAATGCATCCAGAAAAAGTCACAGTTTGGTGCGGTTTATGGGCTGGTGGCATCACTGGACCGTACTTCTTCAAAGATGATGCGAATCGTAATGTAACTGTGAATGGTGAGCGCTACCGTGAGATGATATCCAACTTTTTTTGCCCAAAATACAAGTGCTTGACTTGCATGAAATGTGGTTTCAACAAGACGGTGCCACATGCCACACAGCACGCGCAACGATGGACTGATTGAGAGGCGAGTTCGGTGAACATTTTATTTCACGTTCGGGACCGGTCAATTGGCCTAGATCGCTTAGATCGTGCGATTTAGACTATTTTTTGTGGGGCTATGTTAAAGCTCATGTCTATACATTTTATACATATATGTCATTATTCGTGAGATACCGGCCGAAATGTTGCAAAGAGTACGCCAAAATTGGACTAAACGGATAACCCATTTGAGGCGCAGTCAAGGTCAACATTTGCATGAAATAATCTTCAAACATTAAATTATATGGACCGTACTATCGATTCAAATAAAGATTTCATGCATTTTTCTGAATTTTATGTGTTTTTTTTTTTTTGAAAAACTTTCTTATAGCCTTTAAAAAATCACCCTTTATATAAACATTTGGGGAATATATAAAAAACAAAGTTCAAGTTACTGGGCAGGAAATTCAAACAATTGCCGACTTATCTAGCGCCTCTCGAATGAATGCATATTCAAGTAGCAGTCTTTTCATTCAAAGCTTGAATTCAAATGCCTCCGCGGAGACTCGTAGGCAGCACAAAGCCATGATGTACCACACCACGTTGTACTCTCTGTTTCGTATGCTGGATTAAGCCCACGTCCGCTTAGGCCGGTCGTCAGAGAGTTTTCTTTGAAGTTGAATCAGTGGGCTGGGGGAAGCGATTCAATACAGCTTAGGAATCGATGATGGTCACAGCGCCATTAAATGAAATGATTATCGATGAATGGACGGATGTCTAACGTCGGTCTTGCAAGCACCATCAACCTGACGTCAATCCCTGATAGTGAGAAAGCCTTCATCACTCGAGCTATTTCTTCTTTGTGTGGCGTCTCAGATCGAGGAGGACTTGGACCTCAACTCAGGTATACATTTCATTCTGCTATAGCTTTTTTAAGCCGCCTCCAACGTACGCACCGATTTATGGGCTCGCGTCCTCTGCAACACTACCAGGGTTTTCTGCAGCCAACCGTCTACCCAGTCGTTAACCAAGTCATCTTAGGTACTCTCTCCGTTGATCGATCTCACACTCAACAAAACACAAACACAACCGCAGATACATTCAAACAAAACACTTAAGTTCCGCGAAAGTGCGAAGAAGTCCTGTTAAGAGGTTTAAAAATAGTCTCCACTTCAACCGCACCACAGTACTTACCTCATTCAATCAACCATGATGCGCCTCTGTATGCATTCTCTTTCTCTTCGATTACTTTGCGAACTACTCCTTCGAAACTTGATCCTTTCCTCCGAGTAATCGACCGTCCCACCTGCCACCATCGCCATCGGTCCCCTCACAGTGGCAATTCACACGCCAACAATCACCAACTATCGCACACAATGTGAAACATCAACATTGACACTGGCAACTAATGCCAAAGTGCTTCCAAACAAATTCATCACGATAAACCCGTCTATTGAAAAACTTCCTCGCCACGCCTTCGCCGGCACAGAGAGCACGGTTGGTGTGCCATCTCAACCACCCCCCGCACACGGGCATGTGGACACTCACCGCCTGCCTCAGCAACTTCGGTGACTCAAAACTTTAAATGCACGTCACACAGAAGCCTCAGCTCATAAATATTTCAAACAAAAGGCCCAGACATCTAAAACTGTCCCCGTGCATGTTCGGAAAATGTAAATCAACTCCAACTACTGTATAATAGGTGGCGGGCGTGTGCCGGAATGGCCGCAAATTTACAACTATCTCTCCATGTTCACCCTCGTTTTCACTCCTCCGCCCCCTTTGCCCATCCCACCCTCGCACACCGGCCACCATGTGTCGGCTCAAATTAAGTCGAAAATTTAAGGCTGTCATAAAAAAGTAAACGAGTCCGGTCGCCTGCTGTCCACCCCGCCATCACGCCACAGGACACACGCCTGACGCCGGCATGCATTTTTACGGCAGCCATTCCACCGACATATTCTATTCAATTTAATGCCTCATTAAAGTGGAATAAACCCGACAACAACGGCAACTCATTCCGGCCACGGACCGAGTGTGGTTCCGGCTCTGGGTGTCATTGTTCACGAGAGCTCCGCGGCATTTGAGGCGATAAAGAATCTGCTCCCGCCTCCAGATGCCCAGATGCCCCAATCGCACAACGAGCAAGGGGGGGTCGATAGCAAAAGGATACTCACTTGGTAGGCGGTGGTCTTGCCGCCCATCGGGCCGCCCACTATCATTAGGCCGTGTCGCACCAGCAGCATTTCGTAAATTTGCAAAATCTTCTCGATGTACCACGGCGTCGCCTGAAGGTTGCGTTCTTCCAGAACTTTTTTCATCCACCTGAGCAGGTCATCTCGGGACGGCTGAAAGGGGGGATGAATACAGTTGCTGCAGTGGGGGCTGCGCTTCTAAATCATACAACACCCGGTGCTGGCTGCGGACTCCGGACATCCTGAGTGTCCTCGTCGGCATCGTTGGGAATCGTTGCGGGATTAATTGGATAACAGCTGAACAGCTCCGGGTGTTGCATGAGTATGTGCGGTGGAGTTTAATGGGCGGTGACTTACCTCGGGTAAATCCACACCTGGGAAGAGATCCGTGTAAATGCCAATGAATAGGGAGACATCTTGCTCGAGAAATTTCGGCAGGTTAACATCGACAATAGCTCGCAGGACGATTTGTGCCTCCGGCAGATTGGGATGCATGCGACGCAACGATGCGGACGCCAGGAGGACAGATTTCACGGCTCGCATACCTGAAAAGAATGCAAAATTGTTTAGGGACCTTGGTGGTCGGGTGGTTGCTTGGTTGGCATGTTTCTCTCAACGCTTGGCCATCGTGTGCTACGGTTCTTCGATGGAAAGTTGTATTTCGTAGCAACAGGGTGGTTAGGGGTGGCAAAACGTTTGCGAATCTCTTGACAGCTCGGCGATGAACGAGGACTGGGACTAGGACTCATAGAAAATGAATGGAGTGAGTGCTCGTGATCGACATTACTATCTGTCAGTGTTGTGTGCCGTTTGCGTTGGGAGATGCATTCCGAATCGATTTGATTCCTTCGGGAGAAGTCTGTCGTACGAGCTGTACTTTGAGTTTGCCTCGCTCTGTTTTAAGCTTCCACAAATGTTCGCCTAAATTGTGTGTGTGTTCCAAATTATTATGTTTCAGCAGCTTTCAGAGTTGCCAGTGGTGTCCAGCTGTCAACATATTCGAACGCACGGAAATAATTCAAAAATATCGCCGACTTTCGTCTCAGATGTAAGTACGTAAGGTGAATTTCGTCGGTCATCACCATGGTTTCACTGTGCACTATACAGGCTACAAGCTGCGAGTGCGTACCCTCTTTTGGACCTTAAGACACCACTCCGCCACGAGTTGACGAGTTGAACCGCACCGATCAGTCGGATTGGGCATAGCCACTGAATCAATCCGGCTTAATTTGCGGCTAAATTTGACGCAAGAATTGAAGCCGTTCGACCGTACACAACGCCGTGTGTTCGCTAACTGGGTGTTGGAAAGGTTGCCCGGTGATCCGGATTTTGGCCAAAAAACTTTCTCGGACGACGAGTAGTCCTGGCTCAGGCCCTGTGTAAAGAAGCAAACCTAAGATCCTTCAATACATTCACAAATGGCAGCATCATTGGACCTTGTTTCTTCGAATTGACCGAGGAGACACCACACAGTTAACTTTCTGTGCACTGATGCACATACATCCGAGCTGTGGTTCCCAGGAATTTGGCGACTGGGTCATTTCACGCCGAGCGTCTTGACACCACTTGATCCAATTCTCCGATGTCAGAGCCTACCATGCCAACCACTTTGGACCACCTCTAGGTCAACATTGTATTGAATAACGCCGCAAATACACTTTGGGTCGCAACGTCTAAAATTGCAACGACCGCCTTGATACACTGCCAGCGAAGCCGAGAAGGGCATTCTTGAATGCTGTGCTATTTCATACAAATGACATGACTGCAGCTTCAACATAGCGCCAGAATCAGCTTATATCCCACGTCCTTGGTGCTTTATTTAAATTTCTTGTCGTCCTTCTCTGGTCACGAGGGCTTCTGGGTCGTAGCACAGCTTGTACATCTGAAGAGCAGGTTTTGCAGAATCTCTAGAAGACTACGGATCTTCCATCAAGAGGAAACATTTGAGTTCACATTGTGTTGGTGTAGGACCGAATTGACACACGTGCACGTCCTGAAATATACCACACCACCATAGTCGCAAGCAACCCAAGCCATTGCATCAGATCGCACTCCAGGCGACGAAGCGGCTTGTTGGACAGTCCCCTCATTCGATCTTTGACAATCACGCTTCATCACCGAATGATGAAAGAACTCCAGTGATGCGTGCAAGAGATAACACCCACACCTGGCATTCGCCCCTGCGGTCATCTCATCTCAAGCCTCAGCAGAATAGGCACTCTGTCGAGATCACTTAACATTCCATTCTGGCAAGTGAACTCGGCAGAGACCACGTGATGTGTCTTCTGCAGATCCTATCTGACGATCTGATGATACCGCCACCACAACCGGCTGTGTGGTCAACTAAGTTAAGTACGCAACGCATGTGGTTTAGAGGTGCCAAGATTACCCAGAAGGGGTGACTGAAAGTGCTTGTGGACAAATGGAAGTGCCGGTGATGGCCAGGTGGCTTAATTTCACTGAATTGAGTGGCTCAGTTTAATTAGGAATCAATAGATTACAGATCAGGCTAGCAACTAATTGGAAGTGCGTAATGGCAGGCCCAGTCATCTAGCACGTTGGAACCGTGAACGCCTGGCTAGACACTTGTCACTCGAAAGCCAGTGCAGCTCGCAGTTGAATCGTCACGTCCAGAGGACGGAACCATTGCTTCCACGCTGAAATTTCGTGCCGCTATAGCATGGCTTGGTTCACCTACTCCTGGGCTGATGCGAGACACCGCAGCACGTTGGAAGGCGTGCACGATGGACAACTGCACTCTAATACGTGTGGTCAGAGCTGTCCCCATGGTGCACTGGGTCGCGATTAGACTCCTAACCCGGGGCGGTATGAATTCGAACCTCGATGATGGAGTTAAAGGCTATGACATTTTTATTTAAGGTGTGAGTGATTTGGGGTAATGTTGGAGTTACTGGGATGTACACACAGGAGTAAGGCGGTGTGCAAGACTCGGTAGCCTAAGGTCCTCCTTCATACAGTGTGTTGCATTCAGTGCTTCGGGGTTTTTCTGTGAACACCTACTGCCAGTGGCGTGCACAAGGTGAAGAGAAACATAAAACCGAACCAGCGCAACAAGGCGGTACATAATATACTACAAGCCATCGTGCATGCACAACACAGAGGTGCGGTTTACGTAGACGACCAAGGACCTTAGTCCAGTTTGATCGAGTTCGAGCGCTGGTCATTGAGAAGGGGTCTTAACTACAAGATTGGAGTACTAGGCTCCGGAATCAAATTCCTTTATTCCCTTTAGTTTTGTTTGCTCGTGAGTGACGAGTTTACGTTTAGTTCGTGAATCTTAGATGCTCCGGTTCACCTTGTAATTAAATATGCAAAAACGAAAAAGCGTGCGTTCTTTTCGTGGTCGCCTATGATCAGAAGTTTGGCCACCATTTCATCACGTTCACAGTCGCCCAGGCGACCAAGAGGAGGCCCAAAATCCGAAGAAATTTCTTATACTCCCTGGTGCTACGCTCCAGTTTTGACATAGCCCCCTCGTCTCTAGCTAGCGCTAGCACAACACCGAGTTTCCTCATGTCCTTCTCCATGCATTTGCGCCACCTTAAGCACCGACTTGTGGGGCCATTCAGATTACCCAACAACACTCCAATGCCGTCATCTGCCGTGTCCAACAACTTGAGTCCGAGACAAACAGAGGATGTAGCTGCCGATGCTTGAGTTTATGATTGCTGCGGATGTCAGCTTATTGCTTCGTGTGCTGCTCGCCGGCTGATTGAAGATTAATTGGCCACGAATTCAATCAAGTTTATTTTCAATTCATGCTATTTCCGGCACAATCGGGAATCGCTTTAAAAAAAAGAGCTTAAACCCGTGGCACATGTTCCTTTTATCTTCGCGCATAAACTTGATGTGTCATAAATCAGAGATCGTGTCCGCGTTCTTGAAGTGTGGAGCCGATGAAGGAATGTTTTTGTTTCATTTGTGTTCTCGCTGGCTGAGGTACATCTATGACTGACTGCAACTGAGCCAATTCAGACATTTAGTATAGACTCCATCGAGAGCTGATTTGGCGACTGAAAGCATGGAACTAGCAGTGTTCCCAACGAGGGTGATCTGGCACGTAATGCTCGGTAGGTTCTGATGTGCTTTTGGGAATTAAGGAAAATGCAAGTTTCAACCCCAAAGACTGCGGGCGGTTTAGCGACAGAACCTGGTGCCCGGGCGTCTGAGGTTGCGATCTCTGACATGCAGCTGTGGCACATGGTGTTTTCTTTCTTGTTCTGTCTCTGGATGACGTTGCAGTCGAGGGAGGATATGAGCTTCAAGCAACAGGGCTCAGGGCTGGCTACGGTAAGCTGTTTGTGGTCGTTCTTCATTGGTGTGATGCGGGCGTCGTTCTACAGACTCGGAGTCGACGACACTTCCGGCCGGTCCATATGCCCGGCATCGCTCAGTCATCTTACGTGTTGTAGCCGTGAACGTCTGGCTAGACTCTTGTCACTCGAAAGCCAGTGCAGATCGTGGTTGAATCGTCATGGAACCATTGCTTCCACTCTGAAATGTCCGGGTCCCTTCAACTACTGCTGCAGAATCTGCAGAGGCGAGGAAGAAGCCATTCTACACTTGCTATGCAACTGCAGTGCAATCTTATGGGTTAATACTTCTGGAAACCTATTATTTTGACAGCCCGGCTGAACCAAGTAGCACAAGAGTCAGAGATCAACTCGTTTGCCTCTCGGGCCTATGCTGACCTTAGTGTGGCTGCTGTTTTTCCGAACAGTCAGCCAGCCACTTCAACCTAACCCAGCCTTGGTTCGGGTCGACGCACCGCCATGACCACAGAAGTTACGCCTTGTACATACTTGGCATCATGTAACCAAGTAGACATTTTTAAAAACTTGACATTCATTCGAGGAAGCCTCCTCATTCAAGTAACTTTAAAGCAAAAACAACACAAACTGAATCATCCAAATCTACGTTCTAAACGTGCCTTACCTCAGTAGGAACAAATATGTGTGATCAAGCGTGCTCAAGCAATTTCCATCGAACTTGAATTTGAATAAGCACATGAGGTGCGTAGATCGTTGATGATGGCGATCTGTCCGAAATGGATTCTGGGAAGAAGTGACTTGCTTGCCGGTGGTCAGATCAACAACAGAGATAAGAGCTAAGATGCCTGTCATGAGCATTATGACATATGGAAGAGCACCTTACTCACTCTCCCGTAGAGTTGCCAACACACTACAGTGAGCAGGTAATTTGCGGAATGAATCGTCTGCCCTCGCTAGCTGCGGTGGGTATCCGGTGGGGATCGACGCAATAAAACTTGGACCCATCGATAAAGCCGAAGGTACTCCTTCGTCTTGATTTTTTGCCCATTTTTGCCAGAAATAATTTTTTCCAAGTCGCTAACTTTGATTGCCCTCACAATTGGTTACTGCCATACGACCATTACCCAAGTACAGTCATTATCCCATCCGTCTGATCCGTAAATTTTGTAAACTAAAAGCAAACTCTGACAGTAAACCCTTTTTCCTTCAACCGAAAGCCGGAAGCAATCCTTTAAAGTGCCCAGCTCACCGCTGTGTCTCGCCCTCCGGCCAGCGGCCCCTACAAACTGCAACCCATGCACATTTGACCCACTATCGTGGGCGATAAAATAAAACTGAAACCAGAGCACCCACATAGCCGTACACAAAGAGGAAGAGAGGAGAACACTTACCATAGTCGTAGTGAGATTGAGAGGATAACTGCTCGGAGCACAGCTTGTACGTGTGGACGATTTTCTGTGCCAGCGGACGTGCATCATCGAATCCATTCGAATATAAAGTGATTTCACCAATCATTGCATAGTCAGGTACCATCATAGCAACCGTCCGGAAGAGGACCTTCAAATTGTCCGGAAGTTCCGTGCGTCCAGCATACCTAAGAATCGATTCACACAAATCTTACTTAATTTTCCGCTCCGTTCTTGCTCCTCCACTGCCGTGAGGGCATTGTGTAAGGACATATTTTCTGGTTACGACTCCATTTACATATGCGAACACGTTCCCGGTCTGCCCTGCATCCCACCTCCACCCGTTGGATCGGAGCTCTTTTTTATTTCTGCTTCGATTTTAATTCCGATCTCTGGTCCGTTGGCGGAGGTGAAAGCAGAGGACAAAGTTTCGCTCGCATATGCAGACGGGTCACAGCCATTGCAATCGCTGGGAGGGATGGAACCCCCCGAGGATGCAGTCGCTGCAGCTTTTCCGGGTGGTATGCAAAAACTACGTGACATTAGCAGCACTAGCATCAGACGGTCAGCAACAGCACTGGCGGTGAATGTGTGCGGAGCTTACTTACCCGGGATTCATTGTTATGAATATGCAGCAAGTCGGATCCAATTTCAGCAGGGTGTCTTCGAAGAAGAACTTCACAACTCTTCTGGCAATGGCCCGCTGTATCGTTAGGATCTGCTGGGCCACAACAGACAGCACTTCCAGTTCGATCCTGTTGAACTCGTCGAAGCATGCCCAGGCTCCGGACTGCGCCAGACCCTAAAATGTAAAACGATGTAATTAGTTTCGATTTTTTCCGTCTCTCCTCTTCGTTCGTCCTTCAAAACGAAAAAGGAGAGGCACTTTAGTGGTGCCTCAGCTCGCCAGACAAGTCCCCCAGAATTCAGCTCGAAAATGATTTATATGCTTACACCCTCCCCACCCCCTACCGAGCATTGTTTCGTCTTACACTGACTATTGTGGAGCGAAATCAATTTTCCCGAACACCCCAAGCCGTAGCCACCGTTAGGTTAGGGAGGAGATTTATTGACAATAAACAAGAAGTTTCAGTAAATCTTACGCGAAAATATTTGTTCCTCCTCATTCCTGGTGTTTTGTGGCGTGGCGCGGTGATAACAGCGTCAAGATTTAGGAGGATTTGAGGCGAAATTACTATACGTGTCGGCTCTGCTGTTCGAGAGGAATTCTTTCAAAATACCGCGCAGTTGCGGGAAAATTAATTAGTTTTCTTCGACGGTGGGGTGGGGGCCGCTGAGGAGTGGACATTTAAATATCTAAAATTGTTCCGCAGATTGCTTGTGCGACTTGCCGTGAATTTAATTGACGGCCATAAAAGGAAACCTGAACAATCGACGAACGATCGTAAACATCTACCGCCAGTGGGTTCAACGATATGACTTAAGGTCGCTATCAGTTTAATGTGTTCGCTCGGCCAACAATTGATCAAAGAACGAAAGAGGAATGCGCTGAAGGTCATAACTGCAAAATGATGATCGATCAAATTTTTATGTAGCTCCTGTGGTTGTGTTTGATGTGGTTTCTGGGTGCTCTGTGAATGTGCTCCGAAATGTGCAACATTTCCTGGTCATGTAGGTAAAAGATAATTAATCAGCTGAATGTCAGTGGAGAAAGAGAAAGAAAATGCTGAACGAAACTGACAGGAGGGTCAGGTAGGCAGACATGGGTGATCGTGATTCGAGACACTTGTGAAACTAAATGAGGTCACTATCAAAATTAGAGTTGATATCATTGACACCACCAGACGCAAACGGACCGGAGTATGGATCGTAGTAATGTGAGACATTGAGCTAGAAGACTACAAAGCCCTCGAAGCAACCCAACGAATGAAACAAAAGATCGCAATTCGCAGAAAGCGGCATGATTCAAGATATCACAGCAAGGACAAGACATAGGATTTTATTCCCAAGTCTGCACGAGTCCGTAGACTGAAGGACTAAACATAATTGACTTAAGTCAGAATCTAACGAAAAGCAGCCAGAAGCAGAGTAAAACAGAAATGTGCTGTTTCTCGAACTTGAAGGACTTAACACGGATCACATTTGCGATCCTAGGGAGTAATGCATTTCATACCTAAGTAAGCAAAATTAATTGAAAACAGACTTAACTAAGCTTGACGAAACTTAACGAAACTTGACGAAACTTAACGAATACTATTATAGTCACAGTGTTGAATGGTTGAATGAATTTGATACATTTCTTAAGTTTCCATTTTGGTAGTGCCTCAAGGGCACACAGTGAGAACACTATAGATCGGCGCACAAAAGTAGTCTTTGAGTGATAATGGGTGTCGGTAGGTGACGGCATGATGATCTATTAAGGCATTTCATAGCTACTTAAGTAAGTAAATTTAACTGAAACTTAACGAAACTAAAAACAGACTTAACTAAACTTGACGAAACTTAACGAAACTTGCAAGACTTAACTTACAAAACTTAACGAATACTATTAAAGTCACAGTGTTGAATGGTTGAATGAATTTGATACATTTCTTAAGTTTCCATTTTGGTAGTGCCTCAAGGGCACACAGTGAGAACACGATAGATCAGCGCACAAAAGTAGTCTTTGAGTGATAATAGGTGTCGTTAGGTGACGGCGTGACGATCTAGTTTTCAAAACGTCTGTCTAATTAACAAACGGCCAATAAGAGGTAACATTTTATTTCATCTCTTCGCTAGATTACTCATGGCCCAATAATGTCATTCATGACTGTGACGTACCAGGTAATTAAGAATCCGATGAACTCGCCAGGCTCCGCACTACCTCAGCTCCCTTTTTTAGTTGTAACTTTTTAGATAAGCCATCTCTTGTTCAAAAAAAGAATACACCGAGCTGCAAAGGAAATTTAGCAGGCACTTGATCTTAAAAGTACACATGCTCAGTCAGCTCAGACTAGGATGGCCTTCAGATAGGGCATTTATGGGTGCCATTACTGGCCGGTGTGCCAAAGGTCCACATGTCACTAGGATGGACCTCCCTTTCAGCGGCTAGAGGACGTCAAACACCATCTCCTCTTTTTGTGCGTATTCCTCGCTGAACGGGGGTAGTGAGCTGAGCAATATTTAAAGCTAACACATCTTAGCTGGCTGACTGCATGAGTAGGAGCCATCCAATCCGCGTGGAATCGCAACGGGGCTGTCGACTTCAGGCAGTTGAACCTTACCTAAAGTAAGAGCCCTATAAGATCTCTATATCTCCTCTAAAGCCCCTCAACCTCCCCTCCACCAGCGCAAACCTGAACGAGACTTTATGACCCAGGTTGAGAACAGCTAGAAATTCTGTCCACTGTATCACATTTCCGTTTAATGTCCCAATGACTTTATGATGAGCCGAGACACTGTCAATCTCTGAAGAACTGTGATTCTAACAAGCTAGTGGGCTTTCTGACCTTCGCACGAGTGAATACATAATGCTGAAATAAATAAATGCTAACTCAATTGAAAATTAAAATTTTCCAAAATGCCATCTATTTACATACGTCCAGCTTCTCACACAGAAGAAGACTGCCGAAGCTACAATCGAATATTAAACGACTTCTTCCACCAGCAACTATCTTCAATTAGCGGCAAGGAAACGCACTCAAAGTGAAGTAGGTGCATTTTGCAACGACCTTGCATATATTAGATTCCGGTGTGCGACTACCGGTGTCATCTGCGAAAGCGTGCAACTTTTCGGTACACTTCGTCACTTGTCGCAAGTAATTGGAGAACGGAATGTTCCACGACCTCTGTCTACGCGCATCACAGCACATCGTCTCCCCAAAACTTCTGGAAACCACCAAAACAAACAAACTTCAGCGGGCAGGTAGTTAGGAAGTTCTTTTAACGACTCACCCCACCATAGCCGCGATGATGGGAAGCATAAAACATGCTAAACGTATTCATTCAAACTTAAGTGGTCGTTAATTAGCAATAGTGGTCCCCAATTAATCCCTCCACATGGCAACACCTGTGCCGGTAATCACTTTAAATAATTATTTTATGAAAATCGCTTCGCACTCGTGTTGGGCGATCGGGAATCGAATCCCCAAAAAACGACACACGCGCATGGGCACTAAAGGCAGCTTCCAGCAAAGAACTCAAGATCTCTAAAGAGCCATCCACGTGTCTTGCGAAATGCCAGACAGTCTGCGGTACGAAACACAGAAGCGTCCAATCGAAATCGGAAGCCATCTGCACACTGGCCAGCACCCCGTCAGCATCAGATTGACGGATTTCCATTTCACTAGCTTCAGTCTCGTCTTCCCACCCGCATGTCATTAAGTGGTGAATGAACTCGAAGAGCGGTTCAAATACCGAAATCGCTGAGATAATGGACCGACCACATAACTGGTTGAGTCAGTCAGCGTCAGCACATCTTGTCCCCTGAAAAATAAAAGCCACTGAGCTGGGAATAGAGAGAGAGAGATGAGACTTGAGTTATGGACCTGACTTACATAACTTCCGAGTGGGCTACGCTAGAGTGAGCACTTGTTCATGAACACTTTCGTCTGATCGCCGATTTTATCTAGTCAGCTTTGAGGGCAGCAGGAAATAAAAGTTTCGTACGGGAATCAAGACACCAGGGCAGACTGAGTGACGTGCTCTTCGGGAACATGGATATATGCAAATAATCTAGATTAGCTCAGCCACCAGCGATGTTTACAAACACGACCAACTGACCACCACACGGGCGAGTGCGAATGCCGTTTAAAGCAGCCAACCGGTTAACTGATTCGGTAATTAGTTTCCATCTCAAGAACTACGTTGAAGCCGGGTATAAAAAGGTGAGGAAGTTCTGAGGTACCATCATTCGCTGAACTCTACTCCTTGAATAGAGAACACTAGTGCAGAAGAATGGTGAGTTGATCCCCTGCACAGGATCGGAGATACAGAGCCATCTTTGTGACGAGCAAGAGCTAACACTGCATTCTTTTTCAGAAACTCTTCGTCGTCTTGTTCGCAGTCGTTGCTGCTGTGTCCGCAGGAATCTCCACCGAGTACCTGCCACCAGTTCAGGAGGCTGCTATTCCCACCCAGGAATACCTGCCCCCAGTAGCTGCCGTCGAGGCCGTTCCCGAGGAGCCCACCATCCTTGCTGATGATGGATACCGTTACAAAACTGTCAAGCGTTTCCGTTTGAGGCACCGTCGTGATGTGAACGAACTCCCATCCAACGAGTACTTGCCTCCAGTTGAGGAAGCCCAAGTCGTTCTCGCCCCGGAGGAGCCCACCATCCTTGCTGATGACGGATACCGTTACAAGACTGTCAAGCGTTTCCGCCTGAGGCACCGTCGTGATGTCAACGAACTCCCATCCAACGAATACTTGCCACCAGTTGAGGAAGCTGCTCTTCCCACCCAAGAATATCTGCCCCCAGTATCTGCTGTCGTTCCAGAACAGTCGGCCGTCCTTGCTGATGATGGATACCGTTATAAGACTGTCAAGCGTTTCCGTCTGAGACACCGTCGTGATGTCAACGAACTCCCATCCAACGAATACTTGCCACCAGTTGAGGAAGCTGCTCTTCCCACCCAAGAATATCTGCCCCCAGTATCTGCTGTCGTTCCAGAACAGTCCGCCGTCCTTGCTGATGATGGATACCGTTACAAGACTGTCAAGCGTTTCCGTCTGAGGCACCGTCGTGATGTCAACGAACTCCCATCCAACGAATACTTGCCACCAGTTGAGGAAGCTGCCCTTCCCACCCAAGAATATCTGCCCCCAGTATCTGCTGTCGTTCCAGAACAGTCCGCCGTCCTTGCTGATGATGGATACCGTTACAAGACTGTCAAGCGTTTCCGTCTGAGGCACCGTCGTGATGTCAACGAACTGCCATCCAACGAATACTTGCCACCAGTTGAACCAACCCAAGAATATCTGCCCCCAGTATCTGCCGTAGCTGTAGCTCCAGAACAGCCCACAATCCTTGCTGATGACGGATACCGTTACAAGACTGTCAAGCGTTTCCGCCTGAGGCACCGTCGTGATGTCAACGAACTCCCATCCAACGAATACTTGCCACCAGTTGAGGAAGCTGCTGTTCCCACCCAAGAATATCTGCCCCCAGTATCTGCTGTCGTTCCAGAACAGTCCGCCGTCCTTGCTGATGATGGATACCGTTACAAGACTGTCAAGCGTTTCCGTTTGAGGCACCGTCGTGATGTCAACGAACTGCCATCCAACGAATACTTGCCACCAGTTGAACCAACCCAAGAATATCTGCCCCCAGTATCTGCTGTAGCTGTAGCTCCAGAAGAGCCCACAATCCTTGCTGATGATGGATACCGTTACAAGACTGTCAAGCGTTTCCGCCTGAGGCACCGTCGTGATGTCAACGAACTGCCATCCAACGAGTACTTGCCACCAGTTGCTGAGGAATTGAGCGTCGAAGTGGCTCCTGAATTGGAAACCGTCCTCGCTAACGATGGATACCGTTACAAGACCGTCAAGAAATACCGTTTGAGACGTCATTAAACACATATATTCGTATTGCGTGATAACAGTACCTTCTAGATTAAGCATGTGAAATGGTCCAACGAGTAGACGAATTATTTCAAAAAAAAAAAAATAAATAAAATTATATTTAAAAAAAAAACATGTTTTCTTAAGACTTTCTTTCAAAACCACGCAAATGTTAATTGTCTTGACACCTTAGCTCCCTCATTATTCTGATGGGATACATAATTAAGTTGCTCTTTTCGCAACTGATGCCAACAACCGCCACGCGGCGAGTGATAGACTTCACCCCCACTAAAGGGAGCAAAAATAAACGAAACTTAACGAAAACGAAACTTGACGAAACTTAACGAAACTTAAAGAAAGAAGCGAAACGGTGGGAAATGGTCACAGTGTATCGGTTCTGCCCATTTACTACGAAGAATATACGTGGCAAACGATAGACTTTGCTTTCACTAAAGGGAGCAAAATTAAACGAAACTTTACGAAACTTAACGAAACTGGACTTGCTCTCACTAAAGGGAGCAAACTTAACGAAACTTAACGAAACTTAACGAAACTGGAGGAGACTTAAGGAAAGAAGCGAATCGGTGCGAAATGGCCACAGTGTATCGTTCCCGCCTATTTATTCGATTAATTCGTTTGCATAAGTACCCCGTACACCCATCTTGTCTGGCCCTTCAGCAGAAGACAGGCTTATTATCAAGGTGGGAAATTCTCAACTCCACTTTCACAAGCTCTTGTTGCATCACACTTTCCAGCCACTGCATGAAAATGAATTAACATCGCTGTGGGTGGCTGTGGGGGCCGGATTCGATCCTCGAGTTTGCCAACTTTCCTCAAATTATATCCACTTGTGAAAGAGCAATAGCACGCACATCACGATTGCTTGCTGTAGAAGCTGGGAATAGGTTCACCTCGTTCTGTGGCGCAACGCATTTTAGTATTATTGTATAACAAAGCGGGAGTCTAACTCTTTTGCATCGTCCCACAATTCGAAAACTGTTGTTCTGGTTCAAAATTCAGACGCATTTCTGATATAATCGCGAATCTATGGCGGGTAAAAAGAGATCTTGTCCGGGACCGCATTCCACATGCGTGAGTGCCTTAATGTGAGCACACGTATATTTTACTCAGCCGATAACAGAAGGAACATAAAAATCCATCTGTTGTGTACCTACACTGGCGCTAAGTGAACTGTCAGGCTTAACGGCTACGGTCCCTTGGATGCTTAAAGCGCTTGTGCCCACTGGGCCTTGAGTGCTGGACATCATGTGCTTAACCGCCTAAGCAGCTTCACGTGCTACTACCGAAGGCACCACTATCGATCAGTTCACGACAAGAGACAAAGGGAACAATTCTGAATGAATAAGCTTGAATAATAAATAAATTTGTTTCCTTAATCGTGTGTGTTGATATTCATATTCTAAGATCTGAATGAGGAAATACCTCTCCGGCCGCATTTTTGGTGGCCTATCTTCGGAAATCTTATGTAAGTCGTTAGTCGTTAAGCTCTGGAACAGGTTTTGCTCTTGATACGATTCTTAACTTAATGGACTGTTTTATGGATCGATGGTCATTCGACGATCTTTGACAAACAAACAGATGAACGTCATCGATCTGTTCGCATTAAAACCCCCGCGGAATGTGAGTGCTATTAAGTGTTAACGAAGGTCTGATCTGTTTCTGATCTTCAGCGATCTGGTGATTTTGGCATGTGATCGATGCAATGGCTGTGTGGGAGGGCTTTAAAGATGTTTCCTACGATAAACGTTTGCCATAGGCCTGTGGAGGTAATGGATGGGCAGAGACTGTGACATTGTGATAACGGACTTGTGATCAGTGATCCCTCGATTCAAAAACTTGGCAGAAACAGCCAACTCATTCGTATGACACAGCCGGGTATGTTGGGTGTATGTTTATGTATAATTTGTTGGCTGTTGACACAAGGGTTAAGTCGATGTGCAAGACCTTCTCTGCATTTTATTTAAACGAATGCATTTGTCTGTCGACAGCCCTTATGTGGAAATGTGGCTTCAGTCCAGAAAAGTGCACCATAGACCATATATTCAGACTTCAGACCCTGCTGTGCGAGTGACATCTACAAGATCGATCTTGAAATAATCATGCAAAACTTACAGATCAACACTAAAAGCAATATCCTCCAGAAGTTGATGAAATGTTAGCGTACGCTGAAGGAATTGACTTGATCGGTAGCAAACAGCGAGCCGTCAATGAGGCGTTAGCTGGTATTGAGACGAAAGCAGCATTAGGCACAAACGAACCGCATGCTTTTTTCGAGAGAGGACACACGACACTGACGGGGACAGAGAGTGGGCTGATCCAACTTCAAGGTAGTCAAAGAGTTTGTCTACCTTGGCGTTGGAGTAAACAGTACCGAGGTCAAAGGAAGAGAACAGCTCTTGCCAACCGCTGTTTCTTTGGACCCAACTGGCAGTTGAGTAATAGAGCCCCATTTTGTAGGACCAAGCTGGCTTAGTCCTTCTCTGCAGTCTACGCTTTATCGAGCTACATTGGTTTTGTTTTTGTCACAGTTGACAGCGTCTGGAGTGGACTATTCGACCTCGAAATACACTAGGGCATGAATCTAGCCAGGCGTTTGCGGATCATACGCCTGTGTTGGAGAATTTGGGCCCGATCCGACGAGTCTAAGGGACAACTCAGCAGAGGACGACAGCGTCTTTGAGGACGCACACAAGGAGTGCAGACCTGCAGGCAATTAATCAGAGATCGTGCTTGCTAGAGTCAAGAGTGTTGAGACCCTATGCAGAGCAACTTGAAGAATGAACATTGCTTGTCCCATAATCTCCATGTCGGAGAACAGAGCTGTATCGGACATCATTAAAAAACGCAGCAACAGATTTATTTCGCCGAACGACGGGCTGCTACCCGATCCCTTCAGAAAGTATCGACAAATCCAAGAGTATTTCTTTAGCAACACCTCTCTTCAGCCCCTTCAGTCAACCCTGCTCACAAAGCAGTCTAGAAGTCAAAGAGTTGCCCGACCAAAGATTAGATTCATTGCCAAACGCCTGAACTCTGCCCTGAAGTGATTGATCGATATTTATTCAACTCACAGGGTAGCTGCGGGTCACAATGTCCGCCGGAGATACGGATCAGATGGGCAAGAGAAACATACCTTCATTGGGTCCACACTTCTCTACAGACTCGAGAACGCGGACACGATCTCAGATTAATGACACATCAAGTTCATGCGCGAAGATAAAAGGAACATGTGTCACGGATTTATGCTCCTCACGTGCCTCACCGAAAATTAACTAATTCTAATTAAAGCGATTCCCGATTGGTCCGGAAATAGCATGAACTGAAAATAAACTTGATTGAATTCGTTGCCAATTAATCTTCAGTCAGGCGGCGAGCAGCACACGAAGCAATAAGCTGACATCCGCAACAATCATAAACTCAAGCATCGGCAGCTACATCCTCTGTTTGGCTCTGGCCCAAGATGACTTCATTGAAGACTCGGCGGTTAATGCAAATGATCCTAGACCCAGAGTCAGAACAGCATAAACGAGTTTTCACAGCACCAATCACTGCGGAGCTGTGAAGGCCTTGATTGGCGTGATTTGCAAATGTCGTCTATTGTTTCTGTAAATTGCCAAACCCATAAATCATTGTGAAGAATGAAAAATGAGAAAACAGGCCAAGGCAATGAGACGGGATGAATGAATACACGCACAAGGTCAGCGGTCAGCTCGACTTGAACTCCGAAACACGGATGCGGTGTAACTTTACGGCCGTGCGTCTCCTCCGCTCCCGATTGGGGAATCATGCCGCCACTGGAGAGAAACCGGATTCCGGCATCGGAAATTAGAACCTCAGCCCTTAACAAAAGCTGCGCAGCCCACGTTTCGGGTACGTCCACAGACTGTGTGCGCCGAAGTCTTACACGTGCCATTGGTGGCTCCCACAGATGTCTCTGACGGGCATCGCATCAAAGCCAATTCGGCTTCCAAAGTCAATAATTTAACATAAATCTATCGCAGCGAGTGTAACGCCTCTGGTCGCATTTGCATTTGAATGCGATTGAGTTCGCGGAGATTCACGCACACTTTCGCTTTGCAGCATTGGCCATGTGGAAGGAGAGATGCATAGACACACCCGAGGCCACTCGAAAACGACTGCAGCACGGGCCAAACGCCATCGCATATAAATAAGGTCATCACTCCGGCAGAGTCACCATTCGAGAGAGACCACTTGCAGCCGCAGATACTCCGAGACATAAGGACCAAGGACACTAGGGGAGTCATGGTAAGTGTAACGCATCCATTCGAGTAAGGACTACAGTTGTGGACTAATCGGCGATGTGGGGGTAGAAATTGTTTGTTGTAGCATTTGCGGTGTTGGCTGCGGCACGGGCTTCCGCCCTGCCGGCTGATTACTTGCCACCACTGCAGGAGATTGCTGCACCAATCGAGTACTTGCCGCCGGCGCCGCTCGAAGAGCAGCCTATTCTGCTGGCCGACGATGGATATCGCTACAAGACCGTGAAGAAGCTGCGCCACAGGCAACGCCGCGATGTCAGCGAGATCTCCAACGACTACCTGCCACCAGTGGAGGAGCTTGCACTTGTACCTCAAGAGGATTTTCTTGTAGCGGACGATGGATACCGCTACAAGACCGTGAAGAAACTGCGCTTGAGGCACCGTCGTGATGTTGGCGAGGTTCTTGGTGAATACTTGCCTCCAGTGACTGGTCCAGTCATTGAAGGCCTTCCCCTCGAGGCCACCCTCCTGGCTGATGACGGATACCGCTACAAGACCGTGAAGAAGCTCAGACACCGTCGTGACGTTGGAGAGGTCATCGGCGAGTACCTGCCCCCCGCTGTCGACGCTACCTTCGAAACCCTTCCTCTTGAGGCCACCCTCCTGGCTGATGATGGATACCGCTACAAGACCGTGAAGAAGCTCAGACATCGTCGTGACGTTGGAGAGGTCATCGGCGAGTACCTGCCCCCCGCTGTCGACGCTACCTTCGAAGCCCTTCCTCTCGAGGCCACCCTCTTGGCCGATGACGGATACCGTTACAAGACCGTGAAGAAGCTCAGGCATCGTCGCGACGTTGGAGAGGTCATCGGCGAGTACCTGCCCCCGGCTGTCGACGCTACCTTCGAAACCCTTCCTCTTGAGGCCACCCTCCTGGCTGATGATGGATACCGCTACAAGACCGTGAAGAAGCTCAGACATCGTCGTGACGTTGGAGAGGTCATCGGCGAGTACCTGCCCCCCGCTGTCGACGCTACCTTCGAAGCACTTCCTCTCGAGGCCACCCTCCTGGCTGATGACGGATACCGTTACAAGACCGTGAAGAAGCTCAGGCATCGTCGTGACGTTGGAGAGGTCATCGGCGAGTACCTGCCCCCCGCTGTCGACGCTACCTTCGAAGCCCTTCCTCTTGAGGCCACCCTCCTGGCTGATGACGGATACCGCTACAAGACCGTGAAGAAGCTCAGACACCGTCGTGATGTCAACGAGATCTCTCCGCTGTACCTGCCAGCTTCCGCAGAATCTTTCATCGTTCCAGGTCCCGTTGAAGAACCAATCGAACTCGACGGGTATCGTTACAAGACTGTCCGCTCCCTCAAGCACCGTCATCGTAATTAGATAGTAAGTGATGCCTTCTAATGTACAATGCGTCTCAATAAACAAGAGATCTAGTCGGGCGTGGTC
Source organism: Eristalis tenax (assembly GCA_905231855.2). Lineage (NCBI taxonomy): Eukaryota > Metazoa > Arthropoda > Insecta > Diptera > Syrphidae > Eristalis > Eristalis tenax. The sequence continues at coordinate 24,308,314 of HG993126.1, forward strand.
CACAAAATAAATTCGTTCATTATTCATCCAAACGCATGCAAGACACTGGAGAAGAAGTCTGAACAGCCTTAGAGATTTAGGGACAAGAAGAGAGGCGACGGTAGAGGCTCAGCTTATTACTTCGGAAGCGTGCGTCTGGTTACTAGGGCTTAATGCGAGTGGTTGGACGTGTCTCAAACGGCAGAAAATGTTCAGACCTCAGAGTGTCGAGGTAGGGTTGTGTACCTGTTATTTTCCTGAGTATGACGCTGCAGTCCAATGTCGACATGAGAATCAATCAACAAATGTCTGGACGATCTCTGTCCAGCTCCCTTCAGTTACAACTCGAGAGATGGTCCTTAACCATCCTTGGCCTCTGCATTCTCTTGTGCCCTTTTCAACTTGTTGCCAAGGGGTGACATAAGGCAGGACTGAATGACGGACTGTCGAATCCTGTGACTAAATGACAGTTAAAGTCGGATATCATCCCATCGACTGCTTCAATTTAGAAAGAAGCCTCGGGCTATCGGGCGCTGAACTCGAGAAAGAGATATGTTTGCCGATGGGGTCAATTACGTCCAAGCCAACTACAATCAGACCCGTGTGGTGTATCCGGTTGAGTGCGTCGTGCACTTCATGCGAAATCTTGATAACGAACTCCATCACACGAAGGCTTTGAATTGGGAAACCTGTTTAAATCATTCTCATTCAATTTGTCCCTGTCCCACAACAAGCACTTCGCGAGTGCGTCTCAATTGGATACATTTACAATCGAAAAACCCTTGCCAAATGCTGTGGTTGTCATGGGCCCAGTTGTGTAAAAGAATGCTCCCTCGAGTGGCTCTAGAATAAATCTAGACCATCGCACTAGATGGGTGGACATGGGCATTGTCATCTTAAGACTCACCTCTACATTGACAGCGGCACGCTTAAGCCGACATGAGTCCAGCTAGCCATCTTGGGATCTGTGGCTGGGAGAATTGGCACGCGTCATCGATACTGCCCCAGTGGGACAATGAAACAGAGGACGACCTCAAAGTCGGCGTGCGCCAAACGAACCCAACTAGCAAAGGACCAGGCTCGGTGGAGAAGCTCGGAGTCTGTAAAGCCACGAAGGAGAAGATATACCAAAGTGAATGAGTGGCATTCCTGTTCAGGGTGGTCGTGGACCGAACTCCTACGTCGACCACACCTGTTTGTGGCGGGGACAATTTTACGGCAGGATCTGTGGATTTGTAAAAAGCATAGCAAAACGATTCCAAAAAGACCATGGACACACGGATTTTCAGTTCTTTTCCTCGTCAGCTTTTCACGGAAAGGGAATGGGCCCAACAACACTTCCTTGTAGTGCTCCAGTTTTTGTAGAGTAGAGTACAGGCAACGACAACTGGGGAACTCACTTCAAGACTTAGATCAAGCCACTGTAAATCATCATGTTCGTCATGTACTTACACATAAGGGGGTGCGTAGATAGTGTCAATGTGAAGTCATAAAAGTCAACGCAGACTGAGTCGTTTATTCGAAAGATGCGAAAATTGAATGTCCGTCGTGGTGCCTCAACATCTCCAAAGAATGCTTATTATCTGCGGCCAGTGAGCGTATTTCGACCACGAGCGCCGACTCTTCGAGACAGCTGCATTCTTTCCACCTCTGGCACTTGCATTCGTCTGAAAGATCCCTGCCGTCGACTTTAACCGGGCGCCATGTTGTGGCACATAAAAGGACCCATGTTATTGGAGTGTTACGACTGTGCTACTCCTTCACATTTATTGTGTGCCGCTACAGACTCGGGCAGAAGGTAAGGGCCCAGTTGCCTTCGGCGGAAGATTCCTAGCTGCGATCATCCCATTGTAAGCAGGACACCATCAACGTAAAGGGGGCCACCGATTTGCACGCACAGCTGCGAAAAGTCTTCATGCAACAAAAGAGGTAATCTGATCTCTCGAGCTGCCCAAATGGTACTCATTATTCTTCGAAAGCACTTCCGTTTGTAGCCACGCATGTTTCGTACGCAAAGTTGTCACAGTGTGAACGCTAGCTCGGCTGTGTGTACACAAGCGACGGACGCCTCTTACAATGCCATTAACTGGCGTTGACCACTCAGATCGAACTAGATCCAGTTCGATTTGCATAAAAAAGCACTCCCATCACCACAGTCGTTTGAAGATCACATTCCTGGGAAGATCTAATTGACGTTGCGTGTCCATTTGCATATGTTTGTGATTTTCAATACCTAATAAAAATCGCCTGACGCAAATATCAGCATCGGCGCCAAGCGCCAAGCGAAAATATCTGAATTGAAAACGTTTTGTTTCCAGCGCAATTCAGCCCCAAACTGGGGCCGATCGGCCGACGACGAAACTCGTTCCCTCGAAACAATGACGAACATCCTTCTTCACGCATATTTGCGAGATCTCGTGCATATGTATGAATTATGTTGGCTTTCGATTTCGGCGATCTCTTCGCCGAGCCATGGCCAGCGCACGCTTCAAGGCCAAAGTAAGCACTTGCGGAGTGATTTATGCCGGCACATGAGCGCCTCCAGGCTTCGATAACGAAGTGAACAACGTATCCCGCGCTTCCCTAAGGTGTCAGCGGAGTCAATATCTCAAACATCAAAATATGCTAAGCAACTTACAGCATTCCGATGGACCTTGACGAAGCCGCCCAACTGAAGAGCATACCAAACGAAGCAAACGAGAAAGAGACAAAATAAAGGATCCACAGAACCTGTTCCATATCGACTCCCCTTCTCTATTAGACGCACGTTTTGAATTCATCAAGCACCAGCTCTGTTGCCGCCGCGGCCGCCTCGCCCCACTGTCGCCTCCGCGTGGTGTCGTCCTTAGAAGCGATTGCCCGCAAGAGTGTGGCCATGTGTTGGAATATAGTTTATTGCAGAATAACATTTGGCGATTAAATCCAATTAACGATCAATAAAGTTCGGACGAATACATTAAGCTTATGCTAAACACTTCATTGATGTTTTTTTTTGTTGATGAGAAAGGGGAATGTTTGATATTTGGATTTGTATCTGAGAATAGTGAAGAGTGTCGGATCAGCGCTCTTGCTGTGCGGTGTGTCTTGTGGGGAGGGAAGCGCAGCGGCGAGTTGACTCACGAGTTATGAGTGCGGCTTTTGGCAGAATGAACTTCTGCATGCAAACCAGTGGAACATGTTTCCGCATTGTCGTTGCGATTATGCAAATGGTTCGTCAATCGTGATTGAAGCGCACACAAGTGTGTTTGCCTTTGATCGCTCGAGTATGGTGGTTTTGTTGTTAATGAACTTTGGTTGATGCAGTGTGGGATCAAATTCTGGGGCTATTAAAGACCAAAGCGCGGCTAAAACTCTGAGCCATGCGACGGACCTTTGGAATTCACTTGGACAGACGATCGAAGTGAATTCGATGCCAGATGTGATCAGTAGTTGATTCAAGATTCAATCGTCTTCCAAAGCATTGCGGCACGTGCGAATTTAATGCTTATCATGGTCAGTAAGAGGGTTCGCCGAGGGTGGTGGCACGTACGGAAAATGACATTTTTGAACATGACACCCGACGATGGGAGTATCGGCGCCAAGGGCCCCATCACCAAAAACGACGATGCTAGCTCTTTCAGAGACTTTGGAGGCATATTCCCCGCCCAGAAGATCCTGTCCAGATCGTTACACTTGTTTCACCGCACGTACCCCCTTTGGGCCTTAAGCTATCGAATTTAAACTCATGCCACCCAAGTCCGTCTTGATGAGTCTTGGTGTACTCAGGACTTGTCTCAGCACGGAAATGTAAAAGTTCTGACAAATGGTGGTCCAACTATGACTGAAGAGACAGAGGAATAGAGTCACAATGCACTGGACTGTCCAGGGGAGTGACAAGATTAGTGCATTCCATATCAATTAGTACCGTATTTTTGTCGATTTGAAACCCGCCTGCAACAGCATCCATCGCAAGGAACTATTCAATGCGATGTCTGACTTCCGGGACTGTCGGAAAATTGATCCAGATGTGTCGGATGTGCTCGCCTTCAGGGACCTCCGAGAAGTTTGGAATCTGCCTCTGACTTCGGCAAGGCGATGCCCTGTCGTGTGATCTTGTCGGGGCTCTGAAGATAGTGCGGCTGGCCGCTCTAAACACGGAAGGCACCATTTTCTACAAACCAGTCCAATGCTTGGGTAACACAGATGTAATCAACTTCGTGCTGGGTTGGACACTTTTGCCGCAATAGCTGAACCGAGCTGGTCCCAAGGTTAATGAGGGTTTCTTTGGATTCACTGACGATGCTTACTGTGGAAAAGCTTCTCGAAACTTGACCGTTCGGGGGCGACATCTCTCTCCGCTGGTTAAAGAACAACAGCTGGTGCAACACGAATCGTTGCCGCAACAGCTTCACAGCGGACTGTAGAGCCGTCACTTATGGAAGCGCGCTAGCTTAGTGTTTGCCAGCAAGTCTAAGCGAGCGGAGTCTCTTCACATTGCCAATATATTGACCGTGACACGCACTCATCAAAATCGCTTGATGCTCCACTCGCGGAGACGAACACCGAATCAAGTCATTTCCCGGCTAGAGACATGGCCGATTCCACCAAGCTAAGAAAAAATCAGATGCTGCGTGCATAAGCTGATGAGATTTGTGAATGCTGCGTATGATGCATCGGAGAACGATCGATCGATTGTGCGGTTTGTTGCTATAGCGAGCGGCTAATCGATTCACGAATCTGAGCGATAAAACTGGATTTATTGGCTGTTGAACTAGGACTATAACTTAGTTGATCCAAATGTTCGAGATAAAACCTGTTGCGAGCAAGCAAAAGCTATCAAATCCTTCGCTTGTGAGTAATCAGCTCTTAAGGTCGGTGTGCTCGAGGAGAGGTTGATGTCCTTGCTTGAGTCTATCGATGTGGCGATGGTGGGTCATAGTGCCAGCTTGAGTCACTGACACGGACTATGTGGGGTCAATGAATTTACAGAAAGTTGGTACGAAATGGATTGATTCAGGATTGAACGACGTTGGTGGGGGTTGTGTTCCCGAAACAGTGCTGACCTGGAAAACATTGCACGGACTGCAGATGTACGCAAGTTTGTGGATAAAGGGTGTGAATGACTGGTTTGCTGATCGATAACCGAACAGTTTTCAAACGAGAATGCTGGAGTTGTAGCCGGAAAAACTTGGTAGAGTGCGCATCAGAACCTGAGAACGTCAACGCACCATAAATGCCGGCAACTCTGCATTAGTCGATCTTGTCTGAGAAGAATTTTGTGTAAAGACCTCGGATTTCGCTTGCATGGTGCAAGTGACTCATCAGTACTGACTACCTGCTTCGTTTATAAGTCCATTATCTGGGCGTTAGGGCAGCTCGAAATTTCAATCGACTGGCTCGGCCACATAGATAGAGACGCCCAACTTCTGCCTCTCTTGCCCCTTAAAATTTTGAAATTGACCAATCAGAGAACGGCGTTTACGTTATTTCTTGAATAACTGTCAAAAGGTCTCTGAAATTCGTCGATGGACTAGGGGTATATCAGCTGTGAAGTTTGGGCATCTCTATAATACTTTATTTCTGATAACAACGCTCCAGTGGAGAGGGCCTTCGAATCCGAATCTCCCGGTTCAAGAAGGAGAGGAAGACCAAATCCCCAGTATAATGACCAAGACGCAAGACAGCTTGGTTTTGATGACTGGAAGCAGGCTCAGCACCTTCAGCAGGTCGCCGGCCTGGTTAGTGAGTCGACAGGCAGTCATAAAAAACCGAATGAATCCAGAACATGTTACTCATTGGTGTTGTTTTTGGTATGACAGCGTTGTTGGGCGATGTGCATTTGCCAACTTTGGACTGGAAATGAGGAATCGGACGAACTGGGCTCCATCAATATGTGACAGGGGCTACGTGACATCAACTCTTGGTGATACTGCAAGCTGTGCTTCTAAGTCGATAAAATGTATGGTATTGGGTACCGCTCAAGACCAACCCAGAAACAGAGACAGTCTCACTCTCTTGGACTCAAGCAATACGTGAAAATGAATTGGATGTCACGCCGACCTTACTACCCCGAGTCATTACGGTGTCCTCTGCGCATCCCAAAAACCTTCCAGATCCATGATTAGGAGGCTTTACTGTTTAAGTCTTCCAGTTTCTAGGAAATAGTATCCTTTTCGTTGCTACCCTTATGCATTCGCAGTGGCAAGACTCTATTTCCTGTTCGTCTCTGCAGCCAGTGGCAAGGATGCCACGACTCCATGAATGCTTGTCTGTAGCACAGCGGCCGGTAAGGACACCCACAGCAAGTCAATTTAGTTATTTTATGTCGTAGCGGGTGCGGCGTTTAGGAGCGTCGCCTTGACTGAATCGTTTTTTGTTACCGCTACCTTCATCTTGGAATTTGTCAGGAATGTCAAAACTAGACCACGCGTTGTATAGCTCATCTTAGTGCACGATGTCGTGGCAGCAGCATTGGAATCGACAAATAAGAGGTTGGCTTGCATTTCATGGGTATTTACCAGATTCTGCCGTACAGTGACGATCTGGCATTTGAGAACTCGAACCTAGACAAGATAAAACTTCACCATTAACCTCAGCACCAATGAATCCATAACCCACAGAATGAGCAGCAATGCAGTCAAATGATATACAGGGGGATCAGGAACTGGGGCAGGGGTGTTTGCACCCATCGACGGATGCGTTTAAATCAGTCTCGATGGGAAGTATAGTAACTGCGACATAGTAATAGTGTCAGACAGTCGGCAATGGACTCCTGCATCATCAAATGGGAATACTTACAGAAGCTTGAAGAGCTGAGTGGGAGAAGCAGAGTAAAACTCTGCTGGAGACCTGTCTGCGAGGCGATGGAAAGTAATGAAATGGCCGTCGCTCTAGCAAGGGAGGGAACATCAGGACCCTTCACAGGCCGCGAACAGTTCTGTGGTGTAGGAGATCAAGTCCCCAGAGGAAAATTCAGGGATCTAGAAAGGAGGAACCGGACTTGGATCTAAATGGGCAACCTCTGTATCCTAACAGGATTCCTAACTGGGCATTGCCTCAGGTACCAACAGAATGTCTGTTCCGAAATTCTGGGATTCTATGAGGCTACAGCCCACGCGAGACAAACCCTTCTGGGCAGAATGGAAGTCGTTAGAACCATCTCCCATTCTCCGTTGCCTACAGGAAACTAGCTTGGAGATAATACTCTACAATAAATCTTTGCCACATGGAGTCCATAATCATCAACTCTGATGTGAGGGAAACTCGTGAGACAGCAAAGGTACCTAAGGCATGCTTTAATCCGACCAAATCTTACAGATGAGCTGTTGCACGCGTCAAACCAAACCGTCTTCGGCTGCTTTGAAGAGTTCAGTGAGCAAGCCCGTCTTATTAGACTTCAGCCTTGATATTGCTCTTGATCTCGTCCAGATTAAGAACGTCCAGATTAAGAGGAACATCAATTAGCCTTGATAGATTTCCCATATGGTAGAGTTGCCATGCCCCCTTTTTGGGCATGGCCTTTTGCATCACAAGTCCTCATTTTAACCCCGACTCGGAACATTTTACAACGTTTAAAGAAATTGTCCTCTTTTTCCCCTCTAACTAATAATTGAGACTGTAGCGGGCGTGACTTTGTGGGCATGTGCGTCGACCCCTGTGCAACTGAAACACGCTGTCTGGTATCGATTCCCGGTCCATGGCTCTACCTCTTTCGAGTCACTGACTGTCTACTCAAGGAGCAACTGTCTAGAAAAAGCTCGTCAAATTCGCATTCGGAGTCGGCCTAGAACTGTAGGTCCCTTCCACTCGTCAGAGAACAACAGCACGCCCAACACGAGTGGTTGCTGAGAAGCTAGGCGCTGGCCCTCTACGGGCTGTAGCGCCACCCATATTATTAGTACATAATAATTGAGGTCATCGGTGCAAACGTGACGTAACCCTCAGAAATTGAAATTATGCTGATTGTCACTAGAGAGCTCTGCGGGCCTCAAAAATTGCTTTTTTTTGGTAATGTTCGGGTTTTGGTGGTTACGACACTTTTGCACTTATAAAATCATTGAACTCGGAATTTAAAAGAAAAAGAGAGGCGAAAAAAAAAATAACAGATCTTAGTTTGACTCCCATGTGTCCACACGCCCATGTGTCAACTCTCTAAATCCCAAATTGCTTTCTTGTATGAGTTCATGGGCCTAGGTTTTTGTTTTCAGTTTGTCCTGTTTTTTAAGATAGATCATGTCCTTCAAAGTCCGTGATTTTAAAACTCTTTGTCTTAGGGTGGCTTAAACGGCCATGGTAACCCTACCATATCGTGTCGTCTTTTTACACTTCTTCAATTTAGCAGGCAACATTTGTGCTGACGTCAAGATGCAGTCGTCGAGTAACATCCCCAAGCCTTGACTACTTTTAGTGGGGATAGGGTAACTAAGATAAGCCTGCCCCTTCCACTGCCAGCTCATCACCGCTTTCATTGAACGGTGCACTCTTGTGGCCAGAAATTTGTGTCTAGTCCTTCGGATACGAATTTAGACTTGATTGGTAATGCGGTTGGTAATGCGGTATGAAAAGCTTTCTGGCATCTTGGTTGTCTATCTGTATGAAGATGTGCTTCTTCGGATTCATTAACAACGCTGCTACTGCAGACCAGTCTTTGGTGATTTGAGCAGAAATCAAATCTGTCTCAGAACCGACCACGTACTGTTACATTTGAATAGAGCACCTTTCGCATTATCTCTCAGCCCTATTAAATCGAAACCAACAGATGGTCCAGCAGTTAGGTCACAGGAGGGACCGTAATCGGCAAATCTCTCAATGGACTGTCTTTTCTTCTGTTGCTTGACATCAGATATTGACACAATGTGTGTGCCTCCCTCTTCGAGGCATACAAACATCATCTTCAAGAACTCTTAACACAGCCGGTTTCCTTCTCAGCACTTGCTCCCGAGTAGCACCTGACGACAATTTGATATTGAATGCGAACGAACAGAATGTGCATAACACAAACGATTGATGCGAAAAGTGATTTCTTCGGCCATTCGGGCTACTCACAGATCAATCCAAAGAGCAACTCTCTTTCAGCATAAATGGAATATGCATGAGGTGAGCTTGGAAAAATGCCTGTATCCAGCGGCAGAACACATGGCATCAGTCGGAAGGATGACAACTCCCAGCCCTAGCAAGTCACAGTAAACAAAATTGAACCTCCAAGCGATTGAGCAAATGATGAACATCATGGCTTATCACTCGTCACCCCGACACAGGCACACGATAAATATTCGTCCGGCCAATTAAGAAACGATGCCAATCACAGCTCGAACATCGGTCCACAACTCCGGTGGCAATGAATATCGACAAGAGCATGTACAGCACGCTCGGCGACAAGATGAGATACAATCGCTAACCGAAAGCAATCACTTCCGGAATAAATCACAATCCATTAACTTAAATATCAATAAGCGATGGCAAATTAATTCGATTCCATAAATATGTATGTGCCCCCTGTCCCCATGCACCGCCGCACCACCGCACCGCTGGCAGCCGCGGCAAGTGTGCTCCAGAAGCGACTTCATCTCCGCCAGACATATGTACAAGCAGACAAATGGTAACAAGTAAACTGATTCTATTACAGCTGAGAGCTGTGATTATGCAGAGATTCGGAGATTTTGCGAGACAAAGAAGATTGAGATACAGAAACACATGGCGAGCCGGGAAGTGGCATCGAACTTTGATGAGCACGCATGCATGAATTAATCAAGTCAACGTCGAGTTATTTGGTGTGATTCGAAGATAGCAAATACCGCCGAAGTACACGGTCCAATCCCAAACCGGTTGAAAAGTTCGAGCTGTGATTGAACATGGAGAGGCGCGTTCAAATTTCCGCTATAAATGGGCTCCAATTGAGCAAGAAGTATCATTCACTTGACATCATCTTTGGATAGAGAACCTAGGAAGCCGAACAAAGATGGTGAGTTGAAGGACCAAGCGACCATGCGGATACACCGTTCGCAGGACTACCCGATAACGGAGATTTTAAACGGGATTCACCTCTTGTTTTCAGAGATTCTTCGCTTTAGGATTCGCGTTGCTCAGCCTTGCAGCGGCTGTCCCTGTGGAATATTTGCCCCCAGTCCAGGAGGTTGCAGCACCAACCGCCGAGTACCTGCCCCCAGTTGTTGCTGAGGTAGCGGCCGTTGAGGAGCCAACCGTATTGGCTGATGATGGATACCGTTATAAGACCGTGAAAAAACTCCGATTGAGGCACCGTCGCGATGTCAGCGAAATCAGCAACGAATACTTGCCCCCAGTTGAGCAGGCCGTCGTCGAAGTTGCTGCCCCAGTCGCTGAGGTCGCCCCAGTTGTTGAATCCGCCGTTCTCGCTGATGATGGATACCGTTACAAGACCGTGAAGAAGCTCCGCTACAGGCACCGTCGCGATGTCAACGAGATCTCCAACGAATACTTGCCCCCAGTTGAGGAGGCCGTCGTCGAAGTTGCTGCCCCAGTCGCTGAGGTCGCCCCAGTTGTTGAATCCGCCGTTCTCGCTGATGATGGATACCGTTACAAGACCGTGAAGAAGCTCCGTTACAGGCACCGTCGCGATGTCAACGAGATCTCCAACGAATACTTGCCCCCAGTTGAGGAGGCCGTCGTCGAAGTTGCTGCCCCAGTCGCTGAGGTCGCCCCAGTTGTCGAATCCGCCGTTCTCGCTGATGATGGATACCGTTACAAGACCGTGAAGAAGCTCCGCTACAGGCACCGTCGCGATGTCAACGAGATCTCCAACGAATACTTGCCCCCAGTTGAGGAGGCCGTCGTCGAAGTTGCTGCCCCAGTCGCTGAGGTCGCTCCCGTTGTTGAATCCGCCGTTCTCGCTGATGATGGATACCGTTACAAGACCGTGAAGAAGCTCCGTTACAGGCACCGTCGCGATGTCAACGAGATCTCCAACGAGTACCTGCCCCCAGTTGAGGATGCCGTCGTCGAAATTGCTGCCCCAGTCGCTGAGGTCGCCCCAGTTGTTGAATCCGCCGTTCTCGCTGATGATGGATACCGTTACAAGACCGTGAAGAAGCTCCGTTACAGGCACCGTCGCGATGTCAACGAGATCTCCAACGAATACTTGCCCCCAGTTGAGGAGGCCGTCGTCGAAGTTGCTGCCCCAGTCGCTGAGGTCGCCCCAGTTGTTGAATCCGCCGTTCTCGCTGATGATGGATACCGTTACAAGACCGTGAAGAAGCTCCGTTACAGGCACCGTCGCGATGTCAACGAGATCTCCAACGAATACCTGCCCCCAGTTGAGGAGGCCGTCGTCGAAGTTGCTGCCCCAGTCGCTGAGGTCGCCCCAGTTGTTGAATCCGCCGTTCTCGCTGATGATGGATACCGTTACAAGACCGTGAAGAAGCTCCGTTACAGGCACCGTCGCGATGTCAACGAGATCTCCAACGAATACTTGCCCCCAGTTGAGGAGGCCGTCGTCGAAGTTGCTGCCCCAGTCGCTGAGGTCGCCCCAGTTGTTGAATCCGCCGTTCTCGCTGATGATGGATACCGTTACAAGACCGTGAAGAAGCTCCGTTACAGGCACCGTCGCGATGTCAACGAGATCTCCAACGAATACTTGCCCCCAGTTGAGGAGGCCGTCGTCGAAGTTGCTGCCCCAGTCGCTGAGGTCGCGCAAGTTGTTGAATCCGCCGTTCTCGCTGATGATGGATACCGTTACAAGACCGTGAAGAAGCTCCGTTACAGGCACCGTCGCGATGTCAACGAGATCTCCAACGAATACTTGCCCCCAGTTGAGGAGGCCGTCGTCGAAGTTGCTGCCCCAGTCGCTGAGGTCGCCCCAGTTGTTGAATCCGCCGTTCTCGCTGATGATGGATACCGTTACAAGACCGTGAAGAAGCTCCGCTACAGGCACCGTCGCGATGTCAACGAGATCTCCAACGAATACCTGCCCCCAGTTGAGGAGGCCGTCGTCGAGATTGCTGCTCCAGTAGTCGAAGTTGCCCCAGTCGAAAGCGCTGCCCTTTCGGTTGATGGATACAAATATAAGACTGTCAAGAAATTGAAGTACCGTCTCCGTCATTAAGTGACCGAAGTACTTCGATAATGAACACATTAATCTGCCTTGAGTGTAAATATAGAGATTTTTAACCAAAATAAACGAAAGTAGCCAATTGTACACATCGTTTGTTTATTTGCGTGACTTTGTATGTGCGTTGCTCAGCTGAAAGTGTCTTGGGAGTTTAGAGTCAAGACACTCAGAGGGGGTTGGGTTCATGTCATTGTTAATTTGAATTGGATCTGATCACTAGGGGTTCCCTAGACTGGCTGAAAAATAATCTCCTAAGTGTCATCTGAACAGGGACTTACCTTAAAGAACTTGCCCAGCGCCTTGTAGTCCAGACCATCGGAACAATTGAAGACGACACACTTCTTTGCCACAGCCTTTGCCAGGTCCTTGCAGGTTTCCGTTTTGCCCGTGCCCGCTGGTCCCTCAGGGGCGCCACCCAAGCACAATTTCAACGCACCCATCAGCGTTCTAGGGGACAACACATCGAATCTATCGGCCAAACAAAATCACTGGACACAATACTCACCGATAGCAACGATCCGTGAGTGGGGTAACGACAAGACGTGATATGTTTCCCAGGTACTCCATCCCGTATTTAACGTCCGTTGCCACCATGCTCACGGCCACATACTCCACTCTGTCTGCAAATGTGTGTGTTGTGAGAAAGGATAACGAAATAGAAGCGAACCGATTGAATTGGCCGCCGCGTTCGTGTGGACATTGCAGAGCACAATAAAATCATGCCAACGAGGGCGCGAAACTTACTCTCCACTTTCCAGTAGTAACGTAGCTGGGAAATCCAATCGAACTCGGTAACTGTCGTCACATTCTGTTTGACCATGTACGCCACCACATCTCGAGCTGGGGTAAATGATGCACGAAAAGTTATGAAACGGGGCATGCAGTCTGAACGAAGGTAGCTTACCATGAACATCCAAGACGATTAGCGCTTCAATCGTGATTCGATTGCCTGTTGGAAGATCTGTACGGACCAGGTGGACCAAATCTCCGATTTGGACGTTACATTTCTCAAGGTAGCCGCGAACGTCGCCGGCATCAATGGCCTCTTCCACCTTTATAGGTCCCGAGAAAGAATGGTGCGCATGAATGATTCACAGGAATGTAACTTTCTTACCTCGTAAGTCCACGCCAAACAGGCAATGCTTTGCACCACTTGTCCTGGCCACGTCACAACCCACAGCTTCCTCTCCACTTGATAGTAATCATCCCAAGCTCCCTTCATCTGTTCTTGAACGCTGTCAAGCATTACGCATTCGACTTCCTTCAACCAAATCTCGACGAGTCCCTGTGAATGAAAAAATCGGTGCTCAAGGCTTGGACGTCACCTTGTGGCAGAGGTCTCTTACGTTTGCAAGCTGAGGACTGATTTTCCTGCATAGTTTAACAACTTCATTTTCGGCTGAATTTATTGCACTGATCTCGACGTTCTCGTCAAAATTGAGAGATTCAATCTGAAAATGAAGACAATTTTCAGTTGAACATGAACATGAACATGAACATGAACATGAACATGAACATGAACATGAACATGAACATGAACATGAACATGAACATGAACATGAACATGAACATGAACATGAACATGAACATGAACATGAACATGAACATGAACATGAACATGAACATGAACATGAACATGAACATGAACTTGAACAATAACATGAACAAACCCCTTCGAAACACTTTTTCAAGTGTGGCTGCACTCTGAGGGGATCCTTCGTTTCCGAGAGTATCTCCAGCAGCTCGTCATTCGAGAGGAAGAAGAATCTGGCGAAGAACAAGCGCTTCTGCTCGAGATACGTATTCAGACCCTTCTGTACACTCTCGAGGTCCTGCAATGCCTTCTTGAAGACCGCCAGCAAATTCGGATAATCGGTCGCCTCAATCACTCCCGGATGCTGACGCGCGTACTTCATGACCTTTCGCCAAATCTTGTCCACCTACAGAGAGGAAGCGGTTAACACTTAAGCGACTGTTGTGAGACACTCCTCCTTTCCCTACCGATTTGAAGTTTCTGCCCTCAACGGGCATCTGTCGCATAATATCTTCCGAGCTGAAGATCGGCTCTAGGTACATCCAGGTCGCTTGCACCTGAACCCACGAGTCCATGATGTCGAGCATCGTGATCAACTTGTTCTCCCAATCGTCCGCCTTCGTGCCGAGGGCAGAAATGAACGGCGATCTCCGCATCGCCTGCGACTTCATCACCTGATCGTCCAGTAGCGTCTGAATATCATCCAGAGCGGCCAAGATATGCGTGTCCGAGTCACGATACTGAATAATCTCGAACTTGACGTCCTGCCAGTCGGTTTGCATCGCAACTAGATGCATGTTCAACTCGAACTCCTTGCCCGCGGCAGTCGCCACCTCCTCAAGTGGACCCAGAATGCTCATGATGTTGGCATCGATCATGTCCTTCAGCGACGGATACAATGCGGGACTGCATGGTTTGCCCAGTTTCGACGAGATGATGTCCCAGTGACGTTGCTCCAGGCCTTGTCGGCAGATCGCATCCAGCACCGGAAGGTACACCTTGAACTTTTCCAGTCTTATGCGAATCTGCTCGTAGACTCGCTTTGCCACCTGGTTTGTGGCCAGTTGCCGCGACAGTTTGTGCATCACCTTCGAATTTAGAAATTAGGGTGGTCAGGGCTGGGGACAAGAGATTCCTGCATATTCGCGTGTACCTTGCTCATGTTTTCAACTTCCTCCCGTATGACGTCGGCATTCAAGTTCTCGAACGGGCCATACATCCTGGAATTCAATCCGGCAGAAGGTGGAAGGTTATTAAACGGACAGCAAGGACGTGCATCCGCACACTCACCATATGTCATGATTCTTCTCGAACTCGTACGCAGTCTTCCACATCTTCTCAATCGGCTCCATCTTCTCGATGATCTCGGCCAGTTTGGGAAACGCCGTGATGTCTATCTGCAGCAGTGCTTCCTCAACATTGATCGCCTTTGCCTCCTTGCTGCATTTCTGAGAAGGACAACTCAATTAATTCGCACACTGTTCGCCGTGTGTCAGTGTGTCAGTGTGTCAGTGCTCACCTCCAGCATAGCGAAGAGCTCGTTTACCGTCTCAACCTTCTCCCTCAGGTCGTCCAGCGTGAGGACGTCGTTTACCTCCTTCAACCTGAAGCTGTCCATGCGAACCCTCTGCGAAATAATGAATTTGTCGAACACAGCCCGCTTCTCCCTGCAAAGGTGCCCGCACAAGCTACAGCGTCGGATTGGATGGAACTCAGATAATAAACTCACCGCAAGGCAAACTCCAGATTATCCCGAACGACATTCAGTCGGGCTGCACTCAGGTCCAACACCACTTCCACTTCCGCCGGCAGAATGAACGCCCTGGTGTTCAGGCGGATGTCTTCACCTAAAATGTACGCAATTCGAAGGATTAGCCTTGGCGGTGCACGCTGCATAGTGCACAATTCCATCGCGCTGCAAACATCCCAATCGGATGAAACTTACTGGTGAGTTCAGAGTTCTGCAGCAGGAACATTACTCGCTTCGAAGTCACTTTCAGTTCGTCCTTTATTCGGAATATCCTCTCGTCTCGGCACTCCTGCAAGTAGTTCTGCAGTGCCACCACTTCGGGTGTCTCCTGTGGACGTTCGCCGGCCTTCATGGACATCTCCTCCAGTTCAGTGCATATCCTGGAAGCAAGCCGTTTACATTCAATTATAAAGCACTACGCCATCCAGTCAGTTGGGGGATGTGCGTGCGTCTGTGTGTGCGAGCTCGTCTGTAATTATCCTTGAATGGGATTACTTTTGGGGATATTCGCCTAAATTATGCGTTAGATGTTCATAATTCAAATGGGTTTGCGGAAATCGAAATGAATTTCTGGTGCTAAATACCCGCATCGTAGCCCCAACGCCGCACCGCCACACCACCGACAGCGTAGCGAAGCAATCATCGCTCGGGTGGCGGTGGCTTGTCTGATGCGCCAGTTTAATTCCCTAATTTGATGTGAATCATCACATGATAATTATGCTGTGTGTTTGATTATGACTTGTGGGCGTGCGGGCGACTTACGTGAGCCGACATGATGCGGATTAATCTTTGTTTTGTAATTAAGATTGAATTGTGTTCTGTTTGTGCGGCAGTGCATTTGCATAATTCGACATTTCATGTGGATGTTTACTGGACACCCCATGGTGGATAAGTAAACGATTATTGGGGATTTATGGCCCGTCCAGCCGCCCCAGAGATAGGGTGCGGCGATGAATGATGTTGCCGGGGCACCAGTGTTTAACACACGAAGGAAATGTAATCGCTTAAAGTCGCAGTTCATAGAAATGTAAGCAAGACTACTTCGTTACGTGTTCCACAGGCGGTAGCGTCACAAGATTTTAGGTGAATTCGTTTCTGTTACGCCGTTGAGATGAACGGTGAGAAAACGGTGTGAAGTCGACTATATGTCCCTTCTTCGAAAGATTCTATTAAGGGACGGGCTTCGTGAAGATACGTGCTTTAGACGTTCGAATGGTACGGACCCTACAGGCATCTATAATGTCTGCAATGAATGTCTGGTTGATAACATGTGGGTATGCGTTCGGCTTACCGAAGTTCTACAGATCCTCTGGATACAATATAGCCGCCTTTCACGAAGGAGACCTCCAAGGAGCCATTCTGCTTGCCTGACAGTTTGTTTTTCTTTTTTTCGAAGAGAATTCCAAGCGAAAGCTCATGCTCTGACTGTAACGCTCTCCAATCGAGTTCACATCCAAAGCACCCCGGAAGTTCCGGAGCCGGCATAAATCCGTAGGTCCCTTCCACTCGTGAGAGAACAATAGCACTCACAACCCGAGTGGTTGCTCAGAAGCCAAGCCCTCTTATATTTTAAAATATAACTCCCCAACTCTACATTTCGGAGAACGGAGTTTTGCACACGGTTTCAAACAAATGTGCGGCGATCACGTCTCTGGACGCAGTCACTTTTAACTCGTAGACTTTCCTGAACTGCTGCCTATGCCTTAACGCGATGCTCAAGAATTATTCTCAGCACAGTCTGCCTGTGGCTCTATGCGCTTAGTCCAGCGTTTCTACAATTTGGTATATTTCCTTCAAGTCAGGGTTATCTCAAGGCCCTTAAAATAGGCGTGTTCAGGTGAAGCCCTCTTCATTTGTCGCGAATCTGTTAACGTCCAGCCACTTCTACACACGTTTAGAAACAGAATACTGTCGTCTTCAGAATATGCTGTATGTAGCGTATCCCAACCAGATTTATGTGGACTTTTGAGAGAGAGATACAAAGTTGGAGCAATCAAGGCACCCATCACATTTAATGACTACAAATGTGATGAATACAGCCTCAGCCCCGTCGTGCATCTTCCGTGGGTCTTATCGACTGAGCATTTGGAGTCACTTCTGCTGGTAGGTCGACTCGGACGGTACCAAGATAAAATTAACTAGACGGCGCTCTCTATTCTAAGAACTTAAGTTGAGGCAATTAAAGAAATGTCCAGATCAATGCTTTGTCTGGATGGAATTTGGCTGAAATTTAATCATCGCCAGGCCGCCATCAAAGCTCTCGACTTGAAGCTTCTGAGCTCTCAGCTGGCCATCACTCACTTCTCGAAAAGATGACCGTTCAGCTTAAAATACGCCTGTGCTGTGGGCCTTGACTCGAAGCTTCTGAGCTTTAAGCTAGCCATCACTCACTTCTCGTAAAGATGACCGTTCAGTTTAAAATTCGTCTGTGCTGCGTGCCGGGTCACAGAGATATTTCAGTATGGCGGGCTATCCTCTCGGGCATAGGAATTCCTATCACTACCTGAAATCCCCTCTTGCACGAGACGACCAAAGAAGAAAATTCAAAGGCACCCGGTACTGCAACCAGGACGATCTGGCGGAGACTAAACCCCACACAATCCGGTCAGCTGACCATCCGTTTATTCGGGAATTGCTCAAGTGCTGCCTCGCATCCCAGGTAACAATCAATTACGGAAACCAGGAAGCAGCTCATTGCAGAGCCGTCAGAGTGCAGTACCTCTCTTGTTGCCTATTTTCTAGTACAAGCCGTTCGACTTTAATGTTAACCCCCCTGATATGTCACACCCCCAACAAGTGCTCACCTACGAGTAGTACAAACCTTCTGTTCTCGTTCAAGTTGAGCGTTAGAAAGTAGTTCGTCACGTGGCTGGCAACCTCCTGCACGAGCATCTTGAGCGCCTTGTTGACATGTCGATTGTCCAACATGAACAGATTCAGTGCCACGAAGTCCCTCAAAAAGTACGTGTCATCGATTAACTCCTTCAGCTTCCCCATCAATTCCTCGATAACCTGCACGAGAGGATATACAAATTTAAAATGAGAAAATTAATTCATTGCAGGCGGCGCGGAGTCTTGTGGCACTTGGTTGCCACTTGAGGGGCGACGCCTCAGTAGGCCCATAATCAGATCAGACCCATTAAGTAGCAGCAGTGCACCCTCCGTCGCGTTGCAGATGCAAATTAAAAGGCGCGCACACGCGTAATGTGATTTTCTGTTAATTCTACGGATCGCTGAGCTTAATCAAATCCAACTAAATCATAATTAGATTCGATGCACAGCCCGCGGGCAAGAGGAGTGAAACACGCACCGGCAGGTCGGGGATTGTCCTCTGCGCAAACACCCTCTCGCAAATCCTCTTCATTTTGCCAGTCAGCAGGGGGAAGTAGTACTCGTATATTGGATAAAGATAGACGGTCGGTCCGCTCCAATTGGCCTCGACGATGTCTCGGATTTGTTTGTACAGCTTCAGCATGTCGACGTGCGTCTCGTGGATGCAGTGCAGGTATCCGCTCTCGCTGTCCTCTGCGCGGGCGATATAAAGGTGCAAGTCAGTCGGGTGGAGAGTGTGCATAAAATGTGCTCGTACCTTGTGACATGAGATGCTCCAGCCGGGGGATGTCGTAACCCACGCGGAGGATGCTCTTGATGCAGCCGATGAACAGATCCGGCAACTCCTTCATGTAGGGATACACGAACATCTTGCCATTGTTTCTGAGAGTGAATTCCGCCGGGAAGTAAGTCTCGAAGCACTGCAAAGAGTTGAGGGGTTCGAGGGAAGGAGATGGAGCAGGTAACTGCGATTGGCTCACGGTGATGGGCTCGAAGTTTGGTGCGAACAGTCGCGGATCCGAGGAATCGACCTTGTAGATGGTGGAAGTGCTGCGGGTGTCCAAGTCGACAATTGGGTCGAAGTGCTTCCCCACCACCGACACCACTATCGTCATGAAAGGGCGGCTTTTCAGCTTCGGATGGAAAATGTCGTACTTCGGCATGTGGTTTCCTTCCTAAAGTGCAAGCGCTTTAATTTGCGGAATGCTTGATGAATGTGTGAACGGAGGTACCTTGTATCGTTCGAAAGCCCTAAAAAGATGGTCAATGCTTCGCTTGAGCAGTCCGCGGAGCTGCAGGGACATTAGGGAGTGCACGCATTTGAACAGGATACCAGCGCGGCCCTTGCACGGGCTGTTCATGGGAATGAAGGACTTCCAGGTATTCTTCATGGCATCCAGCATATCTGCCGCCCTCGGTAGCCAGTCATTCAGCAGGATCTGAGCAGAGGATGTGAAAGTCGGGTGGGATTTGCGAGTTGTCTTGATGGTAAACTTACATCACGTGCAGCCAGGCAGCTTGTCCGAATGAACTCGAGAATCTCATCGGCGTTCATTGGGATTTCGGAAGCGTACAGTTTTGCCACATCGACGATTATGATGTCATTGTATCTGCAGAATTCAACAAATATCTCAGAAAAAAAAAAAAACGGAAATATTCCAAAGGCTAAAGATCTGGGAAAAGATGTGATCTTCAGAAGATGCAACTACGCTTTGAGCATTCATTTGGAGTTTTTCTCTTAAGTACTAATAGAAGGGGGCCAACAGTGGAACCCTGTGGTAATCCGAGAAGTGCCTGCTGACGCCCTCACAGATACTAATGCTAAGAGAAGGTGGTGCATCGGTCAGTCGACATGCATTAGCCGTATAAAATATGGTGCTCGTCCACGGTGGGAGGCAACATTCGCTGAGGCTGAGATCCTCCATGCGTCAATGGCCTCAGAAGTAAATTAGTCGCGCCTCAGAGTAGGCAAGCTTCATGTCAACGATATCAGTTAGAAGTTGTTTTCTTGTTGCGCTGTTTCTTGATACAAAAATAAATCAATTTAATTATGAAATAACTCACAACTCATGCCACAAGATGTTCAAGCCCTCCAGTACGGGCTGATTGATCATCAGAACCTGATCCAGGCGATTGCGGGCCAATTGCATGAGGGCCTTCCATGGCACCGGAGAACGTATCGTCATTAACGGAAACTCTGGCGGTTCCGGTTCCAGTTGAAGTTTCCTCCTTTCCAACTCTGACCTGCGACACACAGAAGCACACAAATGTCTGAGACACATGGAGAAAAATGAAAACTTTTCAAGCATAGACTGCAATTATAAGATGCACTAAACTCTGCACCTAGCTCCGTAGTAATCAAGTTTCCAGATACTCTATCCGAAGAGAGATGATTTCCAAACATAACTTTCTCCATCATCCCGCCTGGGGTGCGGGACACAACTTCGGAGAAGAAATCGGAGGAAACGAGAACTTACCTCAAGATATAGCGCAGGAAGGCACGTT
This sequence comes from Eristalis tenax, assembly GCA_905231855.2. Taxonomy (NCBI): domain Eukaryota; kingdom Metazoa; phylum Arthropoda; class Insecta; order Diptera; family Syrphidae; genus Eristalis; species Eristalis tenax. Next base: position 24,328,978 of record HG993126.1, read on the forward strand.
TCACATTAAACCGGAAGTCCTCCTGCAAGTCCATCAGGCATGATAAAATTAAGATGGCAACATTCTTATTGATGTGATGGTCGGTGTTGAACAGGTAGTCCATGAGGATGATTTCGGGATGTATCTTCGGGAACAATTTCTGGGGCAAGTGTATTTATGAATACGAGTCGAGTGCAAGGCCGCTCTGCTTACCTGTTCGCGGAGTATGAACTTGTAGGCGTCGCGCAGAAAGGGTATCTTTGCATTAATTTTCGGCAGAATTCTCTTAATCCACTGGGATGGATAAACCTCGAGGCGGTTTATGGACAACTGGAAGTACATCAAAGTTAATTCAAAGGTGTGCCAACGGCTGGGTTACGTGAGCGGTCGGGTTTATGGCTGCGAAAGAGTGCGCGGCCAGCAGCGGTGGGCTGTTGGAGATTTTTCTTTCGGCTTTTTACAGCCTGCGGCCTTGATGAGATACACTTTTGATGGGTGCACAGCAGATGCGTCATAAACACGAGCGAGGCGTTGGAAATTTTTATGAAAGCGATTCGAGGTTTCGTGTGTGCAGGGTCGTAATGCATATGAATTTGATTTAATGGGCGGATTTTTTTTTCTGCCGCACAGCCCCCTACGTTGGGATAATGACTGCGATTATGGGGGTGAATATCTGGCACTGGTTTGCGGTGATTATCGTGGCATCGTGCAGTGGACGGTGGTGGGGTGATTTGGAAGAGGACAGCGCCTGAGGAGTGTGTGAAGGGATTGATAATCTTATGTCGTCTGTCTTTATGGAAGAGTTGACCGGTCGGGACTATGATGGTCCTTCGGCCATCATAGTCCCCTGCCAAGGTAATCTTATGGCTGCACGTGATGAAATTAATGTCCGCAAACGTACACGCACTTCCTGCTTATTGCGACATTCTCATTAAATGGCCCTTCACCCTGACTTGGGACGGGGTATTTGTGATCGAAGATTAGACGGACAGAGAAAAACAGCCGTACGAAGGTGAGTTTAGACTACCCAGTGGCGGACGAAGTGGAATAGCGCACTATGCACTCCTGCAATGTTCAGTTGGAGACAGGGATATGTTTAGTGCAAATGTGACAATGGGTCTGTTACCAGCACTGCTTCGCATTAAACATACCAAGTAAAGGGTGCAACAAAATAAACGTAAGACTTGAATTTCTGGCAACACAGATAAAAAAAAAAACAAGTCGCAAGCTGGGACGATAAAAATGACGGGCCACACTGTATAACAACGTTGATTTCACTATTAAATAAAATCTCGGAAAAAATGGGTTGTGTCTAGTGGCCACAGATATAACTTTGAGGTAGTCAAAAACTTTGTCTACCTAGGCACCGCTATCAATTCAGACAACGACACCAGCGCTGAAATCAAACGAAGAATAACTCTTGCCAATCGCTGCTTCTTTGGGCTAAGAAAGCAATTGGTAAACAAAGCCCTCTCTCGAACAACCAAGCTAACGCTCTACAAGACCTTAATCGTCCCAGTCCTGCTATATGGCGCGGAGGCATGGACTTTATCAAAAGCGGATGAAGCTGTCTGGTTGCTTCGAGAGGAAAATTCTTCGTGTGATTTTCGGTCCCGTCTGCATAGATGGTGAGTGGAGGAGGAGATATAATGACGAACTATACGGGCTGTTTAGCGACATCGACTTAGCCAGAAGAGTGAAGATCCAACGATTGAGGTGGCTAGGTCATGTAGAGCGGATGGAAACCAATGCTCCGGCCCGAAAAGTCTTCGAATCCACCCCCGAGGGACGGCGCAGTAGAGGAAGACCGCGACTCAGGTGGCGCACGCAAGTGGAAAGAGACCTCAACCAACTATGCGTGCGAAACTGGTGACAGCTAGCTATAGATCGAGCTGGCTGGAGACGCTTGTTGGTTGAGGCCCAGGTCCACCCCGGACTGTAGCGCCACCTTAAGTAAAGTAAGTAAGTAAGTCTAGTGGCCACAGTTCCATGAAAATATGGTCGAAAAAGTGTCTAACTTCGTCAACTCTGAAGGCATTAATTAAAAAAATTAAGGGAGATGTGATCAGAGACGCTGAGCACACTGTTCAAAACCAAGGCATTCAAATCCAATATCGAAGAAGAGCGCTAGGGTGGTGGTGACCATACTTTTCTGAAATCATGCTCGCTATCGCGACATGATGGCAGAGTATTTTCTGCTGAAATGTGATGATATTGATGTGGCCAATGTGGCTTCAGCAATAGAATACTTCAACAAAAGAACACTCCAAGACCTTGAAGATCTAGCAAAAATCCCCCTAAAATCTCACTTCAGGTTCGTAAGCGTATCAAGATGGCTGATCAACGCATAAACTTGACGGATGCCAGCCAGCAGGTCCTAGGTGATACGTGGCACCCGCTTCCACATTTACCTAACCTTAGTAATCACGAAATATCGTTTTTGCTCCCCTGTATGTAACTGTTAACACGGATCATGAATTTGTTCGACAGTAGTCACCTCTTGTGAAGAACACTTCAATATCTCATGGGCGTCAACGAAGATACATGGTCGTCATAAGCGGCATGCAATAACTCAGCCGTCTTCCTATCCAACAAAAGATGTCGAATCACTGCTCTGTGTTCCTGTTTTCGCCACGAACGCGAACACGAACTGGACAGCTTCCAACTGCTAACTAACTTCTTCATAATGCACAACAATTACAATCATACTGCGGTTCGATGGAACATGTTGGACAAGTCCTCTTCGCATGCAGGTTTCTATTCAGCTGTTGACTGAGGGCATGCGCCGTTAATTTGAAGTCCATCAACGGCGGCTAAGACCAAGGAAGACACGAATTGACACTCGTCACATACCTGCCGCCACTCTGCACAGAGAAAGTGTACACAGCGTGACAAAGCGGAACTTGATAGTGGAAAGTGAAAAATTAGCGAAAACCCACCCTACCTCACAGGCCGAAGAACGACACTCAGTTTGGCATCTGACTACATCGGCACGCAACACATCAGGAGCTGTGCAGGCCGTCAATCAAATTCCAGCTATAAACTTGAGTTGTGATTAGGGCGGAAACGACAACACCTCTGATCTGTGATTTGGAGGATTTGCAAACCTCCTACTGTGAACCTGGAACATCAGATTCAGACTAAGCCAACCGAAGTGCTTTGGGATTGTTTGGAAAATCGAAATATTGATTTTTCAACCATTCCAGGGTGAGTTCACAGCACATGACTGGTGAATGCTGTTGCATCTGTTGCATCTGCTGGGATAGTCAGATCTAAACCTCTCCGGGTAGAGTGAACCGCCAGCGATTGGTAGCCGTAAGGTCAGACACAAGCTGCCACTTGCTCTCAGCAGACGACGAGAAGGCGAGGTGTCACTTCAGAAGACGAGGTGTCGCTTCAAAATTAATTTTTCTTATTTTACAGAAAAAATGTTCCTGGCATCAGCAGAATCGAGAGCAGTATGCTTGAGAAGAGATGTGCGCATAACGAGGAAGTCCCTCTCCTACACGGAACTGAATCGCGTGGAAATAGACAGCCGCCGAGGCAACTTCAGTTCTTGTGAATTTCACAGCAGCGGAGAGTATATACTCTCGGGAACCGTGGGCGGAGAGATCCATATCCGCGACACCGATGGCTGCAGTGGAAAATTGGCTCTGCTCAAAGGACACACTGACTATGTCAACGAAACCCGCTTTTCGAGGGACGGATCTGAAATTTACTCCGGCTCGTTTGACGAAAGCATCGGCATCTGGGACAGCATGCGAGGTTGTCGGAAGACCTCCATCACCAGTCACATGGGCGATGTAACCACCGTTCAATGCACACGCTCGCAGCCGTCCTTGCTCGTTTCGGGATCCATGGATACGACGATCCAGCTCTGGGACTTGCGCCAACGCACGTGCGCAGCAAAAACCAACACAGGCAACTACGTTATGGCGGCGTGCTTCAGCAAGTGCGGAAACTATGTCTTTTCCGGGGGAAATCACTGCGGAATTGACGTTCGCGATATCCGTGTGACCGGTGAGCAGTGTCTGGTGGGTCGTGGTCCTTGCGCGGAAGTCACTGGGGTATCACTGTCGCCGTGCGGGAACTACTTGGCGGTTTGTGACGTTAACGGGCTTCTGAAGTGGGATGCAAGCGAATTAATACGCCACCCCAACGGACTGACTCGATATTTCCACAAAAGCAGACGAGCACAACCGTGCTGCGCATGGTCAGCGGATGGCAGTATGTTGACTGCGTGCAATTCCCAGATAGACGTGCTGGTCATCAATTCGCGAAGCGCCCAGACTGTGCGCAGGCTGGAGCCTCATGGCTGTGTCATCAACGGCATCGCATTTCACCCACACAAGCGCGTACTGATGTCCGCAGGAGATGGACTCGTGTTGCAGGAGTTCTAACGACATTACGTGTGCCAGCAAAAATTAAAACAAAATCCCAAAATACGCCAAAAATGTGTATCTACAAGTTTCCTGTTACGTTCTTCTATGAGATGTATTGACTAATTTTATTGTGTACATACAAATGAAAAATAAATAAAACTTTGTGTGATGCATATTCAATTTAAAAACTAATCCATCCTGCTTTTTACTTTCTGGCTCGCTGGATCGGCCGGGGCGTTTGTCGATCGCTGGGTTGTTGATTTTATTTCTCAAGTGTTTCACGGATCTTACAAGCGAAAATATCGAAATAATGAACAGAGCTTTGTATTAGGTGTAGAAACACGAAATCCATGTGTTTCCAAAAGATAGCTTTGGTAAGCTATATCTCGCGTGGTATCGAACGAAACGAAATGCCCTTGGAAGGATAGGGTTGCATACTAGAAACGATGTAGGGACTGTGTTGGGATAAGGTTAGGTTAGGTTGAAGTGATTGACTGCGGAAAGGCAGCAACGCCACACCTAGGCCCACATGCAGAGATAGTGGAGGATAGAGGTATCCAACTCCTACCCCCGTTTCCCCTTTTTATACGGTTTTGCGATGCATTCCACTACACTCTAATTTTGTACGGCTCAATGCCGACATGGACAATGGGTAAAAATGGCCGAAGTTGGATATGTTTATCCACCATTATCTTTGAACACATAGGCCCACTGCGCTACCACTCAGATCTGTGTAAACCTATTGCGCAAACCAATTAATGCTTTTAACAAAGCGAAGGAGATGGCTGAATGTTGCCCAGTTCAGCCAAATAAGTAGTAAGTAGAAGTAGTGGGCCCCCAGAAGAAGAGAGAGGACTGCAGATACACAGCAGGTATTTAATGGTTTCTTACTAATCCTCGTTCACACAACTTCTGCAGAAGTCATTGTGAGTAAGGCCGGGTCTAGAGGTGTGAATTCCAATGGCACTGAGTGTTCACGGATTCGGCCTACTTAAACTAATCGGGTTGAGCAATCACTTAGGGTGGTCGTAGGCCAGAATTGCTTGGTAATGGTTCATCATTTGTCATTTGCCAATCTGTGAATCATTTGAGCTTGTGTTTCCAGCCTTGTGTTCTCCACCCGCAATGAGTATAGAAATTGTGCACTTTCTAGCAAGTGCGTCCGCTTCGCAATTCTCTGTAATGTCACAGTGGCCCGGCACCCACATAAGGTGGATGTTAAAATGCTTGGCCATCTCGTTACGTGATATGCGGAAATTATAGGAAGTCTGTGTTGTGATTGCTGGACTAAGCTTTGTTTGAACGCGCGTCAAACATGGAAAAATACGCCATATTTTACAGATTTTCTTCGATAATGGCGAAAAGGTGAAAGGCCAGCGGCTGGAAATGTAAATAATATTTATGGTCCTCATACTGTAACAGTAAATCAGCTTCGTTTCGATCAGCAATTTCGATGCCAAAGGAAGGCAGAACCGTCGAAAATGTCGATAAAATCGTGGAAATCGCTGAGTCTTACCGTCACATTGCACAAAAAACCGTTTGGAAACGTGGAGAAAAAGGATGGATACAAAAGGAAGCTCGATGTATGGGTACGACACGAGTAGAAACTCAAAGTTCCATCTGCGAATCAGTGCTGAAACGCAACAACATTAAGTCATTTTCGAAGCGGATGCTGACTGGTGACGATAAGTGAATCACCTGCGACACTTGGCGCATACGATGGCCAAGTCGAACTTGCTAGCCAGTTTGGTGGCGTTGGCAGGGAATCATCTACTATGAGCAAAATTCTTAATTCGGCACTGTATTGTCAACAATTGGACCGTTCGAAGAAAGGCAGAGTTCATAAACGTCACACTGCGGTAGCCCTACGGAGGACACCTCTACGGAGAACAAAGTGATCACCGCCGACAACATAGTGATCTTTACCGAGAACAAAGTGATCACAACCGAGAAAAAGTGATCTCCACCGAGAACAAAGTGATCACAACCGAGAAAAAGTGATCTCCACCGAGAACAAAGTGATCTCCACCGTTAACAAGGCGATCACCACCGAGAATAAGGTGATCTCCACCGAGGACAAAATGATCTCCATCGAGAACAAGGTGATCTCCACCAAGAACAAAGTGGTCACCACCGAGAACAAGGTGATCTCCACCGAGAACAAGGTGATCTCCACCGAGAAGATCACACACACCACCTGTTGCTGTCCATTACGAACGAGTTTGCTGGTAAAAAGTTCGACTCGAGAGAGGCCTGTGTAACAAGATTTATATATTACTAGATTTTGTACCCGGCTTTACCCGCGTTTGTTTCTACAGCCGATACGTTAACTGTAATGAAAAGATAGTTTTTCAAAATATCCGGGAGAAATGTGTTATAATGAGAAGAAAATTAAACACAATTCCTGTTTCTAAAACATCTTCAGCGAGGATGTATAATTGCCCTCGATGCCTTGCTCTCGACATGCCCACATTGCTCGGCAGTCCAGTTACCATTAGGGACTGTCCTTGTTACTTATTAATGGTTAAATGCTCATGCTATAAATGTAAAAATGCTCGAACCAAAACTCGGATAAGAATTTTAATTTTCTTTTGCCATTGATGCCTATCCCATTTTCTCATTCACATCTCTACTCATTATATCCCTTTTGTTGACTGTGTGCATACATGTTGAAGTAGAATTGTCAACGTGTGCTGCAGCAAAAGTGAAGAAAGAAGTTGAAGTGACAACACACAACGTAGAGGGATACCAGGCAAATGTACCTGCGTGCGATGTGGATTTTGTTGTGCGAATCACATTTCATGAATCTAGAAAAAAAGGTAATCCTTTCAGAAGTTTGATATGTATATAATTGCAACCTTTGAGGGTCAAACACGTATACTTTCTGGTATTTAGTTAAGATCAGAGAAGTATGATTGAGATGCCCAACTTCTACCTCTCTTGCCCCTTAAAATGTGTGGCAGCCATTTTTATATCGTAAGCAAAATTGACCAATCAGAAAACGGCATTTACGTTATTTCGTGAATAACTCTCAAAAATTTATGAATGATTGTCAAAAAGCCTCTGAAATTCGCCATTGGGCTAGGGGTCAATGAGCTGTGACGTTGGGCATCTCTATCATATTTTATTTGTCGTTAAGATACTTCAAATCCATATTCACTCTCTCCCCATCTCTCTCTCTCTATCTCTCTATCTCTATCTCTCTATCTCTCTATCTCTATCTATCTCTCACACTCACACCCTCTAAGTTAACAACATAAACAAGATTTCCAAGGCAGTAGCAACCTTCATAGCAAAGCTCACCATTTTACCCCTCAAACTGTCGCCGAATGTGTCCTGAAGTTTGCAGACCGATTTTTTATTTACGCTAGTCATCATTTTATTGGTAGTAATTTGGGACCAGGTTGTCAGCGTAAACCTAATCCCACGTGATGTCATGGCACGTATGTACGTGTCACGTTACGCCAAATGTCCATGTTCCCGTTCGCATCCCATCCCGTTCGCAATTGATTCACGTAGTCACGTGAACATCCTAAATGTTCGTAAGCCATGACAACTTCACTCGACTCCGGCTTAGCGAAAGAAAAATAATCCACAAATGAATGCGATTGTTGACAGTGTTGACAGAGGTTTCAGAAAACGAAAGGCTGCCACATCTGCCTTGGGGTTGGCCTTTAGTTCACCATGACCACAGCTTCATGTGGTCATGGTGCGTGCCTGCCCGCCCCCATCACAGCCCCGGACGGCACAGAGCCGACATGCAACGCTCTCTTCCATGCCATCACCCGCCGAGTAATTAAATTTAAATTAATTCAATCAAACAACTTTTGCCAGAGAAATTCTGGTGAGGAAAAAATGCGAAAACTCATAGGAAGGACTTACTTTATCCATTAGACTCATGGTCCGTCTCTGGATGCTGACAGTGAACTTTGGTGCCGTCCTGTTCAGTTCATCAAGATAACTCTTCAGCTGCGCACATTTCTGCTCTTCCGGATCGACGGGCAGGAAGGCTTCTTTGTACTTGAAAGTCCTGCATTGTTTTAAAGTAAGAGAAAAAAATAGTTTGCTTGTATTTCCCACACTCTCGTTGAACGCGCCCACACTCTCACACACATAAACAAACAAAGAGGAAAAACTCGGAAGGGAAAAAAATAAAACATTTTCCCTCGGAACAGCTAAAATAATTAAAATCATTTTTTCGCAAGCAGAAGCGGCAACAAAATATGTACAAAAAAGAGTGTATTTAGAAAAACGAAAAAATAACGAGAAATTAACTCTCTTACAGATAAAATTATGAAAAGGATACAAACACACAAGAGCAGAAGGAACAAAGAGGAAAAAATGCTCTTACTCCATGTCCCTTTGCTTTAAGCTTTTCATAAACTCCTCCCTGGTTGGTGGGATCTTTCTGTGTTGCTTCACCTTTGCATCCTGCGCCATCAAAAGACCGCACCACGGATTTGCGGCGAGTGGATGAGGGGCCAGAGCGCGCAGAGCGAAATGTGGTTGTGGAAATTCATAAGTCGACGAGAGGGAGTTATTTTTTAGTTTTATTTTTTCCAAACATTTACTTAACAGATTTCAATGCATTTCATTGCAAAGCTCACATTTTTAGGGCACGTCCTCATTGGTGGGCATCTGGCTGGTTTCGGTGGCGCGGGAAGTGCCCTTTTCCGTACCTCCTCTGCTCGGGCCTTCTTTACCAGGGGTTCAATTAGCTTTTCAATAACGTCATCCATCCTCTGCAGTTCAGCGGTGCGTTCTGTAAGAAAACAAAAAATTAGCGCGGGCATGCAGCTACACTGGAGAGATCGGAAGTCCATTTAGGGGGAAATTGTGTTTGTGATTCGATTTCTGAGGTTGAGTGCTGCTAGTTGGTGACACTTTTTAAGTTAGAGGGAAATTTGCATGAGAGAAACGCCAAAGATTTACTCAATCGTCATCGATGACATTATTGAGTCCGTGGAGATGAAGGAACATTGTTTGCCTGTTCGGGTGACGCTCCTGCCCGTAATGAGCTTAGTATCAGTCACAACCTCCTCCTGGCGCGTCATTATGTTTCACGAGTTGAAGGGACCTACATATCTGCGTCGCATCTGAAAACACGTACAATTTTAACGTGTATTCGTGCGTGAAATTTGCCTGTGCGTGAAATGGTACGCTGAACATGATTAAATTTTATGTTAATTTAATTACACGTGAATTTAAGAAGAATTCTTTAAAGAAGCATTCAGCTTCTGAAATCTCTTTTACATATAAACCAGTTAAATGTCCTTTCTCCTAGTCTAGGAACAAACGCGATCACGTATCTATTCACGTATAATTAGGACATACACGTGATCACGTGAAGCACTTTCACGTATATTTTAAACAGGTGTGTTACGTTAATTTATTTTGTATTGTAACATGTACGTAATACAGTAAAGGACTTAGTAACAAGGAGTTTGTCTTCCTCGGGGCAAACGTGAAATCCAGAAAATACATCCCAGTAGAGTCTGACGTAGAATCGCTCTTGGCAGAGGATGTTACTCCGCTTTCTCGAAACAACTGAGCTCAAAACTCCTGACTGAATGACCAAATTACTTATTTTGCCAGGTCTGCTATACGATGCCGAAAGCTGGGCGATAAGAACGACTGCAGAGCTGATTCTTGGAGTCTTCGAAGGAAAAAAGGTCGTCTGCGAGGAAGACGAATGGAGGAGAGGACATCCCCCACACTGCGAACTCTACGATCTGTGACTAGATTTGAATGTATTTCGAAAGTGAAAAAACTGGCTCATGAATACCAATGCTCTGACGAGGAGGGTCTTCGAATCTAAGACTCACGGTACGGGTGATGAAGGCCGAATATTTCGGTACGAAGACCAAGTCATCGCATTGGTGTTGATGTCTGAAAGTAGGTTGGCCGTCATCGATAGAAGGCAGTGATTACTCGGCTCAGACCCTGGCCTGATAGGGAAGGAAGTTACGTTATAAGAGTTGTATTTTGGACAGGAGAAGAGTAGTCTGTCATTAGATGGGCACCTTTTATCTGACTATTCACAAGCAGCCGAATTCCTCGATCGAAATGAGTTTAGACGTAAAAAAGTATACAAAATAGCTGGATGCATCGGCGAACGTTTCCTTAACCACCAGCTACAGTGGCGGCGCGACACAAGCCGTAACCCATTCAGGCAGTGAAAGTAGCCTGTGAATACCTAACCTACGACGGGCGTTCAATATATTCTCTGTATCGGGGTGAAGCTGTGGTTGTATGGTGAAAATTGAGCATCGCGCTGCAATTAAATTTCTGACTAAGCAAGGAAAAAGTCTGGCTGCTTACCAGGGTTCCGCACCTTCATTATCAACTGTGCAAAAGTGGTCAAGTGAGTTCAAGAGAGGCAGAGAGAGCATTGAAGACGACCCCCGCTCCGGCGCCCCGGCTACTGCTTGTACGGGAGAAAGCATCAAAGAAGTCGAAAAACTCGTTCTTGAGGATGCCCGAATAAAGGTGAAAATTATGGCAGAGATCACCAAGCTTTCAATTGGTACTATTCACACCATTATTCATGATCATCTTAACCCTTCAAAGGTCAGTGCAAGGTGGGTGCCACGAATGCCTCAGAAAAAAATGAGAATCGCATGCTGTAGAGAGCTTGTTATGGATCGACTTGTTACTGGTGACGAAACACGAGTCCACCACTATGACCCTGAAAGCAAACAAGAGTCCATGCAGTGGCAAAAAAAAGGAACAGACCCCCCGAAGAAGTTCAAAGTCGCTCCGTCTGCCGGGAAGCTGATGGCCACAGTTTTTTGGGACTCAAAGGGAATCTTGCTCATTGAGTACAAAAAAAAAAAAGGTGACACCATCAACGCCACATCCTACGCTTCCACTTTGCATAATTTGCGGGAGGAAATTGAAAAGAAAAGACGGGGTAAACTCGCAACGGGTGTGTTGCTTCTTCATGACAACGCTCCTGTTCACACGGCGCGAGTTTCCAAGGCTGCTGCGCGAGATTGTGGTTTCGAAGAAATCCAACACCCACCCATAGTCCAGACCTTGCCCCTAGTGATTATTTCCTGTTTCGGGATTTGAAAAAATGTCTTCGTGGAAAAAGATTTTCGGATGATGAAGAACTCAAGTCGGCAATAAATGGGTATTTTGCAGAGAAAGAGGGAATTTATTTTTTTGAGGGCTTAAAAAAGCTTATCTCAAGATGTAACAAATGCATTGATGTTAGGGGAGATTATATTGAAAAATAACAACAATTTAAATTGAATTCGCATTTTCCTTCATATCGATACCGAGAATATATTGAACGCCCCTCGTACACCTACATCTACACTCTACACTCATATACAAGAAGGTAGAGTTTGTTAGTGTCTATGAGTTTGTTTAGCAATCTCGGGAACAAGCATACGGCCGCGCTGTGGCATGATTTTCTTGTTTGTACGGGATTGAGTGATCGCGCAGAGCGAATGACAGAGGTAGATGTGCCGAAAATACACAAGAAAAAGATTTTTTGTTTTCAGTAGAAAAAGTTTTTCATACCAGTCAATGGAAATGCCGCCCGTTCGCCCAACGATTGTCTACGTGCATGCCGTAACGGACGTTGACGAAGTTTAAATTATTTTTTTTTGCAGCGAGTTTTGTTTATTTCCTTATGTACTATCTTCTGTTTTCTTTCCATTAAAAACTCATATCAAAAGTAGGCACTGCTTTATTTTTCCGATCGAGAGCTCTTATTAGACCTAACACCCAAATAACCGTTTTTATCCATTCTTAATACGGACAGTATGCCTAAAATAAAATCACAACTATCACTTCGCAGCGAAGAGCGGGAAGAGTACATCGAACAGGGGGGACTTCCTCTGAGGATGCACAGCAGCGCTTTGTAAGTCAAAGTGAGTACACCTCTCAACCGCTCAAATCTAAGCCACAGAATCTTCAAAAATACAAAAATTACATCTGCAGGACGTGCTAGGGAGTCCAACACAAATATGAGAACTTCACGGCCTCGCTCTAATGCGCAACGAACACGGCGACTATCTAGCCTTTGGCAGCATGTGTCGAAAATACGCGCTAGGGAGTCTGGCCTTAAACGCTGACAGAGGCTTACTCCTAAGGCATAGAAACATCTGCCATCTGGATCTGCTTTAAATTATGATCCTATCATCGGGACAGAGTGACAATTGAAGCAATGAATAAAACCTGCTTGCAAAAAAAAATGTAGCGATGCACCGAATGGTGTGTGCTGTACTGCAGAATTCCCGCAATTTTTATAAATTTCATTTTTGATAACGATCAACTTTCTTTGCATCGCCCCACCTAAAATCAGATTTGATCCATGAGTTGCAGACTAGCCTACAATGCATAGACTCGCAGCTTCAAGAAGATACAGGAAGTAAGATACAGCTCGCCCATAACAAACGAAGTTGCCGTCCTGGCAGTAGCTGAACGCAAAGGACCCAGCGATATAGTACTACATTGTAAAGGTGACCAGCTAAGAAGAGTATTCTAATTTTCACATTCCCGATACACGACAGACACCCTACTGTTGCGCAGTTAGCCACACAAACGACCACAGAGCGTACCTTTTACCAGGCGATGTTAAACGGATTGTGGAAAATAACAAAACGCATTTTGTGATCTGTGCAGCTCCAACGACGTTGCGAAAATATTGCTATATCACCAAGGTCCCCACTTTTATACTTGGGCTAGCTTCACCACGTACGTGGTCCCGTCTCACTCGAGGAATTGCAACTGTGAATGGAATTGTCAACGAAACGTACCAAACTGCTTACGAGGCTGGGGTGGGGTGTGTGAAAAAGATAAACGATGGGAAACCATTTTGAGAGAAGCCTTGAATTCTCAATGTCCATTGAAGCTGAGGGAGATGTTTGTAGTGAAACTTTTTATCTGTTACCCATCTGAACCACTCAAATTGAGGGAAAGCGTCAAAGATGATACAATGGAAGACACTACACCCTTAGAACTAAATGTGAAAGGTTTAAGTGATTTTGGTATACGCACACCAATTCGACCGCAGAACAATGCATCGGAATGCATACTGACGTGTTCGCACGACTAAAATGCGTTGTCCACAGAACAGAGGTAAGCTTCAACATCATCATCATCTTCTGACCCGCATGCTTTTCTAAAGGAGTCGCGGGGGTAGTAAACCACGCACGACAGACCTCCAGGCAACTTGATCCTCCTCCATCGACTCTAACTCATCAGGAGTTATGTCAGGAATTCCCGCTGCTCTGTTAAAGGATGTTAAAACAGTGCACTCCGCCTTCAAGCTACCACTGACAGTATCTTCAGAACGGCAAACTTCAATGCGTACAAATGGACTACTCGGCCACACGGTGTGCTCGGGAATAGCATTCATATGGGATGGATGTACTATGAGTCATAGGGCTCATGTTGAAACAGTAAACCCAACGCTCCAAGACCTCAGAAACTCAGATGCTGTCTGATTTTCGGCATGCAATGGCCATAATCAGAGCATGCTTAAAGTCATATCCCTTATGGAGTTCCGTTGAAACTCTCAATAAATATGAGAGCCCATTTGAGCGAGAACTACGACAGTGACTTTTCGCAACGACTTCTCAAACTTGGAGAAGGACAAATTATCTCTCCTTGCATTAAAAGCAGTAGCGCTGATATTAGGTCGATAGCTTCAATTGTTTATGTAAGAAAAACATGTACAATAGTATTAATCAAAGTATTGCCCATCTGAAGCTATGACCTTTTCCCATCTTTCTGGCAATTTGTGGATTCCATCCCAAAAGAACTGCGCCGGCTTGGCAGCCAAGAATGAATCAAGCCAATTTTTATATTCTGCTCTGATGTGAACCGTATTTCAGTGAGAGCGGCCTGCATCGACCGGAACAAATGGCAGTTAGAAGGGGCAATGTCTGGGCTATAAGGCGGGAAATACGATGACGTTTGGCAGCAGTTTTCTTCATATTAAAGTAATGAAGAAGAACTCCCCGGAAAAACTCTTTTTCAGGCACAAAGCAACGTTCTTTTCTGTCCCAGTATTTATTCATCAAAAATTAAAGGTCATGTAAAATAACGAATCCATCAGTTCCCGCCGACATGAGCAGTGGCTTCATTGGATGGAAGGCAAATCGGTAACCACTTAACCATGGCCGCCTAGCTGGTACAACAACCTCCCATCCTCCATGCCGAAAACGAGCACATCGCCTTCTGCAGTTCCCGACGTCAGCATGCTGCTGTCCCAGGACCAATTGCAACGGATCATATTGTATGGTGCATCCTGCTCCACAAAAAATCGGCGAATTTCGTTGGTTCTGCAGCTCACATCCCAGCACCGCAGAGTGTTGTCTGCTGAGCACGACGCCAAGTACTTGCCGCAGGGTGCAAGCGAAAACCCAGTCGCGGGTCCCGTGTGAGTGGTCAGTCTCATGCGAACGTCCAAGGTTGTTATTGCACCGTTCGTGAGTCCGGCACCGAAGACATAATTCCCACAGATGCTGAAACACGTCGATGACACAATTTGATCCCAGATGTACGTCATGGCACATTCCCCGCTGCGGGTGTCCCAGATGCGAATCGTCTTGTCCATGGCGCCGGAGCAGAGCAGGAACTCTTGTGCCAACCACCAGGCGGGTTGGCTTTATGCGGAACCGGGCGTAAGGGTGAACGTACCCAAAGTTGTCTGTTTTCAAACACCAAGTGATTAGTGTATTATTAATTTTTAATAATGGCAGGTTGCAATAACGGGGTGAGACTCAATGTTTGATTGGGTAGACAGAGGGTTGTGCTTTTTGTCGGTTGAATACCGGGCAACACAATGGAAGGGTGCCCGGCCAGACTACCGACAACGACTTGCCACTGACCTGGGCGTTGTTCAGTAACCTCTAGTAACTGTCTCTTAACGCAACCGCAAGGCAGTTGTTGGCTACAGCTTGCGGTTGTCTGACAATAAACATATTCTGTTTGAAATCGGTTTTGCGGATTGATGATCACAACTGCTGCCGAGGGTGGGCCAGGGGTCTGCTCGAAAACTCATTTGCATTCGTTCTCGCAGCCACCTCGAGTGCACTCGAACACTGCTCAGTTCCTGTGTGTTGATTTGGTTGAAGTTCAAAATTTAAGCTCTGGGTGATGGGCGAGGTGGCTCACAGTTGGGCGCAATTAAATTGGTCTCCGGAGCACGAATTAAGTCATCTACGCAATAATACGTTTTATTTTAAATTTGAACTTACTTTTCTAAAGAAAATGTCTTCTATGTACAGAAACACCTAATAAACACAGTAATAATAATAACACCGACTTACTGTGCCTTCGTTGTCACTGCTTGCTATTTCAACAAAGGGTGATCAGTCAGGCAACAATTGCATTCACATCCTCCACTTCATGAGTTAAGCCGGATTACTCTAATACTCATCAGCTCATCCTCAACCATGCTCTCGGACGTGCATGGCTGCCTCTTCTATTCTTCCTCTATACGTTCTGTCCTCTCTCTGTCGTAATTAAGGACACTTAAGGGGAATTCGGAAGTCCTTATAAAAACACCAAAATTAAGTATGATGACTGTAGAGTATTCACAAAATTAAGTAGGAGATGTAGGTAACTGGAAACCGGCCTATCTGCTTGTGCCTACCTACCAGTCAATAACGAGGGTGAATTTTCTGTACTTTCGGTAGCATAACCACTTGTTCAGTTGGGTCAAGAGGTCAGAACGAAGCTGCTTTGAGTGCTGGGCCTCTGTTACACTGCGTACATGGCCAAATGAAAGTGCACGGAAGGATTCATTCAAGAACAATTGGCGGCTTAGTGCCATTTGTTGTATGAAAATGAATGGATTATGTGATCGAAAGATGTAGACCGACGTTACTTTTGAAACGATTCTTGCAATTATGAAATTTTCCTATCACGTCATTCAAAAGTTACAGAAAAGACTGCATCAATGTTCCTCAGGCATTGCAAGCACAAAATGATAAATACGGGATTAGCGGAAATATTCACGAGACTGTGTGAAAGCCTAATGAAATGGATTTATCAATAGAATGGTTGTTTAGAGGTAAAGTCCAGGACGTGTGACACATATGCACACGGTATCAATTTCTCGCCCCAAGGCGTGTACTTTAGACGGAAAGAGCAACCACATTTCCCGTTAAAGTTAAAAGGAATGACGCCCATTCCATTTTTGCCTTAATTGCATTTTATGACAGGTTGGTGAAAGAATGAACAATACGAGCATACCCTATGACAGGCCGTCATAATCCAGCCCTAATGGATTTTTTGAATTCATTGACACCTGTTCGTTGGATGGGGAGTGGCTGTGGCAGGTACTTATTCTACTGACACGCGATATTTGTGCTGCGGGATATTCTCTTTTTTTTTTGTTTGTAGCCAGCTGTAATCATAGGCTTTTAGGGTTTGAGACAGGGCTCTGAATCTGATCGTTAGTGGATTCCGCGGTGACACTGGCAGTGGTCACTGATGCGAAAAGTTGTCAGATGTGTCCATCGAACACGTGACATGAGGATTTCATGTGTGTGCTTAAATTGATGTCATATTTACCCTCGCCCTCAATCAGACTCAATATGGTGAGTGTGATTTTGTTGTTTCATATAGAATTCCATTCTGTTTGGCAAAATTGACCTTGGCTGCTTCCAACCTTGATTATGAGTTTCTTTTTGTTAAGCAGCTATGAAGAATCTGAACTAAGACGTAACACTAGTTTTCGGTCTAAATTTTCAAGTCACTCGATCTCAATTTATAAGCGCCCGCCAAAAGAAATGTCACTTGCTCTCAATTTTTAAATGGGCGCCAGAACAGTTGTTGGTTGGCAGGACATAATCTGGAACACCAGAAAACAAAATGTGACAATAAACACCTATCCGGGCGCACAACCTCTCACGGACGGATGAACTCGAGGAGGATTTAGCGTGTTTGATCAGAAACCGCGAGGTTTCCAGATCCCGAAAATGTATGGCGGAACCTGGAAGTTTCGTAGAAAATTGATGGAACAACGCTGTTTCGTTCGGCGGAAACGTAGCATTACGCACCTTCCACGAGGAGGATTATAAAAGCTGTCGCCCGATAAGTTGTCGGCAACACAGGTTTGATATTTCAACTTGCGAAGTTCCCCGAGCGTCCAAGGAAAAATAGCACACTTGCGTCCCCAAGCGAATTTGACAATATGGTGAGCTGTTATTGTACTCAAACAAATATTTGACATTGAACACAAGGAGTTTTACTTGAGAAATTCAATTCTGTGATTTTTTTTGCGTCATTGCCGATTAAGCGGGGACTGCGGTTCTAGGACAGCATAAGCGCGGGGAGAATAAAGCTAGAACAGAGGGAGTTCTCCGGAGAAGATTGGTGACCTGAAAGAGCTATTGCTGAGCTCTACAAAAAGACATGTTTTTGGACATGGAAAGCAATGTTTTTAGACAGAATCAAAAGGGCTAGGTTATGAAAGTATAGTGAAGTCTCACTTTCTCAGTTATATGAATTATTCCAATAAATGAACCGCAATTTGTTTTATACTGGAATTCAGTTATATGAACTGATCCTCTAGCAAATGCACTGCACGGTCATATCAGTGAATTTGTGTTGTATATTGTGTGTGTAATTTTTGCTTAAGGGTAGCCACACTCAGGCCAAAAATAGGTCCCTTGTGTTACCACAAGATCTTAGTCCGTGAACCATTTGGGGCTCTTAATAAAGCGATGGAGCTGACTATTACTAATATTGCTTAGATCTGTCAAGTCGTAGAAATATGGGGCGTCCAAGTGACTGAGTCTGCGAGATTAGAGGGCATTGCAATTGCAAAGAAGGTGTGAAATAGTTTCTTCTTCCTCTTCATCCCTACAACTTTTGCAGAAGTCGTTATGGGGGATACCCAGTCTTGAGGCGTGCATTTCGATGAGAGTTGTGAGATTCGGTCTGCTCATCTTTCTGAATAGGTCGCGTGAGCGTTTGTGATCGATGATAGGCCATAATTGCTATGTTGTTGTTGAGGCAACCAGTGCCGGAAGACCATCTACGTTTGGTATGAGTAAGCGTTTCAATCTTTAGTAGATGTTTTGTGGTAGCGACAGACATGGACGGCAGCGTTGAGGTGGTGCCCTTTCTCTCTTTTGTTACGTTCAGTTGTATTTATTCGTGTAAGTCAGTTCGTATTCATTATCGGTTCGGTATCAATAGGAAGTAACTATAATGATGATGATTGATTAAAGCCTGCTGATGCTGAGAAAAATGCGTGAAGGAGCTATCGAACTTGGATTTTAAAAAAATGCACAAGCAAAAATATCCAAAATTTTCGAGCGAGTTAAGCTTGAAAAAAAAATATAAAAAAAAATAGTTTTCTATTTTGTATTAAGTAACTTAATTTCACTACTCAACCCCTCCAATAAACTTAATTTCATCCTACATAGTTCCAATATATGATATTTTCGGATATATGAACTGGCCCAACACTCATTTCTAAATATAAGTGAATCTTCACTGTACTTGGGTTTGAAACAAAGAAATTCGAAATCTAGCTGCCAGCGGCTGATAAATGAAGTCCGGGTTACATTTCTTACGTTTTCACATTTTTAAGTTTAGTGTGTACATAACCACACTTAACGGTAATTTTTGTACCGCTCTAATTTGATTTCAAACCAATCAGTTCTTTAAAAAAGCCGATAACATGTAGAGTTACACTTGCTTTAGAAGTCATTTTAAGAAGATTAGATGCGGATTGTCGGTTGAATTGCTCAGTCCAATAAAAGGCGTACGAAGCTTGCGGATTTATTTGCACAAGAACAATAAAAAATAATTTCAAGAAGAACATACCCAAAGTAATGATATAGTTGTTTGTGTATTAGAAAGATAAAATATGTGTTTAGTTATCGACATTCATATAAACAGCATACCAATGCTGCGAAGCTGAGTCCGAAAGAACATCAATGCTTTTGTGACAACCACCATTCGCGTTGTACGGTTGGGGTCCTAGCTTCTACAGCATCCACTTGTGAATGATATTGTTATCTTACTAGGGGAAGGGACATACTGTTTTAAACCGTGTCCAAACGACAAAGTTTGGGAGCATTTTTCTAGAATGTTATAGGTTCTCGCTCGGCATTATCCATGACTCGACATAAGTTGAGTTGTGAACTGTGGAAAAAGTTGGTACGTCTGGGAATCGAGCCTCAAAATGCCACGGACAATGGTGTAGCTTTACATATAATAAGCCGACGCAGCAATGACTCAAGCTTAGCAAGACCACCACTAAGATCAGTGTCGCCGAAAACCAACCAACTTACGATAAAGAGTGTACTCACCAGTCACCCAACATATGTATGGGACTATTCACACAATACGAGAATACGGGAGATATACCATAGCCAAGTGCGGTCCTAATTAGTAATGTTGGGAGTGTAGACACGCTGCAATACAGGGTCTGCCAAATAGAAGTTTATTTTTAAAAATGCAGTAACATGAACAAAAGTTCATTTTTCTGTGTATAAAGGCTTTCATAGTAAGAACAAACGTTTCCATAAATTATAAAATACGCCGTCGTTCAAGTGTCTGCCACGACTGGCTTCGCCCTTTCTGTCACCCCCATTTCCCATCACCGAAACGTCTATTTTCGTGTTTTTCATGTCGTCTCACACTCTCGGCCACAGCAGCCACATTCTCACCAGTAAGGTGACGAGGACCATGAGTGTTGTCTGAGTAAAAAAAACTCAGTAATCAATACTGACTATAGTGTGTTAATGAATCTCAAGCACAGGTGGCGCCACACCTACGATTCATGCACCACCACTGAAACACACAGCTGCACATAGGATGACGTATGCGAATTTGTAATCTATGCTCCCTTTAATAAACACACGCTTATAGCGAATAAAACCAAACATTATAAAACGCATTTGACGAGAAATGGAATACAGAGGCATTTTGACATCTAATGCCATGAAAGTATCAATTTTTGACACGAAAAAATAAAGTCAATAAAGAGGCGTTTTATTGAAAATCAAAACTGAGCTGAGTACAATAATAACATGGGTGGCGCTAATATGGCGACGCACAGACCCACAAAGCCACTGCCGCTGAGTATAGTTTCTCAATAAAACACGCCTCATGTAGAAAGTATTTACGACAATGATGATCTCAGCCATACGAACAGAAGGTCTATCTAACTCAACTAAAAAACTAATGAAAAGGAAGTTAATACTCGCCTTAAGCATCGTGCTCTGTCATGTCTGTCTAACTTCTCTTCCCCTCAACTTATTTTAAATTCGCCGCAAACTGACATAATTCTGTACTCCGTAAGTCTTAGCGCGTGAAATATTGTACACATACCTTCAGCAGTCCTCAGCGCATAATGATCTCCGGCTTTGAATGCCCCATTTTTGTTGCGCTTGCCAGCAGCCGCCAGCCTCAAGCTCCTTGCCGCTGGGCTGTGGAATGAAGCTACGAAAAGGAAGGAAATATGAACAAGAAAAAGGAAAAACATGTTCTAAATCATTTCCATACCAATTGTGTCACACGCAGCTCCGTCCAACCGAAGGAATTCATTCGAGTAAAGCGAAGACTTTGTTCGCACATCCCAGCCCAGCACCTGCATTCTCCGTTTGCGATATATTTTCAAAATCTCATCGGTCACCCTGAAGACGGTCTCCTCGCTGGGATTGCCTGCTCAACGACACAACAATGGATATTTCGCCTAAACACGCACCGGGGCACACTTACCGGGATAGTCGTCATCTAGCCAAGGATACCGCCCGATACCTGCAAGATAATTAAATACACCTATGAGTCCGACGCCCAAGGAGTCAACCCTGACGCTGATAATGATGTTGTGAATAATTGATATACCCCCGGGGGCGACGTGGTCGAACGCCAGAAGCCCTGCGGTGTGTCCGTCTTCCCTACATCAACACCCTTAGCCCCCGCCGCGCATACACGTGCAGTGGACTTCGCCGTATCCGGTCACATCGCTTGACAGTCATTCGGGGAATTACGCACGCTGACGCGGTGCTTATGTGAGATGGGTATGCAACCCTTTGCGGACCCCCACTGGGAATCGACCCAACCCCAGACCCCTCGAAACCTAAAGCAAGATGTAAGCAAAATATAAACGCACTAAAGGAGGCGGAAAATCCAATACCGACCGAAGGACAACTGTTTAAATGGCGAATTTCAATTTCCTGTTTTGAATAATTGAAGAGGTCCATTTAACGAATGACCAATTCCCTGCGAGGAACCCTTTCAAAGTGAATGACTCCTGGAACTGTCGCTCTGCGTGCTAACAGTTGGCATTAACTCGCCTTCATGATGATGGCTCTGCTGTGTCTGCGGATGGGGGAGGTCGCAGCACAATGAGAAGTGCCCGTAAATTGAATCAGAAGTCTCGTCGTGAGCGATGTCAATGATTATGAGTGCGCATCGCACTTCAGCATGGCGTATGCGTCCTATCAGAAGTTCTTAATTTGATTGCCGATGCGGTGGAGGTGAGCAGGCAATAGATTGCAGGCAAGTTGATTTCGGAACTGAGGGTGGATGTGTCTGAAAGCGGGAGTAGATCTTGACACAGCATGTTGGGGGGGCATTTGATGTCATTTGAAGGAGTGGGAGGAAGTCATTAGGCCGGTGTCAACTTTGGATTATTTCGTTCGCCAAACAATCAGCGATCAAGTTGTCCTTCCACCAATTGACTGCATCCCGGACTTGTGCACACGGGACGCAGTCACGGCAAACACTGGCTCACGCTGTCTGACACCGAGACGTATGCGAGATCATGTTGCAAAGCCCGTATTTAGACATTCCTTAGTGCTACTCTGAGCAGCTGGCGTTGCGGACACCGCTGAAGGTCGAATGGAAATTCTTTGCCAACCTCCCGTCCCACCAGTATACCCACGCATTCGATTCTCATCCATTTGCCACTTATTGTGACCGAAGTCTAAACCCCCTTCAACCACCTCTTCGAACAAAGAGTTCGAATACACAGAAGTGAGCATAACCATCGAATAATTGTCTCACGCCTCTCCACCGCCCGTTGCCGAAATAAGTCTCTAATCCACCACTCCAGCCAGCAGAGAGTGGCAAGAACTCTTCAGCAAATACCTTTGCATGCATCGCACCGCAGCCATGACAACGCAAAGGATAACCGGAAATACTCCCCGATGTTGATAGCTACACCACTTGGTGGCACTTGAGTTTGCTTTTCGCAGAACCGAAAACACGCTGCCGGGTGTGCTGCGCAGTCAAATGGAAGGTTGAAGATGAGTTCACTTGAATCGAGAACCAATGATACAGTGATTCTCCGAATAAATCACTCCATCCAGTCCACTTGGGTCGTATCGTTGTGAACTCTGTCGCCACTTGAACGTAACCCTCCATGCATCACGTCTCGCTGTAGATGGGATTGCGTTGTTGCGACGGCCAGTTGAGGTTCGATGAATAGATTGGAACGGGGAAGCAGCGCGAGCAAACGAGCGCGTTCGTGATGAAATCGAAGCCACTCAAGAATATGATAGCAGTCCAGCAGTGATTTCCGATGGATTAATTGGACCAGTTCCATCTGGAGTGGGAAGCCGAGGCAATCGAGCATCGTGTCTCGATGTGTCTGTATAAATAGCCAAATAGTTCCGTGAGTTCCTCATTCTGTTTGGCTTCCCGACCACGGATTGAATTGGAACTGGAATTCTGAGAAATGGTAAGAGGCGACTGCAGGTGGTGGAAGTCGATTTGCTCTGAAATAGGTTTGCTTGCAGAAACTCCTTGTATTAGCTGCCTTGGTGGTGGCCGCGACTGCTGCAGTCCTGCCGGAGGGCGAGTTCCTCCCGCCAGTTGAGGAATCCGGCGAAGTTGTCCTGAAGGACGCCGAGGCACCGCTAGCAGATGATGGATACCGATACAGGACTGTCCGTCGCTTGAAATACCGCCATCGGCGGGAGGCTGAGCTCCCCGCTCCTGAGTACCTGCCGCCAGTTGAGGAGGAGGAACAGCCCGAAGCCGCTCCTCTCTCAGCCGACGGGTACCGATACAAGACAGTACGCCGCCTGAAGCACCGCCATCGTCGTGACCTTTCCACCGAATACCTCGCTCCAATTGAAGACAACGCCCTGCCATCTGCCGAATACCTGCCACCGAGTGAGACTGTCTTGGCTGATGACGGATACAGGTACAGGACTCTGCGCAAGTTGAGGCTCCGACACAGGCGTCGTCGCGAGGCATCCGAACTACCCGTGGAGGAATACCTGCCCCCAGTTGAGGACGTTGATCAGAGCGTGGAGGACGTGCCCGAGGAAGGATATCGTTACAGGACCGTCAAGCGGTTGAAGTACAAGAAGTACAGGCTTCGCAAGCGCCGTGAGGCTGAGGCCAACGAATATCTTCCACCAGCTGAGGAGGAGCCTGTCGAGGATGCTGAACCAGAGACCAAGCTGGCCGAGGATGGGTACAGGTACAAGACCGTCAGGCGATTGAGGTACAAACATTAAAGCTTTGACGAAATAAATATGTTTAAAGGATCTGCAAATAATTTAAATGCGTTTTCATCCAGTTGAGGGCTTGCTGGAGTGACGGCTTCTTAAACAGAATCCATCCTTAGGTTTATTTTCGAATGGTTGACGATGAAGGCAATGCAAAAGCGGAGGCGGTAAAAGGGGACTAAATTGTCAAAGCATTCAGTAAAACCAACACTTCTATCGCCGCACGAACGAACGAAGAACGTTTGCAAATAATTTAAATTTATTACCAAAAATCGGAGTCCGTGACGGCATCTTTCAGAGCATTTGGTCGTAATTCTCGACCCAGTGGACAAGCTATTCATAGTCTAGTGAACAAATTTGAGTTCCCCGTCCCAGTGAGGCGACGGGTAGGTCGAAGTGCCGATTAGACTGTGTCCGAAGGTAATGCGCGTAGACCACACAGTGGCTAATTTTGCAAGAGGATGCTGGCTTGGACGAGAATTACAGCCGCTCGACCATTTGAAGGGACATACGGTCTCGGAAAAAAATTGTGGAAAATGACTAATTTCGTCGGAAAGTCTAGAGTGATGAAGGGAATTTTTGACTAAGCGGCTTCGTTAACGATGTGCACGTGGACGTGGTCTGGAAGGCGAAAATACGTCGCACTGGCTCGGCCATATGCGCATGGACACAAATGCTCCAGCTAGGAGAGTCTTCGAATTCGAGCCCGCTAGTGCTGGGGGGAGGGCGGGGGGGGGGGGGGGAGACCGAATTTATGCTATCAAGACGCTGACTGTAATCAGTGAGACTAGGGCCATCAGCAGAGAAGAGCAGCTATTGCTGAGGCAGGTCCTACATTGGTCGCAGGACTAAAACTATGAGTTACGGGTCAGATGACAAGCCGGACATGTAATCATCAAGAAACACCACTTCATCGACAAAAACCAACCATATGGTGCTGTTGCTGTGGTATCATTTGGCCTTTTTCGTTGCTAAAAGTGACGGTCACGTTACAGTGGAGATGGCTACAGCGACATGTTGCAACGTCAATTCTAAGAATTGCACGATAATGATATGTGGTTTCAACAAGGCGGTGCCACAGGCCACACACCGGGTGCAACAACTTACTTATTGAAGACTCATTTTGATGAATATTTTATGGCGATTGTCTTATTGACATATGGCAGATTAGTCTGGTGGAAGCCTTCTCTGCAATTCAACAACCTTAAGACGTTAAACAGAATCCATGGACTTGCATGCCTGGGTGTTACGCGAGCAATTAGTACTAGCACTCCTACAGCACCTTAGAGAGTATGTATTGTGTCTATAACTTAATTCTTAATTTGAACGTTTATTTAAGAAAAAGCATGTGCAATTGTATTATTCAAAGTATTGCCCATCTGAAGCTATGACTTTTCCCATCATTCTGGCAATTTGTGGATCCCATCCCAAAAGAACTGCGCCGGCTTGGCAGCCAAGAATGAATCAAGCCAATTTCTGATATTCTGCTCTGATGCTAACCGTATTTCAGTGAGGGCGGCCTGCATCGACCGGAACAAATAGTAGTCAGAAGGGGCAAGGTCTGGGCCATGAGGCGGGTGGGGTAAAACTTCCCTTCCACTGTTTTCCAAATAGTTCTTAACGGAATAGCCACGTGGGGCCGAGGGTTGTCATGATTGAAAATTATTGCCTCGTTTCTGGTCGCATATTCCGGGCGTTTTTCGGCTACTGCTCTCTTCAAACGGATTAATTGTGCTCGGTAGCGTTGTCCATTGATGGTTTCAGCCGGTTTTAGCAGCTCATAATACAGCACACCCTTCTGATCCCACCAAATACAGAGCATTACCTTCGCTTTGCCACTGATTTGGCTGGTTGACCAAGCCGTGCAACCACTTTTGGCACGTTCGCTCAGCTAGCGTGTGTTCACCATAAACCTCCACCATAATACGATGACTTTTGGCAGCAGGTTTCTTCATATTGAAGAAGAACTCCCAGCAGAAACACTTTTTCAGGCACAAAGTTCGAAGAGCGTTGTAGTCGGAAGGGGCCCAGGGACTATCTCCCCAGCAACTGCTCGTGTTGTGCGTGAAATTGTGCTCTCACGAGTCGAAGTGACCTACGGTCTTATGCCGATTCCGATCGGCCAATTTGAGTAGTTTTTTCTAGACAGTTGTTACTCCTTGAGCATTGTCAGTGACTCGAAAGAGGTGGAGCAGTGAAAATGATCCTGGGTTCATACCGGGCGGGAATTGAAACCAGCCAGTAGTCGACGCACGTACCCACAAATCACAAAATCACTCAGTGCTTCTGATGCTATCGATGCACCGACGAAACACAATTCCTCTTCTATCGAACAATGCTGATCGCTTCCTTCAAACGGTCCAGTTGTTGACAATACAAGTCCGTATTAAGGTAGATGATTCTCTGCCAATCCCACCAAACACACGGTAAGACTTTCTTAGTCTCTAGTCCTGTCTTGGCCACCGTTCGCGCCGACTCACCGCTATTCGACCATGACCATTTTCACTTGACGTTTTCGTGAGTGATCCACTTGCACACCCACGAAACTCAGTAATTAATCGCGAAAATGTCCGTATAATGTTTTTTTAATACGAAAACTTTTCGGCCTTGATTTGGGTTCGTGGTTATTTTACGGCACTTAAGAAGGAAACACACCAACATTTCGACTGCCCATGAACTCAAAGATGGATCGAAGATGCCAAAAGGCATAGGCGCGGGCATTGTCTTTTGAACGTGTACTGCTCCGTCAGTATCGTAGGACATGACAGTGTTTTCCAAGTTTAGGTTCTGGTGGTCAAGGAGACTTCTAGAATGATGTCAATGTTGGATAATATCATTCTAATTGACAGTCAAGCAATTTCCCTAAGTACAAACCGGGGGTATGTTGTCGCGAAGAGGTTAAGGCTCTCAGCACTCGATTACTCCATGCTAGGTCTCTGCTCACAAGGACATAACCCGCAATGAGGAATCGAATGAACTTGCCATGAAAGGGGACTCAGCCGACCGATGCCCAGCAATCCAATTGATCAGACGATCTCCTGCGGATGTCAAGAAAAGTTCGGACGAAGCGATTATAGAGAAGGAGAACTTCTCGACCGAACGCGAAACCACCGGAACGCCAACAAACTCATTCAGTGTGGCAAAATGTTGACCGTCACGACCGACGTGAAACATCTATATTAACATGGTGAGGGGGATGTTCAGAAGTTGGGTCATATTTTAAAGAGCACATACATTGTTTCGAAATGGCTGCTCAAGAGCGGTGACTAGACCTCCATGGTCGAGGAGACATGATGGCGTGATAGCGTCATGCCGCTTGTCGTCACGGCACACGAGTCGGTTTTACTTTCAAGGCGCGTCAAAGTATGATTCACATCAAAAGTTTCTAGCGACGGTGTTACTAACTAGCCATAAATATCTGAGGAATACGGGAAAAGCCAACGACTACCTTTGCAAAGGCTGCGCCGAAGTGGGGTATACCTCAATACCTCGCCCACTTCCAAGTCTCGGCCAGTTGAGCCATAGAACACTGGGAGAATTGTTCTTAAACCTCCTTCAGGAGTCGCTCAGACGGCGCTCGAATCATCGAGTATAGTCGTGCTTGTGGATTCGCTGTTTAAATAAGGAACATTATAGCTTGACCTCACTGAGACGTAGCTCACGTCCCTTGACCCATCTACCGGACAAAACCTACATCGAGAAATGGTTCTGTCGATTGGCCACTTTGATCGTGTGTAGGAGCAACGAATCAATCGCTGCAAAGGTTCCCGTTGTGGATATATGGACGACGTCGTATTGCATACATAAACGATTTGATGGTACTTCAGAACAATTATAAAACGTTCCGTCTACCAAAACTTGTTTGAGTTTTATTTAAAAATAAACTTTTCACGTCCCTATTGGAATGTACCATGGCTGTGTGAGTGTCAACGTCAACGTTGTGTGTATTATCTACCACCGTTTGTGGTCGGATGGAACCTCAGCCTGATCAACACGAAAGGAGGGCCCTTCAACTGTGCCAACTACCGGGGGATAAGTCTCCTAAACATCGCGTATAAGGCCGATCTCCTGATAGGTCCTTATCAGTGCGGTTTCAGCCCGGGGAAGTCTACCATCGGCCAAATCTTCACACTAAGACAGATTCCGAAAAAGCCCCAAGAGATGAAAATCGACGCACACCACTTATTCGTCGATATCAAGGCCGCATAAGACAGCGTGTGTAGATCCGATCTATACAAAGTCTATACAAAGTCGATAACGAACTCACCGACAACTTTGATGTCAAAAAAGGTTTTAGACAAGGCGACAAGCTGTCATTTGAATTCTCAACATTATGCTTGACAAGGTCGTGCAGTGCTCACTCGTCAAGAGAAGAGGCACGATATTCCAAAAGTCCCTACAATTGCTAGCATCAGCGGACGACATTACGTGATTGTTAGCACACACCGAGCGGTCAATGAATCGTTTGCTGGCATTGAAACAGAGGCGGTAAAATGGGTTTAGCGGTGAACGAGAGCAAAACGAAGTAATGCTCGGAGAAGAAGGACGTCGACCAACTTGGCGTTCGAAATTGGAAGCATCTGGCTAAAGACCGAGTCAGCTGGCTGTGGCCCAGGCCATCCCGTAGCAGTAGCGCCCTTACAACTGTTTTCTATTGTCTACTTGGATGTTCTAAACTTTACACTCTGCCCCCACGAACCAGTCAGACATCTCCAAAGTGGCCCAAACATACCTGGCATCTCAAGCGAATATCCCCTTTCGGTCCGATTTTGAATGAGATCAAATCTCCTCGGCAGCCTAATGCCCTCCTCGTCGGCACAGGCGTCGTCCTCGTCAGTCTCCATGTAATCGCTGTCGTCACGCTTGCACCCGCCGTCCTTCATCAGCACAGGATCAGCTTCTTCGGCCAGAGCTCTCTTCTTACACTGATCGTTGAGAAGCCTCTTAAATGAGTGAAAATTCATTTCAATGTTGCACCTGCCCACGACTGAGTCCTCCTGCATTCTTGCTGCAACCGAACACAACACAACACCACTGAAACCCACGGCAAGTGCTTCATAAATAATTACGTACATATCTTCTCCATGAGGAAGTCCTTGGCCGGATCCAGGGGCAAGTCATCGCACTTGTACTTGAATCGATAGAACGGCAGGTCCTCGATGTGCCGTTTGACATGGCGAACCACTTTTTTTTGCTCTGCAACTGGCTTTTTCCTTTTGTCCATGTCGTCTCGACCACTGCCACTGGTGTGCGTACGCTTTCCCTCTGTGTTACGTCGAGTCTCCTTGGTACCCTCGCTTGATGGTTTTCAGTTGCAATTCGAATTGTTTTTCTGGAATTTTTCTGTGAGTTTTCAGTTTTCACTCGATGACTTTGCGATGTTTCTGTGAGTTCTCTGTTCTCCAAACAAGCTGGCAAGTACGGCCGGTGACAGGATGACAACAAACAACATGACAAGTCGGGCGAATGCGTGTGTGAGCGGCGTTGCGATAGCAATGGGGGATTTCTGTTTGGTTGCCATGGCTGTTCCAAGCGTTGTTTTCCTCGAAGAGCGAATGAAGTTTGAATGAGGGTACGTTGAAGAGCTTATGCTTGAAAGAGGACGCAATTCACGTGAATGCATGGCAGCCAGGAGCCATTAAATTACTTTTGATGGAAAACTCAAAAGATGAACTCCGTTGTTCTTCATCGGAGTCTGAGCGAATTTATTCGGCTCAGAGCACTTCACTTGCGAGGCAAGCAAAGACTGCCGTCATCAAGAGCGCAGAGGAATCGATCAAACGCTCTCTAAGCTGATAGGATGATAGAACTCTTGTCGACTCCAGTCAACCGGTGGCGGGAAGGCGAACTTGCTCCAAGATGTAAGCTCTTTTTGCGAACCTCTTGCTCTACTTTTAGAATGCATTTTCACACACACACACACAGCTCTCACGGAAGGGGCTGACGGTGCTATGCACTGCCACAAGTATCTCTTGAATATGACCCATTACCCAGTGGCGGGATCCATTCGGAGCTGGGGATGGAGAAAATGCACTCACATCACTTGAGTCGTCGCAAAAGTGAGTACCCGGGAAGGTGCATTTGCGAGAGATCAGAGCTGGGCAGGAGCTGAGGATATTGAGGAATTGTCTGTCTAGGAGTCTCAACTGAAACTGCTTGCGTCTGCCAAAAGACTGTGCCCGGTTTACTCAAACCATAAATGAAAGCTGCTATTTAAAGGAATCGGGATCAAGTCAGGGCCAGTTCAAATTCGCATGCAATGCTTGTCAGCCATCTCCTGTTCGTTAGGGCAGGGCTTCTTCTCGGTCAGGTGGACAGCGTTGTTGCGTACGCTCGACGGTACACAGTACAAGGCAATGCTGAGCAGCACAAGTGCTTCTAGAGATTAACCAGGATTTGGTTAAGGGGGACAGACTACAGTACTTGAAAAGCCCCACATTGTCCATGAATCGCGAGCGAATATTACATGTCATTTATACTTACCCCCCTCCCCTCATTGTCGGTTTCAAAAATTGTTTTTATTTAATTCGAACCTATAACTTTTCAAGAATGTTACTTCAAATTTTAAGTGAAAATTTCATAAACTATTGAAGATAAAGCCGATTCATGATGGATGCGTCAGGCGACGGCGAGAGCTCGAGTGCAGCATGGCCCACCCAGGTACCTAGCTCTCATTAGTGCCCCTGTCCCTTCATGGGTTCCCCTTCGGCATATTTTGTGACTTGAAACATCTGCTTTTAGTCCCGCCTAAAGAGGAGGAAAGAGAATACACAGCTATGCGAGATATAAGATTTAGGTAAGCAGGTCAGGGATATAGAATACCTTGGCATGCTCAGTCTTACTGCGCAAGAGTAGCATTTTCAAAAATACGCTGTAGAAAACATGGTACTACTAGGCCCAGTGT
Source organism: Eristalis tenax (assembly GCA_905231855.2). Lineage (NCBI taxonomy): Eukaryota > Metazoa > Arthropoda > Insecta > Diptera > Syrphidae > Eristalis > Eristalis tenax. The sequence goes on from HG993126.1 coordinate 24,359,694, forward strand.
TCTTAGGGTTCTCTGGAAATAGGCATACGGGTGTCCAAGGCCTTTCTTCATAAATTTGTCAGCAAATGAACTTCTTCACCGATGTCTGGGGAATAATACGCAGAACAACAACGAGTCGTTCAACAATTGTGTGTGGAATTTTGCCCCCGAACACATCTATTGTGGTAGAAACTTTGTTGAGCGGCATGTATATTTAACGAAGGTTTTGTCACAATTTTAAAAATAATGAAAACAATGGGAGTCGAAATTGGGCGCGCAGCAGCCAAACTCCAAGAGACGCGCGATAATCAGCGCATCACGCAGGCTGAGGAGGACCTCACTGAGGCTTCCAGAGAGGCCAGAATTGCTCGGAGAAACCAACGAGCCGAAGAAACGGAAGGAAATTTATATGGATATGGCAAAGCTGATTGAACGTAGGTAGGTCTTATACCCAAGCATTTGCTTCTCAAAACTTTAAAAGCGTTTTTCTCGAAATTGTGTTTTAACGACTGGCGCATTAGGTTACTCAAAAACTATTAATCCGAATTTTAATACGTTATCCTACACATATTTAGCTATGATATGAACCAGGATAAGTCAAATCGGTGAAGATCTTCTTTACTTTTCAACTTGATTTGTGGCTGAAAAGGACGATTTAAAAATTCTGTGATTTTGTTTCAAAGGTCCGCCATTTTGTTAATTTTTGTGCGAAATTAATAATCCTAGTTCATACCAGAGGCAAACATGTACTCTTTCTAATCACGTTGGAACTTTTGGTTTCAGATGTTCCAGTGAGCGGAAATCACATGCGAAAAGAAGGGCTTTTGTTGGATCACAAAAAAAAAATATGTAATTTTTTTTCTTCTTTTTTAAGTCTTCAAATAAATGTAAGCAAAGTTACAAGCATAAAAAATAATGTTAATTTACCAGCCCATTGAAAATCGTCAAAATTTTAAATCGAGAATGGGGGGTCACCGTAATCTCCGCTGCAAACACTACAAACTCGCAGAATATTTTGGAAAGACGAAATTTGACTTTTTTCTAGACTCATGTTGCCGATTCCGAATCAACAGGTGCAAATGTATGGAGCTCCTGGGCGGGATATGGCTACTGTACCCATCCTCTACAGGGTCTCAAAATTTTTACATCTAGTTTTCCACTAGCGGAGGGTGGATTTTTCATTTCCCGAGTGTAGCTTTAGTTTGCGGAATGTCTCCCCGTGTGTAACAGAAACACTATAGGTCCCAGCGCACTCCCTTGCGGGCCTTCGGTTGTGATCTCCTTGAATACGGAGAATAATCCCTTCTTTGCTCTGAAAATTCTGTTATGTAAGTATGATTCTAACGTCTTACAGAAGTTTTCATGACAAAGTCGGTTTGCCCTTGGTTTAAGGCCTTCGTTCATCGTCCAGGCTTTATAGAAGGCTTTAAGGACATTGCAACCTGTCGTAGTCGTATATCAACGATGTTCAACAATTGTCCATCTTCCTCTTCGTTGGACCTGTCCCTCTCGACCTCTGGCTATCTGTCTCCAGTTTCGCACGTCAAGCCAAGTCCTTCACCACCTCTGTGAACCACCTTAAACACGGGGGTACTTTTCGCGTTGTCCCACATGGTAGGAGTTGAAGACGCTTCGGGCAGGAGCTAAGCTGCATGACTAGGCTCATGTCGTCGTAGAGCCTGTTCAGTTTCTGGTTGAATCCTTTTCCCCAGATAGCGTCAACGCGAACAAGATCACAGCCAGGACTTTTCTCTCGAAGAGACCAAGGGCTTACTTATCCGCTTTTGATATCGTCTATGGCCCCGCGCAGTACAACAAGATTTGGGATGATGGTGTGTTTTATGAAGACATGCCTGCTTGGTCCTTCGAGAGAAGGTTCTATTACTCAATTGCCTCTGAGCCCATAGAAACAGCGGTTGGCAAGAGTTGCTCTGAGCTTTATCTCGGTACTGATGTTGTGTGTACTGTTTACAGCGGAGCCGAGGAAGACAAAGTCTTTGACTATCTCGAAGGTATAGCTGCCAATTGAGACCCTCTGCCCAGTGCGTCGATGTTGAACGTCCTGTCTTGAGGACAGCATGTATTTTGTCCGTCTCAGTGGCATCAAGGATCAAACATTTCTTTCAAATGCTCGGCTTTGTCATTGGTTGTCCTGATTGGTGCAGATTGCACTTAAGGGCTTAAGAGCATTGTATCGCTTCTTTCAGTTTATTTCACAAGGATTTTGAATACGTCTTATGTTGCGCAGAGTGAGATTGTTGCCATATCTTGCATGGTTTCCTCTCTTTATTGAGACTCATTTCTAATTTCAGACACACCACGATAAGCAAATCTCACACCGACCCTTATCAGCTAGGTCGGACAGACAAAAAATGTAACAATGCTCCGTCGGTAGCAGCCCAAAAGCAAACGAGCCCCCTGACTCATCCCTCAACTCAAGCCTCAACCGCTCAAAGCATCAGCCCAAAGTTGAAACAAAGTCAAATTAAATTAGTTCAATCCTCGACTACAAATCCCTAGAATGTGCAAGTGCATGTGAGCTGAACCCTTCCAGAGTACAGATGGAATACAAGCGCACACCACATCCATGCTTCCCACGCCACCATGCAGCAAGCACAACCTCAGTCTGCCCTTTGTAAGCACACTCCTCCCAGGATTCACTCCACCCCGCATGGTAAACAATAAAGAAAAACATTAGTAAATTCTTTTCCATTTGCATTTACAATTTAATTTACCTGTCTAAACGTACATTTAATTAAAGTTTCCAAGAGGATCGTTTGCATCCACAAGCGGGGTTCCAACCGCAACGGCACATCCTGCCGTTGTGTCTGGGGGGATGAAATCATCCCATCCCATTGTGCCCGTGCCTGGAGAAAGCCAAGGGAATTACTGCGGAAGGATGCACTGACTGCAGACGAAGATCCCACGAAGACTCTCTCGATGTTCAACGTGGGATTATCCATTACCAAATGAACTCACATACACAGCAGATGGATTTTCCAATACCAATTAATTGATGCTCAACAACTTGTTGGTTGCAATCAAATATGGGTGTACCTGTGGGGAAAAGGGTGATGTATCTCTAGAAGGAATGCGGCAATTTGAAAACTCGAAAGTGGTCGAAGTTGTGATGCGGCTCGAAGGATCAACAGAAGGAGGTGACTTTCAATCAGCATTCGTTGTGCCTTTCCGGTACTGGATTCTTCACGGAATAATTGATGTCAAAATTATTTCGATTTAGTGTACATCGAAAGAGATACTGTGCAGCTATTAGGTCTAGTGCATCCATCTCGGAAATTGGTCTCGTGCTGGGGGAGGGTGAAGTGAATGAAAGGAATGTGTGGTTCTTCCTTTGGGTGCAATTCTTGATCAAACTGATGGACATCCGTGGCTTGTGTCTGAAGATGTCGATATTAAAGCAGAAGTGCACGAATATTGAGAATTTAATCTCGTTCGTCATCGACACCATCATTGCGTGGCAGAAAGAAAGAAGAGTGGACTGCACACTGCCGCCAATAATGACTGATGTGTCTCAGTTAGCACGTCTTCTTAACTTAAACGCTGTGCATAGTGGGTTGAGAGCTCAAAAAAGGTCCTTGGAGAAAGTCATCCGAAGACCTCTTTAGTTTTATGTCTAAGTACGAATATATGTTGTATGTAGCCACTAGAAGCAAAATTGCAATTCGGCAAGTGTTCACACTACGATTGAAGCAATTTGGTTTGACAGCGAAATGTCTTTTCGACGACATTGTATGGCAAATAGAAAAGGAAACTCATTTTCTCTAGTTAACTGGCAAAATGGATTAGGAATCAGCTTGTTCTGTTGGCATGACTACACGGAAAATGTCATAATTTTTTGTAACAAAGAATTTCAACCATTGAGGAAATTGAGGCAATTTTGAAATTGGTTCGTTGCATGGAAAGGTTGGGCAATTTCGATCCTTATTTGGATTGAGATAAACGCAATTAAATTCGTCTAGTGGGAACGGACTACGTCCAATTTAAAAATTCAACGTGTGCTTCATGCTTCAGCTCAGCTGCGTATTCTTGGATATTTCGGAGTTATGTGCAAAAAAAACTACGTTTTTGACTTCGGTCATGTCACTAAGGCACTAAGTCACTAATAATGGTTAGAATGTATGCAACTGGGGCTTTATTTTTAGAAAATATAAGAATTTCATATTTTTATCAAACAGTACGACATGTGCGCCAAATTTCATTGAGATCCGTTAAATAGTTCAGCTTTAACAGACTTTTTTCCACTTCCCCAGAACAGTGTGTTATTTTCCACATCTAGCCGTACTTTATTCCTGTTGCACTGGTATACCTAATGCTTGGATTGTCGTCTTCGGTGACGGTAATTCTATCAAGTTTTTAAAACCTATAGCCATATGTGGTCACCGATAGGGGGCGTATAGCCCACTCCATCCATCCTCTATAGCCCTCATGGATACAAACGTCTCTAACTAACATAGCACTGGACCGAGTTAGTTCAGATCTTCACCAGTGTATTCAGAAAAGGTAGTAAAAAAATCACTTCTTTTACAGCTCGTACTACTCGTACTGCAGAAAATATTGCTGCTGTTCGCGATAGTGTGGCTGAAGAGCCGTCCACCTCAACTCGTCGTCGTGCCCAACAATTGCACCTCTCACGCTCGTCGTTGATGAACATTATGCATAAAGACTTGCATTTGCACGCTGTACACGCTTACAAGGTGCAATTGTCTCAAGAACTAAGGCCTCTTGACCATTTCAAGCGTCGTCAATAGTCAGAATGGTGGCAAGCAATGCCAACAGGGGATGATCAATTTTCGAAGAAAATCATCTTCGGTGATGAGGCACATTTTCACCTCAGTGGATTGCAGGGCGAATGATAATCCAAGAGTGATTGTCGAAAAACCAATGCACCCACAAAGAGTGACTGTTTGGTGCGGTTTATGGGCTGGCGGCATCATCGGGCCGTATTTTTTCCAAAATGAGGCCGGGCAGGCCGGTACTGTGGATGATCTTCGCTATCGTGAAATGATAACGAACTTTTTATAGATGTGAATGTGGACGATATGTGGTTTCAACAGGACGGTGCCACTTGCCACACAGCTAACGACACAATGGCTCTTTCAATGTTATCTCACGTGGTGGCGATGTGAAGATCATGTGATTTGACACCGTTGGATTTTTTTCTTCGGGGTTATTTGAAAGAAAAGGTGTACGTCGATAAGCCAGCAACAATTCAAGAGCTAAAGGATGAGGTAATTCGGCACACTAACGGCATAGAACCTCAATTATGCTTCAGCGTCATCGAAAATTTGGACCATTGGATGGAGGTGTGCCGCCGAGGTCGCGGCGGCCATTTGGCCGATATTTTGTTCCATACATAATTGAACCATACCAATATTATCATAATAAAAAGAAATGACAATAATTTCCTAAATAATTTGTGTTTTATTCAAAATCATCATCGGCCCTTAAAATTTAACCACCCTTTACTTGTCGTTTGATACCAAACTTTTGTCATTCGGACGATTGTCATTTTTTAATTAAGTTCCGCCAGATTCGCGAAAAAACACACTGTCCGCCGTGCCACCGGACGCAGCTACATTTGGGGTTTTGGGACGGGAAGCGCCTTACTTACATACTTACCTACTAGGCCAGCAACTCATGAAGGGTCTGAGCCTGAGAACTTTTGCTGCAGCTGACGACTACATCGTAAAGCCATTTCGGATAACAGAGGAAATAGCTTGGCACCCAAATATTTATAAAGCCCACCACCATCACCTGTCCACTAGGTGAGTTCTCTCTCAATGTCTTGAACGCGAAGCCGCCACTCCACTTCCTCACCGTAGATCACCCGTGGGTCGATATGCTACTCTTTAGAGACGACTTGACTGAGTCTCAGTTGTTGTCAAATCAATTTGAACTCCTGTCGTCTCTGCTCGTCCCCTTTATGCCTTTATTCCAGCTCCATGCCGCTGGAGTATGCCTCAGGGTGTGTTTGTTCGTCTGCACTTCGTCATGTGAATAATGATCCCACTACAACTCGGATAATCAGGCGGCTAACAGAGCGATTAGGACCCTTTTCCAGCTCCTCTCTGCGCACGAAATTAGCTTATTACTCAATTAAGTGTCCCCTGCTAGCTGAAAACAGTTCAGTCGTCCCCCCCAAAAAAGCAACACGTTTACGGAGACAACTATTTATATCCGAAACCAATTACGAGCATATGCACGAGTCAAGCATGAGGCGCCATCATGCCCCTATCGCAATCAGCATGACATCAATATTAGATGGCATTACGTTCTCGCAATGTTATCATTTAATTCGCCCCGATCTCGGTCGCCCCCACGGTCCCGATGATTAAGTCCGCGCCACCACCGGTCTCCAGGTCTGGATTGAATATTCATGAAGTAATACGAATATCCCGGCAAGTGCATAACACTCCTAGGCTGTGTGAGTGTGCGTCCGTGGATACGGTGTGCACCCATGGGAATATGCTCCAGCTTCCTTGAAGCTCCTCAAATATGCACCCTCGGAGAGTGAGTCGGTTGCCTTTTTATAATTTCCTCGACCAAGTATCGGAACACACTGGCTGCCCCGTCCAAAGGAGCGAGCAGTGAAAAACAAAACAAATGAATACCCTCGACAGGATTAAATATTAATTTTTTTATTTCGAAATCTTATTTACGATTCCTCAACTGGAGGTGGCGGGGAAGTGAGCGAGATCCCAACCAGAGCGTCTGGTGTATCCTTTGTCCGGTTTCATTGAATGCAAATGGCTCCAGTCTCGGTCTATTTCCACTTGATCCTGTGTCCCGTGGAACCGTGACAGACCGGGTACCATAGCGGCGTCTTTAATGAGTTTCCCTCAGCGCACACGGAGTTATTAATGAAATAAATCGTCGCAGGACGCGCCAGAGTAGAAGCGAGGAGCAATCAATTAAAATTGCGAAAGGCATAGATCAAGAACGCTGTTCTCTGGGATCGTCCCATCCTCTCGCGCTCACTTCAGCTCACAGATTGAAGCTGTTTTGATTTTAATCAACTCCAAGGAAAGTAATTAGGAATTAAAATTGAAACCGTGGCGAAGAGGGGCAGACGGGCGTGTGCGTTGTATCAAGAGACGGAGAGCGAGGCGAAGTTCCTGCCTCAATTGCAAGCAGATTTAATGAAATTTAAATAATTCCTTGAAGGTCTCCTTTGAGATGGAGCCACGGAGGTGTGTGCCTCACTCTCACCTTATATCGAGGAAAGGGAAATTATTTACTTGACTTTGGACTGCCGCCGACGCGCCGCTGTCACCTAGGCAGGACCCATTTTAATTTCGGATTTAATATTCGAATTTTAAGCGAAAGCTAATTATTATTTGGTTTGTCACTCACCGACTGTGAGTTCTGTTAATTAACTGTGCGCACGGAGCGCAAATATCTTTTCAAGTTCCACAAGGATTTGTGGGAATTAATTAGGATTTTTTGCACGTTGGAAGGGACTTTTTATTTTCTCTGGTGTGATAGAGGGTGGAGCTCGAAAACAAGTTTAGCGAGTCACAAGTGTCGGACTTGGAATAAATTTCTTAAGTGTTTTGTTTTGGAGGCTCAGGCTTAGGCGGAGGAACAGAAGGAAGAGTCGACGAGTTTGACCAGTGGCATCAAACTGTTTCTGAGAACCGAATTTGGGGATGTGATCAGATGACGCTAATGAAGTATATAGACCCCAGGGCAGAAGTGAAGTATGATAGAGATGCCCAACTTCTACCTCTCTTATAATTGGAACAAGGCGTTGGAAACAGTGCTCGAAGGAGGTTATTTTTTAAACACTTTTCAAAAAGGGGGACAAAAGAGATTGCTGCAACTCTTTTAAGTCTCCCCGGGAAAGTCTGCGCTAAAGTGTTGGAAGCGCGTTCTAGAGCTATGGTCGAGCCCAGGATGGGGGATGAACAGTGCGGCTTTCGTCCCGATAGAAGTGCAACCGGCCGAAGGCTTGGGAGTATGCCCAGCCCATCTACAGTTGGTTTGTGGATTTGGAAAAAGCGTACGACCGATTTCCTCGAGGTAAACTCTGGAGTGTTCTTCAGGAGATGGTCCTCTTCTGAGGCCCATTCAGTCTCTGTACACAAACTGTAGCAGCTGTCTTGTGGTTAACGGTGCTAAATCAACACCATTAACCGTGGGCGTTGGACTTCGCCAAGGGTGCGTCTTGTCACCTCTCCTTTTCATTGTGTATACGGACCGGATGTTGCAGCACAGCCGAGGCGAGGAAGGTCTCTCAATGGGAGAGTTGATTGTAAGTCATCTTCTTTTTGCAGACGACTTAGATATCCTCACATCTTCCCAGACGGAACTCCGGCGCGCACTCTATAGGTTTGTGGCCGTATGTCCGATGCTGGAATGAAAGTCAACGGGGACAAATCGAAGGTTATGGTCATCTCCAGAACTCCTGTTCAATGCACTCTACAGGTAAGTGGAGTCCCATTGAAGCACTTGGAGAAGTTTAAGTATCTCGGGGTCTTTTTCACGAGTGATGGAAGGAGCAATGGTGAGCTTTCCTGTCGGATTGGTCATGCTGGGTCAATCTTGAACAGCTTGGTAGATCTGTAATCAGGAAGCCCGCGCTGGGTGTCAAAGCCAAGCCAGCGGTTTTCAACTCAGTCTTTGTTCCAACTCTCACCTATAGCCATGAAATTTGGGCAATGACCGAAAGAGTAAGATCGTGAATACAAGCTGCTGAGATGAGATTTCTCCGTGCTGTTGTGGGAATTAGTCGCCGGGATATGGTGAGAAACACGGCAGTGAGCGAGGAACTCAACATTGATTAGCTGCTTCTTCGGCTATACATCGTTGGTTTGGTCACGTGGCACGAATGTCCCCTTCATCACGACTTCTGAGGCGGGCGTTAAATGCGATTCCATCAGGTAGGCGACCGCTTGGCAGACCCATGACGAGATGGTTGGGCCAAGTCCAAAAACTCGCCTCGTTACGCTTGGGCATAACTCCTTGGAGTCGATGGCGGAGGATCGAGTTGTCTTGAGATCTCTTGTGTGCGGCTTACCCTCGCGATCCCTTTAGTGGAGCATGCGGGTCAGAATATAATGATGATGATAGTTTTTTAGTTAGTTGTGTAGTACTATACAATTTTCGGTTAAATAAAAACTTTTGCAAAAACAAAATTTGGTCAAAGGAACACCAAATGCGGACTACCATCTTATTTTTGCGAATCAAGAGGTCGTCGTGGTACGGGAGGTAAACCGCGTGACGCTCATATGTAAACAAGAAACGTATAACAAGAGCACGGCTGGTCAGGCACTCAGACACGCTCTGCGTCGTGTTGATGCGTAGGTTGCGCACATATTTTTAACAGATATCGAGAAACTTTAATGTATGTGTACGTATACAAAAATAAGGCTGAAGTGGCAACAAGCAAACTAGCTGCTTTCTGGAATAGCCCTTTTTTGCTGCTCAAGAGTTATGGTAATTTGTAGGGTTCCGTCTCAGTACACAACTATGCTCCACTTAATCCTTAATGGTCCAGGACTTGCAGCAAGCAATGGTTTAATACTAGTCTCGCATTTGTGTGAGATTTAATTTGGTTGCCCTCATTGGAGAACAATCCGGCGTCACGGTCGATGGAGTTGCTGACAGTCGAATCGACCATATCGGTGTTCTTCATATTTTTTTCAGTCTTATGGACCTCGTCTTGTGATCTCGGTCGCTTGAACGTTTTGTTCGTAGAGGCTCCAGCCTCTTGTCCACGTGTCTGGCCAACCATCCTGTCGTAATAGTGGGCCCCCTGAATGAGTGGCTCCCACTGGGTCACACCACTACGCCAGTCGGTCCGATTAGTTTACTTAATGGCAACAGTGGCTATTCGAAATGTCCTCCATTTGATCCTTTAGCCTTTCCTTTACTGAACTGTCTTAACGCCTTTTCTGAAACGTGACTGCCTCGACCACAGCACAACCTTTTAGGTTTGTTCCCAGGCACAAAACCTGAAACATCGAAATGTCCACTGACTGTAATGCTAATTCTACCACATACTTTTAGGGGTTGCCCATTGAAAGATGGTTGGATGCAGGTATACTCATCAGATCGATCCCCGGTAGATGGCGACATTGATGGTTAGTGTTGGTTGGTCTATCGACAGCCTATTCCATTTGGGACAGTCGATTTTTATTGCAAGACAATGCGTCATCGCACAAAGCCCTTCTTTGATGCCAGGTTTTGGTCGAAATGAACATCACAATGCCCGACCACAAACGTCTTACTGGCTCGCGGTAAATTGGTGTTGAAGGGGATTCCCCACAATTCGATTCCTAAAATTCAGATGGCTTTGACAAGACTGGCTTCCGGTACTCGAGAGCCAAAAATGTTTCGTCAAGTCTTGTGATCACTAACAACGATGTTCTCACTCGAAAGGGGTTTTTCATTTATTGGAAACCATCTTCTTCTCTAATTTAAAGCAGTCCCGTGGGAAATGGGGCAGTATGTCGAAACGCTTCTTCTGATCTTCAAGGATTCCTCCAAACACATTCCTCCAAATTGTTGAGAACTCAAACAGAATTAAGACCAAAGCTGCCAACGTCACGACGACACTACTGGACTTTCCTCGTTCTATCCCCTGGTTCGAGTTCTATCCCCACCGGAAACTCAGGCGAAAGGCCTCTTTAAATGCGCGTTAAAACGACATTAAAACTACTCAAGTTGACAACCTATCAACCAATCAATCTCATTCCTCTTGAGCGCATTCAGTGTCAGCGACGTGCAATTAATTAACGAAATGCATACCACCACCCGAGACAAAACCCAGTCCTGTCTGTGGAGTGAAAGCAATCCTCGAAGCCGCCTCCTCCTCAGCCGCCCATCACACGAAGCCCCATAAATAATTCACTCGAATGAATTTAACGACAATTGATGACAATTAACCGACACACAGTGTCGCCTGCTGCACATTTGAAGCCATCCTGGGCCGTTGCTCCATCCCAACGCACTGCCACCACGCATTTCTTTCCACTTGTCTAAGGCTGAACTTATGAAATTGAACCTGTCACCAGGCCACCTCCTCCGTTCCACTCATTCCCTCCTCGCATAACCATCATGTAAATTTACCGTCGTGATTAATTATAACTGATGGGCCGGGGATTGTCATGGCAACTGGCCACAAGGGCGGATGGCCGGCCGGGCGACCCAACCCTTAGACGAGTGAAATTGAATAAACAATCGGTAATGTGTCCCCTGAGCGATGCGTTCGGTTCGCTTGGTTATTTTTTAATGAACTCGCATCCCACACGGACGAGCGTCCCGTTGCGATGCCATGCGACCCTTGAAATTGGTCAGATTAACGCGTAATTCGTCGATGCCGTGTGGCACGTTCGCTTCAATTGGATTCTGGAAGCAGGTATCGCCGGTTCGGCAGCGACACGTGACCGTGTAATGTAAGTCACTTGTGCACTGCTCTGCCAGTCTTTGCCGAGGATATGCCTTTGATAAATGAACTTTTGACATTAGGGCTGACATCCCTCGGGTGCGTGCGTATGCAATCGTCTTTAGCAGTGACATCAGTGCGCGCAGCACGTAATCCCCGATGCATGCATGCGAATTGAAAAGTTAAAGCGTGTGTACACGGTGTGCAAGAGGTTACGAAGCGACAATTAATCGTGTTGACTTTTCACTCGGGTATGAGTTCGGGCTCAAGCCTGAGCCTGGGCCGTGCGTTGGGGGCCACGAGGGTATTTACGGGGAAGCAAGGCACGCATGTAGACGCAATTTGCGTTATTGCATTCCTTTCGTAATTTATCGCCGACCGTTGGTCGTGAAGTCGATGCTGGATGCTGATGACAGTTAATTGGTTCGAATTGGATGTTCGACTTTCGTGTGGCAATGCCGAGTGAGTGAGTGGGTCGGCATGGCTTCTGTGTCGTAGTGATTTATTGAGAACCGGGTGGTTGATCCTGAGAGGTACCTGTGCCTTGAGGAAAGTCGGACAGGTTGACGTGTATGTCGAGCCTTTTGGGATGGCAGTTAGGGGTTAGTCGATTTTACAAGACTGTGTGATAAGCGATATTTTGTGGCTCGAAGCCTTATTCTAGGGTTACACATCGTCGCTAAACTGACCATCACCCAGCTAAACTGAAAAAGTAATAATGTCAATAGGATGCAAAAGGAGTCCTGGAAATGGATCCGCAAATGAGGACAATGGCGATTCAATGTTACCGCTTCATACTGGGAAATCAAGAATTGTTCAGTTCATCATGAACGTGGACTCCCAAGCTGTGAAGTATTCACTGTCTATTTGTGCGGCCGCTCACAAACATTCCACATTTTGACTGACGTCCCAAGGAGTCGCCGTCGCATATTCTGCGACATGTGTGCAGGACTTGGCCCCACCGTCGACACACAATCACTTGACCTGGAATTCGAATTCGCGCTATAGACCAATTCACCAGAGCCGTTGCGCCCACGCACGGTGTCACAAATGCGAAATCCCCAGTCCAGATACGCGTGTGTTTCCGCCTCGTAGAGTAGCCGTTCCATCAGCCTCAGTGTCGGTTGCCAAGCGGCCAGCGGCGTCAAGTACCCCTGCTGACCTTCGAGTACTGCACACTTGAAAGCAATTTGAAGATCGGTGAGCACCTTCCGCGCATTAGGAGTCAATTCACTTCACTTTCCCAACATTGCGGTGGGGCCAGCACTTGAGGTGCTTGTCAAGAGCCTCTCGGCGAGACGAGGACGGGTCTTGTGAACCCAGCGTTTGCGTTGTGAGGGAGCACGTGGTAATTGGACAAATCGCCGAATCGATGGATGGGCAATGACGGTATAAATACAAGAAATGTGGCTTCAGTGAATCATTCTCAACTGAGTGTGCTTGCTTGCTGTAATCGGATTAGCAAAATGGTTCGTTTGTCCACCGCTAACTGCCCGCAGAGGATTACAATTTGGATTAATGGATTTTTTTTACTCTTTCTTTCGCAGAGGACCATCGTATTGGTTTGTTTGTTTGCCGTGGCTACAACCGCTGCTGTCCTGCCCGAAGGAAGCTACCTTCCGCCGGAGGAGAAGGCTGTTAGTGGTGAGTACTTGCCACCGGCGGAGGAGGTGGCTGAAGTGAAGGAAGCCGCCGAGGCCCCAGAAGAGTCTGCTGCTCTTGCTGAAGATGGATACCGCTACAAGACCGTCCGCCGCCTGAAGTACCGTCATCGCCGTGATGTCTCTGAGATTGCCAACGAATACCTGCCCCCATCTGAGGAACCATCCAACGAATACCTTCCCCCAGCTGAGGTCAAGGAAGCCGTCGACGCCACTGAGGCGCCAGAGGAATCCGCCGTCCTTGCCGAAGATGGATACCGCTACAAGACCGTCCGCCGCCTGAAGTACCGTCAACGGCGTGATGTCTCCGAGCTCGTTGCCCCTGAGTACTTGCCCCCAACAGAGGAACCATCAAACGAATATCTGCCCCCAGCTGAGGTCAAGGAAGCCGTCGACGCCACTGAGGCGCCAGAGGAATCCGCCGTCCTTGCCGAAGATGGATACCGCTACAAGACCGTCCGCCGCCTGAAGTACCGTCATCGCCGTGATGTCTCCGAGCTCGTTGCCCCTGAGTACTTGCCCCCAACAGAGGAACCATCAAACGAATATCTGCCCCCAGCTGAAGTTAAGGAAGCTGTCGAAATTCCAGAAGCTCCAGAGGAAAGCGCTGTTCTGGCTGATGACGGATACCGCTACAAGACCGTCCGCCGCCTGAAGTACCGTCATCGCCGTGATGTCTCTGAGATTGCCAAAGAATACCTGCCCCCATCGGAGGAACCATCCAACGAATACCTGCCCGCAGCTGAGGTCAAGGAAGCCGTCGAAGCCACTGAGACGCCAGAGGAATCCGCCGTCCTTGCCGAAGATGGATACCGCTACAAGACCGTCCGCCGCCTGAAGTACCGTCAACGGCGTGATGTCTCTGAGATTGCCAACGAATACCTGCCCCCATCTGAGGAACCATCCAACGATTACCTTCCCCCAGCTGAGGTCAAGGAAGCCGTCGACGCCACTGAGGCGCCAGAGGAATCCGCCGTCCTTGCCGAAGATGGATACCGCTACAAGACCGTCCGCCGCCTGAAGTACCGTCATCGCCGTGATGTCTCTGAGATTGCCAAAGAATACCTGCCCCCATCGGAGGAACCATCCAACGAATACCTGCCCGCAGCTGAGGTCAAGGAAGCCGTCGAAGCCACTGAGACGCCAGAGGAATCCGCCGTCCTTGCCGAAGATGGATACCGCTACAAGACCGTCCGCCGCCTGAAGTACCGTCAACGGCGTGATGTCTCTGAGATTGCCAACGAATACCTGCCCCCATCTGAGGAACCATCCAACGATTACCTTCCCCCAGCTGAGGTCAAGGAAGCCGTCGACGCCACTGAGGCGCCAGAGGAATCCGCCGTCCTTGCCGAAGATGGATACCGCTACAAGACTGTAAGGAGATTAAAGTACCGTAAGCGTCGCGATGTTTCCGAAATTGTTGCTCCTGAATACCTGCCACCAGTTGAGAAGGTCGCCAATGAGTACTTGCCTCCAACTGAGGAAGTAGCTGAGGTGACTGAAGCACCAGTTGAGGACTCTGCTGTCCTCGCTGATGACGGTTACCGCTACAAGACCGTCAAACGAATTAGATATAGGAACTAGATAAATTTCACATTTTTTTCTTTCTCATTTATTTTTTTTTTCTTGCGTCAAAACCAACCAACATTCAATAAAACGATAGAAAAATTGTACGATCTAGCCTTTTCATGCGATGACAACCAAAGGCTTGTATTGAGACGTCTGAACGAAAGTGACTCCTTTGGAGGGTGTTGCCAAGACCCGCAATGGCACAGCGAGTTCCGTTGGCTGTTACATTCGCTGCGGGATAATCTTCTGAGACGCAAATTTCGATTTTCATCGCACAATAAACAACAGCCACCCTTGGCGTGGCGCACCCATAATTGCTTCCGCAATTCGTTGCGCCGCAACATCCCTTCCATTTGATTGGCTTCATGGGGCATTACGATGCTTTAATTCGTCTCAAGGATTCATCTCGAAGTCAATTACTCCGATCTTCAATCACTCAATGTGTGTTCTACATGCATGGCCTTAAGTGTCAATACCACCCCTCGCAAGCAAAGGCAACTCTCTTAACATCCTTATTTCGCAATTTATCATGAATGCGAAAATTGAAAAAAAAAAAACGGAGGAGATAACAAAAAACCGTAATAAAATTCGCTACGCCTGCAAGTACTCAACCACCCCTCCCCAGTCAGATTACGTACATTACTTCCGCCGATTTGTCCCTCACAGCGCAGCGCACGCAAACACACGCACGCTTCGGTGAAGTACAAAGGCGAAGGGCAACTGCTCGATCACGGGCACGGGCACTGGCGCTGAGTCCTCGGCGGCACCGCTCTCACGCATATCAAGTGTTAAAAAATCATTTTCAAACAACAAACAACCGCCAGCTCCCGGAATGAAGAGGGGTGGTGGGCAGAGCAGAGCGGAGTACATCGCGGCGTGCACTGAGGATAAACGAACGGAAAACAACGAAAAGCCGAGATGAATACCAGAAAAACAATAAATCATTGAAGTAAATTTGGCGAATCCTTGCGTAAGCATACATTATCCCACAGAGGATCGACACATAGCACGACTACGCCAGCGTTGCGTACGGTTGTGGGGTTGCGAGGGCGTTTGCCGTCACTCTGCTCTGCTCTGTGGCTGGTGGATGTTTGACTTTGGGTACTTTTTCATCTCGGGTCGTGTATCCTTTTTACGAGCAATCGAATTACACATCATCTCTTGCCGTAAGTCATGTGAGAAATATCCTTCGAGATATGATTTATGCCTCAGGACCCCGACATGACACGTCGCTTCGGCTAACAGAAATTTCGATTTGTCTTAGTTGGCTTTCCGGTTTGCTGGCCCGGCTTTTGATTCAACCGCACAATCGACTTGTTGTGGCGTGGATTGTGGGGAGGCAGCTGGATGAGGGTGGCAGCGGAGGCTCTTATTTTTTTGGGGGGTTGGGATTTTCTTTCTATGATTTAGCGGTTTTTTTTTTCGTTCCATTCTTACCGCTGGATCAACGTACTTCATAATAAATCATATCGATGGAGGCATTGAGTGAGATGAAATATTGTGTCTACTCACGGAGTAGGTACTTGTACGAGGTCCTTTGGAGAAAAGAGCAGCCACTTGACCTCGATCTGACGGGGTAATACAGTTCAGTTGAAGTGGAGTGCCTTAATGTGCGTCAGTGAGTTTGAGTGACTGAGAGCGGCATTTGCGGTTGGATGATGGTGGTCAATGAAAACGAGCCATCGTGGCAATGCGTTAATCGATGCTGATATGGATCACAGCCAATTGATTTTGAGGGGATACGTAGGCCAAGTGGCACGGCATAGAAAATGCCATGTTTTCATTGGCAGTCGAGCGTTTCTAGATTCTTGGTGATGTCGGTGCATAATGTGTTTCCTTTGACGAAATAATCTTGGGGCATCATTGCACACCCTAACTGAAAATTCCTCTCATTTTTCTCCTTGAGCAAACTTGGACTGGCATTCAGACGTTGGATTGCTCTGGGAAAGGTGTATGAATTGGTGCCTCCACAAAATGTGCACATAATACTGATTGTCTACTTGTTATTTTTCACTCGCGAGTGGGACTTTGAGAGTCTGAGACATCTTAAGTATTGCCAGTGACTCGTTGCCCCCTGTTTTTGTCACTACACTAGACCACTAGGTTGGTGACATGTTCAGTGGTAAGCACGACAGTATCTAGTGTAATGTAAAGCGCGCTAATTCACGGCGTCCAATGATGTGGCACAGAAGTATTATCAGTTGAGAAGGCCGGACATAACAGCAGAAAATGTGTACACACCGCTGGGATACTTTTATTTTGGCATATGCGAATACGAAAGAAGTGCCATTTGATTCCTTGACGAGAGTTGCATCAAGATGATTTCGCATGGCTAAAAGAACGGCCGATGGGTAGATCGTTGTTATCACGGCACGGAAGAGAATAATTCGCGGACTATGGTTGGTTTCAACGTCGTCAAGAATGGCAACGTGTGACCTCCACAGCTATTTTTGATGAAAAAATGGTGTACAACAGCGTTTACTTGAGCGATCTTATTCTCTTCCTCACGTAATTGCGTACACCGGCGACTTGATCGTGTATAGATCAGGCAAAAAGATCGAGGATATCACAACTGTCGTGCAGGGTGACTTCGATTCATTCATGAGAGATTGCGATGACTGGAAGTTGAAAAGCAACTTTCAGAAGTCAGAGAACATACTGTTCAGGACGCCGTTGTATAAGGCCCCGGCGGATACGAAAAAGAATTGGCGAAAGTTCTCAATTGTTGGATGACACGGGCAACCACTGGCGCAAAGGACTGTAGTCAAAAACCTGGGGATCTGGCTAGACCTCTATATTCTATATTTTAACAAACATGTAGATGCTGCTCTGGCCAGGGCCCGCTTTTTGCTCTCACAAAGAGACTGCTTAACAACAGTTAACTCGATGCGAGGGTGAAGGTCCCTACATGGCCATCATCCGGCCAATGCTCACCTATGGTTGTCCCGTGTGGTTCAACGTGAGTGCAAACTTGATGGAAAAGATTCGGTGGTTTGTCTTAGGGCCACCGAATCTTTTCCAGAGTCCCAGTACAAAAATTCTATTCCAATGAGGTCTTATACAACTGGGCGAACCTGATACGAGTGGACAAAGTCCTAGTGAAGTTGATTCGAGGTCATACTGCCAGAGGGATGAACTCGGTCAATAACTTGATCTCGGGGGCTTACTACCCACGAAAGTCACAACGGCTTCGTCCCCCCAGAAGCATTTCTCCATATAGACAAGCACAGTCTGATACAAGACGTAAATGCGGTGCCGCTCATCTACCACATGGTCAGATCAACTGTGGATGGGGGACTCGACCAGGACCGTTCCGTAAGGAGGGTCTCCTCCGGCATAGTACGGCGGTATCCAGGCAGGACATTCGGGATTCCTAGGCAGCACCACAAATGTTGGTACCTGGGAAGCGAGGAAACTCCCTCTTCGAATCCATCGTTCCCCTGTTTTGCAGTGGATTGGATATGTATAATATCAGCTGCAACCTATGGCCGACGTACTTAGCTTAGGTTGGTTTTTAAGTTAGAATAAGATGTAAATAAAAAAATGGTTGGTTTTAGTAAGAGCAAAAATATCATAAGGAAGTTTTTGTGAATTAAGGTGAACCATTGATGTTGTCGTGCGAGTCCCTTTGTCGTTCCGGTAATAAATTGACAGAAATCGTTGGGTGTTAATATCGCAGTGAGATGGAGAGGCTGTATAATCCTATAGTAATCCTTGAAGTTACAGCGAGATTTTTGGAGGTACGAGAGACGTGTGGAGCCTATATGAGATGCAAATGTTGAAAGATCTTTACCCACAGTGGAAGAGGAAATGCTGAAACATTCATGGAAACGATTGTAGATATTTTTCAGGGCTGCGGGGTTCCCCTTCTTTTTGACTCAATTCGCATTAGCCTAAGTCTTGCCGTCGATGTAAATGAAGTCTAGTTTATCGCACAAATCTGCTAATTAAAGACGATCATTTTCAAAAAGCCGGTGATCACGCAATTTTGACATGTGATCATCAAGGTGATTCTGCTTAGGGGCCACCACTTTGGACGTGAGTTTGAATGAAGGGGCATTGGGTGCATAGTGACCGCCACTTTCGACGTGAGTTTGTGAGAGTGGGGAAGCATTGGGTCAAATTAAGGGGGTGATGGTGTAGGAGGCGAATTGAACTTATTGGGTCTATCGAAGAATTTCAGAAGCCTTTTTGACAGTTATTCATGCATTTTTGACAGTTGTTCACGAAATAACGTAAATGCTGTTCTCTGATTGGTCAATTTGGTTTTAGAAAACGACGTAAAAAATGGTTGTCAAAAACGTTAAGGGGCAAGAGAGGTAGAAGTTGACTATCTCTATCATGCTTCATTTCTGGTGTATGTAGTTTCAGTGTCATGTTGTTCTTCAAATCTACATCCCAATTAAGTCTATTTTAAGTCTACCTTACTCTACTTCAAAGGCGCATGTGGGTTTCTGTATATTAATTCACTTGCTGTCTGTGGTTGCCTTGCAAGCAAATTACAGCTTGGGGAATATTCTGTCAGAGGCGGATTCACTTTTCTTCTCTATAGACTTTAGCATATTCCGCAGATATAACTTTCAATTACTCTTATGTTAGAAATTCGGGAACCTGTGTGGCTGAAATGGATATGTTGAAATAAAGCTCCAAAAGTGTTCCTTAACATATTATTTTTGTTCAGCCTAGCTTCTGCAGTAACCACTCTCGTCGTGTATGCTTTTATTCTGTCATGAGCGGATTGTTTGAGCGAGGAAATTTAAGAAGCTGGAGAACGCTTCCAACATACTCTCTGCCCCACGTCGGTGTCTCGAAAGAGGTGGAGCCGTGAATAAAAGACTTTCCTATAGATGAAAAAATTCAAGAACTTAAATGGCCGAGATTTCCACAATACAATTACCGGGAATATATGTCCCAATACATTTTTGATAGGTTTTAAGTACTTGTAAATGTAAATTGCCGAGACTCCCCCAATTTTGATGGCTTGTTCCGCTACATCTACGGGGGGGCTACCGGGAATATATGTCCCAATACATTTTTGATAGGTTTTAAGTACTTGTAAATGTGATTTGCCGAGACTCCCCTAATCTTGATGGCTTGTTCCGCAACATCTACAGGGGGGCTAACTTCTTTTTTGATGTTTTTTATTTTAATTTAACTTAAATTAATTTTCTTTTTTTAAATTAGGTGTGAAAAATGACATCCTTTGAAGCATTTTGCATTACGTTGCACAACGTTTATGGCTCCATTTTGTAATTTCTGCGAGACTGTTCTGATATATTCCCTGAAGGTTTTGGGGCTTATTGACGAAAACAAGTTCCACCAAGAGCCTTAAGATCGGTGGAAAGATGTGGTTACGGCAAGTCAGCATTTTTTCAAAATATGCGGTCATCGAAATTTTCTCGCATTATTGAAATGCCAGCCGAGTTGGAGAGCTATTCACTGCCATGGAGAATGGAGGTTACTTAGAGGATCTCATTTTTCACACTCAGCTTAGGGAACATTTAATAATGAATATTTTAAGCTTTAATTTAAAAATAAAATTAAATAACAACTTTAAGAATTAAAATAAAATGTAAGCATTTCAAATCAGTGAATGGTGTGTCACGTATTCAATCATTATTTAACGCCTGATAATTTAATTGGTTTAATTAAACCCGACTCTAATTTATTCGGAAGAATCTATAAATAATTTTTCAGTACTAAACGAGTTTTCCGAATTGAAGAGCTTTTACTGTACTTAAATAAAACTAAAATTAAGTAGCAGTCGACGATGGTTATTGGTGCGATATTTGTGCTGTTAATAAGGAATAATAACAATATGGGACGCGATACAGCCCGTAGAGGGCCAGGGCCTAGCTTCGGAGCAACCACTAGTGCTGATCGTGCTATTGTTCCCTCACGAGTGGAAGGAACAGTTAAGTTTTTTTTTTTGAGAACCTTCATCTTATACTCGTTGAGCATTGTCAGTGACTCGGGCTGTGAAAATTATTTTGGTCGCATTGGGAATCGAACCTAGGAACCGTAGGCTCAAGTGCTTAGGGGTCGAAGCACCAACACACAGCGCCACTGTAAAGTGGGAATATTCCTCGTAAGATTATGTTCGTACGAAACTATGCCTTGTTGAGAATTGGACTTGGTGCATTCGAGTCATTTCCCCACCATTTCACTCTCTCTGTGAACAGACTTTCCTAGGATTTGTGCCCAAATAACCTTGAGTCAACTGCCATTGGGTTGCCAAAAAATACGCATAAATTAAAAAACGTCTCGTTTGCCGTGCATGGACCCAATTCGATAAATTTGTCTGCAGGCTTTGCCGTTGCCTTCCCTCCAGACCCAGTGGATATTGGATGAGTCATATCCCCTCTTCAAGCAATCCCTCTTTGCCATAAGCAAAGTACATAACTCCCTTACGGCAGTAATAAATTCATTAAACCGTGGCAATCGAACTCATTCAACCAATTTTGTCCTCATCTCTGCCAGGAAACCCACAGGACTCGCTTCCCAACGACAAAAAACAACACTCAGTTCTTCGTTCGAAAAAAAGAGACACAAAAATCA
The DNA here is from genome assembly GCA_905231855.2 of Eristalis tenax. Lineage (NCBI taxonomy): Eukaryota > Metazoa > Arthropoda > Insecta > Diptera > Syrphidae > Eristalis > Eristalis tenax. The sequence goes on from HG993126.1 coordinate 24,380,871, forward strand.
AACACTCAATACGGGGAGCCAAACAAGGAGACAACAAAACCAGAAATTGCAAAAACAAGGAAACAGCAACCCAACCTCCTCCTTCCCAGCATAGTAGCCATGGCATCCCCGAGGATTGTAACCCTAACATCACGCACAAACCCAAGAGGACACAAATAAAAACGTATCCCTTTTTGATAGACCCTCCTGCCTCTGTCTCTCGAGTGGTGTTGGTTGCGGCGGGCGAACTGCGAGGGGACAGAGTAAAAAATAACAAATAAATATTGTATCAAAGGACACTTCTCGGTTCTCGCTTTTATGACACAAGTCCTTCGACCAGGTTTCCCATTCAATTGGCATTCCCCTTTCAAAACAGAGCAAAACAAAAAAAAAGGAAAATAAAAAAAAAATAAAATCAAATTCGCGCGCGTAAAAAAATAAAAAAATAAGGATGCGAGCACACGACACAATGGCTGTGCCGCTGAATTTGGATCACACAATATCCGCGCGCGTATTGAACTCAAATAAAATTAATGATGAAGATCTTCCCTTCGAATGACATTAATCATAATTTATGGGCCACCAGAAGGACGAACAAGACTCAGGGGAGCGGTGGTTATGTTGCGTGGCACCCTTGCGTATGCGAGGGGTGTGCGTCACAATGACAACGACGACGACACGACTCTGGCGACACGGTTTCTATTGACTTTCACTCAAGGATCAAATTATCATCAGGCAATGTGGATGGCATGGCTGAAGGACAAACTGTGTTCGGTAACCCATGCTAACCCTACCTCCCCACTCCATCGCAAGCCCGAAGACTAGCAGTATTCTTTTTCGATTCAATGGGTACAGCAGTAGGGAGTAGCGTTGATAATTTTATGAACTAGAAGACATCATAAAATTAATTCGCATATTATTCACAGCACGATGGGCGGCGGGTTGGCAGCCGGGAAGGAAGGAAACCGAAAGTACATTAAAAGACCCATTATTACACGATGTTATGTCGGAGCTGCTGCTTCTGGCGGGACCTGTTAGGCCAGAGGGTAGACAGAAAGCAGGGAACACGAAAGGACGAACTATCCAAGCCGTCTTAACCGTCAAAAGTTGTTTCTTTTTTGCCGGTAGTTGTATGCTCGCGTATCCTTGCTAAGGATGGAATAATAATTGTTTCTTAACTTTTATTTAAAAAGGAGAAAGCAAAAAAAGAAGCAGAAACAGAAAAAGAACCGCCCACAATGCTCGGGCGTAGGCTGATGTGGGTTTTTTCCCATAACAACAAACAAGGGATCTCATGTTGAAGGGATATGAATCCTAATTAAGTTGTACACGGAAAGAAAACTTTGTATTTTCTTTCAAAAACAAGGATGACGACGTGTTGCCGGGAACTTCTGTTGAAGGCTGAACAACAAAGCAAGAGAGAAGAGAGACTTTCGGAATTCGCCTTAAGGTACTTTCAAAGGCGGGAGTTGGTAACAAAGCGCATCTGAAATTGTATAAAGGGTAAACCCAAGTGGCTCGGGATTGGAAAATGACTTTTAGTCGGCAGTTACTCAACAGCAGAGCGATAGCTCAAGGCTCGGGGATACCAGCAACTGCAGAGCGGTGAACTGAGGTACGGTGAGTTCTGCCATCTCCTGAGAAGCAAATATCATATCTCTCTGAACCAGAAACAATTGACAAAACAATGTTTTCTAAATAGCAACAAGCACCAAACTGAGTAAGCAGATGATCGCTGCCTTTGGCCCCATCTCTCCTTGTGCGGGACTGAGCTGAAGTTAAATCGCTAGCCAAACAGAGTTAGCAGGTGATTGGTGCCTTTGGCCCCATCTCTCCTTGTGCGGAACTGGGCTGAAGTTAAATCGCTAATACAAAATTTGGAGGTATCATCATCGACGACAAACTAAGCTTTAAACCCAACTAAGATGGACCCAAAAAGCAAGAAACATTGGGACGCAAGTGGGGACTACAGCCTCGCATGAAGACTGGCGCTTCGTTTCCGTAGTCAGATAGAGTTGCAATGTGGTGGGCAGCTCTCGAAAACGATATCAACTGTGTTGCAACTGTCAGCAGACGCAGGGCCTGCCTATAGGGGATTGTGAGGTTTGAAATTTTGTCCGTTTACTCTCCTGCTCCACCATCTCGAAGGCTTTATATGTGCAGCCTCAAATAAGCAAGATCGTGGTGGAGAATGTTGTCGAATGAATGACTGCGGACAGCTTCGCTGCTAAGAGCCACAGACGAAAGAAACATGGCACCGAATTAGATGACGGGAAGCGGAGTGACTGTGGTTCAACGTGAGTCCTTTCCAGATGGAAAGGATGAGGTTGTTGGAAAGACAGTGTCTTCGGACCTGTCTCCGGTTGTATCGTACACCCGAGTCTGAGTACAAGAAGTACTTTCCTAACGATGTCCTGTACAACGAGGCAAAATTGCAAAGTATAGATAATTCTATTTTTAAGCTGATCAGAAGGCACATTGCAGGAGCTATGACTTCTGCCAACAATCTGTTTTTCGGGGCTTACTACCCCAATATTATGTACCATGAAAGGGTGCGGATTAACGGCTTTATTCCTCCCGAAGCATTCCTCTATTTAGACAGACGGATGCCCTGTGATCTTCTATGTAGTACGCCGAACAGAGGACAGTCGATTCCAATACGAACAGGATGTCGGTCGTACCCACAAGGATCTTCCTCCGTTCAGAAAATCGATCCCCGCTCGAGATAGGAAACAGTCTGCCAAAGAACTGCAATTTTATTGGTGGTTACACCAAAACCAGTCCCCGCCACCGCTGGCTTTTCTGAACGACTCGGTAGTTGATCATGGTGGCTAGCTTACGTAGGTTTAAGGTTTAAGGAGCAAAACAAACATTATTATTTAAATTTATTTATAAAATTTATTACATAGAATTTATGATTTTAAAATTTATTTATTATGTTTTATTTATAAAACAAAAAATATATACATGTATTAAACCAAAACAAAGGTGCACCAAGGCGCATAAATTATATATGTTAGGCATATATATAACATATACACCCTGGTGCACGTTACTGGTCATAGTTAAGATAATTTTAAGTTGTGTGTCGTGGTAAGTTACTATAAGAGAGGTCAAGTATTCAAATTAAGCCAAGTTTTTCATAGTTTTCTTGGTAATTGTAATTACATAAAAGATTGTCTCTAAAGACTTAGAAAAACATTTATACATAAATTAGAGTAGTTTAGAGTACCCGCATAGGGTCACTCGGATAGTATTAAGAATAATTGGCAATTGTTAAGTAATTAAGCCAATTTTAAATAAATTTTGTCTAGCAACTAAGTTAAATGAAATTTCATAAAAATCAAAACTACATTAAAAAAAAATCAAATGCCCGGGGGTATATAAACACGTCTCACAAACCGGTCCTGTCGCTGCTGTCCACCGGTCATCGTCGTGTCACGGAACCAAATTGAATTCGGGGTTTCATTTTCTACAATTTCATAATCTTCTATTTTAATTGCTTTTGCCACTTTTATGGCAGGATACTGTAACAATTGAGGCTATCAGGGCAAAAGTGGCTTAGAGCTCTCTAATGACTATCAGCATAATTTAAATTTTCGCTTCCACTCTGGACCTTGGCGATGGTGACTCAGATCATCACTTTGCAAGGAACCCATTATGGCTCATTTCTATGGGAACAGACATTTTCTAATTTGCTAAGCCCTTTGGTTTACTTCATCACTTTGATTCCCTGGGCTACATCAGTGACTGTAAGCTTTTAATGTTTGATCGTCACTATCTCGGAAGACGCACTACTGGGTTTATTCAGCCGTCTACAGACTCAGGTCGTCCACGCCAGGTTCCAGCCTGTGGACAACGCAGAAGAGACAGCCGCTTTCGATATGGTTGTCGCACACAGCAGTTAAGGGAGGGCTCCGCTGCCCTGACTGATGATACTGATTTATTGAATTCAAACTATGTATGCTTCACATGCACAAAAACTCACTCCAACAGCTCAATTCAATCGCATCAACCTCGCGCTGTAAGGACCAGAAACCCGGTTATGTAAGTAACGCCAATGCACTGATAGCCTCAAGTCTACGCTCATATAATAGAAAGGGAATATTCATCTTTCTTTTCACAAACTATTGAAATATCGATGTTTAAAACAAAACATCGATGTTTTCGATAGTAATTTACCACACACAAGTGCACAATTGACCTACTTTATTTTTCTGCTTATTTCGGAGTGAGTTTTGTGAAAACTTTCCGTTCACACACCGTCCATCTTCTGTTCAGTCCTGCTTCGATACCCGCTTTCCTTCTTAATCATGGATACAGTTACTGTTCGTGTCATTCTGTTCCAGCATCTCTTAACAGTGGCTGCAACAAGGCTCAATTCACAATGACACCCGTCCCTACATCTTTGACAAATGGAAAGAAACAAGGACGTCATCAAGAACTATAAGCAGCGAGGCATAAGGATACCGAGCACCAGGAAACACATCACAACACAGAGTGATTGAAAGGCTCCTGCATACTGTTTCTGTGAAATCCCGTCAAGGCAACACGGCGAAAATAATCATTTGAAAGGCTGGCTACTTTCCATAGCTGCTAGTGACAAAGGAAGATGAAATCAAAATTGGTTCACGCGGTGTCTGCATCCGCAAGCAATTTCATCTCAATCTGCCCCACAGCCCGACTCATGGCAGCTGAAGACCAATGCATCGTCATTCATTTAACGCGTCAAAGGCGCGGAGTGTCACAATCTTTGCAGTGAACGTTGATCACGATTTTGCTTGAAATGGATGCGATTCGAATTTCATTTGGAGTCGCTTTTCATTTGATCCCTGTTTGAGGGAGTGACTTCCATCCGAGACTAGTCCGGGCAAGTCCTCAAAGGGATTTGCTGTCCTCCAGCCTTCAGTCTGCAGGTGTAATGCATTCGGGGACCTTGCGTTTCAAAAACCGTGCACTCGCGGGTCTCGCCCTTGCACTGGTGCCCACTATGTTTTGTGAAGCAATTTGTCCTTGCGAACTGGTCTTTCAGACCGCGGCAAAATCATCCAAAATTCAGACTCAAATCATTTCTCGCAGTGTCACACGCAACCTTACCAGCACCAGCACCAGCATATTTGTCAACAAAGGCGCCACAGAACAAAATCCAACATGAGGCTGCTGCTGTTTTATGAGCCGAAAATGTGAATATTGTTCCCCGCCCCTAGCCGTCGCCATCATATTTTTTATGAAAACTAATTCGTTTCAAAAGCCAGAGATTCCCCACCCATTTTGGCGGCACGCAAGGACTCTACCCCGCCGATGTTGCTTTCAAACGAACTCGCATGATTCACTCGCCGTTAAGTCGTCTGGAACTAATGCCCATAACCAGTGGCTGATGGAGACAAAAAGAAAACCAATACACAACATGTCTGGATGTAGACCGCACTTGCTTTGTCGTAACATCAGCATAACCATCAGAATTAGGACCAGAATCAACCCTATTGTCACTTTCGACAGACCATTTGCCGTCCCAGTGCGCCCTCACACCGGCACGGCCCTGCCGTTAAAGAGCAGAGTCCATTCCTCAAAACGGCACCCACGTCCATTGAATCCTTAATACCGTTGCTGAGTGAGTTATAAAATTCAATGATTTCTATCGTTCGCCTTCCTTCGTCCACCGACGCTCCATCCGCCCTGGTCACAGCCCTCGCACACAAAGGATGTCCGATTGCTCCAGAGCACGGTGCTGACAGCAACGTCGACCCCACCGCCCCTCGACGAGCGCATCCGTTGGGTTTTTATTTATTTTTATTGCGGTTCGAAATAATCATTCGCACTTTATTATTTTCGATGTCGAATCGAACATTGATGGCAAATTGCTGAAACGTGCCCAAGGCCAGCGGCCGGGGAATTATGCATGAACGCGTGGTCCGGTTCAAGTGGGACTTTCTACCCTCCCCCATGTCAGCTGCGACGAGCTGAATAGTTTTCCATTTTGTCTGCGCCCACTTTTTTTCTGCCCGATGTCAGTTGGAAACTTCGCCGAGAGTGCCAGGAGTTCGACTTTGACTTCGTTTTCAGTTAATTCGGAATTCATTTGGGAAACTTTTATCTCATGGTCATAACTCTGCAAACACCGAACGCGTCCGCCTACACTACGCCACGCCGCGCCCTTCCCGGGGAGTGTGTGATTCTCTGTCTGTGTGCCTGCGATTGGGAACGGCTCCAGTCAGTCATCTCTAATGACGTGGACATGATAGATTCTTTGGAAGTCGTAAAAATAAAGTTAAAAAGACGCAGTGTGCATATCATTTAGCCGTCATCCCTGCACGATGGGCGGCGGGTGATTCACTTCGAGGGAGGTCCACTCTCGTCCGTTATGTTCGTTATTTGTTGTGAATATGAAATTAGTTTTCGATTTCGACTTCAGCCTCGAATTATGATGGTGGAGTGATGGTAATGAGACTGCCGATGGGGTGGGGGGGGGATAATAACAATTTTTGTTTGGTCATTTATGAGGAACTATTCCAAAGTTCGCCGTAGTGGGGAATGTACTGATGGGCGATGATGTCATTCGGCCGTCGACGGTGGGCGGAGAGGCAAGACGACCTCCGGAATGAATATGACACGTACTCCTCCGCCGAATGGAAGTGGATGTGGAAGGAATTGTATTCTGCACAGTTCCTCTGAACTTTTTTCTGACCAACAAATCTGTTTGACAAAGCCCTCTGGAGCCATCAGCATTTGGTGGTCGTAAAAGGAGAAGGAGACGGCGCGGCGTACGTAATAGGTGCTTCCTTTCTATCATCCATATCCCATCCACAAAGACTTACATCTCTCATTTCTACTAGACTGCATGACTTTCTGGAATGTACGTCTGCACGCAGTAATCCTGTCGAATTTGTGTGAAGACCAAGGTAAAGTCGAAGTTATCGTTTCCAATTTTCACAAAAGTTCCCCTAAATGTAGAATAATCTTAAGACTACCCAACCTTAGGGGTTGAATCAGTTTTCTTCATATCGACCGAAATTGCTGCTCCATAGCTTGTATCCGGTTTGCGTACTCGAGGCATTCCTTAGCAGAAACAGACATCCCTCAAGGCAGTCAGTTAGGTCCTCTTATATTTATTCTTGCCATAAATCGTATCTCATATTTCAGCCCGACATTTGACAACTATTTTATTCAATTGGATACCGATTCATATGGAATTTTGGGAATTTCGCGAAATGAGAGGACTTGCGCATGGATTCGAATTTTGTGAATTTTCAGCTTTGTCCATTAACAAGGTGGCCACACTCCATGCTTTGGTAGTTTGCTTTGCTAAGTTTGACCACCGAAATAAGTGCATTCTTTGCCACTCTCCATCCCCAGCAGAGATCACTCTACTAAACCGGAAATGATCCTCGGTGCCGGAAGTGACATTCTCATAATAACAGAATCGCATTTCTGCTGTACGAAGTACGACACGGAAGGGAATAGAACATCTTGGCTTGGTGTGGAATATGCCTTTAGCGTCTAAGTTAAAATTGGTCCAGGTTTATCTCTGTCGTGATACATAATGTTGGGCTAGTAAGCCCCAATTGCAAAAATTATTTTTTTTGGTAACTTATGCAAAATTCAAACACCATCATTTAACTACCTACCTTGCTCCTGCTTCTGTGTTTATGAACGAAACTTAACGAAACTGAGTTACATATATAAGGAACATTAGAACACATCAAACGACAGAAGTAAGGTGCCTACCAGCCGGTGTCAGTGAGCGGAAAGTCTAGTAATCCTGAAAGTATCAGAAAAGTCTTTTGTTTGTTAAGATAAATCTTTATAAACAAGGCTTGAAAAACGTTTGTCTGTGAACGATGGCTGATGATTATACCATGGGCCATCGCCACTTAAAATGACTTAAGTCCGGCTAAGTCCATTACGTTTGGACCTTGGGGAGTACAAAGATCAGTCAAATTTCAAAGTCACCATGATTTCTTATGGGAACTTATGCACAATTTATAATTTATGAATTTGTTTCAACTTAGGCAAGCGATAACTTAGGTAAGAGCGAACGAAACTTAACGAAACTGAGCGAAGTGGTGATTATGGCGATGGTCATAGTATTCGCTCGACTGATTTTAGGCTCAGAATGGTACTCGAGAAGTAGAAGTATGCTGAAGCCAACTACAGCTGTTTTGTAGATTTAGAAAAGGCATACGACCGAACTCTCCGAGCTCTGGAGTCTTCTGCATGAGTATGGGATTGATGGTGCTCTTTTGAGGGCCATGCGGTGTCTAGACACACACGGCAGCAGCTGGCTGTGTGTTAACGGTGGGCACTGGACTACTCCAAGGGCGCGTCTTGTCACCTAACCTTTATTATATGGAGTGGGTGTTGCAGAGCAGCCTAAACGAGGCATGTTTCGTAGTGGGAGAGCTGAGGGTAAGTCATCTTATTTTTGCATATGGCTTATTCATCCTCACATCCTCCCAGACAGAACTCCAGGGCTTTCTAGACAGGTTCGTGGCAGTGCTGATGCTGGGATTAAGGTTAAAGTTGAAAATTTCGAGGTGTTAGTTTCCATAACGCCTTTTCAATGCATGTTAGTGGAGTCCCATTCAAGCAGGTGGAGAGGTTTATGTAACACGGGGACTTTTTCACTAGTGATGGAAGGAGTAATGCTGAACTTTACCGTAGGACTGCCCCAGCTGGGTCAATCTTGGAGATCAGCTCAGTGTTGTTGGCAGAGCGTGCCAGGTGCTCTTCAATGTCATAATGACATGCATTTGGCTCTTATCTTTGTTGTCTTGTGTACACGTTCAATCTCGTCTTAGGGCAGTTGTGATCTGACCACCGGCAAGTGCGGTCGAAGTGGTTAGGCGACACTACAGTCAGTTTGAAAGATCCAAGTTTGCGGTTTTCAATTCAGTTTTCATTCTAGCTCTCACCTATAGTCATGGAATTTGGGTGCAGACTAATTTTTTTCCAAATTACTCACACAAGCTGCCCAGATGATCTTTGTGGTGGAAGTTACTCGATGTGATTCTGTGAGAAGCACGGCAGTGTGCAAAGCTGGGCGGCTGCTTCTTCTGACGGAAAGGGCTATGTTTCAGTGGAAAGCGGTACGAATTTCACCTTCATGACGGCTTTTGAGGCGTGCCTTGAATGCGACTCTATATCAGGTATACGACCCAGGACGAGGTGGCTAGGCCAAGCCCGAAAACTCGACAGGTGGCACTTGCTCATAACTTCAGATGAGTTAGAGTTGATGGGGGAGAATCGAGTGGTCTGAAGATGTCTCGTGTGTGCTTTGTTTTAGTTGACCATGCGGGCCTCTGAAGTTGAGTAGGGAGGAGCGTTCATCGTTTTTTGTTAACTTTGGCTGAAAATGCAACGAAAGAAAGGTGTGAACCATAACTTACCCGCCTCACAAGTTACTAGTCATCTGATTTATTTTGCAGATTCAACGAGTAACTCGTCGATGGGCAATAGGTTGTCTTGCATGTGTAACAGCTAAAGAGGTGCTTTAGGAAATTGATGACAATCGGTTGTTGGACAGGCTGTCTACCTACAGCCTGCCGCTGACAGTTCACACCTCTCGCCCTCCTCTCAGTAGAGAGGTGTCAAAATCATCAATATCTTCGATTCCGCGTCAAAATCAAGTCGTAACCAAAATCAAACAAGAAAGACAACAAAAAAAAAAGACCATCTCCTCCTCAAGTCTCTCCACAAATCTTTCCACATTCGACCATTGCATCATCAGCTCCGCCATTAGAAAGTGTTACATTGAACCTGCTCAAGTTCAAATCACCGACATCATCCATCAATTCGAATGGAAACACTTCGCGCTGGAACGGAGTTCATGCTTATCAGAGGTCGTTCCGCGCGGTTCATCGCCCTCTCGTGCTCATTATGCATACATAATTCTGTCTTGGGTTACAAATGATAGATTCGATGACCATGATTGGACGCTGGTGCGGATGATGATCTATAAATCTCTTGATCGATTGGACAATCGACAAAAAAACCACAAACGACCACAGAAATCAAAAAAGTGAACGGATGATCTATGGATGCAGTGGTGTGAGAGTGCGAACTTTTGAAGAGATTGACGTTCGTGGAGTGCTCGACACACAGTCGGTGGTCGGCTGGTGGTTGTCATGTTTGGCTGTCGTGTTTTTCGGAGAGCGTCGAGACCTTGTGATGCAGGTGTGGAGGTTGTCTGATTTCCATATGAACGAGAGTACTTTTTTATTTTTGTTTCTACTTTTTTTTTGTTTTTTGGATTTGGTTTTGTGTGGAGTACTTGCTTGAAGAACCATGTTGAACGTGGACTCGAACGTCAAGTGAAGTCTGAGACACGCAATGGGGGCGAGTCAGTGAAACAAAGAGGGGCAGGATAGAAGCCTTCCAATGGATGGTTCTGTTCACACGGCTGACGCCAACATGGTGTCATGTCGCATGTAGGATGTAGCTCAACGATCCATTTTATTGGAGCCCATCATCTCCGTGCACTCAATTCACATGCCCTCATCGCACAGCACACCCATTTGAAATGCTCCCAAAGAAGCGCCACTTACTTCAGCAATTTGAAAAACTTCCGTCGTCTGCTGACGAAACTCTCACAGCAGCGAACTTGTAACCCGCAACTCAACGTCAACTGCAAGACGATTCGTCGTGAAAAGGAATCAATAATGCTGCGACGTCAAGGAGCACTACGGGGACGTGTCAAGCGATGTGTGATCAATAATTTAACTTAAATGCGGTAATTAAATTCAACTCGTTGTCACTTCAGCATATGCTGTCGCAGCGCACCACCCGGCTGCAGCGCCCGTGCAGTTAAGCTCACCGTCCGCCCACTACATCAACACACGGCGGCGGTCTTCATCGAACCGGTCCCGGTTCTGTGAAGTGATTAATTTACCCTTGAGATATAATTACATATTTTGTCACTCAAAGTACAACCACCACCCGGGATGTTGACGATCGTGTTGATGCAGGCGCTGGCGAATGGCCGAAGCACGGTGTTTTTACTCCTTTTGCGGATACTAGTCGGGTGAGAGTGAGCCCGTTTGCCTGGTGGGAATTAATTAACAACAAAGTGATTGCTGGCGGATGGGGATGGGGTGGGATGAAATGTATTCAATTCATTAAGGGGAAATGCATCGTCCGTGTCGTTCGACTGAGATTCAGCCAGGCGAGTGAGAGCGGGATTTAAGTGGTCCAGTGTGAAGATTATTTGCAATTTACTTGATTTTTCAACTTCAAAGGGATGGGTCAGGCTGTGACCAGCTGAATTGTGCTTTTGTTGGGGACTCTTTCAAGTGCAGGGCTATTGAGAAGGGTTATGCTTTCAGTATGACTTGTGGCCTGTTCATTAGATTTAAGGTGAACCTAATGAAGAAACCGTTCATCCCCAGAGCAGGTGGGGTACGTGACAGGAACAAGTCTTTGATTAAAGTTGTCATGCTGCCCAGTCAAGTGTACTGTCAAAGAAATAATTGCCTACCACATCGTCTCTGTATTTGCCACAAAAAGCAATTTCGGAGCCGCCTGCCTCTACTCCAAGTTGTGTAAGTTACATCTAGACAGGCAGTGAGAAGCAGCAGTGTATACTCAGTTTTACTGAGTCCGTGATTGCAACACAAGTGGTCGTATTCGCAAAAGTGCTCAGTCATCGATAGCTTATTGCCGTACGTTCTGCCTCTGTTCACCACAAACGCCGTAAGGATTCATGAGGGCCTTGCCCTTGCTAGAATTCAGTTTCCCTTGTATTCCTGACTGGAGTTCAAGGACTCAAGAGGATTGTGGTGGCTGGCGCCTAGATCCATGTCTCTAAGCTTCGATTAATACAAATATGTGCAATGAGGCTTTTGTGCGAATTGTACATGCTTCCGAGGCTAGAACTTTGTGGAGCATTACCTCTCGCGATACTAATAAAAAGGATGACGGTAGCATTGAATTTAGATAGCTTGGAAATGGGTGTTGCAGTAGCGATCGGAAGCGTGTACAGCATTAATTCCACATATGCTCCTCTGATTAATCATTTATTAGTCTTAGAAAATCGACAACACACAAGCCATCGTTTATCGAATCGAATCCCGTTTTTGAGATCCTTTTCTTCGAATCTGTAGGAGTACATGAACTTTTGCAGCTCGCAGGGTGCTTCGACTCCGGCCCGATCCAAGAAATGGCACATAGAAGTCAAGAAGGACGTCAACCAACTTGACAACTGGAGAGGGCAAGTACTGAGCCGCGTTCAGGGCTAGGGGGCTGTTCAAGCAAGGGGCAACGCATGGACAAGCAGTGTTGACGTGTTCCATCGTTCACCCTCGTTTTTGAAATATTTCATGCTAATTCCTCGACTGCTCCGCCAAGCTGAGTTGTCAAGGCAAGATCTGTAGGCCGTCGACACTGAACCATTTTATTCATGTCGACGTATTTCGTGGCAAAGCCAATCAAATAACGCAAAATTCAGAGTTTTCGAGTCTTTAACCGATTCCTAGTCCAAGGCGGCAAAAAAATGTAATGCCTAGGTGCAGCTACCGCCTTTGAACAATTCAAAGGCGTAAAAAGTAAAATATGAGACAAATGAGAGGTCCAGGGCAGGTCATTCTCGTCATTTTAACAGCGGTGCGTTTTGAGTGTGGAGTTGAGAGTTTTTTTGTGTTACTGCCTTTTGAGAAATGGAATTAATTTTACGACAAAATTCATTTGAAATCAGTGTTCGCTGATTTGAGAGAGAAAACAGCTGACAAATTGAGGAACCATTTCAACGCAGTGCTTCAACTCACACCGCCGTAGAATGAAGTCGGCTGGAACAACGCACTATTATGGCATTAACTGCACACAAGTTTATTTTCAAATATAAGTTGCACCTACGACAATTTTTATGCGACAACTTTACCGCTTACTCCTAAATTAAATTAATTCACGACGCAGTGCTGCCTTTTAGACGGACTCAAGAGTTTAGTTAAACAAAAAAACAGTGTCTGTTTCCGCCGCTGCGCCAATGTTCATTCTTTCCCATTTGGTTACCTGAAATTTGTGTGTGCATGGAAATACTTTTAGGGAATGCTTAGTAGTGTACCACAATACGTAGAATGGCCAAAGGGGTGCCGACTTAATAAGATTCATGGTTTGTCCAAAGCCTCTATAACCACCTCATATACAAAGAGGGCCAGTATATGGCGACAGATTTCCTGCCCATTGTCTATATACCGATTAATGGACAGTAGGTGTACTTTACGCTCTCTCGGTACCACCAGTTGGGGCTCAGCGACTAGATTTCTGGCGGTGTCTCCAGAACCGCCACCAACTTGTTATTGCGCCATCGTTCGTCTAATCAATGGATATTTCCAAAGAATCTTTGACTAAATCCCGAATAAGCTTGAACCGGTAAAACCAAGAAAGGTTCATATAACTTTCGAAGCAAAAAATTACACGCTGTGACAAGTTCGGTGTAGTTTGTTTACGATGAACTGGCCGTGCTAAATCAGCACGCTTGAGTTTGACACTTGTCATCAGAAATGAAGCATTGTAGAGATACTTAACTTCACAGCTGACTTACCCCTAATCCATTGACGAATTTCTTAGACTTTTTGACAGTTATTCATGAATTTTTGAGAGTTATTCTCGAAATAACGTAAGTGTCGTTCTCTGATTGGTCAATTCGGCTTTAGTAAACGACATAAAAAATGGTTCTCAAAATTTTAAGGGGCAAGAGAGGTAGAAGTTGGGCGTCTATATCATACTTCATTTCTGCTTGCCACAAAATTAACGTGAGCTGTCAATAAGCCAAGCGGGAGCTGTCAAAAAGGTAACACTGAAAAACAAAATGCGAAAAAGTCGCCCATTAGTAGGGTAAACTGGGACATAATTGACGCCGGGGGACATTTGATTTTGCGATTTTCGGTATAAATGCAGCCTTTTAAAGAAAACAACTGGGATGGCCAACGAACCCTCAATTAATGTAAAGAAACGTCATGAACTTTGGCAGTTTTGCTTCAACTCTTTTTCGAAGCACACGTGTTTTTGTGATTTCTGGATATTTGAGACGTGAGAGATTTGTAAACAAAATAAAAGTGTTTCTTTGCGAAATAATATTATGGTAGCACTGTTCTTAAAATATTAATATTTTCTAGCCAGTTTTGTGAAAGTAAAATATTATTAAAAAAAAAACATTAAAAAGGTTATAAAACATTTGACATTTGTTAAATGTGCCCCACATTGATGTGTTATGCTAATATTAGTGTTCTTAATTTTTTATTCATGTTTATTTTAAATACATGGTTAAAAACTACCAGAAAAGACAAACAGGAGTGCAATCGACGAAGAGAAGGTAACAATCGCAAAAACCTTGAAAAACCAACATCAGCAGCTCAAAAATGTGGGTTAAATAGAACCACATTGATAATAAGCATGAAAAAGGAGAACCTCTTAAAAGATTTTTCAGATTCGGGTAATGGCAAGCTCTAGCGAAGAGTTCCCCCTTCAATCAAAATATACGCCGCGACAAACCCGTACGTAGCTGCAAGAAAAAGATCTGGTGGAATATGTGAAAAAGTGCACATTTCACGATTAAGCCGTTTTTTTTATTCATTTTTATTTATCAATTCATTAAATACTTACATACTAGACAAAAATGCTTAATACTAGTTGGACGAACAATGATTCTATTTTAACTTACTGGCCCTTGGCGGGCTCTCTAAGCTGAACTTAATCTTAATCTATGTCTTTCGACTTAACCTAACAATGGTTTTTTTTAAATAAGGGAAAATAAATTTATATGTACAACTAATATTAAGAAAAATTGAAAAAACTTAATAACTGAACTATATTTTTTTTTATTAAACCCTATATATTAACTTACATGCTACCTTAAAAATAACTTCAACTAACTTAAGCTAAACTACAAACATATACACATGTGTATACCATGATATACTCATATGTATATATATGTATATATATGGTACACACATGTATGCCAGTGAGTAAAGTATATTCTTCCTGTTTTTTTCGCTATTTACATCTTAAAAACTACCTTAACACTCTACCCTAAACTATGTAAGACGGCCATATGTTGCGGCTGCTCAGCTGCAAGACAGTGACCGACTACTGCTCCCATGCAGGAATCCGCATTAGCCTTTCTACCCAGGGTCTAACGGGTTCGACGAGGGAGTTCCTTCGCTCTCCAACCACCAGAATTTCCGATGCTGCATTGCAACATCTCGCACATCCCGCCTTGGTACCGCCATACTGAACCAGAGGAGGCCTTCCTCAGCACGCTGTGTAACGGAGCGGTCATGGTTGAGTCGCCCATCCACAGTTGAACGGGCGTTATGAAAGAGGAGAGGTACCGCATTTATGTCTTGTATCAGACCGTTCGAATCCAAATAGAGGAATGCTTCGGGGGGGACATATCCGTTGTGACGTACCCTTTCGTGGTGTAATGAATTGGGGTAGTAAGCCCCCGAGATCAAGTTATTGACCGAGTTCATCGCTCTGGCAGTATGACCTCGAATCAACTTCACTAGGACATTGTCCACTCGTATCAGGTTCGCCCTGTTGTATAAGTTCTCATTGGAATAGAATTTTCTGTACTGGGACTCTGGAGTTCTATGAAGGCGAAGGCAAGCCCTAAGACAAGCCCTCTCGAACAACCGAATCTTTTCCATCAAGTTTGCACTCACGTTGAACCACACGGGACAGCCGTAGGTGAGCATTGGCCGGGTGAGGGCCATGTAGCAGATAACCTTCACCCTCGCATCGAGTTGGCTGCTGTAAAACAGTCTCTTTGTAAGGACAAAAGTCCCTCGGGCCCTGGCCAGAGCAGCATCTACATGTCCATTAAAATAGAGATACTGGTCTAGCCAGATCCCCAGGTATTTGACTACAGTCCTTTGAGCCAGTGGTTGCCCGTGTCGTCCAACAATTGAGAACTTCCGAGGCCTTATACAACGGCGTCCTGAACAGTATGTTTTCCGACTTCTGAAAGTTGATTTTCAACTTCCAGTTATCGCAATCTCTCATGAATGAATCGGAGTCACCCTGCGCTAGAGTAGTGATGTCCTCATACGATTAAGCCGTATGCCTCAAACGATATTTTCTAGAAACTTGTGTAGGACTTTATCAAGGCTTATAACATTAGTAGCCCAGCAAGTTGGGAAATCTAAACAAAAAGACGAAGCTGAAGATGATTGGACTTGAGCATTTTTAAAAAGAAATCCTGAACTCTAGCTACGTGAGCCAAGTAAATGGATTTATTCACTTATGTTACCTTACGCTGTTGAAATAAAATGTTTGACTTTTCTTTCCATTCAAACAAGAGGCTGAATAGACTCGCTGATACTGGAATGAAGGTCAACGTGGAAAAATCTGAGGTTATGGTCGTCTCCAGAACGCCTGTTCAATGCACTCTACAGGTTAGTGGAGTCCCATTGAAGCAGGTTGGGAAGTTTAAGTATCTCGGGGTATTTTTCACGAGTGATGGAAGGAGTAATGCTGAGCTTTCCTGTCGGATTTGTCATGCTGGGTCAATCTTGAAACAGCTAAGTTAGCAAAGCTAAGTTAGCGGTTTTCAACTCAGTCTTTGTTCCAACTCTCACCTATGGCCATGAAATTTGGGCAATGACCGAAAGAGTAAGATCGCGAATACAAGCTGCTGAGATGAGATTTTTCCGTGCTGTTGTGGGAATTACTCGCCGGGATAGGGTGAGAAACAGGGCCTTTTTGCGAGGAACTCAACATTGAGCAACTGCTTCTTCGAACGGGGAGGGCTATGCTACGTTGATTTGGTCACGTGGCACGAATGTCCCCTTCATCACGACTTCCGAGTCGGGCGTTGAATGCGATTCCATCAGGTAGGCGACCGCTTGGCAGGCACAGGACGAGATGGTTGGACTAAGTTACGATTGGGCATAACTCCTGGTGAGTAAGAGTCGATGGCGGAGGCTCGAGTTGTCTGGAGATCTCTCGTGCGTGGTTTACCCCCCGACTCCTTCAGTGGAGTATGCGGGTCAGAAAATTATGACGACGATGATGAAGTTGTTATTGAAGCAAAATCTATCAGAGAGTCTTATCTAGAATAGTCACTACGTGATATTAAAAAAAAGTTCATCAAACAGACATTTAAAATTAAGTGTCAAATGTGCCCCAGTTTCCCCTTCTTCTATTTTCTTATCATCCTAGATACAACCCGGCCTTACACATTTCGATTTTTCTGAAATCGAGCTTCAAGAAAATTCGCCGATTGTGAGACATCACAATCATCCATATGCCAGCCTTTCATCGCTTCTAATTATTTGAGACTTTTTTAATCGTTTCGAATTACGTGTCACGTTTGGTGGGTGTCATCACAGGTTACGGCGAACTAGCAGAACATGTTAGAGCAGTTGGCTTCAGAATGGCATCTGCAGAGTGTAGGAGGTGCCTGTATGAGCAAAGCACATGCCTCCAATTGACATAAATGGTGACCTCCATCAGACCAGTCTTCTTCGAGCTTTTATGCGACTCAAGGGAAGCATCCCTGTACAGTCCACAGTGATGCATTGATATCTCCTGTCGGGTGCCTAACAGTCGGCATGTGCCCACAGCATGGCGACTTGTAATCCACCAACCGTCCCACTTGCCCTCATTAAAATTGTGAAGATTTGTAAGTTAACTGAGTGAAAGTCGCTATCCAACCACTTAAAGTTCACCCGTCCAACGTTTTCACTTCAGTTCCCCGCCTAAACGGGCCAAAATGCACAACGACACTTTAAGAGGTCCTGCAACGTCTCGGCCAACTTTTATATTTCGTCATTCCTCAAAACCGAATCCCTGCAACATGTAATTACTCTAATTTCGACCCGAAGCTATAACTCAATTCAGAAAAGACGGAACATTTTGAAAAGTTTATCTTCTTGGCAAGTGAGCAGCGGCAGCAGTGAATGAGCGAGAAGGACTCCATGGGCAGGCTTGCCATGAACTTTCAAGATGACCGGTTGAAGATAAAACACTGTCTGGTCAGAAACCCTTTCAAACGATATCTCTCGAGTTATCCTTGTTAGTTAGTTTTATTTTTTATCCCTTGCTCCTCTCATTCATATGTGAGCGGCAACTTTTCAACAGAGTTTCATGGCTCCTGCTGCTGCCAAGAGCCACACACAATGCAGAGAAGTGGTCAACAGAGGAAAACAAAAAAAGAGCAAATAGTCCATCCGTATGACCGCACCACACACTCGTGAGCGACGAACGAAGGAACGAGGAAAAAAAAATCTAAACCGTTTCCAACATTGTTCTGTGTCCATAATTTCGTAACGTGAAAGTTTAATGAGAGCTTTTGTTGGTTTTCCCCCAAGTCGGGGATAGCACATTTTACCAGGAAGTTAGATAGTTCTGGTGATGGGCATAGCCTCTGCCGCCGCCGCCGCGGGGGCTGGTGGCGCTAGGAATGTTTGTTTTGATTGAATATGTTATACTGAGCTGATAAAAATGATAGTTTTTTTTTTCTCTCGACCTGCGGCTTCTCTGTGCGATATTTTTGCGATGTTGTTGAGAGGATGTCCTGCTTCGGGAGGAGGTGACTGGCGAGATGAAGTTGAAAATTCGATTAAAAGTTCTTTGAGGCAGCAGTGGAATCGGACATGTGCCCGCGACAGGTGAGACAAGATTCGACAAATTTTGCTCTTATTGGCTGGGCTGTGCGATGGGGTTTGTGGTCTGGTCAGGAGATGAGTGGACGAAAGAAATGATATTTCTGGCTGACAGGTGTCAATACATTTGATCATTAAGCGAGAAGGCTCCACCGTTCTTGGTTTCGATGTACATAATTATTTGTTTGGTCATGGGGGTTGTCGGAGTTGGAGGGCTGGATTAAAGGATGAATGTCCAAGTACGGGACATTAGCAACATGTACCCTCTTATGTGGTGAAGAGAGACAGAGAGAGAGAGAGATAGAGAGAAAGAGAGAGAGAAATAGAGAGAGCGATTCGTTGTCACTTCACTCGGGACTCATACTTCTATTTTCATAAATACAAATAAACACGAAACGTAATTTTACTTCACATTTTTTCATTTAAAACTTCTAAGCACATACTACTTCCTTTTTTCACATGTTCGTTTCAAAGTGCTTAGTTTTATAATTAAAAATTAACACAGTACAGTCGAACTTCTCTAAGTCGACTTCTAGGGACCTGAAATTAAGTTCCAGTTATAGAAAATACGCGGGAATAAAATTATTCGTTTACTTTGAAGAATTCTGCAATTTTATTTCGGATTTTCCACGACCATTTATCCTTTTTTATTCTATTATCAAAATGTCCTCCTTAGTTGCGACTTATTTATTTTCAAAATGACTCGTTTTTGAAGCTCCTGGGACTGATAAATAAATCAATCTGTGGCAACACTCATTGGCGCATCGAAAGAGCCTGCTGAACAGGTCAAGAACATCTCCAATACAACAATCTCCAGCCCAGAGGTAAGGTCCTTAAAAGTAATAATCATTGAAAATGGCATAAAAACTAGTTACTTTTAATAATTTATTAAGTAAGTAAAGCGTGATTTCTTAGCTATTATCTTTTTGGCAACACTGGTTTAAACAGCTGACGCACGTTTCGTGTTTTGTTTCACTGTCAAACATCTTCAGTTTGGTCTATAATTTAATCATGAATCGTCTTCCAAACGAACAACGCTTGCAAATCATTGAATTTTATTATCAAAATGCGTGCTCTGTTAAGAAAGTTCATCGCGCGCTTCTTCCATTTAATGGTCAGTTTAGACGAAGCTCATTTTTGGCTCAATGGGCACGTAAATAAGCAGAATTGTCGATTTTGGAGTGAATATCAGCCAGAAGCATTGCAAGAGCTACCAATGCATCCAGAAAAAGTCACAGTTTGGTGCGGTTTATGGGCTGGTGGCATCATTGGACCGTACTTCTTCAAAGATGATGCGAATCGTAACGTAACTGTAAATGGTGAGCGCTACCGTGAGATGATATCCAATATTTTTTGCCCAAAATGCAAGAGCTTGACTTGCATGACATGTGGTTTCAACAAGACGGTGCCACATGCCACACAGCACGCGCAACAATGGACTTATTGAGAGGCGAGTTCGGTGAACATTTTATTTCAAGTTCGGGACCGGTCAATTGGCCTAGATCGCCTAGATCTAGCGATTTAACGCCTTTAGACTATTTTTTGTGGGGCTATGTTAAAGCTCACTTTCCTGTAGCTTTTAAAAAATCACCCTTTACTTGAATTTCATATGCATACAACTTAAGTAAGTGCCGGAGATGAAGACGACTGGATGGCGCAGTTCGATAAGTGCCTGAAATTCATTAGAGTTGTTCCCGTTTCGAATCCCCGTGAAAACAATGTCAAAAAACTTTTATCGACTCTTCAAATATGATCCAGTCACCACTTGCAGTTGGGGGATCAAATTATCGGCACTATCGCTGGAGTGGTCGATCAGTGGTAGCAGTGTGTAGCGATGTGTCTGAGTTCTCTAGTATGGTGTTTAGTAACCTTTAAAAAAAAAATAAAAAATTTTAGCAACTTACTAGTTGCGGATGAATTTCACGGTATGCATTAAAACTAGTAAAAGTACTTATACGTCTGTAGCTTTTACTTAGCTTGTTTCAAGTTGGTGAATAGTGAGTCTCATATTTATCGAAATGGCAAATTTTATACGAACTAATTCTGGAAAAGTTACCAACAATTTTGGGGTTACATCATTCTATTTATATATCTATATATCAAGTAAAACACAAAATTGATATATGTACATACTTTTATTATTTATTGTGCAATCGCAAATTGCTTATCGAATTTTCAAAGAATTCGCTTGTAGATTTGTGTGAATTAAGTCTTCTTAAGTCTTGTGCTTTTTAAGCCCCTACTTTTTTTTTCAAAAATGAAAACCAAGCTTTGAGTTCGTATCGAACAATACCTATGCCAATTTAGTAATGTGTGTTTTAGCTCCTAATAACAAAAAATTCATGTATAACGATATAGCGATTTTCTACACTTAACAGGTGTACTAGTTCATAAGCGATTCATTATAAAACGAACGAAAGCACAGGCCTATAGGACCAGCACAAGGATTTCCGTACCAATGCGGTCGAGACCCACAGTCGAGTTTTAAGCCTATGGAAGATACTAGAATTGGAGGGCATTCACACAAGACGTGCTCAGAAGTCTCATCCTCTTCGAGGCAAAGCCGATAAGTCGTGTCTTGGCACAGGTTTAATTTGTCAAGGTGATATTTCAGGCCGCAGTGGATGGTAAGAAAACTTGTTAGCAATCTTAAGCTATCTGTATTAAGATGGAGTATTTCCTTGTATGAATACGGCCGGTTTAATCTCTTGGATCGGCTACGACCATGATCATATGTCCACAAAGTTTGTTTCCCATTCTTTTATCAGAGTTGTAGCTGCCGTCCAATTGACGCTGTCACAATCCCTCTGAGTCCAGGGGGCTAGCCAAGGTTCAATTTGTTTTGTATGGCAAGGCATAGGAACATTTGACTGTGCTGAAGTCCATTAGATTAACTGTCTGAGAATATCTGAATTATGGCGCCCTTGATACCTTTATGGAGGTTATGTTTGGCTTTGATTTCGGCTTGGAACACTGTGGCACTCGACCGCATTGGTCTGGTGGAAGTCTTTGTGTTGGGTCCAAAGAACATACGTGGTTCGTCCTAAACAAAGTACTGTAATAAAAATAAGAACATGTGCACTGGTGGCTGTCTATTTGGTTGGGGGTGCCCACTTTCACAATCTAATCAGACTCGGCGTAAGTAAAAGGCGTACTGATATACGGGATCTATCAAATCAAAGATAGAATGTTCGACATGACAAAGGACGATGTAACATCTTTGACATAAAGCAGTCTGAAGCAGGGGGTAGTTGGCTCTCCAAACCTTAATCTTCCCTGACGCATTCAAAAGCCGCAAATTTAGAAGCACGCTGATCAGGCCAAAGCAATAAATAACTTGCTTCTGTAGCAACCATATTATGATTTATAAGAGATGGTGGCAGGGTATATGCTCGAATGAAATGTCGATCGATCAAAATGGAGTCGATCGCAGAGTGCGACGCGGGGTTATCGTTTTGTCTTAAACGCATCATGCAAGTATCCCAGCATATATTGTGTGTTTTAATTGATTGCCTTCACTTCAGAGATAGATGCCATCTGTTAAGCATCTGCTGGAAATCGATAGTCAATATTCAAAAGTGTTCAACTGCATTCTTCAAGCCCTTGCTCTATCTGACCTCATGGGACACAGGCGGAAGCTGGTGTCAGTTCGAAATAGCTGACGCTATACGGCTCTCGTCAGGAGGTTGTGCTTCCTAGATGGAAAAGATCGAGAGGTGTAGTACACTCGAATCTGAGAGGAAGGAAAAAACGTAAAAAAAATAAAAATAAACCAATATATTCAAAAACAAAATTATGACACCAAAAATTAAAAAAAAACATGTAGCGTAACGATTACAATTTATGGTTTACACCCACTTTCTGACCCAACTATTGGCACGACATCATTCAACAGCGATTTTCCCAGTAATAGTACTGTAGCAAAATGTATCTATTCTTTATTCACAATGCAGCGTTGGTAATATGTCACAATATAACGCATGTCACAATCATCTGTTTTTTAAGCTTTCCCTGCCAATGAAAACGAGGAGTAACACAGGGACCAGTCAAAAAGCCCCAAAATGTATCAGCATATTGAAAACATTTTGGTGAGAGAGTGCTTACGTGAGATTACGATGCTCTCACCACTCTCATTTTTCTTATAAATGTCAAAACGTAGCAAGACGCTGCGAATGACATGGAACCATTGTACTTGTTGAAAAACGAGCTGACGCACCGACGCAGCATTGCGAATTGGGCATGACTGAGTAACGAATATTCAATTCGGTATCATGTAACGAAACGTTACTCCTCAATGAATATCGTTACTATTATCGTATCGCACTATAGACAACCGCCATTGACACGTTCACTCTCGAACGAGAAATACATATCATACACACACAGCACAGAAAGGGTTGGTATGCCATCAAACGAATCCCAGGCGTGAAGAAATATGAAGACGCTACTAAACGTAAACGTGAACAAATAGGGGAATGAAGGAAAGGGGTACACGGTAGAAACAAGTCAAAACATTAGGGATTGAGAAACTAAAAAGAGATGACAAATGCAAGGACGAACAGCCGCTACTTATGTTGCAGCACGTAACTCGTTCCTTCCGGACAACATTTCCATCAACGAGACGGGACTAATACGAAGACGACGAAGAAATCGGTCAAAATCTTCCAATATTTCTATCTGATCGAGTAGCCTTTCGCGAAATTTCCCTTTGCATGGCTCTAACCTTTGTCGGGACAGTGTGAAGTCTGTAAGACTGTGTAAGCGCGTACAAATATCCTCGGCACATCAGCTAAAGCTTTTTGTAATCGAGCGATGCAAAATAAATTATTTGATTTAGATTTGCATTTTTAGTTGGTCTAGTCTAAAAGCCTTGGCACCGAGAAAAGTTCAAGTGCACTGCCCTTGCTTCGCCTGAAGTCCACAATTCTCAGAAGAAAGTCAACGTTCAGCCCGGAATTTGTCATCCAAACCGAAATCCTGCAGCGTCTCAATCGACACAGTTTTGATGCCAAGGTTATTGCCTTGCTCCATCCACCACTCAGCATTGGATTAAGATGCATATTCCAAGGACAAACCCTCTTCGATTTCAGCATTAATCCAAGGCACTGACAGCGTCTCGCTCACCCTCTCTCGCAATGGAATTCATTTACCTCGTCAGAGAATAACATCGCTCGTAATACGCGCTAAGAATCCCCTAATCCCGGCCAATACTGGCCGTTATCGTGATGTACATAAAGTAACGATCCGACAGATAAGCCGTTGTGCACTTTTGATTCCTTTGTCAGAAACAGTATCTAACGTCGTTCCCTCTCCGCGACGAGAATGGGGAATAAGCTCACGGTTTCACCGTCCCAACCCATTTCCATTACAACGGGCTCTTTGCTGGATGTCTATCCACACACCCGCACCGCCGCGGCTGGCATAGCTGCCGGCTCATTTCGTTAATATTTCATAAGCACTGTGCCACGAAGTGAATCCACTGCTCCGCCCCGTGGTCGCGTATTGTGCGGGATCGTGTCACCTGCCAACGGATGCGATTACAATTTCCCAGGTATCCTGGGTCGGGGCCGGATAGCATGGAAGCCTGAGCACAATGGCGCTGTTCTCTGTTTGACTTACTTTTTTCCGCTCTCCATAAAGCAGCCACAGCAATGGCACACAGCACGGGTGCACCGAGTCGAACGGGGCAAGGAATCGCAACCGACTTCGGCATGGCTTCATAGATGTTTACCTTCGCCGCAGCAGAACAAGCTCGAAGTATGCAAACATGAAAGAATTGGAAGCCGGAGAGGACCACCATTAAATGTGACCCAAAGCAGGAGCCACTGCCCGACGGTCGGCGCCCTCTGACAGCCTCTCCGCTGCAAATGTCGTCAATTATTTATTCATCAAACATCTGTGATGGTGCTGGGTCTGACTGGAGTCGTGGGTGACCAGTCCGACAAGGACTCCATGTTCAAACGCACAACTAGAGGACATCGGTATGTCGTCCGTAGTGCCCCTGGTGGGTGCCGGGTGGCAGGAGTCATTTAAAATTCAATGCACAGAATGGGAACCTTGTGTGCGAATCAACGCTGCAGCTAAAATTTATGAATGACTTGTAATGCTGCAGCCCGGAGCAGCTCCATGGCCGTCTTTACTCTTTATTGCTTCACCCTGTAAGGGGGCTAATGGAGACAGATGGCGAAGATTGAGGCAGAGAGCGATGCCGTACCTAGTGTTTGGTTACAATATTCAAATTTATAGTCAGCCAGAGCTATAAACGCATTTTCCCGGACGTAGCGTCTCCCGACGACGTCGGGTCGTAGTAAGGACGAAGGAAGTATTATGCGTGCTTGGCAGGCTGACAAAAGAGTTGAGCGCAGACGATGCTGCTGGCGGTGGTGTCCCGTCAAATAGAATCCCGCCATCGTTAGTTACCTGTGAATAAAATATCTTTAACCTAGTTGGGTGAATCTTGCTCCTTGCAGTTGTGTCCTCGCGCGCCTCTGCGTTGGCTGATGCGGTGGGATGCAATAGTGCGGTGAATTTAATTCTCTCCATGAAATATGGCAATTTGTGCGGAAGAACGTTGCTTGTACGAGAAATTTGAATAAAGACAGATCGACGGGATTGAGGCGATGGAATGTGGCGCGCTTGAACTCGCCCCCTTCAAGAGCAGAGCCGCACATTGTGCGATGCAGTTCCATTGGAACATAATCAATGGCAAATGCTGTTCGATTTTATGCTTTTTTACAATTTATTGGGTTTCAAAAAGGAATGCGGAAGTTGTACGTTGTGTTGCTTCCTCTGGGGGTTCGTGGCACGTTATTATTGAAAAGCGTGGGAACCGGAAGTTGACGGTTTGAGGACATGAAAGTTTGGCAAACATTTTATAAGACTTTAAGGCAGTTGCAGGGGTGGTCAATTTACTCCGACAACTGCTGCCGTCCCAGCTTCATGTCTGTCACATCTTCACAGGTCGCTTATGAGTCGCTTTGCATTCGAGAAGAGAACTTGAGAACTTGCCCAAATGCAGCCATGGAGGTGTTACTCTAGCCGACTCCATTGCACCTGGTGGAATGAGCAAATAAAACAATCATGGGAATGAAGGGACAGGAAAAGACAGGTGCATTACGTCGAGACAATTCGATGCACTAGTCAAAAAGCTTCCACACCCGGCCATTGCGAAGGATGACATGATCGGGAAATTTAACTTCCAAAAGGAGTTCACCATTAAGCTCAGCACCACCATACTGAAGCAATGAATCCATAATCCACAGACTGAGCAGCAATACACATGGATCAAGAACTGATGAAAGAACAGGGACAGTTGTATTTGGACCCGGAAAAAGTACAACGAAGCCATGAATCAGCATCTTTCAAGCAGAAGTCTAAGGCATAGACAGATGCGCTCAGATCAATCTTGACGGGAATGATACCAGCTGCGACATAGCAATAATGTCGGTCAGTCGTGCCGCTATCCTGGCACTAGACTCCTATATCAAGAAAGACTCCTAAATCCAAGCTCGTGTGGGAATGTCTACATATAGGGATTGAAGGCAATGAAATGGCCGACTTCCTCGCTAGGAAAGGTGCATCGGAACCTTTTATAGGCTCGAACCATTTTGCGCTGTACGAGATCACGTCCTCAGGGAAGAGTTCAGGGAACTAGAAAGAAGGAACCGGGCAGATACCTTGAACAACGATCATGGCATTAAGTAGGCCAAGTAATTCTTGGGTCAACATAACCGGAGGAGCAAGATCAACCTCCGTATCCTAACAGGCTTCCTAACATGCACTGTAGACTAAGTGATCACATAAGGAAACCTAAGGAAGGAGCAAGAGCAACCTCCGTATCCTAACAGGCTTTCTAACATGGCACTGTAGACTAAGGGATCACCTAAGGAAACCTAAGAAAGGAGCAAGAGCAACCTCCGTATCCTAACAGGCTTTCTAACATGGCACTGTAGACTAAGTGATCACCTAAGGTAACCTAAGGAAGGAGCAAGAGCAACTTCCGTATCCTAACAGGCTTTCTAACATGCACTGTAGACTAAGGGATCACCTAAGGAAACCTAAGAAAGGAGCAAGAGCAACCTCCGTATCCTAACAGGCTTTCTAACATGGCACTGTAGACTAAGTGATCACCTAAGGTAACCTAAGGAAGGAGCAAGAGCAACTTCCGTATCCTAACAGGCTTTCTAACATGCACTGTAGACTAAGGGATCACCTAAGGAAACCTAAGAAAGGAGCAAGAGCAACCTCCGTATCCTAACAGGCTTTCTAACATGGCACTGTAGACTAAGTGATCACCTAAGGTAACCTAAGGAAGGAGCAAGAGCAGCCTCCGCATACTAACAGGCACTGTAGACTAAGGGATCACCTAAGGAAACTATTAGCATCAGAAGAAGGTCTCTGCAGATTCTTCGGAGAATCTAATGAAATTGCAGAACATATACTGGGATTTTGTGAGGGCAAAAATATTTAGGCAAGCCCCTAATATCAGAGGAAAAATTGAAGTCAATAGAACCAGCTCTCATTCTCAGCTTCCTAAAGAAAACTGGGTTAAGAAAGAAAAGGTATGAATATGGGGCACAGTACATCTATAGACCTAGGTGCAATTTATCCTTGACAATAATAATAAGAATAAATGTAGCACGTTTCTCTTCTAAGTTTTGATGTCAAACATTGAAGATAATGTGACTTCAAACACGTATGAGCTGACAAATGCCAGTAACAACCGCAAAGCCTCGTTTGCCAGTTCAGGGTACTCTCCTCTTCTCTTCATACAGAATTTGTCAATTGTCTAATTGAATTCCATTCTCAGCTGCCACCTGCAGCTACACGCCTGACTTTTTCAAAAAAGGATTTGATGTCCATCTTTGTCCATTTAGGCTTTCAGCACGCAGTTCTGGACTGTTACTTAATAGTTTCTTTTCTCCAAATTATGCAAACTCTGTGCCATGAGATGAATGCCAGCTAACTGATTTCATTTCATCTGATGAAATTTCTTCGAAGATGTTTTGAAAACAAAACGAAAATGTGTGTTAGTAAAGACTCTGACCAAAGACGAAGTTTAGCGAAGAATACAGTACACCACGCATTTAAGAAACTTTGAAAATCCAAGAAGTTAATTTCTTATATCCATGTTTTTCTTATATGCAAACAACGGATATAAGAAAAAGATATAGCCCAACGTAGCTAAAACTATTATACGAATTATTCAAATCCATTTATATATGTACATATTTATGTGTATATTTTCAAAATGTAAACTAGAACAATTCAATAAAAACGAAAATAAGCCTTTTCTTATTAGGCACATTGAGAAATAAACTAAAAATATCCATTACATATGTAAGTACTTAATGCATTGCACATCTATCTTAATTGAATATGTCACTTGTCAGTTATTGCAAAATAATCTTTGATTTTTTTGTTGTATAAGTAGTTTGTCAAAGTTCTTAAAGAGCTGTTCTTCGATACTTGGCAAAGGTTGGTCTTCGTCGCCAAATTTCAGCTTTCTGGCTCATCCTCGTCATCGTTCAACATTTCACTTACAAGCTGCCTTTCATCTATCTCCTCAAAACAGTCTTCATTTTCATGTCTGTCAAGAAACGAAAAGTTTTCGTTTGAGTCGCTTAAGTCACATTCAGTGTCCACATTCCACATTCCTCTAGCTCTTTCTTTAACGAACTAGATTGAAAGAACAACACAGATTTAATGCCATTGTTCACAATTTTTTGAAGCTGTCGCTGTTGCCTTCTGACATTCCCATTTCTTGAAGGCGTGTACACATTCGTTTTTATATGACAATAAGTTGCTGGAAATGCAAATTAATATTGCGAAAAGGAAATTTCTCATAACCGTGTATTCTTGAATGTAAAAATAGATTTTGTTGTATGAAAACAAGTTTCTTATATCCGCGTTTTTCTTGTATCCGAATTTGATACGGAAGTATAGTGAAAAGACACGGGAATACGATTACGTTTCTTTTAAGAGGTTTTTTCTTGTATGAGTGTTTCTTATATCCGTAAAATACTGTACTCTGCTTTTGTCTTTTGCAGTCATAATGCCTTCTGCTCTCCCTTCGAGGTACTTAGTGAAGATGCTTGGGTGGCCAAAGTGAAAAAGTGGATCGGCAAAATGAACTAGAACTCGTGTCAATACCGCTCCTTTTGACGGACATTCGACTTCTGCGAGAATTTGATGGAACATGTTTCCTCCAATGCGAGAATTTCTTTTTCGTAAATTCCTTAGAATCCTTCTACGTTGCAGCTTAAAAATGTATTTCTTACCTTGAAATTATTACTGTGATGTATTTACATTTTTTTTAAATCCAATTTTAGCCTAAGGCTTTATCGCTCTGGCTTAACAGCTAATTTCTAATTTTAATATTTATATGTTAGCTTTGTAAATAAATAAATAAATAAATAAATAAATAATATCCAATTTATTTCGTGTTCGTTCTTACAAAGTCAGCATCCAAAAAAAGAAAAAAAAAAAAAGGAAATTAGCCTATTCACTACTGCCAGTTTGACGTTACCATGTGGAATCCTTAAAGGCAAGTGTTGCCACTTCATGTCCTTAACACTTAATATAATACTCTAAAATTACATTTGTCTCTATTTTCTCATGTTTCCCTTGTGATGCGCTCAAGAGAACATCGCCATTTTGACTGTTCTTGTGCACAAGTTGTGAGGTTATGCTCACAAAAGAGAACCTCACAATTTGTGACACACCATGTGGCATTTGTGCCCTGTTATCCATCACAGATGGTGCCGTGACATTGTGCGGAAATGTGGACAATGTTTGCCTGAAGCTAAATTAATTGTAACGATTGTGGATTTATTGTCTGTGGCTTTATGACTCTGAACCAAATTTGGCACAATGTCGCAAACAAGTCTGGCCCTATGCCTCTATGTTAATATTCGAATTTGGTTGCGTAAATGACACATTTTAGGACCTTTATACACTTACTGTATTAAATTGTATTGATAAATTATAAAATATAAATGACAATTCACATGCGCACTTAGGAGTTCAGAAAACACTGTACTACTCCAGGACATGCTACATTTTTATTTTTATTGGGTCTATCTGCTTAATTCGTTTTTTTTTTTCAAAATTTGTACAATAGTATTTTTCAAACTATGACTATTTCCCACCTTTCTGCCAGTTTGTGGATCCCATCGAAAAAGAACTGCGCCGGCTTGATAGCCAAGAATGAATCAAGCCAATTATTTGATATTCTGCTCTGATGTGAACCGTATTTCAGTGTGGGCGTTCTGCATCGACCGGAACAAATGCAAGGTCAGGGCTATAAGGCGGGTGGGGTAAAACTTCCCATCCACTGTTTTCAAAATAGTTCTTAACCAGAATGGCAATGTGGGGTCGAGCGTTGTCATGATGGAAAATTATTGCCTCGTGTCTGGTCGAATATTCCGGGCGTTTTTCGGCTACTGCTCTCTTCAAACGGATTAATTGGGTTCGGTAGTGTTGTCCATTGATGGTTTCACCCGGTCCCACCAAATACAGAGCATTACCTTCGCGTCATGGATATTCGGCTTTGCGGTTGATTTGGCTGGTTGGCGAAGCTTTTGGCACGTTCGCTCAGCTAGCGTACGTTCACCATAAACTAAATTACGACGACTTTCGGCAGCAGTTTTCTTCATATTAAAGTAATGAAGTTCGACATATTTGAGTGAAAAAAGTACTGTTGTTTATGCTTCAAATGAATGACATTAGCTTTCCAACGCATGTTCCAATGGAATAATAGCAATTTAATAACACAAGTTACGCCATCTCTTAGCAAACCGCCTTATTGACCCAATATTTTTGGCAACACGGGAGAAAATTGCATCGCGAATGAGTAAAATCTCGTGTAATTAGACCAACTTTGAAAAGAGTTCAGTGTAGGGTCGAGGGTGGTATTTGTGATCGCACTTAATTCTCCAAGAAACAGGTTTCTATCGAGTCGTGTCATGTCATGTCCAAAAAACGATATATACAAGATTATTGGTGTTGAGTAAAATTGTTTTAAGACGTAAAATATGTCATTATGTTAAATACTAATTCTTTGTAACAAATTATACAAGTTGTTGGCTGTTTACAAGTACCCCATTTTTACACCATGGGTAGAAGTGAACACCTATATGGGGTAGAAGTAATCACTTTGGGGTAATTGCAAATATGCATTTCCTACAGTAGAAGAGTTGAGAAGGCGTGATCAACAAAGATAGGACATACCGACATACATAAGTCAGTTATTTTCATTCGATTTCCTGTTCTCGAATCGATTTATTTTCTTCGTCAAATGTTTTCCTTTTGATTTAGTGATGATATGATTTAGTGATGATATAAGTGATTATACTCCAATTGTTCTCATTCTACAGCCCTAAGAGTCTAAGTTCCCCGTTTTCAGTTTTCAGTTCAGTGGGTGAATGAATTTACACAAAAGCTAATAAACTTACATACCTACAATTATTTTTTTTTTCTAAAATATGAAGGAATTGAAAAGTAAGTTCAACCAACAACAATCTCCAATATCGCATAGTTGGACGCACGCAGACACACAGGAGAAACAAACAACGTTTACAATTAGCCCCTTTTATCATATGTAGCTCTTTAAATAACTGACACATCATAATGCGGTCTTCACTTAAATGTTTTTCCTCACAACCCAGTCAAACAATTTGAAAAACGTTGTCTTAGAAGGATGAAATTGCAGTATCACATCTCTAAACTGTAGCAATTACCGGATCTATCTAAGGTTTCTGTGTTTTTCATGGCGGTAGTGATATTGGGCCGTTGCATTTTCGTTGATGAAAATTACAGTCGCCCACAGTCAGAGTGGTTCCATACAGGAACATGGTGCAGCATTTTTTCTTTGAACAATTGCACGGAGAAGGCATTAATTATGTGTGGTTTCAACAAACGACTTTTTGGAAACTCAATTCAATAAACGTATTATACAAGACATAGTCCTATCGTTTGGCTGCCTAGATCATGTGATTTAACACCTCTAGACTTATTAAGACGCTTCAAAAACTCAATGCTGCCTGCTGTTTAAGCGAACTCTTGTTAATCAGCCATTTTCCATGAATGTGTCGATAAAACCGGAAAGCTGTCCATCCTTGGTATGTATCAACACAACACTTAGTTGGAACGATCACATATTTGAGGTCGCCAAAAATGCTGCGAAATGTTTAGGTCTAGGATACTTCCCCCTTCTGATTTGGCCTTAATTTATAAGGCGTATGTACGCCTCAAACTTGAGTACAACGCTCATATCTGGTCTGGTGCCCCCAAAACCACTCTGCACCTACTAGAAAAAGCGAGCGATAATACTTACAGGCGACAACAATATTGCAGGGTCACTTGACTCGCTCGAACATGGACGTACCGTCTCGTCTCTACCCGTATTTTATCGCTATTTTAACAAACGATGATCAAGTGATCTTGGCAACTGCATTCCTCCTCTCCAAGAATGCTCATCAGTTTTAAGGGTAAAAAAGGACTACTTTTGGACGCACAGCTAAATTTAGAGACTCGTGCATCAGCCGCACGACGCGAATATGGAATGCTCTTCCCATCCCAATATTTCCCCCAATCCGCAGGTATTTAAAACCAATGCGCACAGGCACCTCCTCTCCCTTTCTCCCTCTACAGTGTGTCTTGAACCCGGACACTTAAGGGTATTAACAACCCCTTGTGCGCGCGCAAATTATACAAAAAAGATGAGCTCATGGCCAGTAGCGGCCTTTTCCGTCGAAATGTCTGGCCTATTCATCGAGAACAATAGTAATAGTATGGGTGGAGCAACAGACTTCTCAGCAACAGACGCGATAGCCCAATGTGGACCTGGGTCCAGCAAACACGCGTGTTGTGCGTGCAAAAGTCCTTTTCACGAGTGGAAGGGACCTGAAGTTATATGCCGCTTCCTAATGGCGGGGTTTTGAGAAGTTTTTTTGAGCATTGGAAGTGACTCGAAAGAGGTGGGACCGGGAAAACTATTTTGTCTCACAGAGAATCGAACCCAGGCACTGAAGGTTCAAGTGCGTAGGAGTCGAGGCATAAACTCACAACGCCACGGGCGCCGCATATGATCTTATACCATACTCGCAGGCAGGCAACTCCAAAAGAAAGCCTTTTGTCTTTCAATACTGCTCATTTAGTTGTTTTATCATTTTGCACCGAAGGGTGTTGTTGACACCTTGTAGTTTGGCAAGTTAGTGCTTCGGTTTCTGTGTACACAGGCGTGTGAAGAAGGAAATGTGTACCTCTCTTGGTCACCCTTGTCAGCTGTATCTAACTTAACAGCGTAAACGTCAAGAGGCGTGCACATCAACACATCAACGATCAATAGCGACATATCCGATTAGTTGAACAAAAATGCTATACACGAGGTGCACACCAGTCTGTGGGACAATTTGTTGAAGAATAAACGGAAAAATGTCGGACCTCCCTTCGCAAATAGGACGCACATCATATCATTAGTCCTAGTGAGTTCAAGTCAGCTCCACCTGCAACGGTCATCGCCCAGGGACTACTTCATCTTAGATTTTCGAGAATCTTTACACCTCGGGGATGCCAAAGATGCGAAAGGGCGTTAAGCTGCAATATGCAAAATGTCAGTCCAACTACGAGGCACATGAAGAAAACAAATAGACTGCAAGTGACTGTAAAGGAAACTAAAGTCAAAGCACGAATGCAAAACGACCGGAAAATTCGATTGAATCATCTGCGAGTGTTCCGAAACGAAAGAGAAATATTGACAGCGTTTGCTGCCTTAATCCCAATCACGCTCGAAGCAAATGACGGGTGGCAGCTTTCGCAAGCCTTAACCATTCTGCATGAATCACGACGACTTCACCCCCAGTCCAATATCGACGCAATAAATCATTAAAAAGCCACCCCTTCCCCGGTGGATGCCATGTCGTTTGCAAACACAATTGCCATCTCTTGGTCGGTGCACAGCCACTGACTGTGCCAGCAGCACACAATAGCAACATCGGCAGCATCGTTCATCCGTTCGCAAATGGGATATATTGCCCGAGTACAAATGTACGCCAATCGACGGCCTGACAGGAGGCCATATATCCCGCCGCGTATTGAACTGAAACATCATCATTTACCGAAAGAAGATAGCCTCCGTTCCACCTGTGCTCGCGATTTACCAGAGCTGCATGATGCACAACCTCATGTATGAGCAACCCCCTCCGCGTTGCACCCTCAATCGAATAATTTTAACTCTGTTTTTTTTTTTCATCAAACAAACTCACACACACACCCAGGTGCAGCCGAGTGTGTGTTGTGTGGAAGAGGAGCAGACACGAGGAGGCACAGTGTCAAGCCTTATAAATTCCTCCCATAAAGGCTATCAAATAAATTTCATCTAAGCGAGAGGTTGCGCCTCTGCTCTGCCCTCTGTCTATGTGCTCTCTTTGTGGGGCCACCGACGATGGACTACAGGCAGGATAACTCAACTCCGCAGGATGTGAGTGTCCGATGGATAGCAGCAACAAGAAAAAAACACCAGGAAAATAAGTAAAACGTTCAGAGAATAAAATAAATGCCAATAGGAGGCACATAGGCCCATCGGACAGACAGGCAACAGGAAGGTATTGTTGCATGCCGGCCTCATGCACACAGCGCTGGGGCTCTGGCTGGCCGGCCGAGGTTTGCTCGTATCTCTTCCCTTCGTCACGTACTCACACACGAGAGCTGCGGACGATACAAGGACCATCCAGCAAAACAGGATATTTAAGTATCGCTCTATAAAATAAATTAACCTGTGCGAAGCGTTATGCTTTGGTGAATCGATTGAATTCCCCGGATACCGGTTCTCCGGTTTACGTTTATGTCTACAGAATGACCCTAACATTCAATTTTATATGTACAGCAAGCGCAGAGGACACAGACACACAGTGGGGTGGTAACTGCCCTGCAACTGCTCGGCCACTGGGCAGCCATTGTATAACAACGAGCCAGCAGCAGACACCATCTCGACACAGCACGGTGGGTGGGTTTCAGTGTGTCTGTAGCAAAAAGGATTAACAACGCTTCGGTAGGTGTTGCCCGTGCGGGCGGCGGCTTCCGAAGGGCATTTTTGCGTCGAACGTTGTATTAAGTCGTTCATAAATATTATAACAGTCTATTGCTTGTGTCTGTTGGACGGTTGCAGATAGTTTGGTCAACACTCATAACAGGTAGCTCGCATGGTGTACTGTGGATGCTGTCAGGTAGACAGTAAACTACCCTTCGATGGCAATAACATTCGAAAGTCTATTTCGAAAATTTATTGTGTTCTGTTCCCGGGGTGCAACCGAAGGGATGCCGTCATCGGGTGTTGAACGGTATTCTGAAGATTCTGCGCATAATCGAAAGCAGTTCTGTCTTTAGGTTCGCCAGTCAGAAGACAGAAAGACAGATGAGCTCCCGAGTTCATTCACTAAACAACGTATGAATGGTTCACACAAAGATACGGGAAAGGAGATCTGGGAGATTAGTTTTTTTTTTTTAATTTCATTTCATAATTTACCGGGTTCCACACACCATTAGCGGGTTAGGTAGGGAAAAAGTGGCCTATTAGGTACCTATGTATAGGCCCACGGTGATACCACGCTTTGACTTACTCCTAAACTGGCAACCAGCTGGTGCCAGGTTTGAGTACCACCCACCATCCAGAGGGGTACACTAGCAGAGGCAGGGATTTGTGGTTTCTTTTCGGTGACATTTTGAAGGCTAATTTTTAGAGAAAGATGTCAAGAAGCAAAAAATCCTGCCCCCAGCTTAAGCATTACACTGTCCGATGCAGTTTATTTCATGGTTGTAGTGCGTTTTGTTCCCAAGCTAAGTTCGTCTACAGTCGGAATTACCACCTATTTACTCAATAAAGCGCCTGGAACGGAAGAAAACAAAATTATTTTAAGCTTAAATGTTTGGTCTCTAAATTTGACAGAAATAAGCTTTAAAACCACAGGTGAGAGCTGGAACAAAGACTGAGTTGAAAAGCGCTAACTTGGCTTTGACACCAAGCTTAGCCTTTCTGATTAGAGATCCACCAAACTGTTTCATGATGGACCCAGATGACCAATCCAACAGGAAAGGTCAGCATTACACCTGCTTCGATGGGACTAAACTTATTTGAAGAGTGAGTTGAACAGGCGTTCTAGAAATGTTGACCATTACCTCCGAATCGTCCACGTTAACCTTCATTCCAGCTTCAGCACATACGGCCACAAACCTATCGTTTGTTAATTATAGTTCAGTCTAGGAAGAAGTGAGGATCAAGAAGATGACCTACCCTCCACTCTCCCATTGTGAAGCAATTCTGGCTTCGGTTTCGCTGCAACATTCAGTGACAAGACGCACCCTTGGCGAGGTCCCATGCCCACGGCCCTCAGAAGTGGATCATCAATCACATACTCCAGCCGAATTATCCAGAGCTTACCTCGAGGGATGGATCGAAGACGGGAGAAGGAGTGGGTGTCTAGGGAGTCTACTCAAAGGATCTAAATTTTGAACTGTCCTTTCGACTACCCTCTCACTGTAGCGTATTTCAAGCAGAGACTATAGCGATCAAGGAAGCTCTGTCATAGCTTCATTGCCGGCTATCTCTTAACGATGGCCAGACACAGTGATATCCCAGAGAATTACGAAGCGAACGAACTCGCTAGAAAGGGCAACACCTCAAAACTCTTTCCGGACTGGGAGCTGCCCTCCATGCCAATCGCTACTACAAAACATCTCCTAAAGCTTGAAACGCTTACTCACACCAAACCTAGATAGTCTTCCCGAACATCAATCCAACACGCTCTCGCGACCTGATCAGAATTAGCAGACCGAATCTCAGAACTCTCATCGGCGTTATAATCGGGGATTGTGCCCAAAATTCACACCTCAAGACAGGGTGTCCCCTAAAACTACTTCTGCAGAAGTTGTAGGGGTGAAGAGCTAGAAGAAACTATTTCACACCTATTTTTGCAATTGCAATGCCGTCTCATCTCGCAGACTCAGTCACTTGGACACCCCACATTTCAGCGACTTGACAGATCTAAGCAATATTAGCAATAGTCAGGTCACGGATTCGGATCTATCATATCTTGTGGTAACCAAACGTGCCTGTTTTTGTCCTGGGCGAGAGGAACTCACCATTGAGCAGCTGCTTCTTCGTACTAAGAGTGCTACGCTGCGGTGGTTTGGTCACATGGCACGAATGTCCCCTTCGCCATTGAATGCGATTCCATCATGTAGGCGACCGCTTGGCAGACCCAGGACGAGGCGGTTGGACCAAGTCCAAAAACTCGCCTGGTTATGCTTGAGCATAACTCTTGATGGCAGAGGATTGAGTTGCCTGGAGATCTCTCGTGAGTGGTTTACCTTCGCGACTCCTGGTCAAAAGATGATGATGATAAGCTTTAGAACACTTTTAGGTTTGATTCAGCCAAGTATCTTCTCGTCGCAACAAAAACAAATATTTCTGCGCGGTTTTTATGTGTGTACCAATTTCGCAGTGTCCGGTTATGACACCGAAGGGCGTCCTGAGTGTAGACCTGCTCAGTTTGAGCAGGTGGAGTGGTCGTTTGAGATTTAGTGCTGGCCACATTTCCTTTGTTTTAAGACAGGTGGTGTTTTTTAGTCACTTGTGGTTGGATAAAAATTAGTAGGCTGTAGTTGTCGGCATAGAGGCTGGTGTGAGAGTGCATGATCTTCTCATTGACTCAGTATCAATGCGTTCACTCACCTCTTTAAGATACTTTGAGCTGGGAATGGCATTGTTCATTAATTTTGGCCCTTTTGCTAATGATCGCCCTTTGCTCGATAATACATTCTTCCCGATCCAAAACAGTGGTTTCTGCCTTGAGCTTCAAAGAGAAAGCTTTGGAATAGACTGCTACACCAACTCAGACGATCTCAGACGGAGTGCTTTTCAAAGCTGCGCAAATACGCTTGCAAGCCAGTCTTTGCACGCGGTTGAGTGGGATACAGTCGACAGCTTTGTTCAATGCTTTCCACCAAACTAAGACTCCGTATACTTTTGTCGGTCTCACAATCGATATGAATGCCTGACTGTTGGTCTTCTTCGAGTTGAACTCAAGCCTCGTATTTGGGCTACAAGCAATGTGTTTACAAATGAATCCAACCCGAAAGGTTAAAGTACTTTGTACTGGACGTTGATCACCCCAGCCCCGATCTACTCGCAGTCACATGGATAAACAAATAAATGCCACGCAAGACAGACTGAACGTTTTGCCAACCTCCGATAGCCACAAACAGCGGAAGAGTGTGCCTAACCACAATCTTCAGGAGACACAATTTCCTTGAAAAGCATTCAGTTTCGAAAAAGTGTTTCGTGTTCAAAGACACTCAAGAGTTCAAGCGAAAATGGTTTTAATGCAACTCGGCCATTACTGTGCGTGAAAGCAAATAAATAAATTCAATCTGTACCCAGTATACGAACGAGCATAGCTATGCGATTTCATTGATTCTTCGGCACTCTGTCTGAGCGCAGAGCTACGCGCGGCCAACTACGCATTGTTGTTTTGAATAACTCAGCTCATTCTCGCAGATATCAAGTGTCTCACACCAAAACTGCAAAGTTCATGTTGAAATCAAGAGCTGCGAGATAAGGTGCCATCAACTTCAGATAAGACCGTTCGAACGATCACCAGCGATCGGTTCAGAGTGAAATTGTTTAGTGTTGATACGGTTTTTGGTGGCGATGTGTCGTTTCGTCTTGGCTGCACTGGTTCTATTTGTTGTCGCTGGAACATCCAGTGGTAAGTGCGTGTGGGTTTCGAAAATGTTCTCATCGCAGCGTGTAATGTGTGATGAGTTAGGACCTGTCGTTTTTAATTTCAAATAAACCACAGAATTAACTTGGGTAGAGACTTTATAATGGATTGAAGAACATTTACTCTTTGAATATAAATTTGGGCACCTAAATGCGTCCCGCGACTAATCGGCACAGTGGCTCGCCTTGTATCGGAGCGCGGAAATAAATATGTAACTCTTGAACCCGTGGATCGATCTTGGTGAGCACTTTGGATGCCTTAGTTTTCATATTTGTGGAATCGAAAAATCGTAAGCACATCTCTGTATTTCCTTTGTCCTCTATGGACCCTCAGCGCGCCGTACAAGGTCCTTTCTGAATAACAATTTTTTAACATCTGCGTCCAGCTGCAGCGTTGCGGTTGTGATGTTGAGCTACCAGGCTCGATGTGGTCTATTCTATCGCGTTTCATCCACTAACGTACGTTAAGGCTCGAATTTTTCGATATTATAGGCAACAACGAACTACGAAAATAGACGATGGAAGACACGAAACATATTTCTCAATGAACGCTGATTTACGTAATGCTGCTGATTAAGTTGGCGACGCTGTTGAGGTATGCCTGGCTAATTTGCCAGGCAATTCAGAATAGGAACAATTTCACCGGCCTGGTGTATCGTCTATCAAAAATTAACTGAAAAATGTCGCATCAGCAACCGAATTGTACTTTGAGCGCATTGCTAAATTTAACGAACATCAATTTTGACATTTAACTTTCTCTACGACAATTTCTGCAAACCTTCTGTTGTGACATGCGAATTTTCGAACCTCGTTGTAACTTAGTCACTCGTCATTAAAACCAACAAATTTTTGCATACTGTGCCGGTCTCTGTGAGGTCCAGAGATTTGAGCATACAAGCGTCACAAGCTAAGATTTAACCTTTTACGAATGTGATACCCTTATATGTACAAATGTGACAGATGCCTCGGTTTGTGGGTGAAAATATTCGCGGGCTTGTGCCAGAGTTGTGGGTTGGAGCGTCGACCTGTACGTTGCCTAAGTTCGTATCCCACATCTTTCGAGTCACTGACAATGCTCAGAGAGTACAAATGTCTACAAGAAGCTTCTCAAACTTTGCCATTCGAAGTCGACATGAAACTTTTGATATTCGGCATTTCTCACTCAACTGCTTTCAACTTAGAGGGAAACTATTCGTTCAAGTAATCGGAGTCAACAATTGCATTAGAAAAATTAAAAAAAGGGTCCAACGCAAACAAATACTTAAAATGTATCAATTGCGCATTTATCTTTTAGTAACGAGTAGTAGTAACGTTCTTAGATCCTGATGATCTATGAAAGGATACCACTTTGAAGGTGGAAATTGTTCGTCGCGATCTGAAAATAGATACCAAACTTTATGCTCGAGGCACATTTCTTACACATCTTGTTTTTATTTTTTCTCGGTTTCGTTAAATTTCGTTAAGCTTGGGACCGAAATCACACAGGATGGCGAATTTTTTGAAAAGCTGCGGTTTACATTACGTGCACTTAGCAAATTTATTTTTTTTTCTGGCTTAAATTGGCCTAAAAACACAAGTATAATAAAGGGTGATTTTTTAAAAGCTATAGAAAAGTTTTTCAAAAAAAAGCACATTAAATTCAGAAAAATGCATGAAATCTTTATTTGAGTCGATAGTACGGTCCATATAATTTAATGTTTGAAGATTATTTCATGCAAATGTTGGCCTTGACTGCGCCTCAAATGGTCCATCCGCTTAGTCCAATTTTGGCATACTCTTTCCAACATTTCGGCCGGTATCTCACGAATAAATGCTTCAATGTTGTTTTCCAATGCGTCAATTGTCTGTATGGACATGAGCTTTAACATAGCCCCAAAAAAATAGTCTAAAGGCTTTAAATCGCACAATCTAGGCGGCCAATTGACCGGTCCCGAACGTGAAATGTGTGGCATGTGGCACCGTCTTGTTGAAACCACATGTCATGCAAGTCAAGCCCTTGCATTTTGGGTAAAAAAAAGTTACGTTACGATTCGCATCATCTTTGAAGAAGTACGGTCCAATGATGCCACCAGCCCATAAACCGCACCAAACTGTGACTTTTTCTGGATACATTGGTAGCTCTTGCAATGCTTCTGGCTGATATTCACTCCAAAATCGACAATTCTGCTTATTTACGTGCCTATTGAGCCAAAAATGAGCTTCGTCTAAACTGACCATAAAATGGAAGAAGCGCGCGATGAACTTTCTTAACGGAGCACGCATTTTGATAAAAAAATTCAATGATTTGCAAGCGTTGTTCGTTTGGAAGACGATTCATGGTTAAATTATAGACCAAACTGAAGATGTTTCACAGTGAAACAGAACACGAAACGTGCGTCAGCTGTTTAAACCAGTGTTGCCAACAAGATAATAGCTAAAAAATCACCCTTTATTTTGTTCCCTCTTAAGATTAACAGTTTTTAAATTTAAGATTACATTTTGCCTAGTCCGAGAATGCCGACTGACTGTAGCCGACTTCATTTCTGAACTATCTCGCGAAGAGCCGAAGATCCTGCCTTGGTTTTGAAAAGTTTGCTTTGCTTTTTTACAAGTATTCAATTTATTTCATATTTAGTCTCATGTTTTTTTTCTAAATTTGCAGGCGTCCGTTGGGTAAAATTGACTGCAGGGGATCCGCTGCCAGTTGGTTCCGTCTACTTTCCTCAAAATAATATGATTGTTGGCAGAGCGCGACACTTTAATAATATCGTACCGGCAGAAGTGAGAAAGAATTCAACTGCCAGAATTACAGTGTGTGACAAGAAAATTACCAAGTACAACTTTGAAGTTCTGACATCACAAACACCTTGTTCCTGGCAGCGTTTGCAACGGAACGACAATTTACCAGAAAACCTTGTTCTGGTGGGACACGAAAATGCCCATAAAGCCCGTTTCGTCGGAGCTCGTTTGGTGTATAATTCCAACCCAGATATTCATATATTCTCCTTGGATCCAAACGAGATAACCAACGTGATTTCAAATTCCATCAGTGTTTTGGTTTGCAAGACGACGAGACTGTGGCTTGATGCATCGGCTAACGCGATTCCAAAGAACGCAGTTGCTGCTGGAAAATTGACTGAAAAACACGATGGGTTTATTGCGCGGCTTCTAAAAAGCTGTCAAATCTATCCCGGACAGGTGATTCCTGAAAAATCGATAGCGACAGCTCGTGTCGGCAACGAAACCATTGTGGCCCTCTACAGCCAAGTCCTGGTGGGCGATGCAAATGAATTTTCTTGGGTTTCAGTCACCGACGAGGAGTTCCCGGATAATGCTGTCGTTGGTAGCACCGACAAATACAATTTATATTACGTAGCTAAACACTTGCCTACTAACACAATAACGTATACTACCAACTTATTCAGGGATGACATTCGAGACTATTTAATTTTAGTTGAAAATGAAACAAATACGAACCCTGAATCTCCCACAAATAAGCCTGCTATGAAACTGAATTGGGTACTATGATTGACCTTTTTTACTTTACTCTTAACTCAACATTTCGATGTAATGCACTTGTTTACAATAAAACGGAATGTACTTTGGAGAATCACTTAGTGTTAGGTTTTTAGGGTCCCGTACCAGGATGCCTGGATGAGATCTTCCGGTGAGTAGTACGTCGTAAGTTACTCGCGAAAGACTCTATCACATTTTGTACTTTAAAATTAAATCGCTTATAACTGGACGCTATATGTGCGATCTATTTACTCGTATTTCTACTCAATGGTGGATACGATTTTGTGTCCCAGGCAAGTGCATATGTACAAGGTGAGTATCATTTGAGGTTGTCCTTCAGAGCTCCGCTTGAAGTGCTGGCTTCAATCGTACTAAGTCTGGAAAAAAACCGATGAGACTAGGTAGGTAGGTAGGTAGGTTGCCAGTGATTACTTTTATTATAACATAATGTAGGTGGCGCTGAAATCCACCTGGACCTAACTTCCATAGCAATAACCTTATTGGCGCTTGCAATTTTTCTTTCACGAGCGAAGGAGATAAGACTCTCTGAGCATGATCAACGATAGGACGGAGCTACAAGACAAAGCTAGGTCTTGGTGGGATTCGCAGTGCTTGCACTTTTATTACATTATTTTTATTTCTTATGTCTTATTGTATTTTTTTTTTTACATTTTAAAGAAATTTAACAGAACTTAACGAAACTGAAGTTTTGTTAAATTTCGTTAAGATTCGTTAAATTCCACAAAATTTCGTTAAGTTTTTTTCCAACATTATTTACTTCAATAGGACCAAAATCAAGCCCGCCATACGTAGAAAAGAATAGCATATTTGAAATTCGCGTAAATTCTGAGAAGCAATTGTGGGTATTTTGAAAATAATCAGCCTTAAGACTGTTTTGCGATCTGTTCTGACATAAGCTCTTATAACAGTTAAGTATGGTGCCGCCAATGACATGACTCGAATTACTCTTTGTTGTGGAGTAAAGTCGCACTGAGCTTTAGTCCGACATTGTAACGCTTGCCGCGCTTGTCACGCTCTCGGATTTGTTTAAGTCGCCTCTCGGTTTAAGTCGCCTCTCTGCAACACAACAGCACTGGCGGTATGCGAATTGGTATTTCTTTAAGGAAAAGTCATATTTTCAATTATCGATAGTTTTATATTTTAGCAAAGTGGCCACATTTCACAAGCATCTTTGGAGTAATTTGATCTAATGACGGTGACGGTACTTCAATTTGCGGACGGTCTTGTATCGGTATCCATCAGCTGATAATGGAGCGGCCTCCTGTGGGGTAGCTTCCTCGACCGGTGGCAAGTATTCGTTGGAAGGGAGTTCATCGACATCACGACGGTGACGGAGACGGTACTTCTTGACGGTCTTGTATCGGTATCCATCGGCAGCTAGGGGAGAAGCTTCTTCTACGGCGGCTTCCTCAACTGGAGGCAAGTACTCGCTGGAAGGGAGTTCATCGACATCACGACGGTGACGGAGACGGTACTTCTTGACGGTCTTGTATCGGTATCCATCGGCAGCAAGGGGAGAGGCTTCTTCTACGGCGGCTTCAGCGGCATCCTCAACTGGAGGCAGGTACTCATTGGCTGGGAGTTCGCTCACATCACGACGATGCCTGAGGCGCAACTTCTTGACGGTCTTGTAGCGGTATCCATCATCAGTAAGGACTGCTGGTTCGTCAGCGACCTCGGCCTCGGCAATTGGTGCCAGGTATTCGTTGCTAGGTACGGCCTCCTTTACTGGCGGCAAATAGTCAGCTGGCAGAGCAGTAACTGCTGCAACCGCTGCGACGAATACGAGGACAAAGAATCTCTGAAAAACGAAAAGAACACGGGGTTATCTTCGCCGCACGATGCTTTGCCCGAGATCAGCTTACCATTTTGGGCCCGTGGCTGTCTGTCCTCGAAAATGTTACCGCGATGAGTGATGATTTGGGATGAAATTCGGTCTTTTATATGCAAGAACTCGCATATCTTCGACATGAGTGGGAATTAATTCGAGCTGATGTACGCACAGAAACCGAAAGCGCACGTACTTGGCAAGTTGCTGTCGATTGAAGTGGACACCAATTGTGTTCTTTTGCTGACCACACAGAGACATGGGTTTGTGTGGATCTGGATCAAGTGCCGGCGGTGTGATGATGTTGACAGAGAGATCTTATCCGAAGGTCATAAAATCGATTCAGATACATGTGCATTATGCGTTCTGTTGAAACAAAGACCATTTGATGAGTCATTGAGAATGACGGATGTAATGGGTGAGTGACGTTTGCCGATGTGAACGCGAAGAGGTCTTGGATCAAGTTCAATGGCAAACAGGTGAAATGAAAGATGAAGCTGATGAATGATGGCGGTGTATTGATGGTACTGCCGTCATTCATGTGTCAGTCCTCGAATGAAGCCCATGATGTGATGTGTGA
The DNA here is from genome assembly GCA_905231855.2 of Eristalis tenax. NCBI lineage: Eukaryota > Metazoa > Arthropoda > Insecta > Diptera > Syrphidae > Eristalis > Eristalis tenax. The sequence goes on from HG993126.1 coordinate 24,425,156, forward strand.
GTGTGCACATACAGAAATCAAGCGTAGACAGCAAGATTCTGAGATGGTCTACTCGACGATAAGAATGAATTCAGGGCGTAACACATAGCGGTGTTGAAAAAAATAGTGGCGAGTTTTTTTTTTCTGCAACGAACACCCTGTATTGCTGCCGTATACTCGGACTCCAAAGAAGCTTGGTCTCCAGACGAACGAAACTAAGAGCAATTATTGCCTTTGCGTATCCCAGACTGTTTACGTATCTGTCACACATCACCTGGGTCGAAAACTCCACGATCGATTTGAATAATTTTAAAGTGGAAAGGGAGACTCAGGGCAAATGCGAGGTCCACAATTAAAATCCTAGTGGCGATCCTGATCGGGCACAGAATCACTCTCTGAAACGTCGCTACTGCAGTCAGTCGAAACAACTCGGATCATGCTTCAAACAGCAGAGCTGATTCTTGTTGCATTCAAAAGAAAATTCTGCCTGTCTGCGGGGAAGTTTAAAGAGACATAGCCATGAAATTTGAGAGCCTTACTAAGACGTGGGGCCGGTAGTCCCAAATCTGTCGATTACACTGGCTCTACCATATCCAGTGCAAGGAAACCAATGCTCCAGCTAAGAGAGGCTTCCAAGAGCCTCTTGTTTCGACAAGAAGTGGTAAATCGAATCTCCGGTGGATGGACCGTATGGGGAGCGGACCTGCTAATCTTCTCTCTATCGTTCCAATTTTGGTATATGTTCTGACGAAGGTTGTCCAACTGATCGTTGAGATGATTGGACCGCCAACGATTGAAGCGAGAAGTATAGACCACTGATCATTGATGTTGATAGGTTTATATTTTTAGGCCCGGTGCACACATGCGACATTTTGACGCGTGGTCCTGCAGGGTCACCGCATTTTCGTTGGACGATGCTCACTCATAAATTGAGTGGTGCACACATATGTGCGCGTCATTCTTGCATATAAAAGGACTCGCAGGTTTCGGCGAGACAGCTGCGTCACCGCAGACGAAATTGCGTCTTGCAGTACATTGTTTGTTATTGAGAAGCGCCCACATGCGTAGTTTTGCGGCCAACAAAAACGTCAAACACGGAAGAATTTGAATTAGAATTATTTATCAACGAGACGGTTTCCAGAAATATGGAGTCTTGCTCCCGAGGCACACTATGACCGGATGTATAAAACATTACTTTTGTTAGCCGATGATCAACAAAACAATGTGCTCAATAGCTTCGTTTCTTTTTAAGGACATAGTTTTAGTGCTCTAGGTACGCGAATATTATTCGTTTCATTTTACTGGCCATCATTGCAGCAAGCCAACTGTAGATTGAGTCCAGACAAGAAAACCCGCTGCGGTGCAGCGAATCAAAATGACGCACGTGTGCACTGAGTCTAAGTCGCCACTGGACTCGTCTTTCATTAGCACACACGTCACGACGGGCGAAACCGATTCTTTCTCGAAGTAGATTCAGCGCGGTTACTCCTTCTTTTAGGGCTGGAGCTGCATCTTGCGACGTCTACATTGACACCGTTCGATTTGAATCCCAATCGCTACTAATCGTTTGTCCGTCTCGTCTATCATTCTAGGATATCATAGCACTGCAGGAATGTCCGTATATGTGCCATAAGGCTGCAAAACAGACACTGTGACAGTTTGAAAAATGTTGCAGGCAGGTGAGAATATTTTTAAGGCCTTATTCCAAACAGCAAAACACAGCTTGGGCACATCTGTTCGACATTAGCTACTGCAAGGTGACCGGGGTCCTATTGGAGCAACCGCTACCAAGGGAAGCGTAAGTGATAAAAGTTCTCTACAGTATGGTTAATTTCATTCAGTTCATCATTTTTCAATGATCACTTATCTGCCAACAGTTTCTCAGAAAATCGGCGTTCACACTCAACAATTTGTCGCTACGATTTGATTGACAACCGTGGTTGACGGGCCAAATCGTCAATGTGAACGCTGGTTACAACCAAACCGCAGACTTGTAGCGCGGTAGACAAACAATTTTGACTTTTCAACTTGATTCATCGACTTGTAAAGGGTGGTTAAATTTTATGGGCCGATGTTGATTTTGAATAAAACGTAAATTATTTAGGATATTATTGTCATTTATTTTTATTATGATAATATTGGTATGGTTCAATTATGCATGGAACAAAATATAGGCCAAAAGGGCGCCGCGACCTCGGCGGCACACCTCCATCCGATGGTCCAAACTTTCGATGACGCTGAAGCATAATTGAGGTTCTATGCCGTTAGTGTGCCGAATTACCTCATCCTTTAGCTCTTGAATTGTTGCTGGCTTATCGATGTACACCCTCTTAACCTCAAAGAAAAAAATCCAACAATGTCAAAAAAATACGGCCCGATGATGCCGCCAGCCCATAAACCGCACCAAACAGTCACTCTTTGTGGGTGCATTGGTTTTTCGACAATCACTCTTGGATTATCATTCGCCCTGCAATCCACTGAGGTGAAAATGTGCCCATCACCGAAGATGATTTTCTTCGTAAAATTGATCATCCCCTGTTGGCATTACTTGCCACCATTCTGACCATTGACGACGCTTGAAATGGTCAAGAGGCCTTAGTTCTTGAGACAATTGCACCTTGTAAGCGTGTAAAGCGTGCAAATGCAAGTCTTCATGCATAATGTTCATCAACGACGAGCGTGAGAGGTGCAATTGTTGGGCACGACGACGAGTTGAGGTGGACGGCTCTTCAGCCACACTATGGCGAACAGCAGCAATATTTTCTGTGTTTTCACATCTCCTACAGACCCGGTTTGCTCAAATTTTTGCACGATTTTTCCGATTGTACGCACTTTTGGACGGTTAAATTGACCGAAAAAATCACGAAGTGCACGACATGCATTTTGATTTGAACGCCCATTTTCATAATAAGCCTGAATAACTTTAACGCGATGCTCGATTGTGTATCTTTCCATGGTTCAAATTGAGTTAGTCTTAAAATAGAGAAATGTCAAATGAAACGCAGAATAAATCTTGACGTTTAGGTGTGGTTCACATTCAACATCGGCCCTTAAAACCCCTTTAGTTAGATGTGAACAGCTGATGTACGACTGATTGGGATTTTAGTGACTGCACATCGGCGGAATGAAAGATGACATAAAATGTGGAAAAATAATGCTGTCTGGGTTTTTTGGAATCACATATTTATGACAATTTCCAGAGTTAGGGGAAGTAAAAAAGTGAATAATGCAAAATCTATTGTCCATCATGCGACAACGCCACTCGATTATGTTCTCTGGGGCTGGGGCCATAGCCTACTCACTTTGTTCGAGCTCAAGGCCAACATTCACGATACTGTGGTCGGAATGAAGCCGCAACACAAGATCATCTAAACTTGGACCGAAAGACAGCCATTCGGCTGATTCGCTATTCCACACATAATCACATGAATGTAGCTCTAAGAGAAAGCCAACATAATGCGGAATATCTCCAAACATTGTGGTTTATTTGATTTTCTTTCCCTGTCGTTCTTTCCTGGCCAGCCTGTAGCAAGAAGTACATTCGCTTAGAGTTCCCTCCGTCCAGCTCCAGCCAGAGTTCTGTCAGCAAACGTAGCATCATCCATCAATGAAATCGTGCGAATATACACATGCGAGATATCCTATGAACCGCCTTTCCGTCACATCAGCAAAGAGAGTCCACTTCTTGTAGCTTTTAATCCTTTAATTGTTGACGCATGTTGTTGTTTGAGGGGGTAGTGTTTTGTCCATTTCAGGCTCTTCAGGAAATCAAAGAGATGCCGATAAAGTATCTACAGAGCAACAGCAAACACCAACCAAGCTGCAATCCAATTTGAAAATGCAAAGATCCCCTAAAAACATGGGATTACCTTGCTCCTTGAATGATTTCCCAAATCCTGTTTCACATCCCCACCCCCAGGTGCCGGCGTGTGCGGTGATTTCCTGCATCATTTGCTTAAAAGTTTTCTATTACAAACAACTTCCCATCATCCACATGGACAACGGCAATAATGAACCCAACAAGTTAATCGCCTTAACAGTAATGCTGTGCTCGCCCCCTCTGCATGTTCTTTCGCTCGCTTTTATTTTGCTCTGCCACCCATTCAACGACGACGTCGGAGGAAGTGTAACCTTTCCGACAGAGTTTTACATTCCTTGTGTTTTTTTTTTTTTGTCTTTCCTTGCAGCAAAAAACAATTATCCTTGTTCGCTCAATTTCGAAAATGCGGCCGATTTGTGTAAAGCATCCTCGAGGACCCTCAAGGATGCATTTCGCCATTGTTATTGTTATATCCCAGCCGTTCGCTACACCCGTCCAATTTAATAGCACTAAAAACCAAATGAACCAGGTGAATCTGTGAAGTTGAGTGCTATGCCACTAAAGACACGAAATGGGAGAGCTTCAGTGTTGGGTGGTGGCGCGGCCGTGAGTGACGTGAAGGGCGACGGGAGGTTAGGGATCGTCTGTGCTTTTCGCAATACCCCTTTGGCAGATTAACGAAAGATTGCCCGCTATGGCATGCTCTTGTGCGAACATTATGGAACGAGTTCTGCTCCACTGCATGTTGTACTTTGCCAGGGAAAATGTTTATAACAATTTTCCGCCCCATCCACTTAGGGTAGATAAAAATCTACAAGCCGAGCATAGCCAAGCACACTTGATATTGCAACAACTTTAATAATTTCCCTGACAGCCATCAGCTTTTCGGGATATTGAACAGTGGTGCTGGAAAGAAATGCATTTCAAGCAAAGGGGTTTCAGCAGCAACAGCTCCTCAGGCCACGAGTTGGGCAGCACATCCAAGTTAGAGAAGACCCCGACAACTTCCAGCAAACAACACTGAAGGACGTGTTGGTTAATGCTCTGTTGTGCCACTAACGGCATCAAATGCGAAGACAAACTTGCCAACCACACTGTTGCTGGTTGACACCACTCTGATGAACTTATCCGTTTAACATTGTCCTTGCCTTATGGCAGCAGGAAGCGATTGCACCAAAGGATCAAGCATTTCCAACACATAGCAAATGTCCCCCCGAATCTGATACCATATTATGATGCAATAATGAAAGTTTAGCAAAATGCCAAACCAGATGGAAATTGGTCCTGAGTCATCCACTCGACGGTCGGCGTCGAACGGCAGACCAAGATGACATGGTGCGCATCACTGGCTGTGGCCACACACCCACTCTTGCCATGATCTCCTCTGTTGGCATGAAAAAATCCCTAAACTTTGACTGGACACACACTTTCCCTTCCTCTCTCTCTCGGTCAGATCCCCGGAGACCGAATATGCCATGCATGAGGCGCACACCGAAACGTGAAACACCCCCAAAAGCTGAACGCAGACAGACACCGTCCACGGACTCATCCCCGGCATGTGTGCATGCACCTTCAAAGGAAAACTCCGCCGAGCGACTACGGCGCTTGCCACCGGAATAGCTACAGCAATGGCAATGGTTCGTTGGCACAATGGACCCCAGCCATCAAAGCCAAGGTATGAAGACCCAGACAAATATGTGACGTGTTGTTGTTGCCTTGCGTTCGCCCATCCCTTCACCTGGCTGGATGTCTGTTCAGGAGGGGGGTGAATGACTGCAGGCGGGACACGTAGGAAGATATCTGAACTTTTATTTTGTCGCATAATTTAATATTGAAATATGCTCGCTTATGAGGACGACCGGGACACTGGGAAGCGGTCCAGAAAAGAGACAGCCAAAAGGAAATAGAAAATCCCCACGAAACAACAACATTCCTGAGGAGGGGGACGAGTGGTACTTGGTTTGAGTGGGTTCCTAAGGCAGATAGTTTCGTCTAGCCGGTTGTCGTTGAAGGCATCGGAAGGACGAACTGCGCCCTTCAGAGAGGGTACCTACACCCGGCGAGGATGCTTGTGACTTTTTTTCCTTGCGAAATTTCCATATAAATCAGCAGACTTAAGATGGAAATTGCTGAAAGTGGGCTGTGACATGGTAGATTAACCTCTTCATGCAATCCATGGGGCTGTAGAGATGCCTCCTGTTTCCACTTATTGGGTCTGTTTTTTTTTTTTTAAGAATGCCGCTCGTGGGTGGGATCTCACCATAATCTGTTCAGAGATGAAATTAACATTCCTGTGAATAAACTATCCTCGGGGTGTGTTCATAAGGCTGGGATATTTAAGGGTGACCCGATGTCTGCAAGGAATCGTCCTTAAAGCACTTGAATTCGGGAATTATTTGTATCGACTTAGAAAGGACAGCCAGTCCAAGACGTTGGAAGGACCTGTGCTTCTGCTTGATGAACATTCATGTTTTGTGGTGCTTCTAACAGTGGCTGGCGTTGAAGAGCGTTGAAGCCCCTTCTAGATTTCAAATACTTACATCGTCTTAGTGGAGACAGCAGACCTTATACCTTGCAAAACCCAGACAAGTGTGGAAGTATACATTAGTCTTCGAAATCCTAATCCCTCCCAACACTAGAGGCACGACCTTCCAGAAGTCCATACAACTGTTAGCATGCGCAGATGACCCAAGAGTGCAAGAAGCCCCTCCTGCGGAATGTCGCTATTGGTGACAAGGAATGCATGAGAAAAGGTCTCCATTGAAGGACAGTGTCGGATAAGGCGATAGGCGGAGGTACCTACTGCAGTGGTACCTCCGCCTATTGACATTGACGTGATTGGCAGTGCACAACTAGTCATCAATGAGACCTTTGCTGGCATTGAGGCAGAAGCGGCTAAAATGAGTCTAGCGGTGGATGAGGGCAGAACGAAGTGTATGCTGTCCTCAAGGACAGACGTATCATCGTCGTGGACATTGCGTCACAATGGGCAGCTAAGACCTTGATCATCCCAGTCCTGGTGTACGGCGCTGAGGCGTGGACAATCTCAAAGCGGATGAGAAAGTTCGTGGTCTTCTCGAGAGAAAAGTTATGAGAAGAGTCTTCGATACGGAACCTGGGACAACGCAACAGAGGACGCCCAGCTAGCGAGAGATCGTGCTAGGGGGAGATGCTTGTAGGGTGAGGCCCAGGTCCACCCCGTATTATAGCGCCAAATAAAGAAGAAGAAAAATAGGACATTGGGGAGTAATGGTTAATTTATAACTTTCCTAACATGATCATTTTTCACACACTGCGAACCGATTTTTACCAACTTTTGTAACAAGCTTGCAAGGTTCGAGATCAGAGGATCGTCACGTTCTTGCTTTCATATCGTTAAGTTTGGCTCTCCACAGTAAGGTGTGGCTGTCGTCGCTAACAAGGTTGTATGTGGCACAGACAGAGATTTTATCACTTTTATTTTTGTACTACAAACTATTGTTTTAATTATAAATTAATTCATCACATCTTAATTACGAAGAGAGTGTTTGATCATATTTCTTATTGCTTGTCCCATTGCAAATAGTTGGGTGCCTTCTATAACATCAAACTCCGTTGGTACGCTTTCGACTCTTCCCTGTGTTGGCTGAAATGGGATTTTATGATCAATGCATACATTATGAAGAGCACACCATACATTCAATATTAGTTCAATTTTTTTGGTTTGTAGCTTCCCCTCTTCCCATGTCTCTATTCTAGTATTCTCCACCGGCGTTGCGAATGCAGGTTGTTCTTTCAACGATGCAGCGAGCTTTGAAATGTGTATCATTGAATTGTGATTCCCTTGAGCCGTCAATCGGTCTCCTGTGTTATACACCACGGCTCGAGGGGTATCCGGAGTCACCTGACAATGTTAAGAATATACATTACAGTAATACACTTTATTACCCAAATAGAAAGGAGTTTTCAGACCCGTTTATGCGAATTCATTCCTTCAAGGTGTTGTATCTCTTTCTTTTGAAAAACATATGGTTAATCTCTGTCGGTCACTGTACTTGAGAGTCAATACAGCCAATGACTTACGAAAAAATGTAGCCCGTGTTGAGAGAAAGGGGCTTAATGCTTCCTTATTCAAGCGAAAAAGTTCAACGAATCTGAAAATTTAAGTGTTATACATAATTATTCTCACGCTTTGCTTGGAAGTTTCAAGGGGTTACTCTTGTCCCTGTATTACCTTCGGACCAATTTTTCTTTCGCAACACTTTCTTCTGAATCAAAGGAACTTAAGTAGAATTTATTTGTACATTCAATCAACAAATTACGTACTTATTAACAGATTTTTTGAATAGTACTATTCTTAAAATAAAATGTGCAATATATAATAAATAGTTTTATAGTTTCTTAAATTATTAAAATATAAAGGCGCTTGATGAAGAACTTGTAAGGAGCGGTCTTGTCGGAGACGAATCCAAATGTTTTGAATGTTCATTGAAAACTCGAATTATTCTCGTTAGTGGATCGTATTCACTTTAGTCTGTACTGTGGAACCTTTCAAATAAAATATTTCATATAAATTTTTTTCATTTCATTTATTGACATTTATCTTTGTACATTAAGAACATTATGTTCTTTTACTAGTACAGGAGCAATATAAAATAATATACAATTTGAAGTGACATGCTTAAGTTTAAGTTTTATCGAATTATTGCATTTATTAATTTCAAATTCAATTCAGTTTAGAGCGTAATTTAGCAATTTTCAAAATTCAATACATAATTTAAAAAAATAACACAAATGCATAGAAAAAAGGTAAACATAAAAAAAAAATAATAAAAAATTGTGTGAGTTATTTCAGTTCGATGAGAAATAGGACAAACAAGCGGTACAAAACTGTCTGTACTCGGTCTTAGACCGTACCTGTTAAGGAAGGTGATTCCAGAAATGAACATCATGAATGAAGAAGTGCCTGCGTGACATTAAACGGGTATATATTGAGGGTCTGAAGGTAATATAACGGCTCGATCGACAGAAGGTTATCTTTTCATATAAATAACTTGGCTGTTGCTTGTGAATAATTTTGAAGAGAAATATGCACGATCTGTAAATTAGGAATGCTTCCAATTCGCATCCTAGGAGATTCCGATGTTGTTCCGAGACATGGTCAAATTTGCGGCGATTAAAAACGCACCGTGCAGCCGCGTTGATTGCTTTTGTCACCTTTTGCGAAGACAAGTGCTTTGACAAGTTTTAATTTAACGTTGATAGGGAATATATATTTGTTGATTGATAAGCCTCTTGGGGATGTATATATCTTGGAAACCACGCTATCAATGTGGTCAGTCCATGGCAGGTTTTCTACACACGTGACATATTCAATTGCGGTCGAGTTAAGTTCAATTGGCTGAAAATTGGATAGAGAAGGCGGTTGTTTCGAGAACGGGATGGATTTGGTTTTGTCTGGATTGAGTATTAGCCTGAGGAGCATTATCCTTGTTTATTTTTGCAAACAAGTATCTCAAGTATGTAGTGACCTGGATGGCTTATGAGACTGAATCATGCATAAGACACAAGAACATTCGATATGACTGCAAAGTATATCTCTAACAAGCAATTGCGTTATAAATGGTTGTCTTGCTTTATAGTTGGAGGAAAAATCCCACTGTACTTTGTACATCGCTTTTGAACCTCTTCAATCATTGTGGAAAATGTGGTGAAAGTTGGGTTCAAAACTAAAAAAGGAGGGTTAAATTGAATCCTTTAGAAAACGATACAAAATGTCAAAAATGAGAGAGAGGTAAAAGTTGCATGTCTCTATAATACTTCACTTCTCAGAAATGATGAGTCCATCGCCTGCTCCAATAACAAATATTTACATAAATAATGTTACAAGTGTCTTTGTCCTCCTTCGAGTTACTGACAATGATCAAAGAGTATAAATGTCTAGAAAAACCTTCTCAAATTGTGCGTTCAGAGTCGGCATGAAACTCTGCTCATGAGAGAACAATAGCACACGAGTTAGGCTCGGCCCTGGTCGCCTAAGACATACTGTATTATTCTATAATGTCACAAATGACAACCATTACATTTACTACTTCCGATTCTATTACAATTTTCCCTACAAATAATTACGTGCCGTCAGCAGTCGTATGACATGTTCCCAGTATCTACCAGAAATGAAGTATGATAGAGATACCTAACTCCACAGCTGATTTTTTGACAGTTATTCATGAATTTTTGACGGTTATTCACGAAATAACGTTAATGCCGTTCTGTGATTGGTCAATTTGGCTTTAGAAAACGATATAAAAAATGTGTAAGGTGGAAGAGAGGTAGAAGATGTGCATCTCTATCATACTTCATTTCTGATATCTACGTTCTATCGTATGACGAGTAATGTGCATAAATTGTGGTCGTATAATGGAATATTCGTTTGCGGATGCGATGCCTCGACCGCTGAATATTGTTCGTATTTTTCTGAATTATAGTCGAATTCGCTTGGAAAGGTTTTGAACGCTGAAATCTAATAGACAATTCCTCTTGCATTAAGAAATACCATCTAAAGGTGTTCGGTGTGACATAAGAGAATTACACTGACAGTCAAATCTAGTTAAAAATGGAAGCCAACAAAACCAAGTTTTGCATTCTCAGGTTGCCTACAACATAGAAACGAGTACAAATAAAAAATAGCTCACATTAGTTGTTGTGTCACTCATACAAGATCAGGGCAGGCCCTACAATATGTGCAGTATGTGCAATTGCACAGGGAGCCAAGCTCCTGTGGGCGCATTCTAAAGCCTAAAAAATATACGCTCTCAACATTCCATCTTTTCACACTTACAACCATTCACACAAAAGCAAATAGCCAAAATAAAGGATCCCTCCTGCCTGTGCCGGATAATTTCTTGCACAAGCACTCACAAATTTCCATAGCAAAAGGTGTCAAAACAATGCACTCAATTAATTGTTCCTATGGAATCATTAGAGCGAAACGGAAAGAATTTATTTTCTCTCATATGAAATTTACTCAACTGCCATGCAAAAATACAATCTTAACCAGGCTGGGCAAGATAATTGTGCAAGCCACAAGCAATCAAAAATACACACACTTTCCAAAGAGACACAATCGCAGAGAAGTTGAGCGAAACAAAAGGACACCAGTTTTTAATTCTGACGTTTATTTTTCTTAGACCAACAGTGTTAAAATTAAATCAAACTTCTGTAACTTCTGTTAAAGAATTTAATTTTGTTTTACGGTAATTCTTTTATATTCCTTATGTGAAGGTTTTTTGGTGAAATAAACTGCTACCAGTTTGCAGAATTGAAGGGTGCCCTGAAATAAGGCCGAGAGAAAGAGAGCCGAACTCAAAAATTTCGTAAAGAGAAATAATGCCGAATTTCCATGTTCGGTATTATTTTACATTGCTGGAGTGAAGTAAAACCCAGTCGGCCTTATTTCATTATTTTATTTAGAAAGGCATTCAGGTGAAGAGGATTAAAATAACAGTTTTACGTGCGGTGGCCCTCTTCTCGGGATTAAGATCCGCTTCGTTACTCGTCCCAGGGTAGGTATTTTTCGTCTGATAGGCGCCTATATTAGCAGTTTTTCTCACAAGTACAAGTAACCACTTCTCTCCGAATTCGACTGTATTTCACAAGCAATGTTCGGCGATGTTTCACTTTAGCAAAGTGAAATAAGAGCGAACATGGAAATTCGCAACACGAATGCTTGTAGTAACAGTTGTGGTCAACACAACACAGCTGACGGCGAAAATTGCTCTTTGTGATGAGAGTCAAGGAATGCAATCACCGGGAAGAAAAAATCCGCTGTTCAACAAAAAAACTCACTTACTCTCTCTAAGGAGCGTGTGCACGTGTGCACATCAATTCGGAATCAGAAAATGCAAACAGACTTTAAATCCTAACCACGTGTCTCCCAATTGTCTCAGATGCTAACACCAACAATGTCTTAAGAAACGTGTTTGCCAGCATTCGGAATCGATAAATCGCGAGTGACTCGATCTTGCGCAAGTGTGCTCCGCTGTGTAAGATTCAACAGTGGGCCCAAAATAAATATTAATTTTCTCCGATTGATAGGTAATTGTGCAGAAGGGCTTCCAAAGTGTTACTGCTTGACTCGTAAGAGCGATTGGTGTTAATGAATTTTGTAAAAATGCTTACTTTTCTCACTCATGAGCAAAACCTCTGTGAACTGTTGCCAATCATGGTGTAGTAATCCTTTGCCCAAGCTCAAAATGATCCACCGTGGAAGTCGAATGCTGGGACAAGTGGAAAGTGAGTACTTTTGATGGATTACAATTCTTATTAATTTGTTGATGTACATTTGGGCGGGGACAATACCGCCATCTGTTCACAAACGGAGTGATCAGACGAAGATCAGAACAAGCAAGTCATTTGCAATTAACAGTTTTTAAGCGCCGTTGAAAATGTTCCCTTCACTGGCGATGTTTGGACATGCAGTCAGTGCTGCCTTAAAGTATCAATATTTGTTAAGTTCAAACTACTTTCTTTTCGATAGAACACTCAGTCGACTAGGCTGCCGATGGTCTGAATTAGGAGTATGTTATGTAACAAATCACAGGTCATACATGTGCCAACTTGCCACAGTCTCAGCATGCCAACTAGCCTCACTTCTCCCTAAAATTAATTAGCAACCAACTGACAAAAAAGTCCTTGTGATAACCTTCAGCTATTGCCGTCTTAATCCACGACATCATTTTGAAAGTCTCACGAACCTACGGGGCTTTTGCACTCCAGTCTGTCAAAGTTTGCGACCCGACAGAAGTATCCACCATCAGCCATTTCGATGGGTATTCTTCTGGGCTGAGAGCCATATGGTCATTCGTGTTTTTTTTTTTTTCTGTATTTAGTGCCATCTTTACGATCATAGTCAAGTTCGAGTTCATCTTTCCGTTTATGGTTATGCTCATGTTTATGTTGGCGTTTATATTTAATACACTCGATGAATGGAATCCGTTATGGATATTCTTTATCTAGTCTCCAAATCATGCCATTCTCTATGGCCTTCGACGTGTACACGTCATGAAACAGCCCATCAAGATATTCATCCCGCTGACGTCATGTTTTTGAAGACACGTTGTGGATATGTACATATGTTCCATTTCCTAGTGTTCTTTTAAAGCTTCTTCCTTGAAGTGGTTATCAGTCTGTCTCTTTTCCTAAAGGACGCTGCAAATGACTACTTTTTTGGGACTGCAAACTCTGCAATTCCCAATATCAAGCACTATAAAATTAAATGTTCCTTAATCGCACATAAATACGAGGGATTTGAGGGATTCGAGGACTTGTGGAGCACGTCTACGTCTTTGTTGATCACCTGTTCAGTTTAACACGGCGGGAATTTTCGAAATTTAGCGTTTTATTTGTAATCAGTCAAAAGATATGATTGTACTAAGAAAGAAAGAAAAAAAACTAAATCGATAATTTTTGTGATAAATTTTAAATTAAAAAACAAAATTTATTAAATTTTAAATATTCGTTGTCTGATTGAATAGCACTTTTGATGGATTTACGAGATCAAAATCAAAAGCGTATTGTTTGGGCCGACTTACACCTGCGTCTTGGTGTGTTTGCGGATACTTTGTGTGTTAAAGTTGATTAGAAAAAGTTAAGAAGCCAAATAGTTGATTAGATCCCGGAGGAAAAATTAAAAACTCCTCAAATTAATCGTTCTCAGGTTGTTGCGGATTTTTTTCTCTTAACTCTCGACTTACCAAGGAGACTAATTATATATTTCTGTGTTTGCTGAGAATTTGTTGCAGTTCTTAGTTCCCTCTCGCTAGAAATTTGCTATTAAGTCGTACTTAGTTTCAAACTGCTTTCATTGTCTCATTTCTGATCCTACTCGTTACGTATCGCTTGCTGCTTACTTTCTTTTTCTTCCCTTCTTTCCCATAAGTTTGAGCCTGCTCTCCACTCAAACACGCTCAATAGCGAGCAAGCTGCCTGCTGTTGTCCACATCAAAAATTCGTCTTACGGCAGTCAACACAACAGTCATCATCACAACTTCTACAACAGCAGCGAATATGTCATTGTCATTTGTCAACGATGGGTTTCTTCTACCCTCTCTTCCGAGCATGGCGATTATTGAGGCAAAAATGAAGTATTATAGAGAAAGCCAACTTCTAGCTCCCTTGCCCCTTTAATTTTTTGACAACCATTTTTTGCATCGTTTTCTAAAGCCAAATTGACCAATCAAAGAACTGCATTCACGTCAAAAAGCCTCTCAAATTCGCCGATGGGCAGACGTTGGCCATCTCTATAATACTTAATTTCTGGTTTTCAGCTTCAATCAATGCTGTGGTAACCAGATAAATTCATCAGATATCCCACATTTTTACTGGCTTTCTGACATTCCCACGCAACATATCAAGATCTTCTCTGAATGTGTCCTGCTTTGGAAAATCATCCTCAAGAAACTAGAAGAAACCGGAAGTAAACTTAAACTTAAAGCAATCATATATGTGATTTACAATCATCATCTTCTGACCCCGCATGCTCCACTAAAGGGGTCGGGGGGTAAACCACGCACCAGAGATCTCCAGACAACTCGATCCTCCACCATCGACTCTAACCCATCAGGAGTTATGCCCAAGCGTAACCAGGCCAGTTTTTGGACTTGGTCCAACCACCTCGTCCTGGGTCTGCCATGCGGTCGCCTACCTGGTGAAATCGCCTTCAATTGATTTACTATTTTGGATCAAATTTCAAATTCAATAGACTGCATCGATCTTGTTATCATGCATGCAGTCCAAATGTCGCCCACGGCTGTGAACACTATTCGGTCAAAGTAGACTTCTATGGCGCCACTTAACGAACAAAAAAATAACTGAGAAAGGAGCTAACTGGGAGTATGAGTCATTGGTCCAGGAGCACGAGATCGCGGCATCTGGGTTGCTTATCATGAAACCGCCACAAAATTATTGGCACTCTGTTGACATGCTCAATTACCCTTCTCTCCAGCTTTTAGTCGGGTTTCTTACTCAATCCTTTTAACCATCGTTGGCCTTTCGTCCTCCTGTTCGCGGTTATTTTATGCGTGAAAATCTAAGCGCACAGAAGGATTCACTCAACTGGATCACTTGCAATGGGAAATTGCCTCAAGAGCTCCTAACTTGCTTCAAGAACCTTGCATTGTCATGTGCATACATGCCAGAGGCATTCATTTTTCAACACCCCCCACTGATACCTCGTCAAATTCAACCAAGAGAGCAGAACATTCACTCAAACAAAT
Source organism: Eristalis tenax (assembly GCA_905231855.2). Classification (NCBI taxonomy): domain Eukaryota; kingdom Metazoa; phylum Arthropoda; class Insecta; order Diptera; family Syrphidae; genus Eristalis; species Eristalis tenax. Next base: position 24,440,207 of record HG993126.1, read on the forward strand.
CGACCGCAGATTGAACCATTTCCCGGTGAAACATCTGCCTGTGGGTGCTCTCAAATGGCGTGCTATTTGCTCGCACCGAACACGCATACCCACGGATTCGGGGGTCCGCGAGACGCAAGCCACACCAACGTTCTGCGGTGTCGACTGCTCGGCAACCCTGATGCTCGGCTTAGCGTGTGTAGAGCACGCAAACCTCACATCAAATCACATACTCGCATCCGGTGTTTGATTTAATAAAACAATCACAATTGATGAACAGCGCATTTGGCGGTCGACAGCGTCCCCACAATGAGTAATGACGGCAGCCCCTGCGCCGGGCATCCGTGGCGTCATATCAATGTCAACAAGCGCACTCACTCACATCTCGTCCACATTAAATGTTTGATTATAGTCTGGGATATTATGGTCAAATAAATGTCCGCGATATGCCCGACGGGCATAAGGACGACCCGGACGGTGGCGATGCCAATGGCAACTGTAATACCAGACCACTGTGCTCCCCTCCGCCGAACGTGATTTATGAAATGAAATCTTCTTGTTCCGGAAGCCAGACCGCCACGTTCGAAGCGCTCGGGTTTACGAATGATAAGTGCTCGTGAAAAATGTGTCCTCATGCAGATACAAACCGCCAAACATCTGTCAGTCAGTCGACGCTCTTACACATGGATATGACGCGACGCAAAAAACTATCCACTTACGGGCATCACTCCGACAAATGATGGCGAAAACATTTCACTTCGTTCTCGCTACGCTACGCTCATCCTCTGTCGTATTCGCAGACATTCTACTCTCTCCCCAGTTGCACTGTCTATACATTGTCCTCGTGAATGGAGTTTCCCGGGTCCATTGTTGCCACCGCCGGTGATGTGATAGCATTGTGCGCACTGCCACGGAGCGAACGAACAGCCCCTGTTGGGGGTTTTATTCTTTCGATTAAAAGTGAATCCTGGCAACTGATGGATGCTCTTGATATGGAGCATACATCTTGACTTGTCAGTTGACGATGCCGGGGATTTCTGCAGATTTTCACTTCGGTTTTGTGAGTGCGTTCGTTTTTTTTTTTTTGGCCCGAATCGAGTTACGTTGGACGCAGACGAAAAAAATGGTTTGGACTTTTGGAGAGCCGACTTTTGATTTGACAGATAGTCCCTGGCAACGTGCTAAGTTTTGGAGCTCTTGTTGAGGCTCTCTGTTGACGCGCCATCAGTGGTGGGTTTTCTATTGTGGGCTGATCTCTCTCTTTGGCTGTCGGTTGGGGGAGGTTATTTTGATGGCGTGTTAGCTGCTTGGATTGACTTCAAATGAAGCGGTTCTGACGAGAGTAGGCGGGATCCCTTTCTATGAATATAAAACGCAGGACTTCACGTGGTGTGTTTTAAGGGAAGAAAAATGAAGGCAAATGTGCGTTCGAAATGTAGGATTAGCTGAAACAGACATTCACCTTAATAGTGGCGTCGAATTCGTCCATTTTGTTTGTTTTCGATTTGTTCATGAGGAAGTCTTGCCGATCTTGGCTGAGGTTCATCAACACCTGCGCGAGGGCCTTACCAAATGGATACGGAAAGATTAAGAGAGTGATGTTCAATTGGAGAGACACAGTGTTGCCGCTGAAAAATTTGAGAAAGTTGAAACAAAGTGCCTTGGAACGAAAAAGTCGAAATCTTCCGAAGTCGCCACAAATTTTAAAGTTTAACCATGCTTAGGAGTGGTCTTTAAGGAGAGTCCTTAAGTTGCATTTTGTTGAATTTATTGCTTATGAGAACCTTACCGACTTGTTTCGTGGAAGACAAATATTTCGTATAAAATAAGAATAAAATTGCGACTAAACTCGCACAGCGGCAACCCTGGAGAGTAGCAACCAACGCTTTAGCGAATCTGCGATTTAAAAGATAAGTCAATTTAGAAGTTTTTTACTTTTATTTCTTCAGAAGCGTATTTTCATGTTTCGGTGCGAATAAGCGCCGACGTCCTAGTGGCGGTGGCGGTACTTGAGACGGTGGACGGTCTTGTAGCGGTATCCGTCGGCGGAGAGGGGGGTAGCTTCCTCGCCGATAGCGCCTTGTTCCTCTACTGGTGGCAAGTACTCATTGGATGGGAGTTCATCGACATCACGGCGATGACGAAGACGGAATCGCTTGACGGTCTTGTATCGGTATCCATCGGCAGCAAGGGGAGAGGCTTCTTCTACGGGGGCTTCAGCGGCTTCCTCAACTGGAGGCAGGTACTCGTTGGAAGGGAGCTCGTTGACATCACGACGGTGACGGAGGCGGTACCTCTTCACGGTCTTGTAACGGTATCCATCGGCAGCAAGAGCGGTAGCTTCCTCTGGAGCGGCAAGAACTTCCTGTTCCTCCACAGGTGGCAAGTACTCGTTCGACACAAGTTCGCTCACATCACGACGATGCCTCAGGCGGAGCTTCCTGACGGTCTTGTACCGATATCCGTCATCAGCAAGGACTGCGTCTTTCACGGGGAGCTCAGCTTCGGCAATTGGTGCCAAGTACTCGTTGCTGGGCACTGCCTCCTTCAGCGGTGGCAAGTAGTCAGCTGGCAATGCAGTCGCTGCCGCAACCGCCGCAACAAACACGAACACAAAAAATCTCTGAAAAGTTGGAAAGAACCAATCCTCGGTTATCCTTTATCTGCGGACCACTTAAACGCTCGTCTTACCATCGTCGGTTCTAGGCCTGTCTGTCCACGAGAGTCTGCAGTTGATGAGTGATATCGTTGGAAGCAGTCTGAGTTATTTATAGGCAGATCACTACCTCGTATTATTTTTAATCTAACTCTTCGACTCGCTTGCCGAGCAAAGCTTCACTTGAATTAATTTAAATTGAATTAATTCAACGCAATTAGACCGACGCACCGATGTTGACAGCTCGATACATCTCAAGTGGATTCCGAATGAAGTGACCGCCAATTATGTTCTCTTCTGGGAGCAGTGAGGTGGAATTTTGTTCGTATCTAGATTGCAAACGTTGACAGACTCACCGATGACGACTGTGCTCTGAAGGTCGATGTTACACGCTGTCGGTGGTTGGAGTGCTCTCACACGACAAATGATGAGGGTTACTGCCTTTCGTTGAGGGGCAGTTCAGAGATAGAGACCTTCAGTATTTTGAGCGTGGATCACCAGATGTTTAGGATAACGGTAGTAACTACTGCCGGATTTTTCGTTGGACCGCCCTTAAATAAGTCTGTTAACTGAATCACAATCAACCAAGTGCACTGACTGCCAAGTGTATCAGCGGAACTTTAATAAGCATTTTTGTGGAAGACAGGTAGCATCCAGTACAGCTGTGAGCAGCAAGGCACTTAGATTGATTGGCCACTTAACTATTGGTAATGAAAGCAATTTTCTCACCAATGGCATCAATTGCCCATTGTCTCAAGCCTTCATCGAGAAAGCTGGACGGTTACAAAGCTCTGCGAATGTTACTCTATCCCTGCAGCTCCCTTGTAGCTGGAAAAAGGTGAGCCAGCAGTGGCTAATGGCTCTTGGCCTGGGGCTAGTGGTTATTAGGTAGTGACTATTGGCTTATGGACAGACCTTAGTTGCAGCCTCTAGTAGCTAGTGGCTAGTGGCTAATAGTCGGTGACTACTGGCTTGTGGCTAGTGGTAAGTCGCGGTCCTTATTGACTAGTGGCCACTGAGTAGTGGACAGTGCACGTGGACAGTGGTTAGTCGCGGCCTCTAGTAGCTAGTGGCCAGTGACTGAGTGTTGGCTTGTGGCTAGCGGCGGTCACTATTGGCCACTGAGTAGTGGTAGTTGCTAGTTGCTAGCTAGTTGCTAGTGGCTATTGATAAGTTGCGGCGTCTAGTGGCTGATGGCCACTGACTAGTGACTATCGGCTTGCAGCTAGCGGCGATCCCTATTGACCAGTGGCCATTGACTATCGCTAGTGGCAAGTTACAATTGGCTTGTGGGCAGTGGTTAGACGCGGCCTCTAGTGGCGAGTGGCCAGTGACTGAGTATTGACTTGTGGCTAGCGGAGGTCTCTTTTGGCCACTGAGTAGTGGCTAGTGGCAAATGACTGTGTGCATGTGGACAGCGGTTCGTTGCGGCATCTAGTGACAAGTGGCCAGTCACTAGCGGCTGTTGGCTTGTGGCTAGCGGCGGTCACTATTGGCTAATGGCCACTGTCCAGCATGCTTTCCTCCAAACCTCAGCCTACAAATAACAAAGAAAGACTCTTGAATCCAATCCTCTTGGCCATTTGACAAAACCCATCCCTGCTTCCAGTTCGATGCTCCTAAAAGTACAAATTAAAACTTTTCCGTGTGAAGTCACTTCAACACTGGTCCGTCGACATTTCCTCCATTCAGCTGAAATCCACGCTTAACACAGCCACACGCAGGCAACAATTCTATTTGGCGTGCCTTCGCTACGCAGCTCAATTGCCGGATCCAATCTGCGCGTGGGTATTAACTTTTAAATAACCACTTACCGCCGCAACCATAACTCTCCCACCACCCACTCGCACAATCGCATTTCGAAAGACCACCATATCCACTGCAACTCATTGCAGCAATCAGGCATGCAAAGCATAAAAGCATTTCGACCCACCGGGATATTGTCGCCACATTAAGAGCTACCTCTAAGCGCATTGTCCGCCAGCACGCACATGCAACATGTACAGCGGCCGACAGCCCAGGCTTCACGCACCGACAGCGAACTAGCGAACACAATGACTAATTGCAAAATCGATAAAACATTATTAATCCTGTCGCCGGTAATTTCCTATTACACTCCTAGGCTCTGAGTCAAATTATTGTTGCATAACCCGAGCGCAATTTCACTAATACGAATATTCTAGCGGGGTATTGATGCCGTGCGCCCCATTCAAAACCAGACAGGCATGCAGGCAGGGTATCCTTTCGACGGGCCGCAGCTTGTGCCCGTGTGTATGTACATCCGGCAAGAGCGCCACATAATGCTGATGGAATTCTTTTCCCAATCACAAATTAATCAGCAGAAACCATACCACCACCACCGGCAGAATCGTTTCCGGCCGGCTGCTCGGCTGTATCCTTTTTCCTCGCACGATCAGGCATCCTTTGTGAGTTCTATATTGCGCAGGATTTAAATTGTCGATGAAATTCTATTTCTGAATTAATCTGTTCTTGATTTGCGTTCTCTTCGCGCCGGGGGGTGGACCTCGGCCAGGCAGCGAAGCGTAAGTTTATGACACCGCAGGGGCGCATCCAAAATCAATCAATCATTGTTTAGGCATTTTTGCAAAATTGATTCTGCTGTTTGCGGCCGGCGGATGAAGAGGGCTTTCTGGCATCGCGCGATTCAATTCGATGCTGGATTCGTTTGACACTGATAATGTGGATACAGTGGACATGTTTGGCATCACCGCCACCCATTGACTGGGCTGCACTGAAAACGAACTAGATTGTCTGCAGAAGCATTGGGTATTGTTTGGTTTTTGGGGCAAACAATTGGACTTTGATTAAGTGCGCTGCACTCGGCCATGGATTGTTCGGTGTACGAGACTTGATGACTTTCACATTGTTGCTTGCCTGAAGTGCTGGACCGTGGTGCTATCGGCCGGTCTGAAATAAACGAATATTTGTTGTTTGCTCTTTGTGAATCACTAACGAAATCAATTCAGCTGAGGGATATACTCTGCATTTGAAAGCCTCAAATAGATCAATTTTTAAGGGACATTCAAAGTATCGTCGAGGAAAGGTGTGGGTAGCGGTTGGACAACTCGGCGTGGGCAGTTAGGCCTTGGACAGTGCGCAAGTGACAAGGTGTATAAAACAGGACATCGCAATGTTTTTAGACAGTCAGCTGTGATCCTTGGATTCGATCAGATTCCATCCAAACGATGTCCCTTTACTGCCATTTGTCTCTCCATGCGATTACAAAATAACTGATACTCCTGGAAATCGTGGTGAGAAAGACTAGTCAGGCTTACCTAGCGTAGATGCACCCGCCTTTTTCTATAGGCAAAAATCTCCTAACGGGTGCTACAGAACAGTCTGAAGACTCCACTTGCATTCATAATCCCGCGTGGCATAAAACGCTATACAGAAATAATGCACAATGGCTGACAAACATTTCGCGCAGTTTCGTTAAGTTTCGTTCAATTTCGTTAAGTTTCGTTAAGTTTCATAAGTGAAAATGGTTTGACTTCCTTTAGCAGTTATGGGAAATTTGTCATGTGACAAGGATTACTTTTTCTTCAATTCTGATATAAGCTTGTATATACTTATTTGCGATTGAGCCATATGTACGATTGTCTGCTACAGTCAATCAACAGCAACAACTCCCAGTCAACAAATTACTTCAACCGATAGCCCACTCCATCGCGGCTGTCAAACTCTTCTCAAATGCTGATACGTGACATTTATCAGAGTCATGTCAAGTGCAGGATTATGTTCGCATAAAGAACGTATAAATTTTTCTTCCGAAATTTGGACTGCCTTCCAAACTCTCTGATTAGTCTCCAAGGCCTTCGGGCAATGAGCACGCAGTAGATCATTTCCCCGCTCCCCAGGAGATTCCCAAGCCAGAGATTTTTCCTAATCAAGTTTTCACGAACACATTACGTTCACATGCCCCGAAGGACCTGGGCTCCCACTGCCCAGCCCATCGCTTAGCTTCAACCCGCCCATCGACCAATATAGACTCAACATGTGCCACGAAACCCGACGCACACGCCCCAGAGGGTCGTGGCCCCCTGCACTGTCACATCTGACATTTGTTTAGTTTCGTTAATTACTTCGCGGAACACTCCCGCGTCGTTGGAAGTATTTGCACGAAGCGATTTTAATGTTAATCATGTCATTATCCCTTTCGGTGATTGTACCCTGCGTGGGATAAATACACACACTCAAGCGGATGTCGCCCTAACGTGCACCTATGGCAAAATTCAATAATTCCACGTAGGACCGCGAGTTGCACGGCACGCAGCAGCGCGAGACCCTGAAACTCCGAAGGGAAGCGATACCTAGGCATACGGCGCGCAGCACCGCTGCGAAGCCGCCCTTCAATCCTGACGAATGTCCTGGCACGCCTTTATTTATTTTTAATTTATATGCAAATATCATGTTTTAATATTCCCTCAGCGTAATTGCGTTTTTCATGCGTTCGTCCTCCTCCTTTTTTTGTTGGCGTCTGCGTCCTCTTTTAGCTGATGTGCGGCGCGGCACTCTCTTCTGTTAATGGCATGCCAATGCGCGTTTCGTGTAATTAACAATGTCGGCATCATTTCCCCGCATTCACTCGGTCGCTCATGATGGTGGTGCGCTTTGATGTGACGGAATTGAATTGAATTCATTGAATTCGTCCTCGAGCATCGGCATGTGTGGATGAAGGGGCAACTTTCACTCTGCCGTCCGCACAGGGAGAAATTGTCACAAACTAGTCGCTCTGTGGCAGTGCAGCAAAACGAAAACTCCGAACTCATTATCGGCCAAGTGGACAGAGGCCAAAAATCTGCTCAAACTTTGGCGATCCCTCAGAGGTCTCGCACTGAATGGATTGTGCGGGCTCTGGGCTCTGGTCTCGCTGTACCATCGAAGATGGAACCTTATTAGCAACTTCCGTCGTTAACATTTGAGTTAATGTATCGCATACAGTCAATGGACGGGGAAGTGGTGAGTGAAGAGTGGCGGGGGATGGGCGATAACTTTACCATCCGCAAACTTACACAGAGAGTTCAGGAAGTTAAACTGGGCCAAGTATCAGATTGCCCTAATTAAGGATGGCTCATTACGGGATAGGTCTCGGGACGGACAGGGACGAACGCAACGGGAAGCAAGTGTCTTCTGGTTGCTGGTGGCTTTTGGTTTTCTGCGCTCGCCTTTATTGGATTGGAAAGTTTCTATCGTTAGCTATCCTGGCTGGTAATAAGGAGAAAATCGGATGAAACGAAAACAAAAAACAATCGAGATTTCCTTTGTCGTCGAGCGGAAACTTTAATTATTCGTGGAATTAGGGGCGAGAATTGCCGAGTTAATTTCAATTGCTTTTGCAGTTGAATGAGGAAAAACTATTCGGAGAAAATTGGCTTCCCAAAGTTGTTTGTGAGCTTCGAACTATAGTTCTGCTGGCGAAGATCATCTGCAATCGAATTAAGAGACCCCCATGAGACGTGGTCGAACTCTACGAGTCAAAAATTAGGTCGGTAAGGTGTGGCGTATACTTGAACATTCAGGGAACGGTAGTCCTCTTAACTAATCGAGTTGAATGCTCACGATGCAGTCCACTTAACCTGATAAACGAGTTTTCTTCCGTTTCCCGATCTGGACGAGGACAAGATAGTACTATCAAGACTTAAGACTGCCGCGGCGGACAGACCGCTAAAATGTGTTAGGCGCATCCACCAGCTCATTCATAAGATATGGTCGGAGGGAAGCATGCCCGAGGAGTGGAGTCTCAGAGTCGTTTGGCCGATACAGGAGAGGGAGACTGCTTTGAGTGCAGTCAAGATAGATCCTCAAACACGCTGCTCTGCTGTTTTGCGTGCTAGACTGACGCCCACTCACGGCTTAGTCGGTGAAGTCACGGCAATCTGACAAGCCCATATCAGTGCGCCTTCAGGCCAGGGATCTCCACAAGAGACAACATCTTCACATCTATCACATAAGCGGCCATTGTTTGGTGGTCCAAAACCTCCAACAGACAACGACAAAAAGTTTCAGGAATTGCAAAGAATTGCATGGCACCTCGCCCACAACAGCTCTAGGAGCTAGAAGCTACAATCGGGCCAATCAATTACTAACCTTCTTCAGGCAGTTTGCTGCCACATATGCCATCAAACTACAGCTCCATTATAAGTAAGAGCCAGGCTACTTAACGGGTCACCTAAGTGTAACGTTTTGTACAATACCGGATATTACGGTGTGGCAGCATTTCGGCAGGTTTTTTAAGGTTGAAGAAATGGACCAATGGTTTTGCAAGTCAAGACCCTAAGAGCCTGGTAGGGTTCACAGACGGGTCAAATATAGACTCTGAAGTTGAAGCCGGACTCCTTGTACCCAAGACAGATGGACTCTGGAGTTGAAGCCAGACTCCTTGTACCCAACAGGTGCCTTTCTGTAGCTAGGGGATCGAGTTCTAAAGTGTTTCGAGCCGAAATCCACGTCATCGACCTTTGCAGCAAGCGGATTTGCCTCAAAGTCATTGAGGGCGCTAGAATTGTAATCTGCTCAGACATTCTGCTCAGGCAGAACTAGAGAGAATCTGAGCACTAGAGGCCCGACCTTCCATAAGTAAATAGAACCCTCGATAACATTGACATCCATGGCAGAAAGCAGCGGGCCATGAAACATCGGCGTGGCGTGGACTCAGCATCCCTATGGGCAGCTTTAACTTTTAGGTTAGGTGAGGACGGGCGGACAAGCAGCAGGGGGCACACTTAGGCCATAGTAAGCGATGCCAGTCCACAAGTCTATTTCTATTTACCTATTCCACGGGTAGTTCTATCAGGTTTTAAAAGAAGTAAGCCCTAAAGAGTCTTCTCCTTCAGGAGGAAAGGACACTGCAATTATGTTATGGTGCACATCAGTGTCCTCTACTGCTGGGTCTCTATAGCTTCCGCAGACGTCGTCACAAGGCAAGTCCAATCTTAATGACGTCGATACGAATTCTCTGACTCCGCTTCCTCAGTAGGATGAGACATTATGATAGTATTGAAAGGTGAAACCACCAAAGTGAACTTTAAGGCAATTAAGGACTGCATTTATCGCGGCTCCACATGCAGTACGATCAGTGCCAAAATCATACGCAGAATAACTCTTGCCAACCTAGGTTTTGGCCATCTTTATATTGATTGCAGCTGTAGGAATAGATTCAACCATGAACTGTGCGGGCTGTACAGCGACATGGGCCTAGTCAGTCGTCTACTAACCCAACGTCAAGGGCGACTGTGTCTGGTAGAGCGCATGGACCACCCAACCGAAGCTACGGGACAACGCAAAAGAGAAACAATCGACTCTAAGAAGGTTCACCCAAGTGGAGGAGGACCCCGATCTACTTGGCAGGCGCAACTGGAGCCAGCTAAAGATCGCTATCTGGACGGCCTTGCTGTTTAAGGGCAAAAGCTCACCCCAGGCCACAAAACGAATAAGAAGTATACTGCAGACTCTGCAAATGGTTATCTTAAGGCATACAACCTAATCTATACCGTGTACATCCATAGAGTCATCCTGTTCCCAAGGATATCCCACTGACGCTTTGTCTACACATCCCGACAAGTTTCCACACTAGTATGTCCGAATGTACGGCTCTGATTGTTGCTTGGTTATAGGAAAACATGGTCAGATGCGGACTTCAGAGACCACTCCTGTTGTGCGTGCTGTTGTTCTAAATCATAGGAGTTGCGTGGACCTACGGTGTTATGTTGACTCCCAACGACTAAGTTTGAGGCGCCTTTTCTCGATGGTTAGACTCACTGAACATAGTTAGCAGCCCGAAGTAGGTTGAGCCAAGAATTATCAGATTGTTCGTGGCGGAATTAAATTTTGCCACCTGCCCCGGGAGTTGACAACGAAACGGCACGACGGTCTTTACTCGTTCTCTACTTCCTGCGCCGCCGCGAAATCAGTTGACTTCTGTGGCTGACGTCTCTTCTATGCTTCTGAGGTCTTTGTGGTCGGTGACCCGATCCCTGATGAACTATATACATGCTCTTCTACCCCTCCCGGGTGGATGGGTCCTGCGCAATACTCAGATTAGGTCTTTGACAAGGCACATGACAATTCCCAAAGAACTTATTATCACACCACAGAACGACGACAGCATCCATGTTCCCCTATGTTTTCGTCGACAAAGGGTTTTCTGCCGTCGTTCCAGAAATCTTCAGAATGATATGCATGTCCTTCTACTCGTCCATTTGCATAAATTAATGTCCTTCTCGGTTTCTGTAATGATAGCACCTTGCTTCAGAAAAGGACTACAACGACAATGCGGTCAATTTGACATTCAATTACGGGCAGTGTTGGTTGGAATATATTGAGCTGAGGAAGGGGGCCAAATTAGGGGTGAGAACCGAATTAATATTTCATGTGAATATGCATTCTTGGTCAGGAGATGACTTGTGGTCAAAGTGATGTCAATCAACACGAAGGCGTACTCGTGCCATAAGATTAACCAACTGGTGAAAATGGTAATAAGTTGCTTGGCCTAGCAGCAGAGGGCGAGGAAAAGTCAGCCTCCTGAAATGTTACTTTCAGAGTGACGTCGGGGACTGCAAATCAAAGCAGGCTCAAATTTCAAAGGGACTTGCACAGTGCCCTGAATCTTATCTGAAGATTAATAGTGTGTGCTTGTCGGTTGGGTAAGAAATCCAATACATTCGGATACACAAGTAATTCGAGGCCAGGATCACCAGGAAGTCAACTGTTCTAGACCATAGACTTTCCAGATTAGTGTGTCAACGGACTTACATAGTATACCACAGCAGTCTGGCCTCCTTCTCGAAGTGAAGTGAATTCCGATCATCCGTAATAAGCTACATTCCATGAAAGTGGTGCCTGTCCTCAGATTGGCCGCAGATTGCTGGGACTTTACGAGAAAATGCTGAAGTCAGTGAACATTGCTGCGTCCAGAGCGGCAAGCAGTCTATCAAGGAAACGCAAAATGAGACAATCCTGCGAAAGAGTAATAAGGAAACAACTGGAGGACGAGATTCGTCCGTGGAGCCAGAACTCGGTGAGTTTGTCAGAATATTGGAGCAGCAGTGAGGGCGAGACGCTGAGCAAGAACAATAGCAGTGGTCATTGAAAGTGTAAGCTTATCTGGTATGGAATCCTTACCGAAAACTTTGCCCTGGTGCATTGCATCTGAGCATACCACACCAGCGGCTTCTGCTGATGCTGCAGAGGCTAGGAATAAATATAATCTGTCCGACATCTTCCCTGGAAATTCCCAGCTCTATCAACGAAGAGAATTCACTAAGGCAGTTCCTGGGAAAACATTTCTCTGTAGAGCTTGCGAACTTTGATCGGGTTGAAAAACCTCCTTAGAATGGATCGGAGTAAAATTAAGTGCGAAAGTAAGACATGCCATATGAATCACACAATATGGGATGTAACAGGTTGGGCTACGTGATCCACGGCCGTAAGGTCGTCAAGACAACCATACGTACCCACTGCAGAAGTTTTTTGGGTAAGCCCTAGATGGAATCAATCGTATATGCTACGTGGTTATTGCAGCAGTAGACAGTTGAGCAGGCCTTTTGGTCAAGGAGACTTTCAGGTTAAGCATTTCTCTTATCGATACGGTTCTTCTTTTCTACCTTTTAGCGCTTCTCTCATCAAATTGATAATTCAAGGCATGATTCTTTATCTTAGAATGAGACCAACTCTTTTAGCATTGTCAATGATCAATGACCAGCCAGCTAGTTAACTTTTACGCATCAACGCATATATATGCCTCAGTGCCCATCAGATTCACCTGATAGCGTTTTTTATAACCTTTTCACAGACGCCTGTCTGTGAGCTAAGCGAAGCTGATTAATCTCGTCTAACACCATTGCGTTGCTCTATACTGCTAACAAGTGTTCGTGAAAATAAAGTAGTATGAGTGACTTAAGAGCACAACCGTCAAAGTCTGAGGTGAACTGCGATAGACTGGGGGTTTTTCACTGGAAAGACGAATATCTCTTCCTCCATTATCTCTGCTTACAATCCAATTCTTCATTGGACTCCGACGACGACGGAACAACATTATGAGCGGTGTTACTATCACTACGCACTAGTCCCACATGGTCAACATACCACATGCCACATTTTAGTGCACCGACATAAGTGTGCATACAACACAAGTGTGCTGTGTATGGGGCACCTAAGAACACTCCATTTAGTTTACTAGAGTCGAAATAAAAATGGGTGATTCATCCAGAAATGATTTTTTAATGACGTCATTTGACTAACGTAAAATGTCAGGGTGTGACTTGGGGACACTAAGTAAAAACTACGTAGAGTATTCTTTAATTTTAATGAAAAAAAGGAAACTAAATACAAATAGATTAGTGCAAATTATTTAAGTACGTATTTATACATGTCTGACAGGGACTCTTTTTTGTGAAGGCTCGTTACACACGGATTACTGGCAGAAACCACAGCATTGCTTAGAAGATTGCTTAGCTTGAGCTGGGATTGTTGATGCGTTTCGCTATATCACGCCTATAGCAGGGACGTTCGACTTTTAAAAAAATTGCTTACTTCGGCGCTGAATATTTGGAATGACTAAGGCTTTGGCGTGTTCTTTCAAAAAAAGTTTTCGCCGAGACTTTAGCTTCGCCTGTATCCAAACACAATAGCTTTTGTTGCTAGTCTCAGACATGTCGCTAGCTAAAATCACAATTTTATAAATACTGAATTTGAGTCTGCTAATGACCATTGCACTACCTGTGTAAGTGTACATATGCTAACTATACGTAAACAATTTCGTACACATCCAAAGTTGTTCACAATCTATGCGTGACTACTACTAAAACGTTGGCAACAATATACATTCTAGTTGCTGCATGAGTAATTAGTTTATTTAGATGGAAGCGATCTGTAAATTCAACGTTCATTTAAAATATTTTATGCAAAAAAAAAAATATTATGAAATAATAAATAAAATAAATAAATTAAAATAAAAAATGTTATTTATGTAGTGACCAATAATAAAATACATTGAAATGATCTTGCGTTAAAACATGTTTTAAATTATTTCTATAAGTCTATAATTAAATAGTGGCATACAGTCACAGTGTGACAAGAATAAGGTTAATTACAACACGTAAAATTAATTCGGACGATGGATATTTATGTACTTTTTGAATCAATTTATCTATTCAAATTTATTCATTATTATACCTATTATATTACTTTTATTATTTATATAACTTTTTGTATATAATTTCGTGTAAACGTTGCGTGCTGTCTATGGGGCACAGCTGGATTGTTAGCAGACATAATGGAGAAACAGATATTCATCAATTGGAAAACCCCCAGTCCATCGCAATTTGACAGTCCATCAGAATTTGACGGATGTGCTCTTAAGTCACCCACACTACAGTACAAGGTCATTGGATCACTGCTTCCATCGTTGCGCTTGTAATATTGTCTTACAAATCCTGAGTAAAAGCTTTTTGCTCGAATATCCTCCAATAATGTCGTCGAAGTTGTGGATGTTAAGGTCAATGGCGAACTTGGGGGGTCGATGATGCACTCGAAGTGCGCGAAAAACATTTGTTCTTGGAACGCTCATGTTGGAACCAGAGATAATGGAGGAAGAGATATTCGTCTATCCAGAGGAAAACCCCCAGTCCACCACCAGATTTTGACGGTTGTGCTTTTAAGTCACTCATACTACTTTATTTTCACGAACACTTGTTAGGAATATAGAGCAACGCAATGGTGTTATGCGGGAGTAATCAGCTTCACTTAAGTCACACGTGCTCACAGACGCCTGTCTGTGAAAAGGTCTTATAAAACGCTGTCAGATGAATCTGAGGGACAAGAAACGTAGAAGTGGCACATCTCTCCCTCCATTATCTCTGGTTAGAATACAGACCTTGTTTGGGTGTGGGTCCTTTCACGGTGATTTGTCAAACGATACTGAACACAGATAACCTAATAGAGATACTCGTCTTTCCAGCCGAAAGTACCATGGCCCCACAAAAATCACACATACTACTTTATTTGGAAGCCTTATTTCACGCATGCTTTTATTAGTGGTGTCGTATGATCAGCTCTTTACACCTTTAAATCAATTTTTCCCCTTATAATGTCAAATAAATTTCCAATTTGGTTAACTTGCAGATCGCAGATCGTGGCTGCGAATATTCTATGAGTCATGTTCATCAAGTATATCTACGTTTTGTTTACAGTGTAAGTGGAAATTATAACGTGGAATAAGAAGTTTGGAACAAATTTACAAAGATTGGTGCTGATATGCAATACTGTACTTAGGTGTAAAAACAAAAAATCTTTCAAAACAGCAAAATCGGAGTGTTCGATTTGATTGATGATAATTGTGCAATATTTAAACGACAATACGAAAAATTAAGAGAATTGTGTTGTTTTCTATCGCCTAACATTATTATTAATTGTGACTGAATATTTATAATTTGAATTTGACAACGTCACCAACGTCACTATCGTTTCAACTATTTTCTAACATTTCAACGGCAAAATGTTTGCATTTGAATGTAACGTATCAATTATCACTTGCAGTTAAATGAATGTACCTTCTGAACGCAAGCTACTTTCTTAAGCTCCTCCTCCTTTTTGTGATGAATCATATAGTTTTGAACTACCGCTCAAATGATGAACACTTTTTTTAAACTTAAACTTTTCAAATAAATGCCCTAGTTCACCTCATTATGTTGGAGGAGAAGACTTGCAGCTGTTCGAAACCACTCTCAAGTAGGCACAGACGATGCGAAAACAACAAGCTGCCAAAATAGTTTCAGAGGCAAGAGACGAGGCAGGTGCATATCTCTATTAGGTTATCGTGACACTGAATCAAAATAGCATAGCAACACCACGAGGCCAGCCACGCTTGATCTGTCAGAAAAAAGCGAAAAAACAGTTCTAAAAAAAAACAAGTCCAAAAGAAGTTAAGGATACTCGAATGAGCCGTGGTTCGCTCAAGAGTTTCTCTAGTGAAAAATTGTGACGATTGGCTGGAAAGTATGTAGCTATCCTTCAATTTACCATAGCGCCACTTTCGAAAATACAATCATTGAACTGCGTTTCCTCGGCAGGACACGAATATAACATTGGGCACTGGTCAGCCCATGCTGTCCTCTACTCGAACAGATTGGAGAATTGTGTGAAAGTTACAAAAATGCAACCATCCCCTCTTTCTGCCTAGGCATTGTCGTAATTCCAAACGGATCGACGTGGTAAAGCAAAGCTAGCCCAGGACATGCGGAAAACACCGTGATCTTTAATCTTATGCCCCAACCCACGCATTCACGCCGCCTTCAATACCCAGCTTAGAGAACACTCACAACTCACCATGACGAGGGCCAACTTTTAATCATCCATGCGTCATACATTCAAGTGGCCTTATCCTTTCCCTTTTATTCTTCCACGAATCATTTATATTTCATAACGTATTTGTACATCGGGCTCGAGGAGAACACAACACAGCGCAACACAAAAAAGGAAAAGATTAGCAAATTACGAATATTATTCGTCTGAGAGATTACATCACTTGACGTGGGTACCACAACACAGCAGAGACCCCCTTTGTAAATACATCTCTGCTTCCGAAGGGCAAACAGCCAAACAGGCTGCAGGGTGCCGGAAGGGGAGCCAGAAGGGGCGGGGGACAGTGAGTAAAATAAAGGAAAAAGCCAAAAAATACTCCAGCGGATCTGCAAAGAAACGGACGTAGATTCACGGTTCTTTGGACATTTCTTATTTCTCCCCCCTGCTTCAGCCATCTCATCTCATTTCTACCACATCCTTCACCGTTGTATGACAAAAGTCTGTCTTATTGTCTGTCATTGTAAGGCGCTACACAAAAACGTGATTCGTGCTTTCGAGCAGTCGACTGAGCGAGAGAGAGACAGATCAACTTTTCTACGGATACTCGAAGGAGTCCCATTATGATTCCGTTTAGGGCTCCCGTTTCCCTGTGTTTGATTGTTGGCGGGTAAAAGTTAAACACTTTCCGGTCTTCTTCCACGCCACTGACACAACTGAATGCCAAAGGTAAATGAGAGGTTTTCCTTCAGGATATTCTGTGTCTCACTTGAGCGTGTGTAACCTTGAAGACGCTGCCGCCGCCACAGCCGCCACAGGATAACAATACAATACTCTGCTGCTGCCGGTTGTGTTGTGTCCTTGTTGGGGAAGTGAAAGCGACAAACACAAGGAATCTGAAGAGAACTACCAACCTACCACTCACGAGTCACGAGACGAGTCCTGCGAACGTATGGAAATCTCTGAACAGACTTCGAAAACATTACTTATTTGTTTGTTCGTCCAAGACCGTCGTTCGTCGTCTGCCGCCGGTCGGCCGTGTCGCCCGTCGCCCTTTCTGCTCGTGGCTAATGTCCTTAAAGGATTTCCTTTATTTCTTTTCTTCACTCCTTTGCATTGTACTGTGTTGCTGTCGTTTAGTCAAATAATAGGAGAACACTTGGGTGTTTGTCGAGGGAATTAGAAAATCCTAAAATCGTTAGTTATTGAGCATATGCTTGGATGGGGGTTCTTGTGCGAGTCGTCTGGAATTGGTTGTTGCCCAGGCAACCCTTTCGTCTGAAACATTCTTGCCGTGCACATTTGTGGTTGATTTGGGGTGTATGGGGTTTTATGGTCGAAACCTGATAAGTTTTGCGAAATGTATTTGAAGACAGTCCCAACAAAAGGATGATCCCTGCGAAATAAGAGTGTATTCATCTGTCGAAGATGCGGGGAGTATGACGTCATCGCAAAACGGAAATCATTCCCGAAAAACTGCACCTTTTTAGGATTTTTCAAGAGCTTTCACAAAGACGAGTGGGGGTTGAAAGGTTAATTGTGCGATGGATTTTATTTTTTATTTTTTTTGTGTTTGAAATGTCACCGCACCATGAAGTTGGCTTATACTTGCGACGTCAAAAAATGCGCAAGAAAAAGTCTGCACGATCGCGTTCCTGTGTGTGAGAACAACGCCCCCAAATCTCACTGTCCTTTAAACATTGACTCTCTACTGATGATTTGTCACTTGATGATGAACTTCGTCCAGTTTTGCATCGTCCCATATCCACGGTTTTGGTTAGGTGAGTGAATAGACGTGATGAAGCCACGCCTCACATAGGTCCAGCTGGATCCATTGTGGGCCAGTTTTGGTTCTAATTTTTTAGATTGATTTGTTTCCTTGACTTTGAACAAAAGAAGGGTAGGTGCTCGCAAGCTTCGCTGACTCCTTAGGCATTGTTGAACATATTAACGGCAAAAGAGCTAAGTACCTCCGATACAGTGCCGCATGATGACATCGACCAACGGATAGTAGTGTACACTTCGCAAGGAGTTGTATTTTTCTGCTGGAGTTGATAAATACGTTGTTAACTGGCTTTAGTTTTTTAGCATGTGGCGTACCTATTATGTGCACCACTACCAACAAAACATCAACGATTTTCGACAACTTCTTTCGAGCCACTGACATCGATGTTCCTGCCTAAAGAAAACTTGTTAAGCCTCGCCGTTCAGAGTGGACATACAAACGTGTGTATTTTCCGTTCTTGAGAGGAGAATAGCGGTGATGTCGCCGCAGGAGTTGCAAGCAAAGCCCAGCCCGAAACCTCAATTCAAAGGCTGACTCTGGATTTGAAGTCCCATCAGAAAGGACTCTCTCTGAATTCCCCACCATAAAAGAGAAAATTAATTTTAATCAAAGTAAGCAAGCTTATGGTCACTTGCTGGTCACAAAACTCTTCACGGAATTTCGTTAAGTTTCGTTAAGATTTCTTATGTTTCGTCAAGTTTCGTTCACTTGTGATGATGGTCTTATTTTCGTTCAATGACATTGGCCTACGTTTATCAACATGTGGTTGGGCCTTAAGTTGTTGGATGGATACTTATGATATATGACTCAAGGCAAGTATTGGATGGACGACTGGTTGCCTAACAAAGAGCTGTTCCAACTCGGTACCGTGGTGCGTTGCACTTCGTAAGCAGGTCCTCACCATTGCAGACCTGTCAAATGCTCGTAGCGCCGATCTAGGTTCTTGGTTCGATGCAGTCGTTAATTTTTGTTTAACGTCTTCGAAAGGATCTTGAATATGCTTGAGCATGCTCAAGAGGGTTTGAATACTGGGGTGTACTCCTCAACCATGGCTGCACTCGTTTAGGTCTATTTCGACATCGCCGTACCAGTTTCTACCGCCACCCTGTACAGCTCCTGTCAATGATTGTTTGAATGTGGATGGAATGCTTTTAGATCGGTCAAGACGAGGTGGCGCGGCGCGTCATTGCTGCTTATCATATTCGAATTGACTGTTCGTGGAATAAAATCCAACTTAAAAAAGTGATGTTTTTTTTGTGAAGCGTTTCACCACATTGACTTCATTAAATATGAGGACTCATTTAAGGTCTGTTGCACAACTTCAATACACAATTTAATTTTTCCTTTTTTACAAACCACCATAAACTTGTCAATTATATTGCAACATGACATCGGAACACAATCGCATTGAGTATCGAAAATCAACTCGAACATCAGCAGCAATACTTGTGTTTGGTGGAATTTAATTAAATGCGATTAATGGATTTCACGGTATTTTGGTAAAAGCATTCAACATGTGCTATGCGACGGGTTTTTTTTTTTGCACAGCATACCCATCGCCAGTCTCCCACTGGTTCGCATCAAAATATTGAATCCTGATTGATGTTAATAGCGGCGGCGGAGCTGCGCGGGGCACATCCCCTCACATTCGTTCTGTTCGAGTTTTTTGTTGGGATTTGGTCAATGTTTTTACTGTTTCCTTTAGCTCTTGCATCGCTCATTTTGATCGCCTTTAATCTGGACATTTTATAATCCCACTTGTTTGCACTGATGCAATTAAAATCGCTTGCTCCCACGGTTCGAGGGAGGCTGTTCTTTTTGAGTGGCCAGGATCTCAATGTTGGAAAATACTTTTCAAAAAGTATTTAATTGCAGGCAAGCAGACTACAGCGTTCAATTGGGGTTTTCATTTCGACGGCGAGTTAATTTCGAGTGTTTGGCCCAAAATTAAATACCAACCAGCAATTAATTTCCAGCAGGGCACAGGGCGGGTTTAAATTGGGTCATGTTAGTGATTGCGAGCTTCGATATCCTAGTATACTGCCTAGATCTCAGTTTATTTTTCTAATGAGCCGAATACTCGGCTTCCAGATCCCTTGATGTGGCAGCGCCGGGTATAGTGTCTCAGCCGGAGTGGTTGACGGTATGATCCTGCAGCATACTGCCATCAAGATCAAGCTTAGTCGGGGGCCGACCAAGTCATAGCTGACATAAGTCTAGTATATGTCAGCTATGACTTGGTGGGCCACCGTTTCTTCTGGAACCGGACCAATTTAAGTAGGGGTTCCTAATTCGGCAGTCGTCGGAACTATGCCTATGCTGTCGAATACTGCTTACTGCCTTTCTCAGAACTTGGTTTTTGTGTGAATATTTGGTCGACTTGCCGGTACCGAAGTCCCACTGGTTAGTGCCGTGTTCTTCAGACATCACGCTGAACGTGATCTTAAAGGCGATGTTGGACAAGGATATGGCAAAGGATGTGGCGTTTGGAGCTGATATTCCAGTCGTCTAGCATGCCGATGAAAGCTCCTTATGATTCTGTGAATGATCTCGATGATGCTCCCTTCCAGAACATTGCCAACAGCATTGAAGAGCATCTGTGGATGCGTCTTTATTATTCGTCTGCTTTTATTGCCTTCAGTGCTAAGTGTGTGGACGGCGGTATAGACCAGATTTGTGTAAAATTAAAATTACCCTCACAATTTCCCCTAGCCGGCAGCCTTCTGTCAGTCTTTTGGGAGTATTTGCTTGTATTTCCCTTGAGGTAGGTTGCGACTGTTTATTTAGGCATAGATGCTTCTTCTTCTGGCAAGAACCTCCAAGTCGAGCTCAGGTTTTCTTTGAAGCGCATATTGGAATGCTTCGTTGGTTCCATATTTTTTCTGCTTCTGGTTTTCATTATCTCTTTGATGGCGGAGCAGCGTTGCGAGCTCAAATCGTTGGTCTGTAGGCATACCTGAGAGTCTCTCGCTTGGTGGCTTTTCTTCCGGTGTTCTCAGACGTTCAACATCTAAACTCCTCTTTGCCAATAATGTGTAGATTTCTGACACTGGAAAGCCGAGCACTGAATCGTGTCGATTAATCTTTAAATTTTAAAATCGCTTGTCTTTCTCAGAATTTGGTTTTCTGTGAATATTTGGTCGACTTGCCGGTACGGAAGCCGCACTTCTTCTGTCGTGTTCTTCAGACATTCCTTAATGACGACAAGGATATAATTCTGCTAGAAGGAAACTGCCCTGTGAATGTTTGCACATGAATGAAATTCCCCGCAAGCTTTGCGCACATTACGGATTCCTTTGGCGGCTTAACCGTCCGGTGATATCCACATAGCAGTATCCTTCTATTTACGAGTGAACATCGCGCAGGCGTTAAGTCCGTCAGTCATTCTACTAGGCTCACAATTAATCTGACATAGTTTGCGACATTCAAGCACTTAAACTACAATACATCCCCCCCTTGCCCTCGCAATCGCAACCATTCATCGCAGAACACAATGTTCGCCAGGGAACTTGCTCCCAACTTAGTTGCACTTTCCCCGAACTCTACCATGGTGAAGTTTATGGGCAAAACCCATTAATATTTTCACTATCGCTGCTAGAAGCCATTTCGAATAATTGCAACTTCTGTAGCACCTTAAACTCGTCGCTGCGTCTGTGCCCAATGACCCACCGCCTGGCTGATGGTGAGCTCGTAAAATTTACATTCTAGAGCCAAGCGAAAGCAAACAAAAATCGACAAGAAAAAGGATGTCGAAATAGAAAACAAAAGAGAGAAAAAACCCGATCCAGCGCAGGATGCGTTTATTATTATATTTTGCTTCCGCTCTTTGATTGGAGTTCTGACTTCCTTCTCAATTCATTTTGTGCAAACAAACTGCCTTGGCAAACAATTGGTATGCGAAAATGTGTGCGCTGTTCCAATCGGAAGACTGTGGCAAGGAAGCTCAATGTGTACGAGTATAGCACATGCATCACGCTATGAATGTGGTGATGATGATGGGGTAATTAGGAACCAGGAAAGGTCAGGATTTACAGACAGAACATGGCGGTAATTTCGTATCCATCCGAGAAAAGGTCAACAACAGTTGTCTAGTGAGTTCCTTGCTTTCTTACCGCACCCAACTTTCATTCTTGCGAATTACAGGTCATGTCGTCGGTTAACAACCGATGAAGGTGACGTCTTACTAGAAAAATACTGACTCTGTACTATGCCCGCTTCGAGCAGTTTACGGTAGACACATTCATCTCTCGGAATGCCATAAAAAAACTAAATACGCTGGCAGAAAATAACAGACTAAAGCCAGGACATGAAAACCACAAACGAAATGAAATGGCTGATGTACAACCCAAGGCAAATATCCTTCATTGGGCCCTTCCAGTCTACGGTTTCAACAATACGGACCAAAATCTTTATTTACAAAAATGGATTATCGAACAAAATAACCTTGTGTGATAGGGTAGGGGGGTCCACGGACCCACCTTGTTGGTCCATTGTGATACCCACAGACTACTACCATTGATCGACAACTCCAGTGAAAGTGCCATTAATTGTATCTCAACGGCAAATGCTGACTGGACCAGATTAGAAAAGCAGACAAAAGCGTATAGACTTTGCTGTCACTGGGATTCCACCCCAAGGGCAGGCACATAACCAGTCCTAGTCGTCCTAGACATCCTAGTCGTCCACATGAACCTTGTAACAACCACGATGGTATTAAACACTAAAAGACGTTTATGGAATAAAACTACATTCACAAACGAGCTGACATAATTGGCTAAATGGCCTGTCTCCACTCCCATTCAGGGACGGTTCATAATTCCAGCAGGCAGCACCTAAATCCTAGACCAAAAGAGGGGAAGGGGTACAATAGACTTTCAATGTTCAGTACTAGTCGCTCTTTATGATACACTACTTCTCTGCTACTACTTTCTCGTCCAGTTTCTTAGACAAAAATTCATGAAAATACAACAAATTAAACAGAAAAAATATCACAAAACTAAAAACAATACGGCTCCCCAGCATCCTTAGAGTGTGCTTTGTGGGTTCCCTGTACTTCTCACAACAAACTAAAAAATCGAATGCGATTTATATTTTATTTCATTCATATTTTAAAGGAAATACATTCCATCTATATATATAAAAATGAGCTTGATATTTGTTTGTCCGTTTATATATTCGGTTTGGCGACACCCAATTCGTTGATTCTTTTTTTGTTGGAATGGTATTCTTTTGTAGCAGGTTTCTATAACTCATATGATTCATGCGAATCAAGCCCGACGAATTGAAAGAATTTTGCGCCTCTAAACCTTGAAAATTCGCTCAGCGAAGCGCCATAGTCTAATATACTAACTTTGTCGTCTAATACCAACTCATTATCTAATTAATACCACTCCTCCTTCGAGTGCCTCAATATTCGTCCACTTGTAAGCCAGAATTGCTATGTATTTAAAAAATTATTTGATTGGGTTTTTCACAATCGTCAATAGAAAGATTGGCCATAACGCTAGGTGTATTATAGCAAGTCGTCTTGTCTTCCCTCAATTTTAGATCAATCATTGCCCATAGCGATATATTTTTTTTGCGCTGTTACTTCCGGAACCGTTTGGTATTCTTCCATGTTCGTGGTGGGAAGGCTTCTTTTATTTAAGAGATATGTGACTTAATCCTTCAAACACTTTCGTGCATTTATAGCATCCTTAAATGACTGGGTGACGCGGTAGGTTAGTGGGATCCCCGGTTCGAATCTCAGTGAAAGCAATGTATCTTATTTGTTTTTCAAATCTGGTCCAGTCACCATTTGCCGTTGGGATCAAATTCACGGCACTATCACTGGAGTGATCGATCGCTGACTGTTGGTATCCCAATGAACCAACATGTTCTAAGTGTGCTGGTGAGAGCAGCCCTCATTTCCGAAATTAACTTTTTAAATCTGGCATCCAGGAAAGTTGCTTTCGCACTGATTTTGTCCGCTTCCAATTGGAGAAGCCGTCTTTTTTATGACATCAAGTAGCGTCGGCATGGTCGGATATTTCTCCGCATATAATTCGGTCAGAATTGCTTTGCAATCAGGTATGATCCCCCACTCTGATGTAGCTAAGCACTCTGGAAAATTTGATGGAATAAAGATGTGATGATGGCTGATAATGGTACTTTTATTTAAAGTATCCCTTCCAGCAGTATCAATGAAGAATTCCACAACGTGGAAACATCCTGCTTTGGCTTAGCATTTTAAATCCCATTTGTCTCGGCATGCTCCTGAGTTTTTCAGTTGCAAGAGTACTGCGTCTAGAATGTGACACGACTGATCCACAATTGACTGATGTTGTAACTGTGCACATCTGAAACGTTTTTAATTGTGTGCACTCAAATTCAATGTGTGAACTATTGGATCCATTTGAATGGTTTGGATTTTTCGACTATCGAATAAATTCTAATAATGTGTTACGAATGACGAATTTATGCGGTGTTCGCAAGCATTGCGCCACGAGAAAGCCGGTGGACGTGTATAAAATGCGCTCCTTTTATGGACTTTTGTTGTTGGCTGGGGCATAGCGGTCGAAACGCGGAGCAGCTTATGAGCTTTGAAACATGGGCCACCAAAGTTCGCAGAGACAATGTCACTTAAACCTTTTCGATATATAGGTGAGGTGCTTAGATATCAGCCCTACGAATGACACCACTGCTACTATGGTTTGGTGCAGGGGCGGACGCACCCTATGTGCAGGATCTGCATATGCACAGGGCGCCAACCTCTAATGGACTCATTCTGCAGCCAGAAGAAATAAAGGCTTTCATGATCTCCTCTGTTCACGTGAAAAAACATCCACACACAAAATCCCTCAAGCCTCTGCAGGATACGTTCTTGCAGCCCAAGCACTCACAAATTTTCAATAGGAAAATGTCTCAATATAATAATTCCTATGGAATCGTTTGACTAAAATGTGTAGAATTGATTTCTGTTCGTACATATTTAACTTACTCATTTTTATATAGATTTTGTTGAAAAGACAATGAATAAGATGGGCATAGTTCTATTCGTCCTCGCACACCAAACAACATACCTCTTCACACATAACGCCCTTCACCCACAAGCAACTAAGGGCCACAATAACAAGTCCACAAGTCTAAAAAACCAAACCCCGACAACCACAGTGGCTCGGCCCCATCGAGCGAATGGATAATAATGCACCTGTAAAGACGATCTTCAAATCACAGCCGACAGGTTTGAGAAAAGAAAAACCGGACCTCCGTTTCAAGACCAATCTTGCGGTTCGTCTTGCGGGGCATGGAAGGCTACCACGTCTCAAGGTCAGACCCTTCAAGGGTCGGGAGCAAGTTAAGTAAGTAAGTCTAATTATATAGGAATGACAAGATGACTTTGATTGACACTGGCGGCAGCACTTGATGCTGTTTAATATTTCATCTTGCTCGACATCCGCCGCAGCAGCAGAACAAGCTCATTGTTGTTCAGAACTAGGGGATTTGAATGGCCAGCCCGTCGGTCAGGGAGTATAGTGAAGTGTGTACTGGTTATGTCCCCCAAAATTAGTTTTTTCTGTACCATTGCCGGACACGATTAGCAAAGCAGTGCAGAAGACACTACACACTGATGACTCAAAAACAGAAATAGGGGGTGTCTTATGATTCTTGGCACGGAACACATCAACAAAAGGAAGACATACAGAAACGCAACGCTATAGAGGCTGCTCATTTCAGTCCAGTAAAATATAAGCCAGTGGCTTTAACTTAGCTCCCTTCGATAGATGGCACTATCCTTGGAGCTCTCCCAAGGACGTCCATGAAACTAAAGGGTTTCAAAGAAAGCCCAGTTCAATGAAACCAATTTACCCTATCTCAGCTAACGCGGAATAATTAAGTTCGCAAAGAAACTTTATCCATCAGCTGGCTGGGGTATTTCATTGTGCCCTGTTTTCGGCGGCTTGCATGCGACGCGCTGCGAATGAACGTCTACTCGTGTATATGGCGAGCAAATTATCAAAGAAGAGAGTCCGAGAGGAAAAGAAACAAAATTAAAAAAGAAATCACACTATTCCAGCATTATAGGATTTTAACGGCTCAACTTTTGTTCGTCCGTTGCCATCGAGGTGGGTGCAGAGCGCGCGAATGGAGTGTGCATTGGGCGAGAGAAATGGAAAAAAAGAAAAACCGAAGACCGCTGTTGAAGTTTTCCGTTTGGTCAGAACGCGAAATTCCACGTCTGACACGCCACCACTGGCGCCCGACAAAAGAAAACAAGAAAAAAAAAATTGAAAAGAAGATGAAAAATGAAAGAAAAAAAAAAACTTCAGAAGAAAGTTTTAAAACAATTTTTGTAAGCAAAGGGATTAATTTTGTGTGCACTCCCCTTTTGAACTGCACAGCATTCCTTACAATTTTGCCGATCCTGGTCAGAGTCGGCAAGCAGCCGATACTCTTTCAACCTTTCACGGGAAAATGTTAATGACCAAGTTATCTAGTTGCGCGCACACTTTGTGCCTGAGTTCCAGGCGAACTGATGATGGGCGATAATGGTGTCGAAGAGCGGGACCACCGAAGAGCAGGTCCGAGCAATTTTTCCGACTAAATGGTTGATTTACCTGAAACTTGAAACACTTTGTTGCAGTTTAGCGAAGGCCAAAGTGTGTGCACTTGTTTTCCTTTCATTAGAGATTATCACAACATTCCCGGTATGGTGATTTTTTTTCTTATATGGTAAGCTCACATCGTGATGTGACTATATGGGGGAAAGGCATTGACCAGAGCTGCGTCCACGGTGTCTACGTTATCTCCATATGTGCCACAACTGTCCAATTGCCAAACCATTTGAAAGGTTGTGCTAAAAGAACATGAAGTCGTTTCGAATGAATCCAATTTTCTAAAACTTGGACTGTCTCTACAGCTGACTGAGAATTATTTTGTGTACGTACTTGTGCACACTCCCAGTCCTTACGGATCCACATTTTGAAGAGAAATTGACTGTCGCATGTAGGTGTGATTACAAAACCCGAGGACCAGCTCCTATAGAAACCACTCGCTCTGAAAGTGCAAGTCCCTTCACGAATGGAAGGGACTAACAGTCTTACCTCGCCACCTGATATCTAAGTTTGAAGTTTTTCTTAACAGTTAAGGTCTACGTCCATCAGTCAGTCTGACTTGTAAGCGACTCGAAAGAGTTGGTGTGGTGAAATAAGTTGTGTCAGGAATTTAATCAATTATTCGACACATTTCCTCATGGGACCACGGCAAAAAAAAAAAAAACACATACAATTCAGAAAAATGCATATAATCCATATAATTTTATGTTTGAAGATTATTTCATGCAAATGTTGACCTTGACTGGTTACACGGTGTCTTGTCGAACGTCGCATATTTCGATAGTGTCCACTTGTGGCGGCGTGGGTGTCGGATGCCACTTGATACTTGAGATTAGGATCGGTACTGACTGTATTCGTATTTTTTGTAAGGATTATTTATGGTCTTGGAGTGGTTGGAGTTATCTCTGGATTGCGGCATGTGAACGCTAAATTATTCCTGAATTTACATAAAAGCTCATCATCGTGTTCATCACCAAATTCCTTGAAGAACAGTATAATTAGTCCTCGTGTGCCCAGGAAGCCATAGAAGGGAAACTACGTTGTTACTAAAAATGTGTCTCATTCCTTCATCGTGTTAAAAACGGAGTTAGTACTGCCTCGGACATGATTGCGTTACTTTTCAGTTCTTTGAGGGCATTCTTTCTAGAAAGGAAGTGGTTCCCATTGGAGAGTTGTTGCGTCTTAAGTTCAGTTTATGAATAATTTTGAGATCTTGCGTCGTGTTGTGCTTGCTTTTTTTTTCTATCCTACCGGGACGTACCGTTTCTATTGGGGCCTTGAATTGTGAAAGACGTCGGTGTCGGAGTCGACCCAAATATCAACTACGCAACGGCGATCACGATCTTTGGCCGTTTTAGTCGAAACACTTTTGACTACCATTCTAATGGGAAGGAGATGTGAGACTATCGCCCTCGTCATTAAAGCCTATTAAGCTGTGCCCGAGTAGACGTTTTCTAAGGGTTTCACACAATACCACGACCCCGTACCATGTAAGTATACGGGAGGAATACATAAGCTAGACGCAGTGTTTTATTGCAAAATTATCTTCCGCGACGAAGTCTATTTCTATTTATTTTCGAACAAGACAAATATTATATATTATTTTTTAAGACAATAAAAGTGCTGCCAATCCACCCAACAGAAATTACGGCTTTCTGCGGCTCACGGTCCGGCGGATTCATTGGCCCTTATTTTGCCGTGAAGACATTTCTTTTGCATGAGAAGAACCTGGCCACGGCGATGATCTGAACAAGACATCACAGCGTTCCAGCGAAAGCCCGTGAAACTATGGATCGACTCGGAAACGAGTTCGGTAAGTAATTTGTCTCTCCGCCTTGGATTGGACTGTTCACACTTCTATGCCTACAGGTCAACGTCAATTGCAGTCTTGAAAGACTACACGAGTTCCCTACGAGCTATTCAGTGACGTAGCGTGGCTTGGGGCCGCTCGGACAAGACCCATTCTATGCCGCCTCTAGTAATTTTTTCACACACCTAAAAGCCTTTGTATACGGTTTCAACACATACCTAAGCATATGCAGGTTAGGTTAGGTTGAAGTGGCAGACTGCTGTACCGAAAGACAGCAGGCGCACTTAGGTCACCGTAGGTCCATTGTGCTCCGCGCGGAGCAAGGAATACCTATTCCTCAAACCCGTTAGTGGTTTTAATAAAGCGAAGACGATGGGTGGATGCTGCTTAGTTCAAGACTGTAATGCTGCTTAGTTCAGCCATGCTATTAAAATAATAAGCTCACAGAAGTCTACATCAGCGGGATGAGAGAGCATTGCAGTTGAATAGCCAGTGAACATCATCCTCGTCTCTGCAGCTTCTGCAGAAGTCGTTGTAGGGGAGGCCCGGTCTAGAGGCGTTAGTTCCTAGGATTTAAAAGTCCTAAGATTCGGCCTGCTCAATCTAATCAGACTAAGCGATCTCTTAGGGCAGAGCGCAGGCCAGAGTTGTTTGGTAATAAGGCATCCTGCGACAGTTGACCACCTATGATTCATTTGAGCAAATTTGTATGAATGTCAATAAGCTTTGAGGTCTGTTCGAATACAGCAGCATTTGTATTTCCAATAGAAGGACAGGATGCTGAAGGCATATTTGGAGTATTATAGCATGTTCCCACTAGACGAAATTGAGTAATTTCGGCAATTTCCCTCGAAAATAGGATCGAAATTGCGCAATGGGATCCAACGAACCATGGGATACAGTGAAACCAATTGCGTACGAAATTGTATATCATCACGACTTCCGAGGCGGGCTTTTAATACGATACCATCAAGTAGGCGACCGCTTGGCAGATCCAGGACGAGGCGGGACCAAGTCCAAAAACACGCCTGGTTACGTTTGGGCATAACTCCTGATGAGTTAGAGTCGATGGCGGAGGATCTAGCTGCCTGGAGATCTCTCGTGCTTGGTTTACACCCGCGATCGGGGAAAGATGATGATGATGATTGTGTATTATAACAGATTATCCCAGTTTCCGCACAGTAATAAAAAAGCAGCAGATTAGCTGATTGTTCACCATTATGCCAGTTAACTAGCACGTTTCTGAAAGATTGTGTATTTTTTGCTAAACTTGTCCATACAATGTCGACTTAAAGACATTTCGCTGTGAACCCAAATGGCTTCAATCGTAGTCTAGCCTCGTCATCAAATGTAAAATCTCCAACAGAAATGTTGACAATGCAGATTCTTAAGTAGTACGAGAACTCAACAAAGATGTTCTGTCCTGAACTAAGCACTTTGTATTCGATATGAAAATAACGTACCTGGAAATGAGCAATTATTTTGTTACTAAGAAAAGACTGCCAGTTTGGAGAGGAAACACATTTTTGCACGATTTTTCCGATTGTACGTACATTTGGACGATTAAACTTACCGCAAATATCACGAAGTTGATTTAAACGCCCATTTTCATAATAAGCCTGAATAACTTGAACCCGTTGCTCGATTGTGTATCTTTCCATGGTTCAGATTGAGTTAGTCTGAAATTGAGAAATGTCAAATGAAATGCAGAAAAAAATTGATTAGGTGTGGTTCACATTCAACATTAAAATTTAACCACCAAATTTATAATTGTTGGTACAATGTAATTGCATATTAGTGAGAGAACGGCATTTACGGTATTTCGTGAATAACTGTCAAAAATGCTTGAATAACCGTCAAAATGTTCATGTCAAATCGTCGATGGACTAGGAGTCAATCAGCTGTGAAGTTGGGTATCTCTTCACTTCTGTAAGCAACACAGGGAACGTCAGGCATTCAATGTCTGATTATTTACAGTGAAGCTGGTGTTAATGCTGGTAATCTTTGTAAATAAATTCGTTGGACTGAAATTTTAAATTTTATTTATTTAAAACAATTAATTTTAAGAGCTCCAAATTGCTGACCTTGGAATGTGCCGCCCGAGGCCTGTGTCCACCCCCCCTCCACCACGCTCCAATGGACTGTGTCCCCCTCCCCCTCGCACAACCGCATCAGCTATTGTCATGGAAAAAGTGACTCGGTGAATCACTTATAACGTGGTCCTGGTCACCACATAAATAAAAAAAAAAAAAAAACAAATGGACTGATCACCCTTCACAAAAATGTTGTCAGCAATCTTAACGCCAGCCCTGAAAAGACCAGGCGGGAACAATCTGCGGCTTCATTGTTAAAGCTGACTTAAGGTCGTCGAAGACGTCGGCAGGGTCCCGGTGGCTCTTGCCCATGATCAACACACCATGATCACCCTTCCCTTATCTATGAGAACATTGTAGGCTACTCCTAGTCTAACACCATCATCTGACCCACCACACGAGGCAACTGACGCTTGACCATTTGAAGAGAGACTTTACCTGACTACAATTGCAGGCAGGGCAACTGACAAGCACACATGGGATGAAACATAAAGCGCCCCCGAGTCCCGTTTGTTTCCATCCGAGAAGAAATGTATTAAAAGCTATGCAAAATTGAAACTGGAAGTGCAATGTCTAAGTTTCCACAAGCTAAAAGTCGTAAAATTAAAGTTGAACGTCGGAAAAAAAGTGTAATCCATTAGTGCGACGAATTTCACTTCAGTGAATTGAGAGACAGTCCACAACGCACACCTGCAGACAAGGCCCACAGCCAGCCCACCCCAGCCGAGCATGACATCATGAAAGTTTCCCTTTAAACTGGCACAACACCGAATTCTATGCTCTGACAGAGTTTCCTAATTACATTGTCAGCATTAACGGCTAAGGACATGTCCTGGCCTGAGTCACAGTTGTCCTTGCTCTTGTTCTCGTTGGACATAAATTGATTAGCGAATTGAATTTTTGCTCGACGTTCGTGTGTTTTTTTCATGACGGGCTTCCACTGATGTCTGTCATTTGTTTGCCGCCGCCATAAAAGAGCATCGGGGTCCGGACAGCCTTGCGTCCTCCAACTGGCGAAATGCTGTGCCATTCTCCGGTCCTGCCTGGGGGCGGTGGACTTGTTCGATAGGACGGGCAACCAGACAGCTCCCAAGGGGCTGTAGACGGGAGTCATCACAGGCATAGACTGTCGTCAGGCGGCGCTATGAAGGTCGTGCCTGTGTGAGATTACACAAGATATGGGCGTGGACACCCCTTTTCTATTATAAACATCGCAGTCATATTTCCGTCACTGTGTGCACACACCAACGAAAGAAAAAACTCTGCCAACTCAAATCCAGTGATGTGCTAGAAGTGGTGAGGGTTTGGTTATACCGCCGACATCATCTCCGGTTGGCAGTGTTGCTGCCCGTGGCAGGCGAGGACTGCGACAGCACGACTGAAATGAGCACACGGAGTCGATTGGAAAATGAAATTGCGATCGTCTACAGGGGTTCCGTCGGAACGCCCCTTTAATTTCCAACCGACACGCCCACCGTTCAAATGAAAATCGCTTCCTTGTTCACGTCACCCCCTTTACGAGATGCTTGCCGGTGATTTCAAAGTTACGGGCGGTATCTTGTTTGTGCATTAAGACAGCGACTCGCTTCCATGTTCGCATGGGTGTGCTGTGCAATTATTCCGAAAAGGGTCTGAATCGGTGCCGCCCAATTTTGGGGACGCACTTCACTGACCATGGACAGATGCAATGATTCTGATTCCTGTATCGTCGACAAAGAGGATGAGTTAATCGACCGTTTCGGAATCCACCAGAAGGGTGGACTAATCGCATTATTAGTCGGAGTCGGAGCAGGAAACCGACCGCCATTTTTGAAGAAGAAAAAAAAAAAAACAGCAGAAATGGTTGGCAGTGAATCGAATCAATTACGATTGAAAAAGTGGATTTGCTGGTGGACAAGGATTGGGTGATGGATGGACTGGCCAGATGGTCCAGTGATTTAAAAATTAGTTGCATCGAGAGGTGGCAATTATGTCGTTTAGTAGTGAGGGTCTCTCGATAAGAGGCATTCTTATTTTTGCCTTCTTGAGTGGTCTTAGACAAATGTTTATTTTTACTAGTCTGCTAGGTGTTTGTCTGTCAACGAGCAACTCCAATGCAGCGGCCTGTGAACAAGTGTTTTCAACTGATTCAATCCTTCGCTGATTGTCTCAGGCCTCTCTGGCAAAGTTCTGGGAGTTACCTCTCGATTCAGTAGCCGCACTGACTCGTCGGGTCACAGGGAATTCTGCTGGCAGTGTGTATGTATGTTGTTAATAAGCCTTACTTTCGGTAAGTGTTCGATGGAAACACTTCTCTAGGCTGTGCAGAATTGAATAGAAAGACTTCATGCATCTGGTCGACTGAACGAATAGAGTAACACTCAATGCTGCATTTTCAAGATGGATGGGATGGATGGGCAAGGATGCAACGACAAAAGTACGCACATTGAGTTCCATACAGAAGGTCTGCGGATTGCACTTAACCTTGAGCGTGCGTTTTCACGTGATTTCTGTCATCATTCACACTGGTACCACTTAACCTGCCTGTATAAGTTAAATAAAACGATATTCTCCGTTTCCGATCCAGTCTCAGACTGATTTTATTTTCAATCATTGAACTTAAACTGACGTATCTTAACTTACTTACTTACTTAAGGTGGCGCTACAGTCCGGGGTGGACCTGGGCCTCAACCAACAAGCGTCTCCAGCCAGCTCGATCTTTAGCTAGCTGTCTCCAGTTTCGCACGCATAGTTGGTTGAGGTCCCTTTCCACTTGCGTGCGCCACCTGAGTCGCGGTCTTCCTCTACTGCGCCGTCCCTCGGGGGTGGATTCGAAGACTTTTCGGGCCGGAGCATTGGTTTCCATCCGCTCTACATGACCTAGCCACCTCAATCGTTGGATCTTCACTCTTCTGGCTAAGTCGATGTCGCTAAACAGCCCGTATAGTTCGTCATTATATCTCCTCCTCCACTCACCATCTATGCAGACGGGACCGAAAATCACACGAAGAATTTTCCTCTCGAAGCAACCAAGAGCAGCTTCATCCGCTTTTGATAATGTCCATGCCTCCGCGCCATATAGCAGGACTGGGACGATTAAGGTCTTGTAAAGCGTTAGTTTAGTTGTTCGAGAGAGGGCTTTGTTTACCAATTGCTTTCTTAGCCCAAAGAAGCAGCGATTGGCAAGAGTTA
This sequence comes from Eristalis tenax, assembly GCA_905231855.2. Taxonomy (NCBI): domain Eukaryota; kingdom Metazoa; phylum Arthropoda; class Insecta; order Diptera; family Syrphidae; genus Eristalis; species Eristalis tenax. The sequence goes on from HG993126.1 coordinate 24,473,613, forward strand.
TTCTTCGTTTGATTTCAGCGCTGGTGTCGTTGTCTGAATTGATAGCGGTGCCTAGGTAGACAAAGTTTTTGACTACCTCAAAGTTATATCTGTCTGCTGTGACGTTCTGACCGAGACGTCGGTGTTGGGTGTCCTTTCTCGTTGACAGCATATACTTGGTCTTACCCTCGTTTACCGCTAAACCCATCTTCGCGGCCTCCGTTGCAATACCCACAAAAGCGCCATTGACATCACGCTGCGTTCTTCCGATAATGTCAATATCGTCGGCATATGCGAGTAGTTGGACGGACTTCTGAAAGATTGTTCCTCTGGTGTTGGCGTTCGAGTTTTGAACAATTCTTTCAAGAACGATGTTGAAAAAGTCGCATGACAGCGCGTCGCCTTGTCTGAATCCTTTTTTGACATCAAAGGTCTCGGTTAGGTCTTTACCGACCTTGATGGAGCAGCGTGCATTCTCCATCGTCATCCTACACAAACGGACGAGTTTGGTAGGGATGCCAAAACTAGACATTGCTCTGTATAGCTCGTCTCTATAAATGCTATCATACGCGGCCTTAAAATCGATAAAAAGGTGGTGGGTATCGATTTGTTGCTCCTGGGTTTTCTCCAAAATCTGCCGCAGTGTGAATATTTGGTCGATGGTGGATTTTCCTGGCCTAAAGCCACACTGGTATGGACCGACCAGGTTGTTGACGAATGGCTTTAGGCGTTCACACAGTACGGCAGATAAGATTTTATATGCAATACTTAGGAGACTGATGCCTCTGTAGTTGGCGCAGTTCAGAGGGTCTCCTTTTTTATGGATCGGGCAGACTATGCTGAGGTTCCATTCATCGGGCATGTTTTCCTCCGACCATATTTTACAGATGAGTTGGTGCATGCTCCTTACCAAATCATCGCCTGCGGCCTTAAAAAGCTCGGCGAGTAGGCCGTCAGCTCCCGCAGCCTTGTTGGATTTTAGTTTGGATATGGCAATCCTCACTTCATCTGGGTCGGGTGGACGGAATTGTTGATCTTCATCGTCCCTTTCATTGGGGTTGAATGGTTCGTTCTGCCTGACAGCGGAATTTGGTTCTTCGTCGCCGTTATACAGTCTGCAGAAATGGTTTCTCCATATCCTCAGCATCGACTGTGACTCTACTACGATGTTCCCTTGATCATCCTTACAGGCTTCGGTTCGGACTTTATAACCTTGACTGGTTAACTTTACCCTTTGGTAAAATTTCCTTACCTCATTCCTGCAGTAATATCCCTCTAGTTTGCCGATCGCGCGCTTCTCATGCTCCTTCTTTTTTCTCCTGAGAAGCCGGTGTTCGTCTCTCCTCTTCTGCTCGTAGAGCTCCCGAGCAGCTCTTGTCCTTCTTTGCAGTGCCGCTTTGTATGCTTCTTGCTTGGCTGCATTCGCCTGCCGACACTCGTTGTCAAACCAGGGGTTTCGTTGTGGTGGCGGATTGAAACCCAGCACATCAGAGGCGGCATCTCTGATGGCTTTTTGGCAATGCTGCCACTGATCTTCAATACTTGATGTTGGCGGCGTAGGATTTCTTAAGAGGTTAAGGGCGACACGATCGGAAAAGGATTTGGCAATCTCTTGCGATTGTAGCCGGCTGACGTTAAACTTCCTCACAGTATTTCTTTGTCTTGGCGGTGTTCGGGATATCCGCAACCTTATCTTACGTATCTTAACACGTCTCATAAAATGAGTTCGGTGCAGTGGATGAATGGCTAAAAAGTGATGATCGTGTTTGATTGAGTTAGTTTGAATGTGCTAGGAGAGTGAATCGTGTGACGGAAGTGCAGGGTGAATGTGTTTGGAGTAAATGTTCTAGACTATACTGCGTGACGGAGGTGGAATGTAAGCTACAAAGAGAGTGTCAAGAGAGTTCAAGCCGAGTTGCTGCTGTTAACTTATACAAATTTTTAATCAGTCGACACATGTGCATTTGTACCCGTCCTGACCAACTACACCGATATATAGAGCGACAAGGCATATAGGGTAAAGGCACTAGTAGCCGGACAGTACTAGTAGTCGACCACTTCGTCGTTTATTGTCTAGTAATCAGAGAATTTTCCGGGTTTAGTGTGAAAAATAAATACAAAAACAACCATCTATGTCTCTTCCATACACAGACGAAGTTTCCAAAAGGTTCGATAACTGGTTTGCGAAATACGCTGCAGTTAGTACATGGCAGAGTTGTAAAAGACTGCAATCTCTTGCGAATGCATGCTGTTATGTGATTCAATCAATTGACTTCATTTGGGACTTCTGGACTTCAGCATCGAAGTCACCCATCTATTTGAAGTCTTGATTGGATCAAGCCTTACGACCAGTCTTATGATTTGAAATCAATTAAATGCAAGTCTATCGACTGACAGTGCATTCACTGAAGTCACTTTGAAGTCTTTACCATTCACTTGAAGTCACTCGCATTCAGTTCAAATCTTTGGAACTTCAAAAATGTTCGATGCAGTCTTTGGGACTTCAAAGTTTTTTGTTTGAACAAGTCAGATAGAATCACGAATCACACTTTTATTTGGAGTATAATGGGCTTTTAGGTTTAGATGAAGAGGAGAACGTTGTGTTCACGTCGGGAGTAGGGGATGGGGATGATGATTGAGTCGCACTATTACAAATGGAACACTTAATAAAACGAAAGTAAATTAATTGAATTTATTTGAATTAAGAATTTGTATATTTAAAATTTCACATTGTAGGCATTTTTAAAAATGTGCTACTTGTAATAAACATAATTTGAAAGTATGCACACCCTGTGTACATGTTTTGACATTTCATAATAGAAATACGAAACCCACCACTTAATCGGTGGCCTAAGTTCTTTGAACCCTGATCGGGCGATTCTCCCGCTTACCCAAGTATATTTAAGGTCCTGCAGTAAACACTACGGGATTGAAATAAAAAGATTAACAAGCAGAGCGTATCGTTTTTTCTATCCTCCTACAATATTTAACAATTTTCCAAACGAGTAACTTTCAGAAGCAACAATGAGAGGCAAAAAATGTTTGAAGATTATTTCATGCAAATGTTGACATTGACTGCGCCTCAAATGGAATTCAATTTTGGGATACTCTTTCCAACATTTCGGCCGGTATCTTACGAATAAATTCTTCAATGTTGTCTTCCAATGCGTCAACTGAAGCGGGCTTGTCTGTATAGACATGAGCTTTAACATAGCCCCACAAAAAATAGTCTAAAGGCGTTAAGTCGCACGATCTAGGCGGCCAATTGACCGGTCCCGAACGTGAAATAAAATGTTCACCGAACTCGCCTCTCAATAAGTCCATTGTTGCGCGTGCTGCGTTGCATGTGGTACCGTCTTGTGGAAACCACATGTCATGCAAGTCAAGCTCTTGCATTTTGGGCAAAAAAAAGTTGGATGTCATCGCACGGTAGCGCTCACCATTCACAATTACGTTACGAATCGCATCATCTTTGAAGAAGTACGGTCCAATGATGCCACCAGCACATAAACCGCGCCAAACTGACTTTTTCTGGATGCATTGGTAGCTCTTGCAATGCTTCTGGCTGATATTCACTCCAAAATCGACAATTCTGCTTATTTACGTACCCATTGAGCCAAAAATGAGCTTCGTCACTGAACACAATAAAATGGAAGAAGCGCGCGATGAACTTTCTTAACAGAGCACGCATTTTGATATTAAAATTCAATAATTTGCAAGCGTTGTTCGTTCGTAAGACGATTCATGGTTCAATTATAGACCAAACTGAAGATGTTTGACAGTGAAACAAAACACGAAACGTGACTCAGCTGTTTCAGCCAGTATTACCAAAAAGATAATAGCTAATATAAGATAATAGATAACAGCTACACAAAAAATAGTGGAGCTATTTTCAAAATGTTAGTATTTTAAACATTATTTATTACATTTGCACATCAATGTAGGCTTAATTTTAATTAAATTTAAATGATTTCTATGTTTCAATAAAAATATTAAATTTTACGCAAATTGTTTAGTGACCGCATCTGGAGCCCAATGTTCCCGTTCAGTGTTCCCGGACAGTGTGTCCGGCTACTGAAACTTCAATTCAAGTTTTAAATTCATGTTTTAATACTTTTAAGCAATATCCACATATGAGCATGTATCCTTATTTAAATAAAGAGTATTGCATCGTTCTTTAAAAATTTAATTTTATTTAACGAAGACGTCGGTTTTTAGCTAGGGAACTGACTGTCGGGGTATTGAAAAATTACGTTTTGTATCCAATTATTTTTGTTAACACATTAAAATATGTAAAACGCCAAAAATGTCATATTTAGAATGGAGGAATGCAGTTTTGAGCTTTAGACATGAGCTTTAGAAGATATTCGGGCGAATAATTTGAGTTCAAAAGCAGCTGCCAAGTATGATGTTTGTCGATCACCTCTTCATAGCCGAATAATATTTGTTAAAGGCTAATTAGTGAAAACTCCTTGAACCTATGGTAGTGTTTCCTTACTTATGTACGTCCTCGGAAGGACATTGTTGACAGTACCCCCCCCAATCGTGGATACTAGGAAAAAGCGAGAACGGTTGGATGCGCCTGTATCTATCCTAGCCTTTTATGAAGAGTGTATTGTTGAAGAGAACATAGATCCATATACGAATACTTATTATTGTGTATCTACTATGTGAATAATTAAACATGCGAATCAATTTTATGTCTTCGTATAAAACTAAATAAAATGTGTCATTAATCGATCAGAAAACGTTAAGCTTTAATAGTTCAAAAATAAGAAGAATTCAAAGCTAGGATACTAGTGCCTCTACCCTACATAACCCCGTCAAATTCACGTGAATCTGATCATCCGACGCCCGACGTGAACGCTGCCGAGCTGCTTTCTCTCATTTCGTTTTCTAAGCCAGTAGCGAATTTGATTTTGTGCAAGCCAAATGCTTAGTCGTGCTAACAGAAGTTGAGTAGTCCACAGCTGGATGTCTTCCCAGCGACGTAATCGCATCGGTTTTTGATTGTTCATGGATTACAAGCGCTGACTGTTGGCTTTAACGCGGTCTCCAGAGAATATGAATCTCGAGACAAGGGACAATATCTTCTAGGCCAAATTGCAAGACTAGATATTCGGCGAGTAGTGCGCCGGTGTGGCAGGTTCAATCTTTCTACTCACAGCCAAGTCCTGCCTAAAAAAAATGCTTCTCAAAGGTTGTGAGTCATCATAAACTGTAGCCCCTTCCACTCCCTCCACAGCAACAGCGCGGACAAAGCGAGGTAGGTACTGATGTAGTAGCTAGGATTAAACGAAACGTATAAATAATAACTGTCGTTGTTGGAAGTTGCAGAAGTTTGTGTTTGTTGATTATAAGTTGCTCCCTTCTAGTTCAGCCATTGTTCACCATTTCTCGAAAAGTGAACAAATAGTAGCCGGTCCTAGAATACGTCGGAAGCGAATGAACGTGTGACTTCCCAACGAGCGTTCATAAATAGCCCTTTCAGAGTTCGCTTTCGTAGAATATGTACAAGTTGCCTGGAGATTCCTCGCGACCCCTTTAGTGGAGCATGCGGGTCAGAAGATGATGATGAGAGTGTACACAACAGTGATGACTCTGTTCCTCTTGGAAATTGTACTTAGTGTTCAAAGGTGCCTCATTCGACTGACTACTGAGTCCCAACTAATGATTGCACTGCGCTATGATTGGTTGGGCGCTTAATGAGACCCTGTATCCTGTATATTCTGGCAGCTTCCTACTGCCAGACAACTTCGTGTGTTGAACATTCTCCCCTCCTCCACCCTTGTCTTGATTTAAAGTAGTTCCGACTAAAGCCTACAAGCAGTTGATCCAGTTCGTAATAAGTACGAAGCGAACACTAGTTACTCTCAGTGCTGTCACCGTTGCTTCTTCGAGACGACACACAGTGACATATATCAAAAACCGCAACCAACCAGTTAAGCCCCATGTCCATGGCGGAATGGAGCTCGTTAAGTCTCGTATTCTCTAAGTGTCACATTCTCCATTTCCCGTCCTCCAGCGACCAGCGAAGAAAAAATTTGAAAACTTACCAACTCCTAACGCTAATCACATCTGAAGTCATTACACCGGGTGGGAATAATATTTTTTTCCAATTTGAATAAGCAAATTCCCTCGAATACGACAGGCCACGTAGTTTTCAAATAAATAAGCACGTACTCTGCGCGAAAGGTCCCCAGCCAAACCGCCGTCTGCCCATAAATAAGCCACCCCTGGGCATCTAGTGACCCGCCGCCGTTGCCGCAACGCCAATCCACAGACCGCCCCACTCGAATCCGCCCCCTAATGGGACCACAAATTATAAACACATTAACATGCATACACCCCCCTGACAAAGTTCGCTGTATTTTTGGGCAAAAACTCCTCATTACCTTTAACCTATTTTAATTGGACAATTACGTCCAAACAGGACCAAAACAAACCCCAATTACTGCCTTTATCCTGGGAGCCTTATATTAGATAATTTCACGGCGAAAGCAAAAACGCACAAAAGCCACCTCAACGGGGACGGGCGCAGTGTGTTCCAGTTTTCGCTCGGATTATGGTTTTGTTTACTATTTCGAGACGCGCATACGTAATATTTATATGTTTGCACACATCGGGCCCTAATCGCAATCGCCGGCAGCAATTACTTGTAGATTTTTATTTGCTTGTGAGAATTGTCAGTTGGCTAATGTCACGACGATTTGTTTTTCCATTGTTGACAAGTTCGCTGGCGTTTGGAGCAGCTGGCCATGCAGCCAGCTTTGAGCAATCAAAGCATGTTGATGTGGATGAAAGAAAGCCTGGAGATTAACCCGATAGTAGATAGGTTCAAGCGCACAACGCATATTCATTCATAGTGACTGTACACATAATTGCTCACTTGCTCTATTTTACTCAAATTTACTACAATCATGACAATACTAGCTGAACCTGCGACTTCGTACGCGCAGACATTGTAATTTCTGAAGCGATGTTTTGTTGCGTTCATGTTTATGAGGCATAGCTTGACTTATAACACAGAGATAAGATTGGATTTAATGTAAAAAATAAACGATTTCGAGTATGTTTAGATGAAATTCTTAAAGAACGGTCATTTTTGCATCGGATTGTTACTGGTGATGAGCACAAAAAATCATGTGTGAAATCATATATGAAACCCGACCAACCAGCCAAATCAACGGCAAACCCTATTTCCGCGAAGGTGATGCTCAGTATTTGGAGGGATCAGAAGGGTGTGCTGTATTATGAGCTGCTAAAACTGGGTGAAACCAACAATGGACAAAGCTACCGAACACAATTAATCCGTTTGAAGAGAGCAGTAGCCGAAAACGCCCGGAATATGCGACCAGACACGAGACAATAATTTGCCATCATGACAACGCTCGGCCCCACGTTGCTATTCCGGTTAAGAACTATTTCGAAAACAGTGGATGGGAAGTTTTAACCCACCCGTCTAACAGCACAGACCTTGCCCTTCTGTCTACCATTTGTTCCGGTCGATGGAGAACGCCCTCACTGAAATAGGGCTCAAACAGAGCAGAATATCAAAAATTGACTTGATTCATTTTTGGCTGCCAAGCCAGGACGGGATCCAAAAATTGCCAGAAAGATATGAAAAACTCATAGCTTCAGATGGGCAATACTTTGAATAATACTATTGTACAAGTTTTTCCTAAATAAACGTTCAAAGTTTGAAAAAAAAAAGAATTCACGAATTGAGTTATATTTTGATGTTGGTTCTTTACCGATTGCGAATCAAAATATCAGAGGCCCTTATTCAGACTTTCAGCAAAAAAAAAAAAACAGACTTCATTGCTGTTACTAATCTTGTATTTTTTCTGCTCTAATCAATGACTTGAAAACGCCATTTGGTTGCGAAAGAAGCTAGATAAGTACTTCCTTTCACATAATCAGTTAGTTTTAATCCTGACAGTACGACGTTCTGCTTCAATTTTGAAATATATACATATCAACGAAAATTCGATGAACTAATCGGAGGCAGTTCAACAAGTTATTTATCCTCGTTTAGACGAATCGCGAAACTATATTCGGCAGATATGTTCAACACGCCGCATGCTCTCTCGCATCATTTTTATTCAATTCAAATCACTATACTTACATACTAGACAAAAATGCTCAAAACTGGTTGGAGGAACAATGATTCATGTTCTACATGGAAGATGATGTGCCGTACGCGATGGAATGCAGGTGGTTTCCGGTGGTCTGGACAGATCAGCTATCGAGTGCCGGTGCAGCCGTGGAATCGTGGGAGCATGAAGCGATGGACGATTAGTTTATTGTAGGAAACTATTTTGTAATTTGCTTTTTAAGTGGCCGCTAAGGCATTCAGATCAAATAAATATTTTTTTTTTAAATTCAAGTAGTAAAAAGTTTAATTTATACAAACCTTGTCCTGACAAGAACGATCACAAAACCAAACCAATTATCCAAATTGGTGTAGTCGTTCGGATCTGGGACGGTGATGAGGCAGGTTCGGGAAGGGGAGTGAGATATTGTGGATTCGGACATTGTGAATTTGTGATTTCCTTAAAAACCTATCTTGTGCCGCGTGATGGTTTGAACCAACCCGACGAATCTCTTCGCTAAGTCGGCAGCCTCTGAAAAGAATGTTTGGCCCAGCGGACCTAGGCGCCGATTCTGGAGAGCTGGGCAGTGGCAAAGCAGATGTTTGATCGTATCAGTCTCCTCCTCGTCCCTGCAACTTCGGCAGAGATCGCTGGATTCTGCATCCATTCCCGAAGCATTGCTCCGATGGGGTAGTGTCCTGGGATCACTCCGACCAGCCCGCGGATTGAGTTACATCTTTGTTTTGCTGTTGTTGAGCTCTTGCCATGTTGGTTTTGTCGTGTGACAGTCATTTAGAGTTGGCTTCTTTTCGTATTATATCGCTTATGTGTCCGTTATAATGATCGGTGGCGTGCGCCTCGCTGATGTCTATTTCAGATCCTTGTCTGGCCAATTCGTCCGCTCTCTCGTTCCCTGATATCGAGCTGTAGCCCAGCAGAGTTTGACTTTGAAGTGACTGATTGGCCCTTACAGAGTCGCGGGAATTCATAACTACTCTTGATCTCACCGAAAAGGATTTTACTGACTTCAGTGCAGCCTGGCTGTCAACATAGATGGTGGGATATCGGTTGCTTGTATGTGTTTGGCTGCTTGGAAGACACTGAACAAATCAGGGAGCCTGAATGATTCCTGTTTGTGCAAGGAGTCCGAGCCCAAGTATCTGTGACCATTTTTGATCTGTCAGTGAAAAGGGCAATCTCTTGGTCGTAGAAGACGGAGTTCGAAAGCCGCTTGTCCCTGTCGGGGAACAGAATTGGTATCTTATGGGGTACATTTCTTTAATTTTTTTCTATAAATTTAAGTTTTGGTTTGAAGTACAATCCAAAAATACACATACGTATGGAATTCGAAGCCGCTCAAATGTCCGTCACGAGCAGCAGTCGAATAGTTGATCCCAAATTTCTAATGAAGCCCTGGCTTGTTGGCGGAGGCCACAGATCTTACTTAGCCACATACAGAATGTGAAGGCCAAACGACAGAACCATTTCTCGATATAGGTTAGCACACGGATGTAACCTAACTTAGTTCCTGTCCATCGTTGGAATGTGAATGTGTTCCTCTTTACTCCTTCCTGGCAGCCGTCCTGTTTATGCATTGCTCAGTCATCCTGAAACCCTTACGAACTTGAGAAGAGGTTTTAGTGGGATTTTTGTTAACTGCTGAAGGTTTCGGAAGAAACAACACGAGTAGTGGCAGAGGTAGAGTGGATTAGCTTTCTTTGTCATCACCATCGCAAGCAACTTTTTGTCACACAGAAGGAGTTCGTGTGTTTCGGCACAATATTCTTCTGCACTGAGCACGTTTGTGTCAACATGGCCATCATATTTGCCTCAAATTAATACCGCCAACTTTCCAAAAAAGGGTCCAAGCGGTACAAATTCCTCTATTCTACTGACTCCCTTGCAAAACCTTTAACCTTTCACGGAATGATACCGGCTGTTCACATTGTCAAGTCATGTCCATCCACTGCTCGACAAAGTCAATGAAAAAGACTGCCCCCCGTGGGAAGCCGCCCAACATCTCATTAAAAAAAACAACGCATACACACCGAAACCATCCCCGAACTATGGTTAAATCATTAAATCCCACACTGGACATATTGGGACAGTCTGCTTTCGCACATACTCGCATGTGAGTGGTTTTTGTGCGGCTGACTACATTCGACTTTAATACAGTCAGGCAGAGGCGAGTGCATTAAACCAGCTTCATTGCGGTCCAAATATAAAAGGGATTTCTGGCAAACAAAAAAAAACCCTTAGACTCTTCGTTAATCCAACGACACAGTATACAGAGCGCACCACACACACATCTGCACTCCATGCAATCCTTCATCCGTCATAGACAGACATAGTTGGCTAGCTCTCGAAGCAGACAGGACCGGCAAAAGGAAAAAGTCTGCTTTTAAAACCACAAGAGGATATCCGTTTCTTTAGCCCGTCACCATGCACACTGTCGCTGCCTGAAACGTGTGTAACCTGTCCTCGAATGAAAGAATCCGTATCTGGAAAGTGTATTTCGATTTTTTTGCCCCCTCGTCCCAACCTGCGCGAGCGTGGTTTTGTTCTGGAACAGACCGCAAGTTCATGCACACACCAGCGTATCACACAAACATCCCGGCATGTCACACATTATTTCGTAGGGCCACCAGCTGACGTGGGCGGGCACGCGGTGCTTCTACAAACATACTCGTAAAATTAAGATTAGGGCAATGTTCCTGTGAATGGATGGCTTGGGAAGCCTGAGGATGCCTGCCGCATTGTATGCTTGTGCCGGAGACATTAAGACGTCCTTTTCATAATCTGTATTTATTTCGCAGCGACACAACAAGGATGCGAAGGAAAGGACAAAACGAAAAGAAAAAACACCGAGGAACGAAAGAGAGAAGGACGTATCAAAAGAAACTGAAGCAAAAAGCGAATTAACAAGGATCCAAGTCATTCATTACGGCAAGGGCACCGGCCGATGGAGAAATGTTTCTGTCAGGCTTAAGTCTCCAGTCTCGCGCACTACGGGGTGGATGACGACCGGAACAGCCATCATCATCCTCATCGTCCTCGGGTATTAAATCAAAACTAATTCAAACGATGTCCTATCGTGTCCAGTTCAATGCTAGACACACACTCATGGAGTAGTGCGTGTGAGAGAGTCTTTGCCCGAGCATCCTCCACTCACAACTCTTCGATATGCCACACGGCGACTCTAAGCCCTTGAACCTTTTCTGCTTGCGTACTACTTCCATTGCTGTCTAACTAACCACGCAACGACAATGGCCACACAGAGAACGACGAGCTACAAAAAAGGGAACAGAAAGGACATCAGAAAAAGGTTACCAGCCCCAACCATTTCGGCAGGTCCAACCCCAAAAGATCACATACAACATCTAATCTGGTGCGAGTCGGAGCTATGAAGGACACTCAAGAAAAAAAATACACCCCCAAACATAGAATTCTATTTCATGTATTAAATGAAGGAGATGAAGATGAAGAAGAAGAAGAAGGCGTAGAAGAAGCAAATGAACGGAGACTGTAGGTTGAGGTGGCCAGGGTACGAGAGACGAAGAAAAAAATCAGTTGGTCTCCATCAGCTGGCCACCGTTGCCACCGCCAGTTCTGAGACCGCACCGCAGACCGCAGAGATAGAGAGTTGGCGATGCGATGCCGTGGATGGTGTGGTTGAGCGGGAGGAGGAGGCGCAGAAGGAAAATCCTTAAATGAAAAACTAAGAACAGAGAAATCTGTTTGCTTTCGCCGGATCAAAAAGGACCAAAACCCCAAGCAACAGCCCCAGCATCAGGAGCACAGGGCGAATGGAATTCCACCGGAAAAGAGCAGCGGCATGAAAGCTCGCACGAGAAATCAGAACACTCACCCACAGTGACCTGGGTTACGTGGGGGTGGAGGGGTGGGATGAACCTTGGAATTAAATAAAATTAAATGGGGGAGATGATAGAAATGAAGGAGAGACCAACCAGAAAAAGAGAAGAAACAAAAATCCGATTATGAACCGGCCAAGAAGATACGGCTCCTTTTTGCTCGGTATTATGCTTTTGTGAAAGTGGGGCCAAAATCCAATGCCTGATGACGGTAGTGGCCCTCTTTGTTTCGGCACGACTTCATACCCGAGCCCGCTCTCCCTCGTGGGATACCATGAATTGAAAGCACAAACAAGAAGATAAGCTGCGGCCTTCAAGGTGGAATGTTGCAAGGAAGGGAAACAACAAGAAAAAATGTTCCTTCGGCTTAGGAGGCCGACCGGCTACTTGCACGTGAACACAGGTGCATGCATGTTTGCCGAGAGTTATTATCTAAATCTTTTTGTTTTCTTTCTAAAGCAGGACGAACTGTGTTTCTCAGAGATAAACAGAGCTGGAAAAGGGGGCGGCTCTTTTCGGAATGAGGGACTTTGGGGGGTGTGCCTTGAATGCTTAGTTTTCTTCAGGGGATGATGAGTGTGGATTAAAGGAGCGGCTGTGGAGATGTAAATATTTCGTGGGAGGTACAGTCGATGACGGCTGCCGTGGCGTTGTGGGTCTTGTGGTTGAATCCTGATTTCAAGGCCATACCTGTTTCAAGTCACATCTTAAAAATTAGTCGTTCGGCATAAAACTTGGATCCCCTTCACTCGTGTTACAACAATAGTACGCAACACACAAACGGTTGCTGTAGAAGCTAGACCCTAGCTCTCTACGGTCTGAAGCACCACCCATGGGGCCTCTGGGCTTCTACGCCCAAGAAATGCCCACTCTCGAAAGGTCTACTCTGCCCGCAGCCGTTGGGAAAGTCGCTTAGGCTCATCGAAATTGTGAGCATAATCTTGTTACTGACCCGCAGGGAGTAGAGAGAGTGATAGGCAACTAAAATCACATTCTAGCTTTGCACTTCAGATATTCAAAAGCTGAAAAACAACAAAGGGGCAGGTTCAGATGGGTTGCCATCGGAGCTCTTCAATGCCGGTGGAGATATTCTGGTGTGCAGTGTGCACCGGGTCATCTGCAGACTTTGGGAAGACCAAGACATGCCCGACGTCTGCAATATCGACAGCATATGCCGCTCTACAAAAAAAAAACGGTCCTGTCTCATGTCCGGTTCATGAATGACGGAGCCGTTCGAATCGGATTTCGGCATGAACTGCATTGGCGTGTGATTGAATAAAGTGCGGCGGGCAGCTGTAAACACGCCACATTGCATATCAGTCCAGTGATGACTAGGCTTAAGAAGATGACATCGATCATCAGGCTTTGACGCTGATCGAAGGACAAGTTAAACGAGCTGGTCCTAAGCAAAATATATGCTGTCGATCCAGAGCCATGCCGTCACACACCACCGCTACAATATTGAGGATGTAAAGGAGTTCGTTTACTTCATAGCAGACGCTAAACTCCACAAACGACCTCACAGTGGAGATCCGGGGTAGAATCGCCATTGACAAACCGTTGGTACTTGGTTTGTGGAAACAACTGGACTCAAAACTGTTCAATCGAAGGACGAAGCTAAAAGCTTGACAGTAAGCAAAACAACATCGACACCAATGCTCCAGCTAAGAAGGTCTGAGCACCTACGAAAACCTGCTTTACAAAGACCAAGTTATAGCGGACGCAGGACTGCTTGGTCCTTATGACTGGTCATAAACGTTGTAGATCTTCAGTGATGGAGCTCAGTCTGGACTGACCGCTGGGGGCGATAGGACTGACAATTAAGTAACTGTAGTTGATGACGTGGATTCATATTTTCATATGTTGCGCCACTATTTCTTGAGGACTACTTTTCCTTTGGTTGTCACAATAGAGACACAGTACTTAACTTCGTAATTTTCCATTCAGACAGGCAGCCGTGCCTCCCTGCTTGCAGTTCCTTGTGACTTCGCAACACGATTGCACTTCTCACAAAGACTTCATCTGGTTCTGCTGATCATAAAAGTTTTATAGTTCATCAGAATCGAACATCAAAGCGTACTCAAAAAATGCATTTCCACTTCATTTCGTTGTGAGGTGAGGTGGGAGTTGCCGAATATCCTCTGCTGCCAGTCGTATAACTTGTCACCTTGGCATCTTGGCATTTACCGGACTCGTTCAAGAGTCTTGCTTACCACTATCTCATTTCTCTTCGAATATGAAATTTATTAAAACATATTGAAATAACCGCTTCATCGAAAATTCATCATCCCTTAGTACCTACGGAGTACAGCCAGTCTACATTACACTGCACCGCACCTCACAGTTGTCGTCGATGTGGCAGGTAAATGTGAGATAAAAACTTCACCCTCAACCCCTATGTTGGCAGTGCCCCAAAATAAAAGAAGACTGTATCGGATATGCATAGAGTTCATTAGAATTTATTTGACAGGAATCTCATGAATATTAAATAACGGAATGCCAAGATGCCAGCCAGCAGCCAGAGAGCACTTCGACCCACCGCCGCGTACAATATCATCTTCTAAATTCTGTATATGTATCTCTGCGTGACATTTGATGCGATATTACGTCTTGAATTGAATCCCGAATTGGACTTCAACAACATCTGTTACCCTACCATGAGGTTGTTGTTTTTCGTTTTCTTGAATTTGTTTCTGTGCCGTAGGCGTCAAAGTACTGGCGGTCGCGAACATTTTCATTTGCTTCCACATGCTCAATCTGGCAGGCTACACAATCTATCAGGCGCAAGAGCAGGGAAATCCAAAATTCGCAATAATATGACACACACGTCGAGAAGGACGTGAGGTGGAAAAAATAAGAAACTCACTAGAACAGAGTGTCCTGAGAGATTTAGGGACATCCTATCGTCAGGGAATTGTTCTAGACTGTTGCGAAGATAGCTTCATAAGTCTGCTGGAAACAGCCCCGTGCCATATGACTGGCTGTTATCAGTCACACTTCACCCAGTGTAGACAAATTATGACACCACGCGGATTCACTAACCACTAACCAATCGACGCTTACAATGAAGTGGTCCCAGCGGAAGTCGTTCAGCTCGTGATTTCAAGTCTTGTTGCCTGCTAAAAGATATTGTTTCCGTCTGTCGACCCAACAAACCAACGTTCTGTATCTCCCGAAATGACAATGCGACCTGCAGCTACACATTTTACACGGTGGGACAATATTTTGTGGGCATTTTTGTGCACTTTGTATGAAATATGACATCAGACAAATGATTGAACATTTTTGTTCTTCTGGAAATGCTTAATTTTCTGAGTCTCTCAGATTTTGTGTTAGAATCCAAGGAAAAGTAGGCAGAATAATTTCCAAATTTCAAAGTGCTTTTGTATACTTACGTAGAGATTTATTTCCCCCAAACGTAGTTAGAAAAAGTTAACGAAACTTAACGAAACTTAACGAAACTTAACGAAACTTAACGAAACTTAACGAATCTTAACGAAACATAACGAAACTTAACGACGTAATTTTATGTTAAGTTGTCTTAAGTTCTCTTCGAACTGACTTCGACTGACTGAGAGAAAATAAATACAAGCAATTTGCAACGAATATTTTCTACAGTGTACCAACACCCACAAGGCAGGAAACCTGACATTCACTTGAACCAAGCTTATTTGTTTCCACAGTTTTCCTACATCTCGATTCAGAGATGGCACAATGTCTAACTTGTTTACCTACATTTCACACATCCTATTCACTTAGCTTCCGTAGCCATTGCCACCAACAATGCCAGCGGTCTGTTTGCGTTCGGCTCTTATTGAATCTCACATTTTTCACGTCTGCTGCCAGTGAACTGTCATAAAATTCATTTAAAATTATCAAATATTTCATTGCCATCTCCTTGACATTTCTCCTGGCGCAGTCAGCACTGCGAACAGGTAGCGAGCCCGCGAACAGCCCTGAGAGCCATCGAACGATGTCAGGTGCCTTTTGTGCCCCACATAATGGAGCCATTCCTGTTGGCTGCTGTGCACTCCGTTGGTGGGCATTGCCGCCCCCTAGCTGTCTTCTATTCAGCCTTCTATTTGCACGCAAACAAACCGCCCAAAAGGGAGCAGAGACGTCCGCGGAGAAAAATAATAATAACGAGAAAAACTGTTTTCTTCGTATATTCTTTCTATCCCATCCCTCTGTTCGTCCTTTGCTCCTGCAAACAATTCACGTTCCACATTGCACAGCGGCAGATGGGGGAGTAAATTTGACGTTTGATTGATGGTGGTACGTGCCACAGGCATAAATATCCCACAGAGCGAGCATCGAAAAGTGTTAAGTATACCACAAGGCTGAGGCTGACAAAAAATGAGGTGTTGGCATAGCAGCGCCACAAGTCCCAAAGGATCACCGCCGCCGCGCCGACCCATTGGCGGTGGGTTCGCTTTCATCTTCAAAACTTGAGCATTTTTGCGTGAGAGCTGAATGCCTGAGCATGTCTAACTGTCTCGAAAATGAATGAAGATATGATATGTCCTGGATTCGGATGTCAAATCGGGAAGCCGCCCCGCAACCCAGCCACTGAATCAAAAACTTCACAAACACAGACGTCCTGTATTTTGCTGCCGCAGGCCTCGATGCTGGTTTCTGCTTCTCATAATTGTACACACGGGAGCACAAACGGTGGGGTAGGTGGGGGAGGAGGAGGTGATGTCTATCCGGGGCAATGGTTGCGCCGTATGCCTGGGAAATATATTTTCGGATGTATTTTTTTCCCTGTTTTCGTACGTTTATTACTTGCGTTGCAATGAAAATCATAAAATTGAAATTTAAATGCCTTGAAATTGTTTTATTTTGCTTGAATAATGCATTTGAATGTACTGGCCCGGACTGGATGATGGATACGAAGGCAAGGAGCGGAATAAACGAGCTGGAAGCCCATGGAAGCTGTTTGTTATTGAGGAGACAGTGCTAAACATGAAGTAGAATGGGCGCAAGGATTCCGAACACAGATTGCGGACCGACTGAATGATGGTTCTGTTTAAATTGAAACACCGGAGGGCATACGATTTCCGCTCTTTCCCTCTCTTTCTCCGTTTTCACTCATTTTTCTTTTCCATTTGTTGTTGTTCTGTCTCATTTATTCGAGGGCTTCATACACCTTCACAAATAGAGCCGAGATCGCAATGAATCCGAATGGAATCGCTGGAGGCAAGCCAGCAAGCAACAACAGACCATCGGTGTGAAGATACACATGCACAGTCGAAGGGAAAATTGTATAGTTAATGGACTTTAAGTAACATTGTTACGAGTGAGAAGTACATTTATGCATTTTATGACAATTGCTTTCATTAAGGAATACGAATGACATTCGTTTTATTTTGAGGGCTTTTTGAAATAAAATGTGTACAGTTACTGTTACTGTGGATTACTGTGTCAGATATTTCCTTTTGTTCATCTCGTATGAAGCTCGTATATCAGCATACATTGTGCCTGGAAAGGGATTGCTCCCCAGGCCGAACTGAAACTTTCAGTTTTTGTTTTTTTTTTTTTTCCTTTTAGATCCAACTGTCATGTGCAATCTTGTTCATGCGTTCCAAGTGAAGAATGGTTATCCATTGGTACACCAGCGAGAGAGAGAGGGAGAGAAAGGGAGAGGGTGATAAAGAGAGAGAGAGAGAGAGAGAATATGAGATGATGACTGCCACATGGAGTGATGCGGTAAGAAACTTCTCGTCGTAAGGGTTAAGGGCCAACAAAATGAATCCACATACCCATAAGGGCTTCTAAGCGAATAAAAAGTGAACGAAACTTAACTTAACGAAATATACCAAATTTTAACGAAACTTCACGAAATTGAGCGAAGATGTTGTTACGGCCACTGTGTACCATTAATGTGGGTCCGCCAATGGACCTCATCTACCAAATTTCTTGCAAACACATGGCATGATAATTCGTTCCAGTCAATCTTAGTGCAAATAAAATATCATGGACCTGGCAATCCGGCTTTAGGTCCAAAAATTCACAAGTGACCTTAGGCCATTGCTGATACCAGCTGCAGTTGGCTTTGAAAATCCGTTTTCTATCAGTGGCTATTCGTGGCGTTGAGGGTTTGTGCGTCGAGCACTACGCACTTGAACCTACAGTGCCTAGGTTCGCTTAATGGTACGTGCAAAATAATTTTCACGGCCCCACCTCTTTCGAGTGGCTGACAATGCGCAAATAGGATAACTGTCTAGAAAAAGCTCTAGAGTATGTTGGTCAGCACGCACAACACGAGTGGTTGCTGAGAAGCGAGGCCGTGGCCCTCAATATTATTACTATACCATTATTATCAAATGACATTCTGAAGAGTTAGCTTCTGGTCAGGTTTTCGAGTAATGCCACGATATGCAGTCAATTGACTTATGCCGACGGTCCAAGCAGTTATTACATATGAAGTTGTTATCGCATGTAATTCTGGGTTGTTCTCAGTTTTCACTTCTCTTTAAACCAACGTTAGGTTAATTATATAAAATATACAATAATACAAAAAATCCACTTTGGGTTAAGTTAAGTTAAGATGTCGGACCGTTAACATAAAGCCCACCTACGCTGACCTTTTGGCCTATGTGGTCTTATCGATTCCACTCCGTATACTGGGGCTTTTAATAAGGCTAAAGGACTTCACACTAATGCTGCACAAAATGCGTCCCTGTGTGATCTTTTCCTCGAGAATAGAGGATGTGCAAAAAGGCGCACAATGGTGAGGTGACCTCCTCTTCGTCGTCGAAGACAAAATTCACACAGATACTTGACAAACTGTGGATCTATGAATCCCAATGTCCACACCAACTCCAATTTGGAGTCCCGGTTCACTTGGTAAAGGGCCACCAGTGTTGGAACTGATGAATGACCCCCCTATTAGGGTCGGCGAATCGAACGTTCGGTGTGAGTTGTTCTCATTGACGAACTGAGGCGCTCGACCTACTACGTTCGCCGAACCTTGCAATTCGACTTCGAAATTGAGTGCTTTGAAAAAATAAAAAACGAGGATTTAATAAACGTCAAATCATGAACATTTGAATTTTAATTTTAATTGTTCATTAATTGATAATGTCCTTGGTCAAAAAAGTTATAAAATTTACAAAAAATTAAATCTACAGAAAAATAGTAAGAATGCTTCGACTTCGACAACATCAATGTCTTTCAACACCGAAAATTCTCTTCAAGCTCAATGGCTGAATCGCAACGGCACGTTCGCGCTTTCGGTCTTTGATAGGCGTTGCTAAGCGTTTTAACGCTCTTACGATAATATTGTACCCAAAAGCTGCAGGCTCAGTTTTCCATGTCAAAATGAACGCGAGCATTTGATATTCTCAAATGTTCTAAAATTAAATTTCCAGGAAAAAATATGAACATAAATAAAATCCATAAAAAAAATTATTACTTGCACAGATAATCACCTCAGTTTCCCAAAAATTCAAACAGAGAAGTAAATTCAAAAGATTGCTTCCCAATTCTCAAAGAGCCCGAGTGACTGGGAAGTAGCTCTACCCAGAAATTTGTTCTCGCGCTTAGGGTCTGTGAAATTTCACCACGCGAGCGCCCCACTCTGACTTACACAAATTATTTATGTGCATCCTACAAAAATGTGAACGTCCGACCGCATGAACACGAACTTGTGATATGGCTGTATATGTCATTTCGACTGAATGAGGAAGCGTTTCACTGCGCCTCAAAATAACTGGAATGTGAATTTCAAAAACTCAAGAAAATCCTCGAAGTCCATTCTATTTTGAAATCAGCTCGTGTCCTAAGATGTATTTTGCTTGTGCGAGTCAGAGCAGCGTAGGCAACGATCTTGACCTAGGCCTGTCATAAAACCCGGTTTGCTTAGTACTGAAAGGAGTTGCTTTGCAGTTGAAGACAAATTACATATGTCCAACCCAGATCAATTGAGACATGTCTCCGAATGAAAAGCAAAACGCTCGAAAGAACTTCTTTTCAACGGATATGTTACCAGGGTGGTCACACATTTAATCGTTTTCCACGCCAACCGTAATGGGGGGGTTAACCATTTGATGTTATGAAACTCGAATCTATACATATTCTTGGAATGGTCTTCTGTGTCCTCGAAACAAAGTGAGTTATAATTGTATGTTCATCATCATCATCTTCCGGGTAAACCACGCACGAGACATCTCCAGGCAACCCCATCCTCCGCCATCGACTCAACTCATCAGGAGTTATGTCCAAGCGCACCCAGGCGAATTTTTGGACACGGTCAAACCAAATCGTCCTGGATCTGCCAAGCGGTCACCTACCGGATGGAAACCCATTCAACGCCCGCCTCGGATGTCGTGATAAAGGGGACATTCGTGCCACCGAAGCATAGCCCTCTCCGTTCGAAGAGGCAGCTGCTCAATGTTTCTCAGCCTATCCTGGCGTGGACTCCCCACAACAGCACAGAGGAATCTCATCTCAGCAGCTTGTGTTCGCGATCTTATTCTTTTGGCCGTTACTTGCATTATGATTAAAAACATTATTGCTTCTTATTTACACCCACCTTTGCAGCATCGCTTAAATTTCCCGTCAGTTTGAGGGAAAGAACGTATTTTGAGGAAGAATTTTATTCACACAAAACTGAGTGTTCCCTTTAACGAAGCACTTCACTTGGAGTGTTTCCTCACTTTTTACTGGCACCACCCAGTGTTTTTTCGGGGACGGGTAGGGTTTAAAGATTGAGCTGGTGGTCGAGAATAACAATTTCCAGCTCTAGAACTTTTATGCTAAGGATGCCTTAGTCTTCCATTCACCCAAAAATTCAATCACAGCAACATCACAAACTGATCTAAAAGGTCATTCGTACTTGTTGTCACAGGAACTCTCTCCCATCATTGTCCCCGGCCGAATTCACTTGTCATAGACTAATGTCCTATTTACAATTCGAGGCAGTTGGTTAAGACCGTGCGATTACTCTCTCCCGGCAGTACTCAAATTACACCCAACTGTTAGTGAAATCGCATGAAGAAGATCTTAAATCTGAAATCACTCCGGGATTACCTCCTCGACTCCATCTGGGCGGAGGGGCCCACTGGTTCGTAGTGCAATCGACTGGATATCCCATTAGCCTCTACCCATGTTGGGTCATTCAGCACTCAGCACGCAGTCAACCGTCCATCATTCGTTTGCCATTCGTGGTTGTAGCCAAACAATGCTCACTGCAACAGTTCAGTGGATTTTATTAAATCTCGAGCAAAGTCACTCTTTAAATATTAACCCTCACCACCGACCCCATATCATGTCATCTGAGGGGAGGAAAAACCTAATAAATATCTAAATAAGCCCAATGTGTCGTCTAATTCCCTTAACGGCTCCTCATACATATTTAGTACATTTGCCCGCTGCAGCATAACCCTGCTGCAACACAACACATCACATCCTTCCCGAACAGCACCCACTCCGCTTCCACTTTCAGCCGCCGAGCGCGCCGCCCCTGCAGTCAGAGCCGAGAGAGTGTCTGATCAGACAGAAGGGTGGGAAAGTGCAAATCCAATAAAATTGTTATCCGATACGATAGCACGCAGGCAGCAAAAAAAGGCAAACAAAAAAAGAAGAGCAAAATCACTCGCATCCCGACGTGGAACACATCCCCGCAGTTATATGTTAGTTACCCCGGCCGCGCCACGTCACACACGTACACACTCGGGATTTATTCGCATCCTGAATCAGTGCAATTCATTCTCACTCTCACCCTGTGTGTGTTATCCCTTTACTGCGCTCGGTTTGTGGGGTTGTTGTTATTATTAAGATATCTCGTTTCTGGCCCATGTGTGGGATGCGGGTGTGTTGGTTTAAGAATGGAGTTTACATCCTGCCTGTCGGGACTGACTGCGGTTTGCAAGCGAATTTCTTCCCTGTTGCTCACCAAAATAGCTCGCATTTCAATTTTAGGAATCCTGTACAACTGATAGAAATGCCAACAGCCGCTTTCAATCCGCCGCCGTTTGGGTTGGGGGCGGTAGGCCTAAAAAAGAAAATGTGCAATAAAATTTCGAAGCCGGCACCCTCGAGTGCAGCGCTGTCCCAAACAATTCGCTCGCTCGCATTGCATACACTTCGCCGAGTGTGTACCTTGTTGTTGCCCTCGACCGGGGGATATGCCAGCGTTGGCTTTGCAATTACTGTGCAAGTGAGAGTGTGTGTGCGCGTGGCGATTCATTGGAATCGCATTCACTCCCCCACATTGAGTTCGCAACGATTCTCGTTCTCGTGCCCGTTCTGTTTTTATGTTTTGCAATTTGTAAGTCATGCTCCATGCACAGAGTCGGACGCATTTAATGTCAACCGCCTTGTTTGTTATTGTCGTCGTCGTCGTTGTCGTCATCGTCATCACCGCCTCACACCGTTTCCCGTCCGTGGATGTGGCCGTTGTGCTCGTATGTTGGCTGCAGCAGTGCCACGTTTTTATTATTATCCTTTTGTGTGTCCTTTTATTGCATACTGGGTACAAGGGCTCCCCTCGATAAGGGTCGTACTCTTGTGCCTGCCGTTCCCCGCCTCGGCTCTGTGGCAGACAATAAGGACATTTGAATTTACGACTGTGTCACTGGCACTTTCTTTTGTCGCGCCGGGGGGTTGAAGACTCGCAACTCCGCCGAAAGTACAATAGAAGATTGCGTGGGTGGTGATGATATTTTTCCGGCTGCCGACCTTTTCCCTCTTCTTACCGCGGTCGCGCAGCGCCGCCACGACTGTACGTCCAGAGGTGACGATTAATTTTGCAACACGACAAGGTGTGTAAATAATTGAATACATCCAGGCAGCCTGTATTGTGGGGACATGGATTCCGCTGAGCGATCGAATGCTATGCACGCCCCACCTGTCCCCAGGCGATTCCGAACCGGGGTGTTTGTGCAGCGGCTTCGGAGGCAATGCTTAATTGCCGCTCGAGGTGTAGTCTTGAGAGATTTAAGGGCTAATTCGCAGGGTGGCCGATTCCGTTTTACATATTTGCTCATTTGTGGACGTAGACACACGGCACAAGGGCCGGCCGGGTGTATCGCGCTGCACGGCGGCACGGGGTTGGAAAGTAAATTAAAACGTTCACCTGCCGCGTTGAACAAACAGAATTTCAGATATAATCAGGTTGCATTATGCTCACCGCTTGGGAAATTTCCGCGGTTGGTTGTGGCGGTGGAGTTTCCCCGCGGCGCATATTTTATCAACACACCGCCACAACACAAACTGCTTTCTACCGTAATCGGTGCACGCTGTAGTGTCCATGTGATCGTGCCCAGGGCAGGGGTGGAATTGATTTTTTTCTTCTTGCGGAAGTGATGTGGTCGCTTCTGCAGAAATGCCAACGCCTTTAATCCATGAGACGACGGTAATGAGCTTACTCAGCCATTGGTACTCAGAAATGACAAACGGAATTGTGATTGATTGACAGTGCTTCAGGTGAGATTATCCGGTAGTGGTCGTTGCTCTGTATGCGAGACGGCTTTCGTTTGCTTTCCGGGGAATCCTGGACGCTTGCACTGTGAACGAAAATTGCTTACGAACGGTCCTTGATCTAAATACCGGAATGAATTTTGGGAACAGGCAGCTACGTGTTAGGTGCACAGTTTGCCCAAGAGATTTCGGGAAGACTGAGGTATAGAAGGATGTGGGAACGAGGGTTTTTAGTTTGCAGATCGTACCTATTAGATGGTGTTTATGTGCATGATTCGACACAAACATAATCATGCCAATAGGACGTGTGCTTCTGTAGAAACGAAGAAACAAGTGAGGACGCAATTCACAGGGATTTTGATGAAAATTCCACAGTAAAAGTGTCTCTTCTTCAAACTCGTTCTACATCTGGGAAATGGAAGTTATCCTCACAGGACTGAACGATGATATCCTTGAGCTGAGACACGGGTGTTATCTTTGGCTTTCCTGCAAATGTCACCCAAATAGCTCTGGCCCTGTTGGAAGTTCTGAAAATAAGCGTAATCAAGAGCTGGCTAAAGGCGACGGGTGACAAGGAATAAAATGCCTGAGTATTTGGTGCAGCAAATGAATTTCCCGACTGGCAAGTCTTGGCTGCGTGGATCAAGCTCGAGCTCCTTGTAGCTAAAACTCCCGACAGAGATTTTTCAGTCAGTAATCAATCTCGCTTTAGGAAGTCTGTTCACTTTTGTACAGTTGGATCCATGATGGAGGAGTCTTGTTGTCGGTGTCTACTTCTGTTGAGATTAATTGTTACAGTTTCACGTAACGACCCCACGGCAAAACGCATAACACAACCAAAAAAGAATGTAATGTACATGCGATCGTCCAATTGTGATGATACAGGGTATGTCCGACGTCGGAATCAAGGCGACTATAACGAGTGCAAGATAAGCAGACTATGTACGTCAGATCCTGATCAAGTGGAATAAGTTAACAAGTAAGGTATTCTTTTTGCCAAGTACAGTTGGATTGGAAGCTTAATAAAGGACGAACGAAAGGTCGAAAGAAAACAATTTTTCAATCGAATATCGAAAGTATTAATCTCGACAAAAAGGTGTCTGATGAAGATCATGGTGATTTATGAAGACTGAGCATGGCTTAAATGGACTGTTCCTGACGAACGCACTAATGACGATATTTGTGACATTTTTTCTAGGCATTCCACCTCCTTCGACTAACTGACAAGGGTCTTAGAGTAGCGAATGGAGATTGCGATATCAATCTCTCAAGCGAATTAATTAGCAATTGTTGGAAATTGCAATCTGTCGGTTTAATCGTTCTCATTAGAAAACGGATAGCAAAAGAAATCGAATTGAATCGAATCGAATCTTAGAATTTATTTGCAGAGCTACTTAGCAGTAATGACCGGGTTGGGGTGAGAAACACGGCTGTGCGCGAGGAACTCAACAGGGGGGTTTGGTCACGTGGCACGAATGTCCCCTTGATCACGAAATTCGAGCTGGGCGTTGAATGCGATTCCAACAGGTAGGCGACCGCTTGGCAGACCCAGGACATGGTGGTTGGACCATGTGCAAAATCTCGCCTGGTTACTCTTGGGCATAACTCCTGATGAGTTAAAGTCGATGGCGGAGGATAGAGTTGCCTGGAGATCGCTCGTGCGCGGTCTACCCCCTCGACCCCTTTAGTGGAGCATGTGGGGCAGAAGTTGATAATGACGATGAACTATACGTATTACCATCAAGAGAATGGCGGACACTAATATCCGGTAGTGGAAGTGTATATGTTTCTCGATTTCGTCATGCGGTGTTTTAGCGAGGAGGGGGACAGCACTCACTCTGCCTCTAGCCACGTACCCCAGCGAGTTAACACCTGAATGTGACAATTTCAATTCAAAATTAATTTTAAGCAAACTTACGGGTGGAGGTATTAGCGGCAATGCAGGTTCCATCTCCTTAAAAACAGCAAACCGAGGTGGACTTTTTAAAAATATTTGTTTCATGTTCTATAAGAAAGCGTCAACTTTTGAGTACTGGCTACGAATACTTTCATAGATTCTATGCACACTATGAGCGAGTGCAGTTATTTATCACTCTTTTTCATATGCGGTCTGTTACGAACAACAAAACTTTCTCACGCTTAGGTTCATCTGGCCACAGCAACCCCATGGAATCGTCAAGTAGCTGGACAATGGTTGTTGAGTTTTCTCTCTCCAAAGCTCCGCAAACCCACGAGTAATTGTTGAGAACAAGTGCATCCACTACGCGTGACTGTTTCGTGCGAATCTGGTCTGGAGGCATTATCGGACCATTCTTCCTCGAAAATGCGGCTGGTCAGGCAGTAGGAATAAAGCGTGTCCCGTGACATAATAACCCCGTCTCAACAAGAAGGTGCCACATGCCATACAGCCATAGAAGCAATTTAATGACTACATGAGGCATTTCATAAGAATCATTTTTTGTCTAGTCCACTCCAGCGCAGAGGGTGCCAGGCTGGAGCCCCGAAATGACCAATCCTCATTTTTTTCTTTTATGCGTCCATGACTTTAGGAACGTGCATCACGGAGTGTGTGTATGATACAATGTTTGCACATGTGCACATTAGCGCTAACTAGGATTTTTCTACAATATAGGCAAATGGGCACAAAAGGGCAGAAAAGGCAATAACGGTAAAAAGGCGTTAAAACGTGTTTGTATAAAGACGATACTATCGTCCGATAAACCAAAAATAAGCAGCAAAGTTAGCAAAATCCTATCCCTGAGTGACATGCTCTGCAGTAGCAGCATATCAACAGCAGCATTATTACAATCTAATATTTTTATAAACATGAATACATAGACACAGGTCTCTAAGTGGATGGATTATGGAGAAGACAATCATGTGCCTCCCAGTCCATAAAGTTCGGCTACAGTCTGCCCAAGCTCAATCACAAGCAACCTGTTACAAACCAGGCTTGACAAACAAAAGACGCCGATGCAGCAAGTATGTACAAACATGTATGTATGTTGTTAACGAACTATTGTCACGTGTCTCTTTCCTGCATGCTCCCCTTTTGTAAAGCGTCCTTTTTGTCTCTCTTTGTCGGTATTGCTTATGTTTTGTATTAGCTGTTAGTGTATGTTTTAAGAAATGATAGTTCACTCGAGGCTTGGACGAATAAGAAGAAAGTCAACTTTGGGTTTTTACGTAATTTGGTGTTTCAATTTTTAACCGTTTTCTACCGTAACATAACTGCTGGTTATAACTGTCTAGAATCAGCTTCTCAAATTAGCCATTCGGAGGCGGCATAAAACTGCAGGTCCCTTCCACTCGTGAGAGAACACTAGCACGCACAACACGTGTGGTCGCTGAGAAGCAAGGCCCTGGCCGTCTACGAGTTGCAGCGCCACCCAGATTATTATTATATTAAAAAAGTATATACTGTCCGGCCGATAGTTTTCAATTAAAAATAAAAGTTTTTCCTATTGATGAAACTATTCAGAAAGCGAATGAATGAAACACATCGACCAATAGTCATCGTTCACATGTTTCAAATGCTCATTTTATTTTTTTTGCTTGCATGGGTTAACCTTCTTGATGTACGTACTTACTGCTGCTGGTTTGCCTGCTTCTCGGAATACATTCTTCAGAAACACACACACCATTGTGTCTGGAAAAGTATTTAACAAGCTCCCAGTAATTATACTATACATGAACTAAAACTTTGTTTGGATCTCTACACTGCCTTGAGTTATGGCTGCTATATTTCAATGCATGTATTTATTTGAGTATCAGCAGCACCGCCCCTAGGCTACGTTGTTTTGGTGAAGAGTCTTGTTTTTTTAAGACCCAACCCAACAATGTCTCAAACAATTGGAAATACTGTTTCAAATTGTATACAATCTAGGCTCAAACTGACGAAAATAAGAATAAATAAAATTAAAAAATGTAGGCGCTTTATAGGCGCTTGTTTATCCCCTATTCTATTTTCTGCCTGGACGGCCACACGTATAATATCTGAAGCAACCAGTAGAGAAAAAACGTTTTCGCTTGGCAGCTTTATCTCGCGTTCTGCAATTGGCAACTTGTATTTACACTTCGATTGTGTCCTATTCAGTATGAGGTCACCCTCTAGTAGTGCTCTTGATCTTACCCGGGTAGTACCCGTTTCGACACATACCCGGTATTGCGGATAATACCAAATCTGGCTGGTACTCGGCATTGTCCGGCTGCCTGCTACCACGACAACAACACACAGCAACACACATTTTTATTAAATACAAACATTTTAAAAATGCACCTTTATTTGTGAATGGGTAAAGTGCCGATGAAAGCATAAGTCATTGGTAGGATACCCACCAAAAGTATGTATATTTTCTTCTTCTAATATACTTCTAATATTTAGAAGCGTATTTTTATCAAGCATTGAAAGCGACTGGTTGGCGCAGTTGGTTAAGTGCCTGCAACGGCATTATCACGGGAGTGATCGATCGGTGGTAGTAGCCTGCGTGTATCACAATGGACCAACTTCGTCTAAGTGTGCTTGTGAATTCAGCACCCTCCCTAGCATGCATTTAGTACAAAATGTATCCGGCACTTTGGTACGCTAGTAATTCCCGGGAATGTGGTTACACGAGTACGCAGCTGGGTTCCCGCGTATGTGGGTATCAAGAGTTCTACCGTAAAGTGTGTTGCATGTTATCCCTATCTCTACCGAAAATCTGATATACAAGAGTCAATGAAGCGACGCATTTTAGTGCACAGTAATGTTCGGTATTATCACTTCAAAAGTCAAGACGTATCAAAATTCCACTTCACTACTATCTGAACTTGATTGTGTGCAAGCAACTTCTAGTGGGTACTTTTGAAGCTATTTGGTTCTACAGTTCACTCGAATTATATATTTTACTTCGGTAACGTATCCAAAAAAGAAGAAGCAGAAGAATAATCATGAAGAACAAAAAACACAATTACACGTTTTAAGACATTCATTTAAAAATAATCGTAACTGCTAGCGGCGGAGAACATACCACGTTCTCGTCGTACTGGAGACCCACTCGATTGTTTGCTCAATCTGCATCTCATCCCTTTCATAATCGACCGTCATTGATTGTTGCACCCTGCGACCCTGAGCTCACTTGGTCAGCCAATTTCCTTTGCTTTGACTTTCCAATGCAAGCTTCAGTGGATTTATGATTCATTTAACGGTCGTATGAGCGTATCGTCATCTTTGACTATCTCCTGGGGTTGATTCATGAGTAACCCCTGGCGTTGACATGTATGCGACTCTCGTCAAACATATTTGAATGGCATTGCCAAAGAAAGATGTAAGTGGGCTACAAACTTTGTCATTTCTCATGCTCAGGCTGTCATTCCAGGAATGACATTTTCTTACGCATAAACACTGAACAATTTCACTCATCATCATTTTCGCCATCATTTGTATCATCATTTTTTATGAAGCTACATGCTGTCACTCCAGAAAAAATGTCATTTGAAAACTGGTAGCGTGTAGTCCTGTACACCCGACAACACAATTGTCCATTTCGCACAGAAACTTGACTGGAGGCCTCCCTCGATCAGTCTTTCTGTGATTTGCATGCCCCTTTGTGCTAACGTTTCACTTGCACCCCGGGATTATACCTCCGTCATGTTTTGCATGATTTTTCCGATCGCTGACAAAATGGAACCGACAAATTTAGCCGACATTTCAGGAGTTGTGTGCTTCATTTTGCTGATGCATTTGTTGGTAGTGAGTCTTTCTTTGTGTTATGATGCAGGTCCTTCGATGTTCACATGTACCGCGTGCTCGCTTTATGAGCGCCTTTTAATCAAATGGTGCCTTTTTGAAAAGTAAGTCACACGATATTACGCTTCTCATTGGTCTGTTAAATGTCATCAGGCACTTAAAGGTCGAACGTCCTTCTTGCCCAACTTTCAACTCCTGGGCATACATTTACTCCCTTTTTGCACCCTATCACCGCCAGCATAGTGCCTCCAACACGTCGCATAGGAAAAAATTCCGAAATTTGTCCAACAATGAAACACACACAGTCCCTCATCAAACCTTCATCTCGTCCCAACTACAGGCTTTCACGAAACACCCACTTAACAAAGTTCCACCGAATCCCAGCACTCACCCGCCGGGTGTTTGCCAATTCATTTATTAACTTCGTTAAGTAATTTGAACACATACTCGTTGCAATTAAATTCTAATTAATTACGCAACTAACACCAGCGCGCACTCACAGTAAGACACAGTGGGCACACATACGTAAGCAATTGCGATGTCCCCCGCCCCATCCCCACTGCTAGGTTCAGTGAACCATAATTAAAGGCCCTAATGAATGCATGACTTGCATATAACAATACCATCAGCCTGTGGCTTGCTGTGCCCATCTCGGTTTGACGTGTCCTGTCGACAGGAGCGTTCTTAATGGGATCACCATTGTCAATTATAATTGAATTTCGTCGCCTAGCTATATCCCAGGCGGGCTGGATCAGTGCAGGCGACTCTTGTTGCAGCCCACCGAGTGGTGGGAGTGATTCGGTTTTAGCTTAAGTCCAGTCGCAATGCACAACGCGTCCGTGAGCTGCGACAGAGGCAAGCGTATCCATGTGAACCGACTTGCTGTGATTTGTAACTCATGAGCCCGGCTATACTAGTGTGCTCGGGATGGCTGTAACCGACTACTGCCGTCAAATCAATGCATTATCATCCGTTTCAATGGATTATCCCAGCACTATGGCTGCCGTCGTTAGTCGGGTATTCATCATACGCATCCCGGGACCAGGCTAATTAGTAGCCTAGCTTCTTTGTCCCCTTCTTGGAGCCCATGGCGAACATCGCCCTAATGAGACACACAAGCGTACGAACTGACATAAATAAAATCCCAAATAAACAGGTCCTCAGCACTAAGTCCAAAGGAAACAAATCCCTTTCGGTGGAGCGCTGGCCAATGAATTGCGGGAACCTCGGGGAATGGAGGAAACCGAAACAACAAACGACAGCCGACAGCGGCTTCGGCCAGGCCGGCAGGGATAGAAAAGGTATCCTCAAAGGAATTTTTAGCGCAAAAATACTCCTGCACGGGCTTTGAATCCTGGTCGGCCTGCTTCGGCTGTAGACTCTTGTGCGCGTCGAGCTCGCCTATTGTGTAGCTGTCGACATCGTATCGTCCGCTTCGTACTCTCTGGGGCGTCATTGTATAAACACTGTGAAACTTTATTGGAAAATGCCTCAATTTACATAAAAGTCGACTCGTGAAACATTTTTCACTCTGAATGCGGTGAATGCTAAACGAGGACGTGTGCCACACTGAAATTCTTTCCGAAATCAAAAAAAGGGGAGGAAAATTGTCCCAACCGGCTGCTTGTGCTCCCATCGAACCACCGCCGACACTGCCACCAAACTTGGCAGAAGGCACGACACAATAGATGTCGCTGTCGCGCCACTGCCGTTATCATCGAGGCTTTTGTGTTGCGGTAGATGTGGCGGTGGCGATAGCTGCGGCAGCGGTGCCACGACAGATTCGTATCGCTGTATGCAATAATTCCTTCTCAATTGTTAGCGGGTTACGTGTGCTTAAATGGATTTCTTTTTCGTCACAGGAAACGAAAAATTTGGCCACTCGACGGGCGCCCTTGCCGGCTACGCTGTTGCTCGTTAGAGGGATCGGTTGAGGAAAGATTCGAAGTAATCACTTGCACGTGTGTGATGTCTGCCCTAATGGGGTTCCTAGGTGTTTCAGTTTGAAACGTGTGCTTAAAGCGGTTCTGCGGGCGCCATTGGGGTGACGCTTGAAATGGAATTTGTAAAGTCTTTAAGATTCCAAGGGGATGTGTGGCATTTGTTGGGGAGTTAAGGCGAGGTGAACGGATTCAAAACTTATCGACAACTTGTGGGGAGTGCGAGTGCTGACAAGTTGTCAGTCGATGATGGTCTTGTTGCGCACGGGTAAGTGGGTCGCAAGCTATTTAGATTCACTTTGAAAAGTAGACTTCTGTTTTCCAATGAAGACTAACAGACTTAAGCACCTGCTTTTACCACATCAACGAGGGCCAAGTATTGTGTACTTTTATCTTTGTTCAGGTT
This sequence comes from Eristalis tenax, assembly GCA_905231855.2. Taxonomy (NCBI): domain Eukaryota; kingdom Metazoa; phylum Arthropoda; class Insecta; order Diptera; family Syrphidae; genus Eristalis; species Eristalis tenax. Next base: position 24,505,058 of record HG993126.1, read on the forward strand.
TACATCTGTTTTGTTTTCGCCTAGTTCTTCTGGAGCTTCCCGTTTCTTCGGCTGGAATTTGATGTTGCCATAAATGCAGGCTTGACATGAAACACCCAACTCGGTGGAAATCAAGGAGTTCGTCAGCCATCATCCATTGCCTGACGATGCACAACCACGGTAGCGGCTTCTTGGATTGCTCGAGTCGCTCACGTATTGGCTCCATTGATAATATTACTTGAATGAGCCATCCTTCAGGTAACATTGATGGTTTCCTTCAATGTGTCAATGTTACTTCGCACGAACACTGATCGTACATAAGGCGCTATAGACATGCTTCGCTTCTAAGGCATACCCTGGATCCGTCCGTGGAGAAGTGCACTTCAGGGACAGGCAGAACCTGACCTTTCAGGTACGCCAACCTTTCGAACTCATCCACAGTGTCGCAGTTATAAATCTGACGAGAGCAGGAATTTGCCCGTGCGATCGAATTCACAGGACGTAGACGTGCTGGTGTGATTCTCGATGATTACTGTGTGCAATCCTTTGGTCGCCGATGTGATGAACTTGGTGCGCCTCTGCTTTCTCGAGAGAATAGGCGCAAAGCTTGGCCCTGGATCTGATGTTGCTGACATCGGAGTTTTGTTTGGAAATATTTTACTTTTATTTTTTTATTAAATTTCGGCGAATGGTTGCATGTGCTGAGCTTTTATAAGAAATGGGTGAGGATTTGATTTTAATTAAATATATTTTTTTTATTTAAAATTTTATTTTACAAAAAATAATGTTTGTGTGGAATGATTAAATGGAACTAATTTCAGCTGGACGGGAATGAATGGAGTTTTTGCAATATTACTGTATTTGAGAATACTTTAGTTAAGAATGATGTACGAAGTTAGCACTACTATTTGCGATACTCCATCTTATTCGCGCAGACCTTGTCCTCAACTAACAAGTCCTTCCAGATGGTGCGATACTAACCCCAGTTTCTAAGTTGGTTGAGAGCCTTCTCCACTAGGGTGTCCCATCTGAGACGTCCTCTGTTGGTTTGTCCCACAATTTCAGAGACGAAATCTCTATATAAGACATGTTCAATTGCTGTGCTTCTACTATGCCGAAGGAGCAACCGACTGCAAGTTTGGGTGGTCATCCCTGTAAGCAATTGGTAGTATTCAATCTTCGCCGTTGAGAGACTGCGCCAAACGCCTGCGGTTGCAAGCGTAACCACACATATGTAAGCCTTTGTGTATGTGACCGCAGTACGATCGACAACAACGTTTCAGGTCGCTGTCCCTAGAACAATATCTGGAAAGAACTTTTTGAATATAATTTCGTGAACGTGTTACTCTCGACTAGGCCATACAAAGTTTGGTACATTTACATTCTTAACTTCTGAACGACCCATTGAACATATAGATATTGCTCTGACGAAATCCAGAAAGCCTTTGCTGCGGCAAGGAGGTTATTTTTTAGTAGCCAACTTGATACCAGGGTGAAGGTAATCTGCTACATGGCTCTTATCAGGCCAATCATGGCGTACGGTTGTCCATTGTGTTTCAACGAGAGTCCTTCCCAGATGGAAAAGATGAGGCTGTTCAAGAGACAGTGTCTTCGGACCTGTCTCCGGTTGTATCGTACACCCGAGTCCGAGTACAAGAAGTACTATCCTAACGAAGTCCTGTACAAAGAGGCAAACGTGAACAGGATAGATAATTTTATTATTAAGCTGATCGGAAGGCACATTGCACGAGCTATGACTTCTTCCAAGAGTCTGATCTTCTTGGCTTACTACCCCAATATTATGTATGAAAGGGTGCGCCTTAACGGCTTTATTCCTCCCGAAGCATACCTCTATTTAGACACGATTGGCCTAATACAGGATACAGACGGATGCCCTGTAATCTTCCATGTCGTACGCCGAACAATGGACAGGCGACTCCAATACGAACCGGATGTCGCTCGCACACACGAGGATCTTCTTCGGTTCAGTCGAGCGATCCCCGCTCGAGATAGGAAGCAGTCTGCCAAAGATCGGCAATTTTACTGGTGGTTACACCAAAACCAGTCTCCGCCACCGCTGGCTGTTTTAAACGACCCGGTAGGTGACCATGGTGGCCAGCTTACATAGGTTTTTAAGGGTAGTTAATAAGAAAAAAAAAAAACAAAGAAAAAAAAACCCCAAAAAAAAAAGGTGCACCACATGTATAAATTATATATGTTAAGCATATACATAACATATATGCCCTAGTGCACGCGTCCGTACTGTTACGGACATAATTAAGATAGTCCCAAGTTTTATGTTATGGTAATTTAGTATAAGGTAGGTTAAGTAATTAAGTTAAGTTTAGCCAAGTTTTTTTATAAGTTTTTTTGGCACATAATAAATGAATCAAGTTTGTCAGGAAAGACTAAAAAAAAAGTAGACTAAGCCGAAAAGCACATTTATAATTTTAGATTAGACTAGCTTAGAGTACCCGCATAGGGTCAGTAGGTTAAGTTAGTTAAGCTAGTTTTAAGCTCTTTTGTCTAGCATGTAAGTTACATTTAATACAATAAAAACAAAAATTACACAATTTACAACAGCGTTGCGAACATTATTTGCCCAATTAGAAGAGTAATTATTGCTTCCAAATTCTGGATGAAGGCTCAAAAAAATAAGACGCGGATTTTCTTCATATAATTCATATATTTGCATTTAATCGGTGAGATATATTTTAAAACCATTCAAACAAGTCTGAATGAACCACCCGTTAGTCAACTGTATAGAGGTTGGGGTTGTCCGCTCCCGCACAGCTGCCGAGAGAGTCTCAATGGTCGGAAACACACATGCACTGTTCTTCAACAGAAAAACGGGAATATGGTACGTGGATTGCCCTGACTACCCAATAGTCTGTTAAATCCCAATATCGCGAGGAGGTGTCATATCACACTTGCGTTGCCTTTGGAGTAAGTGATCTGAATTGCTGATAGAGAAACTGATGTTCAGGCCTTCGCAGAATACTCAACCCGAGACACTTATCTCAAACTTTCATTCTAAGGACCATGACTTGCACCTGTTAGAAACATCAGCGTGGGCAGAGTCAAATTACCATTGAAGCCAAACAGACACAGTCAAGACCTTGTCACTCACTGACCTTCCCGACTGATCGTCTAACTTCTCTCCCTCTTTCGCAGATTCCATATTGACACACCAATGAATTGTGGGGAGATGGGAGAACATTCGGCGGAAAGTGCTATATCTCCCACGCCATTCAAACAGTTCAATCAATCATATCGGTTGCCAGTATTTTATTGACTCGCTCGCTGTATAAAAGCCGTTCAATAAATTATGATATTGGGTATCGCGAATGCAATTTAGATTTGAAAACTGCTAGCCAGCATGAGAGCCCTCAGAACCGGACCAACTCCCAGAAAAGTGTGCACGTTTTTGTTGTGTGCTGTGCTTTTGTTTTACGAGTATGAGCTTTTTTTATGAAACACAGCCAGAGCAACGAATAAACAGGAATTCGGTCCAGAGACCCACCCGTTACGAAACGACTGGACCTTCGATAAAGGGGGGTGTTTCATAAAATATGAAATCTGCTCAGAAACTATCTGGGACAATGTTCGATGCACACACATCCGACCTCTCGCAACAAACCAATGGGTGTGCACCTGTGATACTCAATATCGTCCGTGTTTTTTTCTTCTTATGTTTCACTCCGTGTTTTGTTTGTGAACGTACGAGCCGAACACCCGTAGGGTGAGGTTTGACTGTGCAAAACTGAAGCCCTTCAACCAGATCAGGGTTGTACGAGTATAGAAAGGGAATCGTGTGGGTGGGTCGGCTGCGAGACCCATAACGCGTTAAAACTTTTAACATTGTTCAACATCGGTTATATTGGGAAAACGTAAATTAAAATTGTAGACTCCATTGTGGCATTGGTCCAGGGATAACCGGACGGACTTGCCACCACCCCCAACACCATCGCCAGCTACCACGTACATTCGGAGGGTGAGTCCTGTGTGCATTTTTTTCGCAGTCACTGGTGATTTGAAAGGATGCACAGATGCATTAAGCTGATGCTGACCAACTGGTAGTTTGGGAGCGGCAGTGGCTTTGGGCTTTTTTGTCTGTTCTCTCTGCCCACTCGACAATGTTCGTTGTAATATTCGCTAGAGACACAGTGCACCCGTTTTACATTGATAAAGCGCGGCATTAGAATTTCGGGTGTAGCGACTAGCGAGAATAAATCCCTGGGGACCACCTGCAATTTCCAAAAAAAAACAGGAGATATAAGGCAGGTGGGTGGAGCTACAAATGGTGCCGATTTTGATGGAACTCTAATTGCACAATGCGAATCCGAAGCGCGATATATATCACTCTGATGGACGTTGATGGGAGATTGCCGAATAAACGTTTGAAAGCTAAGCACCGCACAGTGGTGCTCAACAGAGAAGGCACACGCGGCCGAAGACAACTCACTCTACCTTGAAAGTAGAAACCAAAGCCGCAATCGTGATCGCCAAGACCGTGCGGTTAACTGTCCGACAAGCCCATCAACCTAGGAAATGAATCCATCTATCAAATCTTGAAGTAGCACTTATTGAGCTCACATCTCTCGCATACCGTAATCATTTTATCCGCAAAAAAAAAAATTCCCAAAAACAAAACAACTAACGAACAGAGGAGCAAAAAGTGTACGTGATTAATGACTCTTAGCCGTGAGCAGCATTGTCTGTCTGGAGCATCGTCTGAGCGGATTCAAGTTCATCGTCTACCCACACGGAGGTGATCTTCAACATGCGCCAGTCAATGATTCGAGTTTCAATAACCAATTTGAGGTTACTACATAGCTTTCGATGGGCTTGCGTATTTCTATCGCTCAAGCCTATGACATGGCTGAGTCTATTTTTAGATTCTGTGCAGTAACGAGTGAAGAATGTGTTTTGAAGAGGCAATAATGAGTCTGCTCTTGACTTGCGAAGATCCTGTTTGAACTCGCATGTGTCCTCTGAATGAAGCCAAGAGTCAGCCGATCCCGCCCTCGTGATGACAAGAATTGTGACAGAAATGCGGGACCAAGTCCGGGAACTGTGGATACTGTGCTCAGCCAGCGCATGTTCCCCATAAACAATCACCAATAACTCCTCGTTTACATTTCATACTCATATCAGCCATATAGTAGCAAAAGCAAACTCAGCAGTCCGAATCATTAAGCGTAAGGATTCACTGATCCATTCGCCATTCCATTCCCTCGTGCGACCTTTCCTTGAATATGCTGTCGTACGAGTAGTTTGGAACTCATCACATTTTCTAAAAGGATTTTTTTTATACCATCTAGGTCACTCCGTGCTTGGGATATTTTATTTGAAAGATTCCATACGACAGACTACCATAAAAACGAACCACTAACGAGAGTAATTCGAGTTTTCAATGAACATTCACAACATTAGGATTTGTCTCTTACAAGACCGCTCTTGAAAGTACTTTATTAAGCCAATATGTTGTACATTTTATGTCCATTAGCGGTTGTATAGTACAATTCAAAAAATTTGTTAACACATGTGTAGTTGATAGGTTAAATAAATCATGGTTTTGTTAAGATTGGTTTTGGTCCTTCGGGTCAGGAAGTTTGCGCCCAAATTTTACGTCTCACGATAAAGCGCCGGCGGTTCCCAAAGATAATTCATGTTTGCTCCAAAGTAGACAACCTCTCATACTACCTCACGATTATAGCTTTCGATTGTGATATTTTGTCCCAGTTGGCGTGTGGCGGAATGATTCTTGCTCGGCAGCATATATATTTGACCTTAAGACTATCTCGAACGGGCTGCTCTTCAATCGATGTGAAAGCTTCGACTACGGTATGTAGGGAACGCGCGACGATGTCATATGCATAACCCAAAAATTATACCGACTTGCGGGAAATAGTGGTTTCCGCGTTGGCAGAAGCTATCTTCTCCAGTAGCAACGTGAAGAAATAACGTGACGGCCCATCGCCAGGACAGCGATCCTACGGCTCCAAAGACAATGCATCGCGCACAAAACGGTTTAAATTTCAACAGGAAACCGAATTCAGTCCAATAATTTCTTGCGATGAATGCTGTATTTGGCATTAAGATGAAAATGGTGTGCATCGACTGAGACTCGCTAGTCTTCTCCAGGACTTGTCATGTTGTTAATATTTGGTATGTAGTCGAATTGCCGCGCCAGACGTTCACTCAGTGACAAGATTATAACCATTATCTACTGCTCTGCTTACACCAAATTTTTTAAGCTTGCAATGAACAATTTTATAATCCAGTCGCCTTAGCTGTAGTAACATTTTGGCGACCGTAAGTCGTTCAGATTCCTCAGTGGATAGGCTTGGAATTCACTTGCATACCATGAATACGTATTAACTAACGATGCGTGAGGTGGCGAGTTCGTACAATTCTCTGTTTAGTTGACAGCCGTCTAGAGCACTTAACATAATATTCATTCACACAAATTACTGTTCTCTTGAGACTCGCAACAATTCATAATAATAAAAAAGTTTGGTTTACGATGTGCGGTTAGAATTAGATTTTAATAGTACCCTCTGCTTAAACAATTCATCTGAGAGTCTATGCGAGAAAAAAAGGCTTTCCAACTTCACCCGAGGACGGCAGAGGCGTATTACATTTGCTAAACACATTTTTTCATTTCAAGATCATCCTTATTCTGATCTGTTATATAAAGAGAAATAATAGCGTCTGCCCTTGATCTTTGAACTTGAAAAATTTCAACAAATTTAAAATAGATGTGTTGGTCTGTCTTACTTGCTGTTTCTTCAACATTTTCAGGACCATCGTGGATTTCTTGGGTTACATCACCTTTTCAAATTCATTTAAACCTTGTTGAATGATTTTCTACATTCAGGCAAGACATCCATTTGTCTGTGAACACGGGAAAAAAAAATTACAGCAACTGCTGCATTTTCAGCTACTTTCGACGAGATGTGAATGAATTTGCGACATCGTAGTTCCACGTTTCGTAAATAATTCTATGCTAATGGTTTGCATACGTTTATCGACGATTTTGCGCGTTGAAAGGACGTCGTTCGTTTGATGCAAAAACCAAGCCGGTAGGACACGCAGAAGGTAGGAAAAAGTAAAAAACCCCCGGCCCGAAAGAACTTTTTGTAAAAAATCTCAAATATCTCGGAAACGGTGCTTTTTTCGACGATTTTGCTTTTAGTCAAAACAAATGCTTTAGTTAAACAAATGCTTCTCTGTCAAGTTTTTGCATTTTTTTCGTAGGGATACTAAACATGGGAGTCCAGCTTTAACACATATCCTCTTAGCCTTCCAAAGTTCATCTGCTATTTTTTTTTGAGTAGCGCAAGATTTTTTTGTTGTATTGAACATTGTTGGCACGAAAAGCATTAGTCAGTCCCAGTGCCATCGTACAGTTGTATAGACAGAATTCGTTTAAGTCTGTGGCAGGTGGCCCAACAATACCATATATTCTCTCCCATAATTCTATACCTGTAAACTCCTGGATGTCGGTGCTTCATTCTATTTGTAACATTGGCTATAGATTTTAGAAGATTTTAGAAGTTCACCTAACACCGAAACCTTATCTACGACATCTCTTCGAATCTAAGGTTGAACAAGCTCAATTAGCTTGAGGTAGTAACTTCACTTGACTTCACTTGACTTCATGTCTTTATTCTTCGAAGATTCGATCGTGTCTCGGACCAACGTCGCATTTTCCTTAGATGTGCAAGATCATGCGTCCTACTCTTTAAAATAATTCACAGCAGCTTAACTAGATTTATGAAAAATAACTTCCTGTCGATCACGTCATAATATTTCGTTGAAACCTTCTGTTCATACATGTCTAAATTCCCACAGGCATTTCTTCATTCATGCTGTACACCGGAGGGATCATCTACCCTCACAGGGATGTTCCCAGACCGCGTACAGACGATTTTGTGACGCTTGTTTGTCCTATTTGAACTCCTCGAACTGAAATAATTCCCCAAAATTTATATTTTTTAATTTGGTATCAGTAATATAATTCTAATATAGTAGAATTATTCTTTTCCAATTAAAATTTTTAAAATTCAATATGAAATTTCAATTCAATCTTAAATTCAGTATGAAAGTAGTCTTTTGTTACTATCGCTATATGTACTTAAACAAGAATAGTATATGTATTCTTAACGTACTTACTTATCAGGCCGCCGACCCATGGCAGCCAGAGCATACGGTGCTAGGCACGCTGCCTCCAGTCATCAAGACCAAGCTCTCTTTCATACACGATTACTTGGCCTTTATACATGAGATTCGGTCTTCTCGAGGAAAGGGGCTCTCGATCTGGCAGAGCCAGTCCAGTCGACGGATTTGTTCCTTCCGGACAACATCCACATCTTGGTACAGCTAGTAGAGTTATCGCTCGTGTCTTCTCCTATATTCGCCTTCCTCGCAGACGAGATCATATATTCTTAAAGTACGAAAAAATCAATGAAGAGAAATGACCAGTGGCAGCGCACCCCTATTGGCTTTTGGCGTAGACCGCGCAAAAACAAAGGAGATGTTCCAGACCTTTGCCCTCCGCTGCACCTTTGCGGAAGCAAGCCTTGTCTAAGAGCATGGTGACCCACCAAGCTGTAGCCTGTAATGACGTATGTACATTAATCTTTTTTTTTGTGGCTCAAGATGACCACGCAGCCCTACGCAGCCCAAGTCCGATTCTCGGTACGAGCAAAATACTTTTCACGTCTCCACCTCTTTCGAGTCACTAACAATGCTCAGAGATAAACTGTCTAGAAAAAAGCGTCTTCAATTGATCGTTCGGAGACTGCATATAACAACCTCCATTCATGAGAGAACAATAGCACGCACAACACGAGTGGTTGCTGAGAAGCAAGGCCCTTGCCCTCTAGGGCTGTAGCGCCACCCATATTATTATTATTATTTTTTGTTTCCCTAGATCCGAACTAGTCTCTATTGGTGTGTTCAACTCCGTAGTTACCTGTTGAGTAATATTGACCCTCTTGGCTGGTGTGCACATTCGATTTCACTTAAAAACTTGGGACCGTTCTTCCCCCTCTTTCCATTTCTTTGGCAGCCCATTTGGTAGCCTTGTACCGGAGCTACTCTGATCTTTGATAGGATTAGGTGGACGTCCATCTTGTTTTGAGCATCGACCACACCCAGGTATACTGCAGCTACATACGCATTTTCCAACGCATCCTTGCTGCAGACCCTTACATGCGTCGTTCATATGCACCTAACGCCGAAAGCGAGTCTGTTCTAAGGGCAGTACACTCATACTCCAACTAAACTGAAAAAGAATCTCCCCACTCTTGTCCACATCCCCTGACTTGTTGCTTCATAATTTTCCCTTTGATAACGCACACTAAGATCCATCCAGGACGTCGTCCGGAACGCTTCCGAGGAAAGCTGACAAAGTCAAATACGAGAAGAAATCAAGTACTAGCGATATCCACACTCCACCAGAATCCACATGTGTATATGCATGCAAACACCACTAAATTGGCCGCCATCTTAAAATCGCCTTAAAGGAAGTGCATATCTCCTCTGTGCCAGGAAAACCCACGCATTTAGGATTCAACCGTGATTAAATACACGCCATCCCAAAACCCACAATCCACCGACTTCAAGGATTCTCGTGGAATCAAGCTCCGAAAGGACATCTCCAACTTTCTGAGAAAAAAGCACATTTTCACAGTGAATCCCCATTACCCTACTCCACCACCCAAAAATGTACACACAGCTGTGGAAAGTTTTTAATAATATTCCGAGACAGCAGCACCAGCAAGAAAACCTATTTATATCCCAGAGATCAAAAACTTTGCCATCCGTGAAAGTAAACAAAGTTCCATTTGAACTTTTGCCTTACATCCTCCGACTGAGACACTGTGTCTGACTCCCACTCACACCTTTGTACCCCTGTCAATGCCACAAACAGGAATGTATTTCTTTCGGCAGTAATTGCTGTCAAGAGATCAGCATTTCAAAGACAAAAGCCCCCTGAGCCGACTGCCACTTCCGTCAGAAATCATTCACAAAGCCAGCAATCGCTTCAAAATTCATATTTCACTCCGGGTACGACTAAATTAACGCGAACACAAATCCCTGTTAAATAATAATGTTACACACGCCCGACACCCTAACGAATCGGCGACGGGGGCGTCAAGAAAAGCCAACAAGGCGACAAGGCCCTCCATTCCATGTGTAGATAGAAATAGCGATACCGATTCGTCGATATCGAATATCGAATAAGCCGCACTTGCTCTGCACTCCGTGCGTCGGATACAACCCGCAGGCACTGACAATACTCGACGGAGGCAAACTCAATCAAGGATATGCACATCAGCTGCTGCCAACCCCCAGACTACGGCGAGCTCCTCAGGATATCGCCGCATTTGAGACATCATTATTCGATTTCGCGTCATAAATATTTTGTGTCCTCGCTTCCAGCAGCCCTCCGCCGGTACAGTTGCTAGTGGAAATCATGTCGATCTGAATGGAAACAAGGAGAATTGGAGCATTTGCACACCCACACAGCTCGGCAATTTATGGGTTCCTCTGCCGGATAAGAGGTTTGGCAGAGCCCCCTCCTTCGGGCGAAACAACGAGCTCGCGAAATGGATTTGTGATGAACCAAGTCTGCGGGAGACAATAGGGGGGATTCCCCGGCTATCCCAGGAAACACACCAATCTGATGCGAGAGATGTGTTAATTTAACGGCGGAAGTCTGTTTGCATGACAAGCAGGAGCGTGATGCAATTCTGAGGAACATCTGACGCACACATTGACGTTCGCAGCGCCACCATTTACTTCCGCAACATGGACCGATTGGATATCAGCAATGGCAGCGTTATGTGGTGGTACTTCAGGCGACGAGAAGAGCGCACTCGACAAAACAGCAGAAAGTGAACCGGTTTCTGGCAAGCGGCCGGCGTGTCTGCAGGTGAAACTCGTCTCGCTATATATACTCGAGTGATTGGCTGAGATAATCATTCAACGCCTGAGTCTCACACAACTCATCAGGGACTTGCAACAATGGTGAGGATGACCGAAGGACGATTCACAGGATAATCCAGTCTTAAGTCAATGTTTTCTTTTTTGCAGAAAATAACGTGGATTCTACTTGCTGCCTTGGCAGTGGCCTCAGCAGCCGTCATTCCCGAACAGGAATACCTACCACCAGCGGAGGAATTGAGCGAAGTTGCCGAACTCCCAGCTGAGGAGTCAACGGCTTTGGCTGCCGATGGATACCAATACAAGACCGTAAAGAAGCTCAAGTACCGCCAACGTCGGGACGTAAACGAATTACCCGCCATGTACCTGCCTCCAGCGGAAGCCGCCGTTAGCGAATACGAGGCTTCAGCAGAAGTTGTTCCAGAAAATACTGAGATCCCTGCTACTGAAGTCCCAGAGGAGTCTGCTGCCCTTGCCGAAGATGGATACCGTTACAAGACCGTGCGCAGGCTCAAGTACAGGAAACGCCGTGACGTCTCAGAGCTCGTTGCGCCCGAATACTTGCCACCAACTGAAGAAGTCATCGAAGCCGCTGAGCCCACCGAGGTGCCAGAGGAGTCCGCTGCTCTTGCCGAAGATGGATACCGTTACAAGACCGTCCGCAGATTGAAGTACAGGAAACGCCGTGATGTCTCAGAGGTCGTTGCCCCCGAATACTTGCCACCAACTGAAGAAGTCGTCGAAGCCACCGAGTCTGAGCCCACCGAGGTCCCAGAGGAGGAGTCCGCTGCTCTTGCCGATGATGGATACCGTTACAAGACCGTCCGCAGATTGAAGTACAGGAAACGCCGTGATGTCTCAGAGCTCGTTGCGCCCGAATACTTGCCACCAACTGAAGAAGTCATCGAAGCCGCTGAGCCCACCGAGGTGCCAGAGGAGTCCGCTGCTCTTGCCGAAGATGGATACCGCTACAAGTCCGTCCGCAGGTTGAAGTACAGGAAACGCCGTGATGTCTCAGAGGTCGTTGCCCCCGAATACTTGCCACCAACTGAAGAAGTCGTCGAAGCCGCTGAGCCCACCGAGGTCCCAGAGGAAGAGTCCGCTGCCCTCGCCGATGATGGATACCGTTACAAGACCGTCCGCAGGTTGAAGTACAGGAAACGCCGTGATGTCTCAGAGGTCGTTGCCCCCGAATACTTGCCACCAACTGAAGAAGTCGTCGAAGCCGCTGAGCCAACTGAAGAGCCAGAGGAAGAGTCCGCTGCTCTTGCTGAGGATGGATACCGTTACAAGACCGTCCGCAGGCTCAAGTACAGGAAACGCCGTGATGTCTCAGAGCTCGTTGCCCCCGAATACTTGCCACCAACTGAAGAAGTCGTCGAAGCCGCTGAGCCCACCGAGGTCCCAGAGGAAGAGTCCGCTGCTCTTGCCGATGATGGATACCGTTACAGGACTGTCAAACGCATCAAGTACCGCAAGTAGAGTCTGCGGAAAATGATTTTCCTAGTTCAACAACACTTTTATTGTAGCAAATTCCCGAAGCCATAAAATATTTATAAAACAAAAATATCCAACAGCGTGTCCTTAATAACAGTTTATTCAGCCAGTTTTAATTAAATACCATGCGGCGCAGGGGATACACTGCACATTGAACCCGGCTGCAGCTCTGGGCTGGGGCGCTGTAATAATGCCCCGTTCCAGATCCAGATTCGAGGAGCTTTTTAATTTGCACCCGAAACAATGGCGAAACGGGTGAAATTGGTAATAGCGCCACGAAAAGGAGCAAAAGGATAGGCAAGCAGATTAAATTCTAGCGCCAAAGGGAATTACAAAATCCGTCCCACTATGCGCTTGCCTGTTGAGTGCCACCCCCAGCCATCAGCCTGCTAGCTCCCCTTGTGAGTTCATTAAATAATAATAATCACTACCCGCCCCCAGTTGGATTGAGCTCACGTTACGGCACCGAATCCGTTCGTGAAATGCATTAAGCCGATTGAAATGTCTGTCCGAGCGTGAAAAAACCAGGCAGTGGAAGCGGCTGGTATTAGCATGGATGCACGAGTGCGGTGCCACCGAAAAGCTCACTGCTTAAGCGGCAGCGGCGCGTCGGCGGCACCAGTGGTGGCGGCACCCATCATTATGTGGTCACGATTACAACGATTGTTCATTTCAACAACGGTGCCAGGGATGGAGGAGGGGTGTCTCTTTGCCCACCACCACTCGACACGAGTGGTCGCTCCCGTTGGTCTCAACACCACCCCCATTCGTTCCGGTATAGTGGTGTTGCCAATCAAACTAATTCGCTGGATGGAATTTGTTTTTCTGACCATTTTTACGGTTTCGGTCCTTCGAACCATTCGACATCGGACATTCCTCATGCTAATAAATTGCCAAAATAAATTGCTTTTCTCTGCTATGTGATGGCCACTTCAGACACTCCGCTTGCGGACCCAAGTGGCTCGTGGGACATCCGCCGGGCGGCAGGACTGTGTTCAATTGTTTTGGGTTATGTCAGTTTTAAGTATCAATAGACACGTAACGATATGCTAAGTTTCAGCAGAAATATCCCGCCGTCATGCAAGGTTTCTACGAATGGGTGGGTGGAAGGGAGACGGCTGTCGTAGTTCTCTGTGCAGATGACAGTGGGGCTAACAAGCATTCAACGGCTTAGGTGGCTAGAGGGAAAAATAGGCCGTTGAGTGAAACATGAACGACTTAGGAGAGAGGCATGATATTATTGCCTTAGTTTCAGAGGGCTTAGGTAGGCATATGAGGATTTATTTGATTCTGATCGGTAAGCCAGTCGGTTATCTATAGAAGGTGTTAAGCATTTCTTAAACTTGTTCGATCAGACTGCCGAAAAAGTAAGGCCAAAAGTGATTCTTCGAAAGGGCACGTACACGATGGTTTTCGCTTCTCCCCATCTCTGTTAAGGTCTGGCGCACGTAGATACCTGCAGCCCAGTGGAAACTCTTATGTGCGGCCTAAGTGCAGGCCTAGAAGAAATCGTATGTGCTTGTCCTTGGCTAATTTGTGCTCTAGTCAATAAGACAGCTGCTAAAAATTATGAGGAATTTAGGCTTTTAATTGAAAATAAACAAGGAATGCAGTTTGGAAGAAATTCTAATGTAATGAAATTGTTTGATCCCATTTGCAAAACCTGCACTCTTCACAATGGGCACCTTGAAAACCTTTGGATAGTTACTATATATTTTTTTTTAAATTGTTACATTTACATTTTATAAGCGTGATTTTTTAAAAGCTATAGGAAAGTTCTTCAAAAAAAAAAAACACATAAAATTCAGAAAAATGCATGAAATCTTTATTTGAATCGATAGTACGGTCCATATAATTTAATGTTTGAAGATTATTTCATGCAAATGTTGGCCTTGACTGCGCCTCAAATGGTCCATCCGCTTAGTCCAATTTTGGCATACTCTTTCCAACATTTCGGCCGGTATCTCACGAATAAATGCTTCAAGAAGCGGGCTTGTCTGTATAGACATGAGCTTTAACATAGCCCCACAAAAAACTGTCTAAGGGCGTTAAATCGCACGATCTAGGCGGCCAACTGACCGGTCCCGAACGTGAAAAAAAATGTTCACCGAACTCGGCTCCTCTCAATAAGTCCATTGTTGCGCGTGCTGTGTGGCATGTGGCACCGTTTTGTTGAAACCACATGTCATGCAAGTTAAGCTCTTGCATTTTGGGCAAAAAAAAGTTGGATATCATCTCACTTTAGCGCTCACCATTCACAGTTACGTTACGATTCGCATCATCTTTGAAGAAGTACGGCCCAATGATGCCACCAGCCCATAAACCGCACCAAACTGTGACTTTTTCTGGATGCATTGGTAGCTCCTGCAATGCTTCTGGCTGATATTCACTCCAAAATCGACAATTCTGCTTATTTGCGTACCCATTGAGCCAAAAATGAGCTTCGTCACTGAACACAATAAAATGGAAGAAGCGCGCGATGAACTTTCTTAACAGAGCACGCATAGTAGATAATAAAATTCAATAATTTGCAAGCGTTGTTCCCTTGTAAGACGATTCATGGTTAAATTATAGACCAAACTGAAGATGTTTGACAGTGAAACAAAACACGAAATGTGCGTCAGCTGTTTAAACCAGTGTTGCCAACAAGATAATAGCTAAAAAATCACCCTCTATATCTTACCTACATATGTAGTAGCGTTATAACAATTTTAATGACTTGAATCACTAAATAGCACTAATGTGGCTGGGGCGAATGATCCATGAATTTATATAACGACAAATACAATATATTTGTGGGGTAGATACAAAAGTATAAACTGTAATTAAAATTCAAGACGAAAGTACATAGTTTTTTTAGTATTGAAAATTATTCAGTAAAAACGAAGAACACCGTAGCATGCTAAAATAATATTTATTAATTTTGGTCGATTAGAAAATTGACTGCTGAACTATCCATATTAAAAAGCCATTTTTTTTACTATTTTTAGAAATAGAGTTATTAAAATAGTTTTTCTTATTTCAAGCTGTAGATTATTAAAAAGTCTGGGAGCTGTCACAATAAAAGACCTCTGAAAATGTGTTTGTTTAGTTGACGGGATGTTGCAATTGCCCTATCAGGAACTCTCAATCCGTAAGGATTTGAGCTTCGAAGCGTTAAGATGTAAACACTTTGCAAGAAGAATTGGAAATACTCTAAGATTACAAAAAAGAGGCCAACTTGTTGTAAATCAGTTTACCCTACAAATTATTCTCATTAAATGCTTTTGCGCTACGTGCAGTATTTTTTTTTTTTTTGTTGAGTTGTAGGCACATCTACAACTTGTAATTCCGTATTGTAATTTGGAGTGTGCAAGTCCATAGTATATCATCAGTGGTTTGAGTAGGTACATATTACGTGTAACAGCTAGCATATGTTTTTTTAATTCCTCAAAATATTTCTTCCAGTTTAAATTCTTATCAATTAGCACTCTCAAATATTTAAAACTATCGACGTTTTCAAATATAAAACAACTAGAACAACATGTATATTCTTCTAAATAATTAGGTTTTCCACATGTGTGAATAAATAAATACAGTTTTTTACATGCAGCAGAGTGAAACGAGATGACACAGTCACTACTACATTAAATTGAAAAATATTATTTTTTTTTTTTTCACTAATCAACAGGTCATGCTTGGCAAATCATTGTCACAGTATATGTACTCGTATATCCTTAAGAATCTTTATTAGGGAACTAGACAAGCAGTCATGTGTATAGGACACACATCAGCAAATGCTGTGACACGACTGTTAAGATTTTGAAAAAATAACGACTTAATATAAATTAGGAAAAGTATTGGACCTAGGACTGATCCCTGAGGCACTCCAATTTATATTTCTAATTCTGTACAGTATACGTTTTTCAGTTTCACTCGTTGAGTTCGACCAGCTAAATATGAAGTAAACCAATCGGGAATTACTTCTCTCAGTCCGGCTTTGTATAGCTTATCCAAGAGTATCTCATGGAACATGACAGAGGGACTATAATTATTGTTGAAGCATTCACTAATTTTAGTGCATAGTCTAAGGATTGCATCTTCGGTTGATTTCCCGTCTCGAAATCCGAACTGATCATTGCAGAATTAGGGGTTTTTATTAAGAAGAGATACTAGACGGACTTTCATTAATTTTGCGAATACTTTAAAAATGTATGAAAAAATGTAGGAAGTAACGTCATTGGTCTATAATGAGAAACTAAATTTCTGTTCCCTTTTTTGAACATAGGAATCACCTCCGCAGATTTAAAAGAAGATGGAAATACACCACAAAAAACACTGTACATCAACGACATATTGTGATATACGTTTTTAAAGACAGCTAAGAACATTGTCAGAAGTACTGGAGTTTTTGTTGCTCAGGTGCATGATCTGTTTATGTATTTCTATACCAATGAATGACTTGTCCTCGGGTGCGTCTGCATATGGGTTGCAACTACAATTACTCGGCGATGAAGTAGGTTTTAATTGGTTGGCAATTGATGCAATGACCTTGTTGGAGTGATTGGCAATAACCAATGGATCAGTTACCATTTCACCGCCAACAATGAAGTGCTAAATAAATATTTTGAAACTTCTTGCACCATTTGATGATTGGATTTTAGCTGTATAGATATTATACCAATCAACTAGTTTTGGTGTCGAAAAAAAAAAAAAAAAAAAAACAGTTTTATTTTGCGTAATCCCTTCGAGAGCAAAATACTCGCCTCTAGATCTTTCAAATACTCCGCAGCGAAAATTTGAAGCTCTCTATTTCTCTCTCTCTCTCTCTACTTCTCTCTCTCTATCTCTCTCTACCTCTCTCTCTCTCTCTCTCTATCTATCTCTCTCTACCTCTCTCACTCTCTCTTTATCTCTCTCTACCTCTCTCTCTCTATCTATCTGTCTCTCTCTCTATGTCTCTCTCTCTATCTCGTGTATCATATTTAAGCTTTTACATCGTCATCTTTTGATTTGAAAGCATCACTTAATGTTTCTCATAACGCTTAATCCTATTCAATGGCTGAACACGACCTTGCTGCAATCCCTCCGCCAGCGGGTGGTCTCTGTCACTCTCTTGTGTCACCCACTGTGTATAATTTCACAACATTCCACACTTAGCAGCATGCAATTGCAAAATAAGACTTCTTGCAGGTTCTTGCTCATTGATAACTTTCGTTCGTCTCTGCAATTGGGCGGAAGCATTGGAATGAGTTGACAGCACATACATGCACTGCCGTCCAGCAATACCGGTGGGGATTGCTTTTCTCAACCGTTACACATGTACGGACGTGTGCAATCAGCCCCCGCGCGCAAAACAAAGAACACACCCCATTGTCCCCGGCATTCTTACGCCCTTGGTGGCGTGTCCACGCTCACAAGTTAACACATCGGATGATATGCATTTTTAATTCATCTGGGTACCTGTTACCCAGGCAGCATCAGGACGAACATCGGCCAGACAATCGGCGAGCAGTGGTGGTGTAACTCAAAGCTCCTGGATTCGTAAGTAAGTAACTAAGTAATGAACTTTTCCTGTTTAATTAATTGGGATGTCTTCCTGGAGCTGCTGCCGGTTGGCCAGTCGGCGGCGCTTGCTTTCATTACTCCCCTTGCCACATTCCGATCTCGATTCTCGTTTCTGCCTTCTGTCCCTTTGTAGCCTCTGACTGTGTGTCCTTGTTGCTCGTATGCATGCTCTCCATTGTCCCAAAGGATACCGCATTCATGAATGTTTTAGTGATAGTTGCTGCTCTGTTGTTTTATGTTTATTTGTGTATTTATTCCTTTTTTTTCTCTCATTAATTGGATTACTTTCATGCGTCGTCCTTTTGGATGTTTACTCAGTCTTTTTGTTTTTGTTATTTTTTCTGTGGTTTCTGGAGCACGGAACTACAGTACTGTCAGGAATAGTTGCCATGGATGGGGGAAAAGCTAAATTGAAAAAAATGTGAATGCCGGGTCCTACGCTGTGCGAAGGACAAATGCGGGGATCTGCCGTGTGGTTGAATGGTGTCATTAGCATGAAGTTGGGTGTAATTAGAAGATGCTTTAAGTTTTCTTTTTTGTTTTGATATTGTTTGTGGGGTTCTTTGTGTGCGCTGGATTGCATGGGCTTAGTTGTTGTTGTTGGAATGATTTGTGCAGAACAGCAAGCAGGGATTAAGCGCAAAGGAACGTCAAACGAATGTTGTGGTTTTTAATTAATACGAAGAAAGTCTCTCATTATCCTTATTGAGTGCGGATACTTCAGTGACTTCGGTGACGTCGTCCTCAGTAGACAGCTTGTAATTGCTTCACTGAGCGAATGGATTAATATGTCATGTTGTCGGCAGTTATTCTGATTCAGTATAGGGCGTAGTTTGAAAATTGATTTTATGGCATGTGGTGAGAGGAAGTACAAATTTCAGACATTCTTCTTCTTAGCTAGGTAAACACTGTTAACTTGTGTTTTATGAGTAATCTAAAACAGATACCAAGTGACTTATTCCAAGTGTTGGCGATTTCGGTCCCAAGAGGCCAAGCATTATTTTGTGTCATGCACTGTTGAGGCACATCATGCTCTGCTGAGCCATTTCCATAGTTCAGTGGATTTATTCGTGCATTTTGAGGATGACATTGTTAAATTCTGGTCTGACTAAAAGTCTCAAAATAAAGGCCACGGGCCAGAGGAGTATATAGTTACGAACTTCATCAACGTATAAGTTAAACAATGGAATCATTTATATCTGAATCTTTATTGAAGACTGACATCATCAGTCACAATCAATTTTCACGACATCGAAAGTGCAATGCCAGTGCACGATGACCCATATGTGTTCGCCAAACAAATGAGCTTGCATATTTTTCCGGTGCAAATATACTGGATTGAACGACGGTATTTTTTGTATGAAAGTTCGTTAACTTATATGCTAAATTTAGCAACATTACCGCATAGCAGTACAGGAGCCGAAGGATGTTTCTCAACTAAATCAAGAAACAATTTAACCGTATAAACAGTAAACAATCTGCTCTTGTCTGAAGGTTTGCTTTTGGAAAATAAAAATTTCTGACCCACCATCAAAATTAATGTCTATTCTAAACTTTATTGATGACAAATTCGATAACAAAAAGACACAGCAAGTATTAAATTGATACTGTAATTGATGCAAAAGTAATACAAACAATTTACTGTGAAATACTACAATTGTTGGAGATATTCACTACAATTTGAAAAAAATTAAGTGATAACACTGCCGGCAATACAATTTTGTTTATATTTTTTATTTCCGACTTCAAGTGTGCATTTCCGGGTCAACCCGAATAAAATTTTTAATGATTTTATTCGATTACTACATATTTGAGATCAATCATTACGCTATTTAACTTTTGCTAAAACTTAAAACGACTCTCATTTATTCGGAAAAATCTCTTTAATTCGGAAAATAATTTTGTTTCCGAATGAAAGAGTTTTCAGAACAAAAGATTCCGAATTAAAGAGTTTTCGCTGTAATTGTTAAATTTGAAAAGAAAAAAATCATAATGCGTGTCAAAAAAGCAGTCAAAATGTAAAACGGAAGCGGCTTCCACAGAAAAAAGGTCCAGCGGAGGACAGCATTATTTGCAGAATCAGCAAACCCTTCTTAGACTTCCACCCAAATTCACGCTGAAATATCCCCAATGAACGATTAGATCCCAAAACGAGCAGTAAGACGTAGACTGTTCGAAGCAGTACTCCGTGGACGAGAAGCTACGAAAAAACCACACGTTGCAAATTAAAATTTTGAAAGAAGAATTCAGTTGCCGAGTGACCACGCCGAAGAACCCTTATGTTCGTTTGCACAGTGCAAGCTTATTTATGTGTAGGATCGAACATAAACTTCACTCAAGAACATTTCGTTTTCACACGGGTTTGTTGTGAAGCCCTCTTCGGGCTGTATAGCCACCCATATGGTATTGTCAGATTGAACACGAAGTATCAGACATCATTGAATTAATCCAACAACAACTTAAGCTCGCACTGTGAGCTTTGGAAACAAAAAAAAAAACCTTGGAGCGTCGGGCTCGTCTTGTTCCGGTCACACGCTAAAAAAATTACGTTAGACGTACCACAACCAAAGAACTCGACTCTCACTGTACTTTAAAAACTGTAAAGCTTCTCCTGAAATCAAATTATTTCTAATTGAAAGCCTGATGTCCCTTATTAGATGGCCACCACTGTATAATGAAAATGAGATGTGACAAGAAGTCCAACGTCCACGGTGAAAGGTGTTAATTTAGCAGCGTTAACCCTAACACAGAACCCCGAAATAGGCCCATCATCCCATAGTCCTGCAGAAAACTCCAGAATCTACCTCGGCCAAATGCGTTTTCCAAAACAGCTTTAGATCAGTTTGGCATCGTCCCACGCCTTCTCGAGTACCACTGGTAGAGTACTTCTTCCACCGGGACATAATCCGCTCTGTATATCGTTCATCTTGAAATCGAAGCAGAGGCTTTCCCGGGGATGCTTAAATTAGGCATATCCCTGTAGCTGGAGCAATCTCTTTAGACCCCCTTCTTGAATTGAAAGATTTTTAATCAGCTCAACAAGTCGGAGTCACTGTCCCTGTTTTTTAAATGGCTTACCATTAGAGTCCTCACTTGGTCCCCTTGTATTTACTCTTCACACAGACGGATTTGAAACATTTTCTGCAGTTGTTACCTTCAATCGAAGGATGATTCTCACGACAAAGTACATTTTGGATCACCGAAGAAATATTGTCCTTATTTATTGGTTTTTTAACGCTGTAACTGAACCCCCTGTCGTTGTATAATGCCGTACATAGAGTCTACGATGATCACACTGCTCTGGTGGTTGCAAGAGACACTTGAAATCAGCTGTCTGTCATCTAGTTCAACTTTAATAATGAACTTCCTGCACACAACCACTAGCATTCACAACAGCACCCGTGACACAACTAAAATTCAACGAGCAACAATTGAAATGACTCTAGGAACGAATGTCAGATACATTTCATCACCAACTTTGCCATGACTTTTGAAAGACTCTCAACCCACAAGAAGGGAATCAGACCGAGAGAGAGAGAGAAAGAGCAGAAAAACATCTGCCAATCCAGTTGAACTCAAACCACTGGACACAAGACCGAGGACTACCTCAGTAACTGCTCAAAAGTCAATTTGGATGAAACTCAAATAGGAGAGTGCGACTGATAATGTTCCAGTCCATCGCACCCAAGAATAATTTCAATTCAGTCTTGTGCACTTGGTTGTCGTCATTCTCGTCGTCGTAGGTTTTGTTTGTTCGGGTGTGTGCGTGGAAGCCTTTCTTTCTCCGTGGCCGGTTGATGTTCATCTCTTCGAAGCTGTAAAACTGACATTAGCACTTAGAAAGGCTTCAAGTGTCGGAGCAGTTCAAGGCAGAGACGCTGCCATTGTCACTGCCACTGGCACAGGCACACACATACGTGACACATTTTCTCGGACTGAATTGTCCTCGATTCCAATTGTGTGTTCGCAATTGAATGCAAATATTCCTGTTAGCCATGGCCCCAGACCCCGTCGACCACCATCGTCGTCTCCATCTCGGGGGATGTGCGGGCGAATAACCGGGCGTGAAATGGCCAATCAACTGAAATCGGTTAGAATGGCACACGAGGAGTGGCACCGACGGAGGGGTGGACAGAGCAGGCGAGGAAACCCAGCAGTCTTGCTGCAATCGAAGGAGAATGAGCAACACTGTGTCAAGTGGATGGTTTGGCGATTTACATCCGCAATCGACTCGCAGGGCACAAATTGCAGAGCATGCTCTGTCTAAATCCATTATCGGTGATTTGATACGATAGATGGAGACGGATAGATGGCCGAGGGCGCATCCAATCTTCAGTTGAGCACTTTAATTGAAGAGAAAGGTTGAATAAATCACCTCTGTGTGCTCGGTGAGAGTCCACTTACAGAGCGAGTGGACGGATTGTGCGGATTGTGGGCCATCCTGTCGATGGACGGTCTGCGTACATGATTGGCTTTTATTGCCCGACTCTTTGATGGAAGGAAACAATTTGTTGGATTTATTTACCCAAATGTTGTAATGAAAATGTCGATTTAATGTGCTCGTAAAGTGCGACTCAGTGGACACAGGATTCGGCCATCGGCCAATTGCCCTCTGCGACAGAACGATGATGGCCTGCAATTGTTTTTAAACATGAAACTTGACACATAGAAGCCTTATGAACGGGAAATTGGTGTGTTTTCAGATCATTGAGTAAGTTACAAGACGTAAGTTACAAGACTGCCTAAACCGTGCACTTGAGTGGAGATCACAATTTAGGTGCTGTTGACCGATGCGAGGTATATCGTGTGCAACCGCCATTCGTGGAAAAGCCTGTGTTCAGCGATTGTTTGGCGGCTGTAGGGTGGGAGATCTTCCGGTTGTTCCATTATTTATGGAATTATTCACAAGATTGTACACATTCCATCATCGAGTGAGTTGAGAAGAAGTTGCAAGTACCTGGTAATTTTTTGAAGCTTCTCTAGCAAGCGTTCTCGCTCCAAACACGCAGTGCTCACAAATAATATTCAAACTTAGCTTCACAATCCCTTCAGGTAATGTTTTCACTTTCTTACAGGCGGTTGACAGCGGGGCGGGGGATGCCAGAATGCGAGGCTGCAATTGCGTGTGTTCATGAACTCTGCTTCAAAGTAAAGTAGTCTTGTAAGTGAAATGATTCGGGTCACGATTTAATTTCACGTGAATGTAATTACACGTGAAATGTCATTTTTACACAGAAACCGAACTCTGATACACATGAGTGGAAATCATGAACACTTCTTGAAAGTAAAATTAACTAGTGCATGAAATGATTCGTGCCACGATTTAATTTCACGTGAATGTAATTACACGTGAAATGCGAGAACGCATACACATGAGTGGAAATCAAACTCATTGCAATAAAAAGTGCTTACTTTCTGTATAATGGAAGGATGTTCACGTAATCACGCGATTTCACTATTTACGCTCTCCATCATTTGCTGACGGATATAAGGCGATTCGTGCGCCCTTCACACGGCTTAACACCATCCGATGTCTCTAAGCACTAATCTGGTATGGGACGTGCTTGGCAATGAGCAAGGAGAACGGTGGTATCTGCTGGTAATGTTCACTAGCTAGTTCCTGCAGGTATTCCAAAACTGAGCCATAGTTCAAAATTGTATACGTGCGAGACGGTAAGCATAAGCGTTTCCTAAGTTCGCCTTTCCTCACCATAGCTACTAAATTTACATTGCACTAGTGTCGTAGTCTTGTTAGCGACTGCATATGCGATGCTCTTCCCCACGCTAATATACTCGCCCCGTAGTTCGCATGTGAATCCACCAATCCAAGGTAGCACACCTTGAGCAGCTGGAGTGCATTGGTTGCTGAGGTGGAAAAGAGCGCACGCAGATGTGTCCCGCACCATTTAAAGTTGCTGTCAACCGAGTATGTGTATGTTGATATGTTATCGATGTTTCAGTAATAGCCACTTCAGCCACTACCATTAATGATGATGAAACCGCGAGGTTCCATAAATTTTCTCCGAACCTACCATGTTCTGGATTACATTTTCGGTTTCTGGGAACCTTGCCGTTTCTGATAAGCCTCATTGCAGCCCCCGTGAATTCATCCGTCCAAGAGATGTTGCCATACCGAACAAGCCTGCAGCGTGAATTTTTCCATTTTGTCTCTTTCTATTTTCTGGTATTCTCACACTATTATGTCCTGTCAACAGACAGCTGTTGTGACAGTGTGAGTGACAAGTCAAGTTCGGTGGAAACGGCCTAGTGAGGTTTCAGTAAAAGTTCAACCGGAACTCGCGGTTTCGTTTCAGTGCAAACGAAGCATTAGACTCGTGAATATTATTTGCAGTCAAGGCAGTCAAGGCAAAGGCGTCTTCATAATTAATCCATGGTCGTGACCCCGAGGAAGTGAGAATGGACAAGGGATCAGTCCTTCAGTGATCACGTGCAGAGGAGCTGCACATCCTGACAGGCTGGCAAACTGTTCTAAAACAAAAGGTCTCCTTCGCCGAACAGGTCCTCCAGATTGGTGGAGGTGTGTAAGGGACAAGACGGACAGACGGCAAAACTGGTTCCCACACAATGCAACGTGTAACAGTTGCAACTACATAGCTGAGAGGGATACCTTGACCTATTTCGTTTGTGCCTGCCTGGCTCTTACCCGAGCTTTTACCCTGTGCCTTGTGCGAGCGCTTAGTAGACCTTTCATCAACTCACTTGATGAGATTTCGAATGTCCTTCTTCATAAATACATCATGTAGCGCTCAGAGAGATCTCAAAAATACACATATGAGATACCAGAGCTGTGGTTCTAAAACGGCACACAGTGCTCGCCGAACTGGACCACCCCTACACCGCCGAACCTACCAACCAAACAATGACTCTGTTGAAATCTCGTTGCATAAGTTTAGAACCTTCGTTAACCCGATCGCTGTGTCGTCCCCACACGCATAGGCAGTACTAAATTTTAGCACAGGTAATACATCAACAAGCTGGTAATAAGCGCAATATTGTTAGTTGCTCCATTGACTCCTAGGCTTGCAACTCGTCAGAATACTCGGATTTTCTTATCCCCCAAGTTGTATTTTGCGACACATTCGCATTCGTAATTTGTAAAATCTTGGAGTTGATGGCCAGTTGTGTAGAACCCTGGCAGTCGACGGAATAGCAAACCAGATGCAAAGCGACTAGTCATTACACATTCGGGATAAGTTTGAATGCCTTTAAAGCTGAGGTTATCAGGGTCACCTTCTTGTAGATTCACGGGTGCTTCCAGGGAATCTGTTCGTAAACAGTGACATTGCTTTGAAGGGAATTTGAAAAGAAAATTTACTCCAATCGGTTCCACACTGGCCGCTGTTTGATGATTAGGGCTAGGGGCGCGGTCCAATCTGTCAAATAGTCTTCCTCTTGGAAAATGGAGTCAGCCTGGGTGTCAAGCGTTAACTCTCAAGACACTTTTTCCTGTTCTTTTTTTTTTCCTGAGTTTGATTGCTGTGAAGAAAAAAAATAAATACTTTGGTGGTTCACCAATGAGACAAGGTTCCACAAAAAAGGCTCGAACCAAAACGCAGACTAACCACACTCATTCTCCAAGCCTGGCCGTTTATTCGCGAATCACTTTTAAGTGTTCACTTGTTGCGCGAACAACTACAAATGCTCTCGTTAATTCAATTGATGAAATCACAGCATCGAGCCACTCGCTACACCTAATCAATTTGAAAGCCCCAGTTCCAGGGAAAGGACGCATCAATAAGACCCAGTCGAGTGCACGCAACTACTTGACAATTTCTTTCTTCTGCCTGGTGCACGTGTGTACCGGCGACGTATTTTGTTGTTTTCAAGAGAACTGCCATGGACTCAGCACTTCCGCACAATCGACACACGCGCATCACTTACCTGACAGTTTTATGGCTTCACTTTAACAGACTCATTCGCCATCTGAAGCTCTCAAGGAGGAGGAAGTATTGATTTATATTTATGTGTGCATCACTCGAAGGAGGGCGCAATTATGCAATCACCATAAAAGTCCCCATAATATCCGTTCGCCTTCGAAAAGGACACAACATTCTTCTCATTCGCGAAGAGTACGTGTCTGGAGCCATGGGCGGCCCCCCCTTATGGCGAAGGAATTCAATCATTCCAAGGATGTTACCTTTATTTAAAACAAAACCATTCCAAGTGCCATCGGAAAGGACGGAGAATTATTCTGAAAGGACCTCCACCCACTCCACCTTGTGAGTCAGAGCATTCCAGAGAAGTACATAATAATTAAATCATTCGTCAAAGAGCCCGAAGTCAAAATTCAGCCCATACGCAGCCGTACCCCCTGGAGGGTTCATAATGCCGAAGTCGGGTGGACAGGGTGAACTTCTGAGTGCACGGGGGACGCAGAAGCAAAACCTGTGTGCAGAGCTTAAACATGAATACCATTCGAACGGTAACAATCATAATCACATTCAAGTATGCAGATGAGAAGAAAGTGAAATGGACGGGCGATGCATGGCAAGGACATGCCGTGCGACGACGGCGGCGGTATGTTCGTGCACGTGTGTATGTATCAATGACAGGAGCAGGAGTGAGTTAGATATGATGAAATTTAATCAGTTGCAAAAACGCCAAGAGGGAAATAATTCATTGAAAATCTCAGGCATCCCTCAGTTGTGGTTCAGCAAATATATGCATACCTATCGTCCGTGCACACCCGCACTTGTCCGGGAGCAGTGCAACAGCTTTGCATATTCCATCATCGGCAAGAAACAACAAAGAGGCGAAGAGGAACGGAGACAGGGAATCCTCCGTTTTTCTCTGTGAAAAGGGCACACGACGGAGAGAAAGAGAGAGAGAAAGAGAGGGAGAGCAACACAAGTCCTGTGAGTATTTTCCATGCGAATGCACGTAATTCCCTGGTAATACTGTGGCATCCACTTTGCCAGGGGAGCATTTCATGAAATGAAAGTATCCCAAATATGTTTGCCGAGTCCTTTCGTCCAGGTGTACACACATGCACACATGAGTATGCGTCGACGTTAAGTACCTGTGTGTGTACGTGTATAATTCGAGAAAGGCTGACGGGCAAAATGTTTTGATGGCGACTTATGGAAGTTTGTTCTCAGTTCAGTCCATTTTCAACTCATGCCCAAAGCCGACTTTTGATATTCTTATGCCTGAAATGTGCGTGCCTGGGGAGGGAGGGAGGGGCGTTTCAATGGAATTTGAAAACAGAATGCGAAGAGGACTCTGAAATTGGTTGCACACTGGCCGCAGTCTGATGATTAAGTTGGCTGATTGTGCAGGACTGAGGTCACAATAGGCAGCTAAAGTTTGCACCAAGATCAGATATCAGCAGAGTAGCCCTTGGTAACCACTGTTTCTAGGGCTTGAGTGATGGAGAAGTCTCTCGAAGGACCAAGCTGACGCTTATCATCCCGATTTCTGCTGTACGGTGCGAAGACAATCTCAAAAGCGGAAGAATCTGACAAGGGGATTGTCCTTTCGAGATGGGAGCTGAACGAGAAGATTCCCCACGAACTGTTTGGGCTATACAGCGACATGGGCCTAGCCAGGCGTCTACCGATCCAGCACAACATTGCTCCTGTTCGAAGGGTTTTCAAGTCCGCACCAGTCAGACATCGCAACAGAGGACGCCCACGAAAGAGATGGCGTAGAAGGACCTCAGTCATCTTGGGACGTACATTTGGAGCCAGTTAGATAAAGATCGCGCCAGCTGATCGTGATAAGACAATCTGATAAAGGTGGAAATCATAAAAATATTCACTCACAAAGGTTTCTCCGCTTACAGCTGCTGAAGGACTGGAGTCATCCGAGGTGGTTGCATATTCAGAAATGGCCACTAAGCGACACAGCACCCTACAAAGCCCTTTTTCGAACTGATCAGTTGATAAGATCTCCGCAAAAGCTGAGCAGTTCAACGACTGTTAGAAGATATGCGGCTTCCTTGACCATCCTCGACCACCGATTGGTCAGCTCCACAAATTCGTTATTTTTTCCGTTTTTCCATTTCATTGCAGCAAAAAGAAATCCATTACTTTTGCAGGATATTTAAGGCTGGTAATGCTTAAAGCGAAGTTTTGCTTGGATTAACTGAGAGAATCTTGTTTCACAATCCTGTCTTGGATGATCCTACAAGCAAGATCGTTTGGCATGGACATGGCATGCTAATCACTTGGTGCTAGGTTCGAGCTTTAAGGTGGATTCAAAAGAACCTCTCAACCTAGCTCCTCCCAGGCTATCG
The DNA here is from genome assembly GCA_905231855.2 of Eristalis tenax. Classification (NCBI taxonomy): domain Eukaryota; kingdom Metazoa; phylum Arthropoda; class Insecta; order Diptera; family Syrphidae; genus Eristalis; species Eristalis tenax. The sequence continues at coordinate 24,533,298 of HG993126.1, forward strand.
ATGTGTCTGGCCTGTTTTTTTAATGCTGTAACACAATATCTCTCCTATGTGACAACGTTGGCCGTTTCTGGGCGATTGCTTCCTACAGTCTAATTGCTGACAATGCAGGGACGAATTAAGGGGTTTCTCGTAGCTCAAAGTTGATGACTCCTTGCCTTGAGATTGGCAAGCACACAGCAAGACCTTCCATATCGTTAATCCTGACTTGACCACCATTTGCGCCGACTCACCGCGATTTGACTACGGTTCGCTTGACCTCGTTGTAAGCTACCCACTTTTCGTCACCATTGATTCGCAGATGAATATTCGGTCCGCGGGATTCCATGGGATCCATGTATCGAGCTTCTTTTTGTATCCAGCCAAAGGGTTTCAAACGGTTTTTTGGACAATTGTTAGCTTCTGGGGAATTACACGACAATTAGACTCGCCGATTTCCATGACTTCATCGACATTTTCGACAATTGGCCTTTCAGAGCGTGGTGCACCCTTGGCACCATTTGCGGAGCGGAGTCGACTGATCCTTGCTTGAATAATCGCCTTTAGCGACGGAAAGCTGTAAAAACTGTATTTTCTACTTCCTGGTGTCCATTACGCGCTCAAACAAAACTGAGTCCGGCAATCACAACGAAAGTCTATCCTTCCAATTGCATTTATTTTGATCCAATGGGACGCATACAACTCGAGATTCAGTTTACTAAAGTCATCTATTGGAAAAATAATCGATTTCTTTTTACTACACCAACATCAATATGAATTTTTTCTGAGTGACTGTACACGAGATCATGTTCTTCGTTATCACACACATTTCACACTCATCCCCGCAGTGCAACGGCGTCCTCTACTCCAATAACCATCGCCATCAAATGACCCCAGCATCGACAGACATCGCAGATGGTTCGCTTTTAAAATTAACCAGCATTCATAAGTGTCATCCCCAGGCAGACAATTACTATCGATTGCACAATCACAAACACCATCTCGGTCAACTAGTGCCTAGCGTCTAACGGTTGCCCATAACAATACCCGTATACTGTGACATTTTAAAGCCGTTTTTGCCGCCACCGCTGATGCAGCCAGTGACCCAATGCTGTGTAACAGCAGCAGTCGGAGTATGCACCCACCCGAATGTTAACTTCTAATAAAACTGCACACCTTTGCCCGCATGGCACATCCTGTCCGGCGGGCTGGCGAGGGGCTGAGCTCTCAAGCAAGCGGAGAGGGAGCGGTAGGGATTATCTGACGTCCGATATGCGACGGCCATAAACTGAAATGAAATCCAATTGGGGTCACTTGAGTTGCCATCGCTGCTGAGCTAGCTGGCTCTCCGAACGACGACGACACGGCTGCAGTCATGGGCGGTAACCTACAACCCAGCTAACAAGAAACAAAATCTACACACAGCAAGGACTCGACCGCACGGCTAAATGTGTGTCCTTTAATTTATTTATCTTTATTATGCCTCCGTTCGTTGTTTTTCGCTTTCTGCCCATATGCACACTCATACACACAGCTCCACCCGTCCCTGCCTTCGTCATCATCGCTGTCGCTGCCATTGCCGTCGCCGTTGTGATTCCACTTGAAGAAGAAGAAGACAAAAAGAATGAAAACCAAATGTTAAGCAGACTTGAAAATGAAAAAGGATAATGCAGTCGACCAGCAGTGCAGGGGGGTCCGGTTCCCACTAGTGAGACTCCCTCTCACAATTTCATATCCTTCGGCATTGGAATCCGGGGAGAAATTAAGATAATAAAATCCTCATTTTATTTGCTTGGCTAAGACCGCACACAAACTGAATTATAACCGAACTGCCGAGCGAGTGCTTTTTAAACAAACAAGTCAAGCAACAGAGCGGAACGGGGCTCGCCAGGGAAGGGTATCATGGTTGTACGTGTGCTGGTGTGTGTGGAGTTTTTTTTCGCCAAGAGCGCAATTAGAATGCATGTTTATTTCGGGTTTATTAAAATCAGACAAAGCCGGTCCGGCCAGAGAGGTTGTGCGAGGGAACCCACGTGTGAAATTCTCGACGGCTTGACAAGGACGCGGGACGGCAGCTCGCAGGTGGCGATGAGCGAACGAGAGAATGGTGCACCAGAAATGTGTTCATCTTTCGTTCTCATTGAGAAAATCGCTAAAACAAATATTGATATGAAAGAATAACAGAACCGAGCAAACAGATGGAAGGTACACACACTGATGTAGTTTCTAGTTGTACGTACTGCACGGAAACTTTCCAAGAATATGTTTGCACACCTACCCATCTGCACACGAGCGCACATGCATCAAGGTTGGATGGACACGAGAGAGAGTGTATGTTAGCTCAATGGTTGCGCAAAAGATACATTTTATAATCGAAGGGGTTCGCAAATATTTGCAACTTCTATGAAATTCAGAGGCATGCTGGCGAGATGACGACGTGGGTGGTGGATGAACGTGGCTTTATTTTGAATGGATTTTACCTACCTTTACATACCGGCACTGGGATCAAAGAGGAGATCCAGACGAGACATCCGATGTCAGTGGTCATCGTTGACTCTGTCTGGGAATGGCTTGCTATGCGGACTGGCTGATCCGCAACACAGACTTGCATTAAGATAATTACTGCTTGCACCTTAATTCGTTTATCTTATTTTGCATGTGCTTGTGTACGGTAGGCGTGCATATACAAAGGAGAATGTGAACAGGATTTGTCTCCGGATTCCGGACCAATGAGGGACGAAGGATAATATGGTGTAAGTTTAAATTTATGGACAAGATGAAAGCGGCCCCTTGCACAGATCACTTGTGCTCACCTTCTTGTGTCCATCGTTGTCTGTTTCTGCCACCCACGACACGTTAGATCTTGAGTGGGCTTTGAGGAAGGAAGACAAGCGCCATGAGTGGTGTGAGTGACTGTCCTACTGCCTGTGTGCATCAATAATGCGGTTTTCATGAATATAATGGGTGATTCATTGCGACCTGTTTTTTTTTTTTCAATCTCAAATAAATCACATATAAGATTAACTTGGTTGCTGGGAACTTTATTATGGCCTGGAAGAAGAGTGTCTGGTATTTACTTTCATGTATGTAAACGTTGCCGTAAACCAACCCTACAAGCTTTGCCACTTACCACTGCTTCAAGCTATGCGACCGGCAAATGCCCAATTAGGCGAGTAAATCTGGCTTTCGGACTTATGGACATCCCGGATCGTGGGTAGATTATCTGGATTGATGCAGTCTATTCCATCGCAAGTCTTCGAAAATCGTATACTGAGACACGAATTTGCGCACAAACAGTCCGATGGTGATGTGTTGCTGGTAAAACCGTCAGTCAGTGTACACTGAATACTTTGGAGACATTGTTGAGTAAAGGCTCCGGCAACATCGAATACTTTACTTGCGTAGCGTCAAAGCATTTGTTCACGGTGAATTATCTAATGCAAGGGGTTGGCACAATGAAAACTTCAACGCACAGCTGATTTCATTTGTCCGTCTCAAGTTTTAGTGTAAAATGCAAGTGGTTCTGAAACAAATAAAATATATATTTTACTACAAATACTCAATTACAAATCTTCGTTTATATTTTCAAGTATTTTGAGCTTTGCTCCGACCGAGAGCCAACTCCAGACTTTAATTTAAAGTTCAAATTCGATCGAAACGTCAAAATGTGACGATTGCCAACGCTAAATGAATCCGTCGCATCACCTCCCATAAGAACACATGTATTTTATGTATTTGTCAACGTATCGCTGACGCTGACGGAAGTAAAGTAGAGCCTTCAGAATGACACCAATCCATGAGTTACGCGTGATCTGTCAAACAAATATAATCAGCCTTATTATGAATCTCGCCAGAACAGCATTTCACTCGAAATATTTTTGTTCTTCCGAAATATGTACTTGTTTTTCCCCCGAACAAAATTCCACTTCCAATCAGCTGTGACATTTCGAACAAATGTCATTTTGACAAGTGGTGGCAAAAGCGGCGTTCACACTCAACAATTTGTCGCTACGAGTTGCTTGACAACCGTGCACAAGCAAACCGCAGACTTGTAGTGCTGTAAACAAAACATTTTGACTTCTCAGCTTGATTGATCGACTTTTAGCTAAGTGCGAACACGTGTTGTACAACTTCAGAATATTTTTCACTTCTGATTGGAAATTTAGTGAGTGCACATCGGCGGAATGAAAGGTGACATAAAATGTGGAAAAATAATGTGGCAGTGTTAAAGGTTAAAGGAATGGATTAAGTGGGTTTTGTGGATTTAGCCATGAAAATTCTTTCTGTCGCCAAGAATCATAGATCTCCAGCCAAGCGTTCATTCGGTGTAATAGCGTCTCTCAAAAGACTACCCTTTCATTTGATGTATGGACTTACTTTCGTCGATATATCGCTAAATTCATACGCAAATAATTGCGAATATCATCGGGAGAATTTTCATCTAATTTTCATTAATTTATTCTATAAAAGACGAAGCCATCAAAATACGTGGTTCCACCATATGCGTATCCTTCGACATCGCCAAAGCCTTTGACTGTGTCTGGTTAGGTACAGCTCCACCACATCCCCAAAGTGTACTTGAACACCTTCTTCTTTGCTTATTCAGTCTTATCTTACGAACAGAAAATTCATTGTAAACGTCAAAAGCTCTAAATCCTCCACGTTCCCAATAACAGTCAGAGTACCGCAAGGCTCTATCCTGGCACCTATTTTGTATCTTTTATTCACAGCGGATATTCCCTAACCCACCAAACCAGGAGTGAAGATCATCACGTATGCTGACGACACGCTAATCTACTCCCACACCCTATTTATTCTATAAAGCGAGAGACTAATCAATAGATACATGTCGGCACTCACCACCTTTCTCGACAAATGCATAATTAGACCCAACGAACGGAAAAACCAAGTGCTAGTAATCAAAGGCCCCAACAACCACTGCCCAATTAACACCCTGAAGCACCACACAAGAGTTCGGATAACCATCAACAACGAATCTATACAAGCAGGCAAGGAGATGAAGTACCTAGGTTACCTAGAGTTACATTCACTAGAAATTTCTAATTTGGAAAGTCCGCATCCAGAAGGCCAAGATTCGACTTAGCTACTACAGGAAAGTCATGTGGAAACCCAACGTTCTATCCACCAAGATAAAGAAGATCTTGTACAAGCAGATTATAAGGCCATCACTGACTTACGCGTTTCCAGTATAGTTCCACTCAAAACCATCCCAAATGGAGAAACTCCAACACTTCATGCGTAGATACTTCAGGACCATCAATAACCTTCATCGCCAACAAGATTCCTACAAATACGTAAGGCCATCCATCATCTTCAACAGTGCCGAGATAGATCGAGTCGCATCTTCCAGCTCGCCAGCAACTTCTGCAACAACCTCCAGAACATCCCGAATAGTCTAATAACCGAATTGGCTACAACACGACCAGACCCTAGCGACATCTTCCTCACTACAAGCCACATCAGAACCCTGTACGAGATGGGCAGAATCGTAGACGACCAGAACAACATCATCTACTACAACATAAGAACGGACAGCTGCGTATTTAAATTCGATAACGCACAATACCAGTGAGAGCTAAGCCTCTAACATCATCCTAATTTTTTTAAACGCTTAGTTTCTTTAATTTATGTTTGTCCGTTCATATCTCGAGTTGGGCAAAACCGAATTTTACGATTCCCTTTTTGTTGGAAAGGTATTCTTTTGCAGCAGGTTTGTACGTAAAAAGCAGTACGAAAATATCATCGAAATCGGAATTGTTTCATCAGGTTAATCGGAAGCCTTTTTCAAATGCGCGGTTCATTGTAAAATTTATTGGCAAGCTCAAAGCAAAAATCTGTGAATTCATCGCAGAGCACTTCCAATGCATCATCAGACCAATCGGCTGCTTTAAAAGGGGGAAAAACAACTTAGCCAATTAAAATCTTGAGCGGATCTTTCAAGACTAACGGTCTACAATAAATATGTTATAATTAAATTAACTATATATGTTAAAATAAATCGAGGCGACAATATTGAATTTTAATTGAAGTGAAGTTTTGGTTGATGTGAATGGAAAGTCTGTACATATTGCATATCGATGGAATTCTCGACAGAAGCACCGCCTGCCTGCATTGAATCCGCCCCGTTAAAATCTTCAATCTGTTCATTTCCTACTGCTATCGTTGGTGATAGATCATTGAACGAAGTATTGAACTTTCCAGTGGAACTAGATTTTTTTCCAACGCAGTTCACCTCAGATTTTGACGTCTGTGCTCTCATGTCACGCACACTTGTTGTTAGGCTGCAGTAATCATAATCAAAATGTTAAAACAAAAGGCTGTCAAAGGAGAATGCAATTCCTAAGAGTATCATCTTTTTATAATTACTTGCAATAGCTCTTTATCCTGATCAGATATTTCGGCCGGTGTAACATCTTCTGGTGTGATTTTGTGCACTTTCCAAAGGAGAATGTACAATAGGTAAACCCAGTTCCTAACACTAGACGAGCTTCAATACAAAATTAACACACGCATGGAATAAACCGTTGACGAACCCCACCCAAAATGTCAAGTGAAAAAAAAATCAATATAGATGTAAATTATTTTAAAAACTAATTTTATTCAAAGATTTCTTGTTGCCCTGTCTGAAGAAACTGTGAAACTTAAGATCCCACTTTCTCAAGGCTGACGAATGGAAAGAACTTTTCTTAACTTTTTTTTAGGAATTGAGCTCAGCGTGGGCATGGGTTTGCTTGTATTTTTATAAACTTGAATTTACGTCGAAACGCACAGCATAGCCATGAGGAATTTATTTGAGGAAGAAGAAATTATCCAAGTGAGAACGATTCGAAGGCATTTAAGAGATGACTCTAATCCTTTGGAGTTGAATCCATCCAAGGGCTGAATGATAGCAAAATTGGTTAGCGTTTGTTAAAATCAACAGTACATGTCAACTTGATATTCGTAGTCTTCATAGTGAAACTCTTGCTCGCTTGCGTCCTTTTTTGTTTGCAGAAGATGTATACCAGAAAGGAGTAGGAAAGGATTACAACGTAGTAGACCTGGCCCAGCCGTCTTTCACTGTGATACCTACAGAAGTATTATCCACAATGGATATCTTGACCAACCAAGACGTTTATTCCAGACATAAGATAGCCGGTGTTATAGGCAGTTGGTTTGGTGACACACATGTCAACACTATATCGCCATCTTTAAATAAACACATTTCTATAACTCCTTCTTTTTCTTCTTAGGGCTCTACAGTCCGGGTATGCCCAGATGGCCCAGGTGCCTCCCTCAACATGCCTCTCCAACCGGCCCCGTCTCTCGCCAGTTGTCTCCAGTTTCGCACTAAAAGCTGGCTGAGGTCCCCCTCGACTTGTGGGATCCACCTTGTATGTGGGCGTCCTGTGTTTGCGCTGTCCCACAGGCTCAGAGTCGAATATCATTCGAGCCGGAGGTAAGTCCATGCGCTCTTCTCGGCCTAACCAGCTTCGGCGTTGGTTCCGTAAACGCCTGGGTAGACTCATGTCGCTCTACAGTCCTTACAGTTCGTGCTTGAAACTTCTTCTCCAAATGCCATCAAAGCAAACATGGTAAAGGATCGCTGGCATAACTTTTTCTCTTGAAAAGAACAAGAGTCTCTTCATCCGCTTTGGATATAGTTCATGCATCTGCAAATTAGATCTGGACGGGGATGATCAAGAGACAACTTAGGCTCTATTACTCTATTGCCTCCTGAGCCCATAGAAACAGCGGTTGGCAAGGGTGTTGTTTGTACTGTTTACCGCCGAGGTAGACAAAGTCCTTCACTACCTGCCTATGGTGACGTTCTGGCCGAGTCGTCGATGTTGTGCGTTCTTCCTCGATGACAGCATGTACTTAGTTTTTTGCATACTGTGATTGCCGCGGATTGGGGATTGCATTTCTATAAGAGAAAAGCAAAATGTAGCATGAATGTTTTACTTGAAAGTAAAGTGTGTGCATAACATTCAAATAGTTAGTGACACCCATCAGAGGATTCGTTTCGTAGATGATACGCATCTCGGAGCCTGGTACGATTCCTTTCTGCTTGATCGTCCTTATGTTTGATAAGCGCTTCCTGGTAGCGGAACTAGGTGCTTTTCAGCGCCACTGGTGCTGAGATGAGTGTAGATACTGATATGTTCATCTATTGCTTGGGTGCAATTTAATCTGTGGGTTTTGGAACGACACCTTTTCACTCGATATTTATGATAGGCGCACAGAAAAGAAGGGAATTTTTTTTATTTAATTAATTTTTATTAATTAATTATTTAATTATATTCGGTCCCACTGGAGTGGAGAAGATTGAACGATGAATTCTACAAGCTGTGCAACGACTAGTCAAACGAATTCGAATCGACTCAGGTCATGTCGAGAGAATGGACTCGAGGGAGAACGAAAGACCTCGCCTCCGATAGCGTGCCTAGCTAGAAAGAGAACTCAACCAGCTTGCTGTACGAAACTGGAGGCGGATAGCCCAACATAGTGCTACTTGCAGAAACATGTTGACTGAGGCCCAGGTCCACTCCGTGGCGCCCGCAAAAAATGAAGAAGTCTCATTTTCCAGCCGTGCTTGTGTCTTTTCGCTGATGAAAATGCTCTGCACAATCATTGGTCTATGCTAGTCACAGGCCGACGTCAGGAACAAGAAATGGCGGCCGTTTCCGTAGAAAAATGCGGTGGAGTCATCGAAAATTGGGTTCACCGAATCGACTTGTACAAATGTGCCCGCGGTGGACATACGAACGTCGTTGTTGAATTCGATACAAAAATGTTTCGATGGTACCTCAAACCAATAGAGATGTGTCAAATGAGATGCTATTTAATTTAAAAAAGTTATAAGGACCGTGTTGGAAAACCCGATATAGCTATCCACGAACGCATACCGTCTTCTTTCAACAATTCTGAAGCTTAAGCCACATTATTTCAATGCAATGTACATTATATGAATATTTCGTCAATTTTGGGACGAACTTGAATTATCCCATCGCACGTGCAGAAACCATAAAATTGATTTTGAGGAAAAAAACATCCGCATGTGCTTCTCAAAATACGCAACTCACACAACAAGCAAATTAGCTAAGGCTTCCTGTTGGCTCTCGGTTCCTGTCTGCTAATACGTTCCACTTGTCCAGTCCGAAAGCACCTCATCTGCCGGCAATGAACTTGCGCTACCATACCCACGGGTCCACGACGTATGGCAACTGAACATACGCGAGATCTCAAAAATATCCAACATGAGCATACACATCCAATCGAATTCGAAGGTGAATCCAATTCAAAAGCAATGATTGAGCGATTAATCGGATTTACCATTGACCTCAACCTTTCGTCATTGTAACGCGATGATCAAAGTTTATTTTGCACTTGCGCTCACGCGCCCACTGAGCAATGTGAAGCACATTCCTTCGCGCTGACGAGATCCATGAAATCGACGAGTTGTAGTGTTCACTTCGTGGTAGCTGGAAGTGGAGTGAATGCGGAGAAGACACTTCCGTGACATACACTCGTCGAATACCGTTCAGTGTGCACCATCAAACAGCGCGTTATGTGTTCGCTTGACTGTGTATGTATCTGAGAATATTACCAACGCGAATTTTGGCAATTGAAATCGAGTTTATGCCCTCCAGCAAGCGAAGGCAGCCACTTTGTGTCCGTTATCGATCGTTTCCGTCGCCCAAGTATAAATAGACAAACGGTTTTGGAATAAATCATCACACCAGTATCTCAACTCAGTCAGCGAGCATTGAGATAGCCGAACAATGGTTAGTTGAGATTGCCAAATCAATAAGGGTGTCCTTAACTTTTCCTCATAACTCTTTTCAGAAATTAGCTTGGATCCTTGTTGTAGCCCTAGCTGTGGTTCATGCAGCTGTCATACCGCAGGAGGAATACTTGCCGCCATCTGATGAGGCAACGGAAGTCGCTCTGGCTCAGCTGGAAGAGTCCGCCGCTGAACTGAAGGATGATGGCTACGAATACAGAACGGTGCGCAAGTTGAAGTACAGACAGCGCCGTGATGTCTCAGAGCTCGATGCCCCCGAATACCTGCCACCAACTGAAGAAGTTGTCGAAGCCGCTGAGCCCACCGAGGTCCCAGAGGACGAGTCCGCTGCCCTTGCCGAAGATGGATACCGTTACAAGACCGTCCGCAGATTGAAGTACAGGAAACGCCGTGATGTCTCAGAGCTCGTTGCTCCCGAATACTTGCCACCAACTGAAGAAGTCGTCGAAGCCGCTGAGCCCACCGAGGTGCCAGAGGAGTCCGCTGCTCTTGCCGAAGATGGATACCGTTACAAGACCGTCCGCAGATTGAAGTACAGGAAACGCCGTGATGTCTCAGAGCTCGTTGCTCCCGAATACTTGCCACCAACTGAAGAAGTCGTCGAAGCCGCTGAGCCCACCGAGGTGCCAGAGGAGTCCGCTGCTCTTGCCGAAGATGGATACCGTTACAAGACCGTCCGCAGATTGAAGTACAGGAAACGCCGTGATGTCTCAGAGCTCGTTGCTCCAGAATACTTGCCACCAACTGAAGAAGTCGTCGAAGCCGCTGAGCCCACCGAGGTCCCAGAAGAGGATTCCGCTGCCCTCGCCGATGATGGATACCGTTACAAGACCGTCCGCAGATTGAAGTACAGGAAACGCCGTGATGTCTCAGAGATCGTTGCTCCCGAATACTTGCCACCAACTGAAGAAGTCGTCGAAGCCTCTGAGGCAACTGAAGAGCCAGAGGAAGAGTCCGCTGCCCTCGCCGATGATGGATACCGTTACAAGACCGTCCGCAGGCTCAAGTACAGGAAACGCCGTGATGTCTCAGAGCTCGTTGCTCCCGAATACTTGCCACCAACTGAAGAAGTCGTCGAAGCCGCTGAGCCCACCGAGGTGCCAGAGGAGTCCGCTGCTCTTGCCGAAGATGGATACCGTTACAAGACCGTCCGCAGATTGAAGTACAGGAAACGCCGTGATGTCTCAGAGCTCGTTGCTCCCGAATACTTGCCACCAACTGAAGAAGTCGTCGAAGCCGCTGAGCCCACCGAGGTCCCAGAGGAGGAGTCCGCTGCCCTCGCCGATGATGGATACCGTTACAAGACCGTCCGCAGATTGAAGTACAGGAAACGCCGTGATGTCTCAGAGCTCGTTGCTCCCGAATACTTGCCACCAACTGAAGAAGTCGTCGAAGCCGCTGAGCCCACCGAGGTGCCAGAGGAGTCCGCTGCTCTTGCCGAAGATGGATACCGTTACAAGACCGTCCGCAGATTGAAGTACAGGAAACGCCGTGATGTCTCAGAGCTCGTTGCTCCCGAATACTTGCCACCAACTGAAGAAGTCGTCGAAGCCGCTGAGCCCACCGAGGTCCCAGAGGAGGAGTCCGCTGCCCTCGCCGATGATGGATACCGTTACAAGACCGTCCGCAGGCTCAAGTACAGGAAACGCCGTGATGTCTCAGAGCTCGTTGCTCCCGAATACTTGCCACCAACTGAAGAAGTCGTCGAAGCCGCTGAGCCCACCGAGGTGCCAGAGGAGTCCGCTGCTCTTGCCGAAGATGGATACCGTTACAAGACCGTCCGCAGATTGAAGTACAGGAAACGCCGTGATGTCTCAGAGCTCGTTGCTCCCGAATACTTGCCACCAACTGAAGAAGTCGTCGAAGCCGCTGAGCCCACCGAGGTCCCAGAGGAGGAGTCCGCTGCCCTCGCCGATGATGGATACCGTTACAAGACCGTCCGCAGATTGAAGTACAGGAAACGCCGTGATGTCTCAGAGATCGTTGCTCCCGAATACTTGCCACCAACTGAAGAAGTCGTCGAAGCCGCTGAGCCCACCGAGGTCCCAGAGGAGGATTCCGCTGCCCTCGCCGAAGATGGATACCGTTACAAGACCGTCCGCAGATTGAAGTACAGGAAACGCCGTGATGTCTCAGAGATCGTTGCTCCCGAATACTTGCCACCAACTGAAGAAGTCGTCGAAGCCGCTGAGCCCACCGAGGTCCCAGAGGAGGATTCCGCTGCCCTCGCCGAAGATGGATACCGTTACAAGACCGTCCGCAGATTGAAGTACAGGAAACGCCGTGATGTCTCAGAGATCGTTGCTCCCGAATACTTGCCACCAACTGAAGAAGTCGTCGAAGCCGCTGAGCCCACCGAGGTCCCAGAGGAGGATTCCGCTGCCCTCGCCGAAGATGGATACCGTTACAAGACCGTCCGCAGATTGAAGTACAGGAAACGCCGTGATGTCTCCGAGATCGCTCCAGAATACCTTCCTCCAGTCGAGGACGTCGCTGAAGTGAAGGAGTCGGTTGAAGCACCCGTTGAAGAGTCTGCCGCCCTCGCCGAAGACGGTTACCGGTACAAGACCATCAAAAGTCTTCGTCATTGAATCTCAAAGTACATTTTAATCTAAGCGTTGTGGATCTGCATGTGATAACAAGTCTTTAAATAAAAACGAATCGTAAAACGACTAAGTTTGTTGAATATTCCCTCGAGCAATACGTCCAAGACCTTTTGCAAAGATAGCTGAACCTAATTTTTTCTTGAAAAGGCTATTAAACTGAAATCGCTCCTTGTTGTTGCTGCATTCCAACCGGCGGCGGCAAAAATCTCTTAGCTGTTGTATTAACAAGCACCCACCCACCAGTTCACCCCCAATGAAAGCGTTCAACAAATCAACTGCAGGTCTTCCAACTGCGGCATCTCCCCCGATTAGGGAGACAAAGTGAATCAATGCCGAGAGCCGAGTTCATTCCCGCCCACCGTGTGCCCAGAAAATCCATGAACTTGCACGTTATTTAGTGCAACTTCCGGGAACTGCAGCAGCATCACTGCAATGAAATTCAAAACCACATGTTGGCCGGCCCGTGGCCCCAGCCTCCCGTGCCAGTACTGTGCCAGGAATCCTGGCAATAATCGACCTGAGAGCATTTTCGTGTGTACGCGCCAAGGCTCAAGCACGAGGGCGGGCAAGTTCAAGAGTCTTTCTGTGTGTGCGCCCAGACCAAAATGAACATCGTTCCGTATTAACTCGGAAGTGTAATATCCTCTTCAGCTCCGCCGTCATCACAGTCGTTGGCCTGCCCGGGAACCGGATGTCGGCGCGGCGGCTATGGCACGACTTTCCAACAGCATCCTTCCCACCCGAATGAACATTCAATTAAAAATGCATGCTCCGTATGTAATCTCAATGGCGGCTTTATTGCAGCCATCAAAACGCCCTGCTTGCGCGTGTGGTTATGTGCGAGACGGGCACTGAGAGCTGTGGCAGCGGTGTCGGCGGTGACGACGGCATATCCCAGCAACGCGCACCACATCCCTGAGTCCATGTGAGCCGTGAGATGTGAGATGGAAATGCACTCGGTTTATCGTCTTCACATCAAGTTACTTCATATCCCGGCCCGGATGTGCGGCTATGCGATGCTGACGCTGTGAGGGTGTGTGTCTTCCGGTTGAATTCTCGCATGGACTTCGGTTAATGTCTGCAGTTGTTCATCTCAAGACGAGAATGGGAAGATCGATATTTCAACAGGTAGCTTCAGGTTGGGCAGGAGCCACGTCGACCGCATTCACTGCATCGCTGCATCGGATACGATGCCATCTTCGACACACCAGTGCAACGGGAACAAGCTACGTAAAGGACCCAACTTACAATTTTATGTTGCAATTTCATGCTGAACTTTAAATCCGAAGTTTTATGCTCTACAAGGAGTCGGAACGGCCCCGGGTGGGTATTTCAATCCGCTGCATGGCAAAATTGCACGGAGTCATGACATTAGACGATAGTAAATGTGCAATGGAGTTGTTCAGTCGTTCAGCCTCTCAGACTATCTCGTTCACCCTCTCGCAGTCTTTCAGTAATTCAGTTTTTGTGCTGCCTGTAATGGAATTGATTAAGGGCAGCAAGCCGGGTATAATTTTAAAGACTGTCTGGGCCTTTGCACACACCTTCCTCCTTCATGCCTCTGTGTGGCGGACTTCTCAGCGACTTGGGTTCATTTGGTAAATTGATGTTGGCGCTTTATTAGCATAACTATACCGGGTGCGGTTGAACTAAGGCTACTGGGGGCCATTTATGTAAGAGTCACAAAAGACCCTTCCCCCACTCGCCGCAGTAGTGCCGAAAGGGGCACAGCTGAGTGGCGAAATGGTGGAAGCGGCTTAGAAGGAGGACGAGGTGACGGAGGAGCAGGACATAAGGCGTGCAATGAAGTTTTATGGGATTGTTTGAAGTTAAATTGACTTTTAATCTGCCTGCAAATGGCGGCGGGTTATTGAAACCAATTTGCTTTAGGGATGGAATTTATTCCCTTCTAAGTCGGTTTAATGGCTTTACGAGGCCCGCTTACGTTCCGGTTGATTATTAGCTGCGCTCCTGTCGATTGGAAAACGGAAGAGGTTTATGTGCGGTTTAATTTAACAAAGGATGGTAGTAGCATGGATGGCTATCTGCAAAAGGCAGCCACTTCGAGCGTAACCACCGTCGGTACACGCGCTTCTGTAACAGCTTCTCCCGGTGGTGGTCTTGAAATTTGTATTCACTTCTGAGAAGGAAGTCGTTAGGGCTTTTGATGTGTATGAGCCAACTGTGACACCTTTTTTTTGGGGGAATCGTTTGCCAAATGGCAGTTGGTTGAGATAAAGACACCTGTTCGAGGGGGGCTGACTAAAATTTTCTGCTGCTAATCTTATACTTAATTTATGGTTGCAAGGAAGTCGTTGAGTATTCTGTCACAGGGCAGCTGCGATTCTGTCAACTTTTTCCTGGATCTTAGGATAGAGTTCATTTAAAATGTTGCTGAACTTATACGGCTGAACGGAAAGGGTTCATACGGCGTATGTTCTGTTGCCGGGTGTACGTTATGAAGGATGCTGATGTGACCTCTTCGTGATCCGTTGGGAGCTTATGCCCTCTTCTTTTTGACAGGTAAGCCTATATACCAGAAATGAAGTATGATAGATATGTGCAACTTCCTCCTCTCTGGAGTAGGGGTCAATCAGCTGTGAAATTGGGCATCTCTCTAATACTTCATTTCTGCTATATACTTTCCTTAAGGGTGAATGCAGTCTCTCTACGGGAGAGTAACCGCTTATTTGTTGGGAGGACGTAATGTGTATATTCTGTTGTCTTAGAGGGTGTTCGCAATGAATTCTGAGCCCACACTAATGAAGTTCTTCAAGGTCTTTAAAATAGAAAAAATGCTCTACACGTCAATGTATATCCGCAGTCGAAACGAGAGAATTTGCCAATAATGGTTGATATTTGGTTATTGTTACTCATGTTATTCATGTGAAGGATATCAAGATGTTTTAGTGGGATTTCAGGTTTAGTGTGCAAATGCTTTGGAGGATTTCTGTCGTATTTGAGAAGTTTGCATTTGTCGCAGTTGTTAAGCATTTTTGTGATTTTATCCTTCATGTTCGGAAAGCAAAGCCCTATTTGAAAAAGCAAACTTTGGAAAGCAAACGTTTTGCAAAGCAAAGCAACAAAGCAGCTGAAACGTCAAAAGCATACAATTGCGAAGCACAGGCCGTGTTCATAAACGGTAGCCCTGCGAGATTTGCGTTTATAAATGAAAATAAACTGCAGTGACTGTGCATGAGAGCAGTCGCCAAATGCGTTCATAAAAGCAATGCGACAGTCAAACTGCGATCAAATTGGCAGTAATTTTTGTTTTGTTCCAGGATTGCAGGGAAACCGAAAAGTGGACTTTTTCATGCGAAAATGGTTCCTAAGGACATCATACGGAAATTCTCTTATTTTTTTAAAGAAATTTTTTTTATTTGGAACTCGTTTTGACATGGCTGCAAAATACTACGGTTTCATTATTTAATATTTTTGAAAGTTGGTCAGTTTATTACATTTGTCAAACATTAAACCTAGTATCTTCTTAGACATGATGTCGACTTTCATTTTAGCAATATAACACTTTTTGTGTCGCCCACTTATGTTGCATTTATGAATACTTGTTTGATAGTGCTGACCTGCTGCAAACTTGCGGCAGTATTCGTGTTCATAAATGTATTAAGGGAATATTTTGTGCAGTGCAGGGGCAACAATGTTGCAATTATGAACCCGACCATAATTTGCCTTTCTTTTCTCTAAAAAACAACAATGAGCAGCTTTGAATAACTCTTAACATAAACCAGATTATTGGATGGTTGCAATAATAGTACTAAAAAAGGAAAAAATGGTTTTCAAGAAAACTATTTCTTGCTTATATGAATTTGCAACCACGTATACAAAAAAATCTGGCCTTTTTTGAAATTTTAAACACTTTTCCGGATGACGTGCTTTATAGCCATTTCAGAATGAAATGAACAACCTTTCTGGTAGGGACAACTTGCATATCCTTGGTTTTCTTACCTAAGTTTTCCCGTAATCTTTTTCAAGGAACTTGAGTTTATTTTAGAGGCTGGACACAAGCTGGGAGGCCCGGACTAAATTTGTGTTTAGCCCTCTTTCCATGTTATGGAAATTAGCTAACGGTTGCACATATCACAACTAATCGGATCGATTTAGTACTGGTGAAGGAACTTCGCATTCAATTGTCATCAAGGTTATAAAGCTTATAACTAGACATCCAAATAAGTTCATAAAAGTGGATTTGAAAAAGAAGATCGAAAAGAAGAAGACGTATTTCATTTCCTTAGAACTTATACATTCCCACGTGCCGTTGGATGTATTGATGGCACGCACATTGAAATTCCCAAGCCATCACAAAACGCTGACAGCTATTGTAACCGCAATATTGCAAGTAAATTTGTCTTTTCAATAATTTCTTCCCACTGTTCTATAATAATAGGTCTGTTCCCGTACCCAAAATAAACAACACAAAGCAGTACAAAACAACACAAATCTACGAAAGTCTGTTCCCGTACGCCAAAAATTTGGGTTTTATGTCAAATGAGCACTCTCTCGAGAGAGTAAAAAATTGCCCCACCCTGCCCATTTTAACACATGAAATTTCTGTGGGCAGTTTGTTGGTCTTCAGTGAAATCAGTTGATGTGTCAAATACTTAGATTTGTTTTCCTGTGCTTGTGAAACAGGTGATAACGAAAGATCAAAATGGTCAGCTTAATCTAGGAAAACTGCAGTGTGCTTATGAGCCCTGCATCATTTATCGGGCCGAAGATCAGCATAAAAGTGCGAAAGGCTTTCAAATAAAGATAAAGAAGAAGTTTCCATTTTGTACACACCACTTAGAAATCGTAAAAGTAATTTAATTCAAACCAGTAAGTGCCATTTCTTATTTGACACTTCACAAATGACATAATTTACACATTTGTTAAAACTGCGTTCCCTTACTTTCCTGAGATTTTGCTTCTCTCTGAGAGATTTTTCCCCCACTCCTAAAAAAATGACAGTCTTTACAATTTTGTGCAGAAAGTACGAGAACAGACCTATTATGTTACTTCTACAGGCTGTGTGCGACGCTAAATTTATCTTCACACACCATATACTTTGGCTGGCCAGGGACGACACATGTATGGCGAAATAGCCCACTAGCGGTAGCATTAGAAAATCGTTCAATTCAATTACCCCAGGGAGCACATCTCGCATCCATTGGCATCTTCCTCAATGGTACCATTTCGTGATAACTGGTTCCTAAATGAACATCGAACAAAGTTCAATGTTTGCTTAAGTTCTACTCTCGAACAAGCATTTGGAGAGCTGAAAAACAAATTTCCGGAGTTTTGCAAGTGTTAAAACTTTTAGAGTCCAAATATTTCATTTCAAGCTGCATAGCTGTGCATAATCTTATTATTTCTTGCGAACTCCAGATGTGCATAATCAGGATATTGATAGCGAAAATCACATTGGTACTCCACTTGAACATCTAGAAGACAACTGTTCAACTTCAAACTTCAAGAGCCAGCGCTGAAGTGAGGCAAAAACGAGTTGCCATAATGACTGCTTTGAGCATATTATACGTACATATGTAATTAAAGGCACAAATGCCTTTTTTTGTGTTTATTTAATCCAAAAAAGAACTAATAAATGCAACACAATCCGCATCTTTACTCATTTTAATGCCCAAAAGTTATTTCAATATCTTTTAGTATATTGATCCATTCCCTTCGAATTTCCATCTGCTCTTCACGGCGACTTCGTTCCTCACTAGCCTCGCCTTTTAGAAATTCCAGGCTTTCGTTGCTCTTTTAAAGCGCTTAGCATTTCCTAATGGTTGCGATGTAGACGCATATTCGGTCTCTGGGTTATCTTCATACCTATCTTCCAAAGTCGAAATCAGCAAACTTCTGCGGTGCGGATTTTTCCCGTAAGCTTCATGTGTTATGCAACTGCATGGCTACAGTGCTTGGGTGGTCATTACTGGCGAAACGGTCCGATTTGTTTACGATGATGCTGCGCGATATCAGCATCCGGCATCATCGGATTGAATTTCGTTCCGAGCATCGCGCAAGAAGTGCTGACCATGCGATTTGACTGTGTGATGCTGGCACATCTTGAATGCCATGCTGATGAAATAAAGTTTAGTTGCACATGAGTATTCAAACAGATCGTTTCATTATTCTATTCGTTTAGAAAAGCTTAAAATACTACCATCCTCTTTCATCCCGTCCCGTTTTTGAATTCCTGTCTTTACTTTATCGTATATGTATTTCCGAATGATATGCTTTGCATAATTTGCGCAAGGTTTGCGCTTCCGAACACGCGCTAATATTCACGTTTCAAATGGAGGTGTGTTTCGTTTATACCTCTATGATTTGAATTCTCATGGTACTCACGAAAACCCTTCTCTTGTTCGTCATCCTTATGGCAGTCAGGATTTCAGAACAGCGAACAATGTGTAATATCTTGCTCCTGGAAAAGAATTTTGAATAAGTGGATTGAACAAGAGAAAAGATTTCGTAATAATTCTATCATTGGTTGGAGTTGATGACAAAACCCAAACTGGGTTTGTACGACATTGAGTTTGTTTCCAGAAAGAATGGCTTGCGACTTGTATGGGCTTAGCACCAGCCCATGCGAAAATACTAGAGAGGTCCTCGTTTAAATTGCCCGCAAGTTCATCAATTTCTGTCAATGGCAGGTAAACTTGAGCGTCAATTAAAGGTGCACTTTCATAATATGTTTGCATACAGTTGTTAGTAAACATTGAGAATAAAATAGGAGCAGGAACAGATCCCTGTGGCACATCCTGCTTCACCGGTAAGAGAGCAGAGGAAGAATCTTGTGCAACTAATATTTGACACGTATCTGAAAGAAAGCTTTTAAGGAGCTTGACATAGAACTTGTCAAAAGCCTTCGAGAAGTCCAGCAGGCAGAGAAGTGTGATATGTCCGCTTCAATATACCTCTCTGATAACTTCCATTATTCTAACCATGGCGGTGGAACAGCTGTGATGGGGTCTGAAACCAGACTTTTCTGTATACAATAAACAATTATCAGAGAGATGTTGAATAACTTGTTTCTCAAAGACTTTCGACTGACACTCAAAAATGCTTATAGGTGTCAAATGCTCAGGCGAAACGGGAAACGTTTTTTCTTAGCAACCGGTACAATTCTGGCTATTTTCCACTGCTTGGGGAAAGAGGATGTCGTTATACAGTACATGTGTCAAATGAGATATGTTCTGAGACGGAATCATCTTAACAGATTGCAGAGGAACCCCATGTGAGGAACCCGCTTACCGCATTCGACTTAATACTTGCCACACAGTTTATAACCAACGTTTCAGGGACTGGCTGATCCTCAAAACCAATTACCTGTGGAAGAGGCGAAGTAGCATTACTAGATAAATCAAAAACTGTATCCAATGTATGTCCGAGAAAGCGTTATTAAGAGTATCAGGAACAATCCCACAGTTAGAGTCACTCCTGGCTTTGGAGACCCCAACCTGCCTTATATTACTCCACAGATTCTTGGGAGGAAGGCACGTGCTGGGATCCACAGGCATCCCCAGTCAACTCAGTCAATGCATCGCTTTATACGCAGCCCAGTTGGAATCAGAGGTCTATGTATCCAGCTGCTATACAGTTTGTTACGAGCTTTGATGGCGTTTACGACATCAGTTGTAACCAAGGACAGATGTTATTGCGCACTCTAAGTAAATAAGGCTGTTAAGACTTCTTGAGAATAATTCAGATTATCATCACGGTCAGAGAAAGATCGACAAACATACCATTATGTTGTAGAGGGAGCCTACTGAAGGTCCTCAATATTGATTGCACAAAAGTGTCTGAATGATTCAATGATACAAGTTTAAGGAGCAGATCCTGAGTGACGTCAGAAAACAAAAAGAAGGCGGGTTTGACAACCTTATCATCTTTCCACCATGGGCATGGCCCAAATGGCCGCCCATAATGTAATTTTTAATTGCATTGCAGTGAGTGGGTGTCATGACGAAAGGAAATTCTCCGTCGGATATATGGAAGTCATGTCTCATGCTGTAGCAAGAGATCGATGAAGTCCGGACGGCAAAAATACCTGTGCTACCCCTCGGTTCCTCAGACCTTGTTTAAGTCGCGACTTTGAGAAACGAGTCATTCAACATTAGTCCGCTGACACCCACAAAGTAGGCCTACTCAGGGAGCATTCTCACTCATTCTGGAATGCCGCGGATTGAACCTTACCCAGCGACCAACCTTCTACGCCACGGCGACCATTTAATATTCATACAGTTGACTCAAAGACAAGTACTTGGAAAAAATAATATCGCAAGCCCGAGCGCGACCACAATGTTCTAGGTAGAGCTGCCCTCTTGTCGCTCGGACATTTTGACAATTGGGAAGCAATTTTTTTAACTTTATTTCTCATTTTGAATTTTCGCCAAACGTAGACGATTGCTTGTGAAAGTACAGTGAAGCCTCACTAAAGCGGACAGCAGCGTAGTCTTCGTGATTGTCCATTATGTAGGGGTGTCCGCTCTGAAGGGTTGAAATAGAGAGGTGTCTCTTGTAGAGGGGTGTCTGTAAAGGGAATTTTGACTGTATCTGCACATGACCCTGAGAGCGCCGGACGACTTGACCCATTCTACTCCTCGACAGCAACATCTAATGCCAACAAACGAATAAGGACCTCAAGCAACTTGGCGTGCGAAAATATGAAGACCGCAAGATATTGTGACTAGATTGTGAGACTTCTAGCGCAACTGCGACGAAGAAGTAACATTATATTCGACATTTCGTGTGCAAAAACCTCACAACAATGAATGGAAGCTGTACTTCCTATAAGTTCACGTGGCAGACAATAAGCCAGAGCTTCAATGACATCCGGCATCCCATCAAGAACGGTCTACGAACTGTAGTATTGACTCACCACCACGACCTTACTTGCCAGTGATCAGATCACAACTGCCCTGAGACAATATTGGACATGCAGGCAAGACAACAACGATAAGAGCTCAGATGCGTGTCATGTGACTTATTGAAGAGTAGCTCCTATGCTCCCATGCTCTCCCGTAGTATTGCCAATACACTACACGAATTTTTTTAGTTGCATCTTCAGCTTAAGCATTTTTGCAAGAAAAAATTCTCAAGCTTAGGATTCCTCCAACACTCGCTTTTACCTCTGGAGTGCCATTGTTTATCCGTCTCAAATTTTTAACTGAAAAATACATGGATACATTTATTTAACAAATTTGATTTCATACTCTGATTTGAATCAAATCCGATCTACCAATCGAGCTCCACAGAAGAACTGTCATCTGTCAACTGCCCCGCACAGCCTCCACTTTGATCGTTCGTCGAACACTTGCCTGCAACTGCAAACTAGACACGAAGTTAAATTTGATTCGATTCCCCTGGCACCTGTAAATCTGAACGAGATGAGCCCCGCTTTGACCAACTGCACACATGCACATGGGTTTGTGCGTGTCCAACTCACTCGGTGGAATACGGCTCGGTTCACGTGCAAATTAAGTTAAAGGCGTTGGTTCGGAAAAACCGAATCGAATCCTTACAGCGGTTGCATCACTCAGTCAATCACAACACGATTCGGTGGTAATCCGGACCGAAGCCTGTCAACGTTCGAGGTGCAGAATTTCACCACACACGGTGGCAATGCACCGACTTAATTGTATTGAAGCAATCGCTGCGTTCGATTGGAATTCCAAGGATTACTGTCGCACTCCGATGCGAATGCAATCCGACTTATGTTGGCACGACTAAGTGAGTGATGATTGTTTTGCCGTGTCATCCCTTGATAGAATCGCACTTTGGTTGCGAGAAATCAATTAAGCGCCAATACAGCGGCACGAAAAAACGTCCACGACCAAGGTGACCCTGTTTCCGTGCACTGAAATCGAAAAACGCCACCCGAAGCCACTGGCACACAATTAAATCCTCAACCATACCGTTTCAATGATTGAATATGCTTTCTTTTGTCAGTACGCCTTACTGCCGCCACCAGAGAGGATGGTTATGGGGTCCTTTGGCTCTCCATTCCGAAGCAGGCAATTTCCTTTTTGAAATTGAACTGCGGAACGTAATTTATCGCCGATCTCAGTCTATCCGCGCACAAAAAGGTCCAACGCTCGTGCATGTACATCCATCCAACCCAACACAACACACAACGTATGCACATATTAAGCACATTTTATTTCAAGGATACCTACATCCAAACAATGAGCATATCCAGCATGTGTACATCCTCGGCATTCAGGAGGCGGACGTGTTTGTGTATCTAACAATTTTTTCTTTCGCTTTTTCGTGACACCCAGTTACCGAATGTTTGTGTATGAAGCCACCATGCGACGCCACCCCCAAAACGGGAGAGGCGCCGGCTCGCGACGAATGCTCCTTTCACATAGTCATGATTCGTGGCTATGCAAATTTCCTGAATGAAAATCACTTTTAACTGACGTCCTTCATTCACGGCTAGGGAACACGGTCTAGGCCTTTCATTTAAATGAACAGTTTTTGTTGGATGCCTTTCAGGCGCACCACGCCACCGGTTAAAGGTGTCGTGCTTTAACGAAATGTATGACAATTGAAGATGTTTTTTGCTTCATACCCCCCTCAGCACAGACATTTACAGCGGTTGGTGTGTGTACACCATGGGGAATGTGAATCCGCGTTCCTTCAAGGCCATAATCGAATGAGGAAGTCAGATACCGCAAAGAGTCTTGTTGATAAATCAGTACTCATTTGTTTCGGAAGACCCTCCAGAGGTAGGTGCGGATCAGCTGCCGAATGCCGCATGCTAGAGCGTCAAGAATGTGGCCCTAATGTTGCACCAGTAACAGAAATCTGAAGTGTCTTGGTGTCAACTCCACTAAAGAGAGAGACTAAAATTCAAAAGCCCCTCGGAACTGGCTCTCAAAAAAGCCAACTTTAGCATCAACCCTCTCGGTTTTCTCACGAGTCGACGAGGATTCGAACCCAACGAATAGGGTGCCTGGTTCAATCCCCGAATTTACCAACATTCATAATTCATGGCCCCACCTCTTTTGGTTCACCTCTTCGAGACAAAGCTCAAAGGGTATCCCTGTCTAGAAAAAGCATCTCAAACTTCGCCGTTCGGAGTCGGCATAAA
Organism: Eristalis tenax; assembly: GCA_905231855.2. Classification (NCBI taxonomy): domain Eukaryota; kingdom Metazoa; phylum Arthropoda; class Insecta; order Diptera; family Syrphidae; genus Eristalis; species Eristalis tenax. The sequence continues at coordinate 24,556,786 of HG993126.1, forward strand.
ACTTTCCATTCGTGAAAGAACAATGGCGCGCACAGCACGTGCTGTTGCTGTAGAAGCTAGGCTCAAGTTCGGCTCTGGGCCCAAAAGTGTATAAAAATGGGTCTGAAATATGGTTGTTCTTTTATATCTCGAGCTTGGCAGCACCGAATTTTGTGATTCGATTTTTGTGAGAAAGGTATAACATTGCAGTAGGTTTGCGTGTAAAAAAAACTATGCCTTTCCAAGGAACAAATTATCAAAATGGAAATTTGCCAAACGGGAGATGGAAACCAATATTTTTGGCAGCCATTTGAGCAAAGATAACATCGCGTCGTGTATACCAGATACAAAAAAAAAGCAATACAATTTGTACAATTCACACTCCACTCGAGTATATGTTTGCACACATGCGTGTAGTCAGCGTCCCTGCGATGTGCGTCTTGGATACAATTTAAGTGAAATTTCAGTGCCAATCAGTTGAACATTTTTTACCATTTTTATCTGCTCAAAATTTCATTAAGTTCCGTTAAATAGTCCAGATTAAACGAACTTTTTTCCAACACACGGTGTGGCGGCCTCCGGAGTTTCAGTCAGCAGGATCTGCGGCATCACAAAGACATTGCATTCGCAAAACACGAACCACTGATTATTTGAATGCGAAATTCCGGGGCATTTTTAAAACATGCTGTTAGCACACTGAACAACGAGAGTCTGCAGGACAATGTTTGAAAGCGAAAGGTAGTGAGGCTGAGAGTTTCAGATCTTTCGGTTTGACACGAAATCACTTCCCTGGTTTTGATTGGGCACGTTTTCGGTATTGACTAGCCTTGGCTAGGTGTGATAAGGTCAGGGTGCAAGGGTATGCAGGGAGGGTTTGGCTACTTTTTGGCTGACTGTACTGACAAAGAAACCTACTGGAAAGCTATTATCACTGAGGAGCAATGCCGGTTTCCAAACAGGTGGAGTGCAACCCCCCCCCCCCCCCCCCCCCTGCTACCACTGGATCTGTCAAGTTATAGTATCCGACACTACTGTAGTGCCAAGCTACAGTAAATGTGAATATCAAACCCAGGCGACTTAAATGTAATTCTGCATGCATAACATTCCTAACCTCCTCCGGGAGCTACTTCCGTTCCCCGTTCCCGTTCCATCAACGGTAGCGGTTTGAAAATTCTGATTCTGCAAATACACAGTTTACTCCTGTAGTCACCAGCAACTTGATAGCCGAAACTGAAACTCTCTAAGAAACATGCAACAAAACATACCCGCGCTCACGCCCATGCCCACTTACGTACGTAGCTAAGTAAGTGAGTCCTTTGATGTAATTCATATTCCACAGACACTCGTTTAGGATTTGCGTCGGGAATCTAGTTTCGCATTCTCTTTAAAAGCTTATTAATCCTCAGATTTGATAGGGGAGCTCAAGTCTCGGTGCTGCCGCGTTCAGGGAAACTTGTCACGCACCATATTTAGTTTGATGTGGGAAGTCCTCGTAGAGACTCTCATATGAATACGCATGTGGCTCCTTCTGGGATTGGGGACATTTATGATTTCTGCGAAACATCATCCCCGGTGACACGGCTCATGAGACAGGTTCGAGGTGAACGACAGGCCTGTGTTCTGTGTGTGTGCGGCGGTGTGCGACAACCCCACTTCGCGGGGAGCTTATTTTTATTATCATTACGCATACACTGGCGAGCACACAACTGTCACCTGTGTTATGCAAAGGCAACCATAAACGTGTGCGAGTCATTTTGAACATACCGTGCATTCTAGGCCGAGCGCCCCCATCCCACCGCCAGCAGAGACCGAAGCAAATCGAAGGATGACGAGGAGTTGGGGCTCATTTCCTTGCCGATGTACGATGGCACGGTGACAGCACACACCACGCCCACACACCGTGGGTGGATTTCGATTTGGAATTCGGCATTTTATTTCCGTCAGCCTCAGCCGTTTCATACCGTGTACAAGAATACCACCCCGTCAAAGCTGCCACCGTCCGCTCCGCTCGCCGTAACGCATGCCTGCATGTGCGTAAGATCACATACGTCGCCGACACCAACAGAGAGATTATAGATCCACTCAAAAGATTTGCTTACCACCCACCCACACCCACACACTAATACAGGCAGAGACAGAAAGGACTCGGCGCGTTTGGAAATGTATTACCTATAAAAGGATATAATGCCAAATAAAAATGCGCGCATAAAAATCGCTTTGTATCACGAACACATGTTATTAAATATTTATGATGCTTGGATGTCCTGTCCTGACTGTGCATGTCGGTGGCAACATCGACCGGCAGCAGGCGGCCACTGAACATGGGCTCTCGTGTGTCATTCGCATCCTGTGCGGGCAGGGTGTGTTTGAATGGATATTGGACACCACTCTCGGCGGATGATGCAAAGTCCACAATCACTCAGAAGTGGATTATTTTTCAATTTCATCCTTCTCGTCATTCTCAACGTAGCCCGCGACGCGTCGCTCGGTGGAGCTTTGATGGGAGTGTCACTGTCGATACCTGATGGATGTCCCGGCTTGCTGTCATTCCAGCCACCATCACAGCCGCTCGTGGCGCTGTTGTCGTGTGTCTAAATGTGTTCGTTATGGAAACTATGAAATAAAAGCGCAAATAAGGATACAGATCTGGGTAGACAGATGGGAGCCTCTGATATATTCAGGTATTCCCGTGGTGTTTGGTTGGCGGTACTCGTATCTCCTATTTTTATGGCTGATACTTTACGTTTATGCTGTGTGCCATCGTATGCCGCGAGCGCATAAAATATGCAACACTCAGGATAGAGTTTCCGCTTCGATTTTATAACCGACACCCGCACCCAGCCAGTCAGTCAGCCAGTCAGTCGGAGAGCCAGTGAGCCAGCACCTGGGTAATAAAATCGAACTTAAGAGAGCAGAAAGGTATTAGCCGCTATGGCCGGTGGGGAGCGTTTTATTTTCGTGTGGATTGTGTACTTTCGGCGGATGGAGTATGCACTCCTATAGCTGGTGCTCATGCAATGCATGAAGCTACTGCCTCCGGTTCACAGACGCTTGTGGTGTTTAACCCTTTGAGGTTAATATTTATTAGGCGAGCACAGGTCGTATATGGTTAATAAGGGTCGACGGTCTGATGTGTCGTAAAAAGAAATGCTTTGGCATTCGGCTGCAGTCGGTAGCTGATCTTTGAATAATTCACTTGCAATGAAATGGATATGTTTTTGCCTTGTATATGTATTACCCTCGCCTTGCAGTCAGTCTCTGTGGTGCTAGCTGGTGGAAGGGTTGAAAAGCAAGATATGCGAGTACATATTTCTGCCTGGTACATATGTATGTTAGAAATGTGCTTCCTTCGATATTGTTTTCCAGACAAAGTAAGGCGTGACAAAATATTTATGAAGTTCAAAATTCGCAAATCGTCTGACAAGCAGTTCCTGTTTTTAATTAATTTCTAAGAGTGCAGTCAAAACCGGTTATAACGACCTATAAGGAACTGACGGATTTGGGCGTTATAAGCGATACGTCGCTGTAACCAATATCATGTATGCAAACCAATCCGATGGGCATACCGGAATTTTTCTGTGACTTGTCTCATCTAAGCAGATCCTCATCAACATCCGTGGAATGGGTACCCGACTTAACGTTTACGTCGAAGTTGACGCATGAAAACGTCACAATTTTTGTTCGTCCATTTTCTCCGCCCGTCGACTTTAGACCACCTTTTTTTCACCATCCATGCGCGTTCTTAACATTGTCAGTGAAATGTACATATATTGAAATTATTAGAAGCATAAAATTTGAAATAACAAATTTTTGTTAAGTCCCACTCGTTTGTACCCGTCTGCTCTACATCGTGCCGAAACATGAATAACTCATATTTCGAAAGAAAAATACTGCGAATATGTACCGGACTCACCTTCAACAGGGACCATCAAAGGCACTAGGCTTTACGACCAAGCACACATCATCCCCCTGCAACCGTACATGGTGACACTGTTTAGAAAGCAGCTACTTGATATCAACAAGAATCCTAACGAGGAAATCAGGAACCTGAGAAGCACAATCCCCGGTCAACGTTACCTCAACGTGTTAAGTCTGCTAAACGAGCAGAACTTTCCAACGACGTCGAACAACGAGCTGCATAGATTCTACCAGAGCAGCGATAGCAATCACCATCGAGGCTGAGTCAGATACCACATCACCACCCCACCCCAAAAGGACCACGGACTTGAACAACCCGATGAAAGCACCAGCCAATATAGGACATAAAAATAAAACAATAAACCGACAATAATAATAAATATTAAATTAATCAAAGTACATCAGTTGGGCCCCTATTGTGGAGCCAACACCCTAACCCTTCGTCTGTAAGTCTACTTGTAATCTCAATTGTAAAAAGAATTCCGTTCAAATGAATTTTTAAATCTCTCGAATAATTCATAAGTTCAACATCATAAATTAAAAAATGACACAAAATCACTGCGATTTTCTACGTCCACCAAAGCCACTAATTGTGGAGCATGATAGTGGACAGTGTGGATATTTTGAAGTCGCTACGAGCGAAAACCACGAATACACCATTACTTAGCTTTGAGTCGTTTCGTTTTGCATTTTTTTTTTCGAAGTTGCGCTGCTAAGTTTGTTTATTTACTAATTTTCACTGTGTGTCGTTTGATTTTCAAAGTTGCGTTGTTTTGGGTTCGAGTCTTTAATTTCTTTTTTATTGAAATTTTTTTAAATTTCCATGCCATCAAAACCCTTTCTAACTGAAAATCAACGCAGTTTTAATACAGTTTTATTTTCATTTTTTTGTTATTTTTATATTATTATTTCATTTTTTTTTCTAACTTTAGAGTTCAGTTTCTCTTTTTTTTAAAAAGAGTATACAAATTTTTATAAATTATTTGTTTCTGGTTAAAGAGAGATAAATATTTGTTTAGCCAAATGAGTGGAAAGGGTGCTGCTGGTAGAATTACTAAAAATAAAACTATCTGCTTGGAGGCTAAATTATATATTCTGCTATGATTTGATAACGGAGAGAAGGCTGTGGAGATAGCAAAGGCTGTTGGTCTGGCTGCAACAACTGTCAGAACTATTAGAGATCGAGATGGGAATAAAATAAGAGAGGCTGCAAAATAAGCATCATCATTAGATGCTAACACGAAGATGTGTTTCGACTATTAAAGCGGAGTCCCTGCTTTCTATTTGGAGAATACCATTATGTAAAATGATAATTGAGACGAAAGCAAAAAGCTTATTTGATGACATAAAATGTAAGGCAGTATCCAACGATAATGCTGGTGGTAGTAATATAGACAAGAATGAAGCATTTGAAGCTAGTCAGGGCTGGTTTGAGGGATTCAAGGATCGAGCAAATCTGCACTAAGACGAAGCTGCTAGAGCTGATATAACCGCTGCAGAATACTACCCGACCGAGTTAAAAGCGTTAATTCATGAAGGTGACTATGGCCCGAAACAAGTCTTTAATGTTGACGAGACTGGGTTATTTTGTCTACCTAACAGAAGTTTCATATCTGAAACAGAAAAATCTGCGCTAGGATTTAAAGCCAGCAAGGATAGTTCCTCTTGGCGGTAATGCAAATGGTTCAAATTTAGACCATTTCTCATTTATCAATCAGAAAATCAGAGAGCTATGAATGGTTGTTCAAAGAATCTGCTTCCTGTTCACTGGCGAGCAAACAAAAAAGCATGGATGACAGCATCATTATTTCAAAACTGGGTTCCAACTGTGCTTTGGTTCTAGTAGACAATGCTCCTGGACACCCAGTTTATGTTGATGAGTTGTCAGAAAACTTGAAATTTGTATTTTTGCCGCCTAATACGACATCAGTTATTCAGCAAATGTAGTACTATTGACAAAAGTTAAAAGTTATTATCTTCGACGAACATGTAGACTTCTTTTAAGCGAGACTCATGGGCAAGATAAACCTACTATTCTAGATTTTTGGAAAAAGTTCAACATTATGAAAGCCATGGAAATTATTTCCGATTCGTGGGAGCAGATTAAACCATGATGAATGGTGTTTGGCTCAAAATATGGCCAGATTGTGTTCACGGAATTTGCACTGCAGATGTTGATTGTACACCAGCTGTTGGTCATGAAATTTCTAATTTAGAGAGTCTAATTTTTAAGGTATGGAAGAGACTGACATAAATTAATTGCTAATCTCGTACAACCAAGAACTATTGCAACTGGAATTGCAATTTGCTATGAAGAAGAAGACAATCTCCGAAGACCACAATTTAACCTCCAAACAAATTTCCAAAGCGATGTGCTTGATTGACGAAGCTATGGAGATTTTCAAAAATTTCCTTCCTGACATCGGAAGGAGTTTTTAAGTGTCCAAAGCGGCAGCTACTAATATCAATTGTTACAAGGAAATTTATTTTACGTTGCTGTTCAGCAAACGTTGGAAAATTTTTTGTGAAAGAAAGCCGACTTACGACAGCAGCCACTATGGACTCAACAGACAGTGATTAATTTTTATTTTGATTTTTTTTTGTATAAACTACATAATTGAATATGTATTTTATTTTGATTCTTTCTGTTTTTTGTACGTTCGTATTGGGTCCATAACTTATTTAAGAAAAACAGGTACAATAGTATTATTCAATATATTGCCCATCTGAAGCTATGACTTTTTCCCATCTTTCTGGTTGTGGTTCCCATCCCAAAAGAACTGTGCCAACTTGGCAGCCAAGAATGAATCAAGCCAATTTTTGATATTCTGCTCTGATGTGAACCGTTTTTCAGTGAGAGCGTCCTGCATCGACCGGAACAAATGGTAGTCAGAAGGGGCAAGGTCTGGGCTATAAGGCGGGTGGGATAAAACTAAAATGATTGCCTCGTGTCTTATCGCATATTCCGGGCGTTTTTCGGCTACTGCTCTCTTCAAACTAATTAATTGTGTTCGGTGGCGTTGTCCATTGACGGTGTCACCCGGCTTTAGTAGCTCATAATACAGCATACTCTTCAGATCTTACTAAATACAGAGCATTACCTGGCCAAGCAAAAATCACCACTTTTAAGTCGTCTAAAACACTTTTGGCACGTTCGCTCAGATAGCGCATGTTCACCATAAATTCCACCAAACTACGATGACTTTCGGCAGCAGTATTATTCATATTAAAGTAATAAAAAAGCTCACAGCAAAAACGCTTTTCCAGGCACAAAGTTCGACATATTTGAGTGAAAAAAAAAACTGAAATTACGTGCAATGGCTTGTAATTTAAGTGAATATTTTATTTTGTTTTAATAGAACAAATTCTATTAAAATCTTATTTTTTAATTATATTTATTTATTCTCTTTTTTTGTAGGTATGTAATAAAATAAAAAATTTATATTATTTTTGTTTTTTTAATTTTTAGTTTGTTCTATTTTCTTTTTAAAAAGTAGTATTTTCGTAACCCTATCTTCGATCTTTACATGGTTTGCTTCAGAAAATCATAGTTCACTTTGTGTCGTTTCAATTTGCGTCGTGTTTTTTTGGAACGTAACAACGAAGCTGAACCAAGCCGCTACGTTCATGTCCGCAATCGAACATTCGGCAATACAGGCCCACAATTCCTTCCCAGTCCCTTTGTTAACCGGCGAATTAGCCTTAGATTAGGTAGAATCTAAATTTGAATTATATTTTATACCCAAAATTAACACCACCTTCTAACTATATAAGTTCAACGAAATCACACAAAAATAAGGAGAAATGCCAAGACTCCGTTTACAAGCTAGTACTTGCGGATTTGAACAGCTAACTTGCTGAGGGACCAGCTAATTTTGGGCATAAGAAACTGTTGCCAGGATATAGGATTATCAAAAGCAAATCAATCGTGTCAATTCACTTCATTGGCGCATAGACAAACACCACAAATTATGGAAGAAAGCGAAAAGAACATCAACATTGTTGAAAGATCAAAAAATTCAATATTAAAGAAACGCGGGTCAAACAACGCTAGCAATTATTTAGGGATCCTGATCTTCCCGAACTCTTCCAGAAGTTGCTTCGAGAAAATTATCTACCTACGGTCTATGCTTAGTACCTGGAATCAAAGGTTCTGCATCAATTTCCTGTACATGATCAAATCATAAATCTTGCAGGCCAAATGAATCGCATTACCCAAACACAGGGATAGTCAAACTAAATTTTAACCAGCACTGAAGTGAGTCTTAATTGAATTTTCCGCTGAAATTTGAAGCCACCTGCACAGACTAATGACTATAATCTGCATACTTTTGTCAAAACTGCGTTTATTGCAGAGTCATTTTCGGGTATCGTCTTGACAGGTAGATGGAAACACACTTTTTTGTAATTAGTGACTGACGTATAAAGTCTGCAAGCTACATTCGATCTAGCATCAGTCACTCCCCGACAAGTTTGTTCTCTACCCCGATAGACCGCTCGAAGCACCACTCAACCAAAATGACAAACATTTTTGCATATCACACGAGGAGGCGCTACGCAAACCCAGCACACGCCAGCCAGGTCAAAGTCCGGATCGGAAATCGCAGAAACATCGTTTTATCCTGCGAATTCCATCAGAATGGAAAATACTTCCTCTCGTCCGACTACCAAGGGCTAATTCACGTCAGCAACGCAGATCGACAGTTCGAGAGACTGTCTCAACTCAAAGGTCACAAGCTTGCAGTTACCGAAGTGCACTACTCCAAGGACGGCACCAACATATACTCCGGCTCCATGGACCACACAGTCGTCATTTGGGACGCCTTTCGGGGCGTACGGAAGAGCGTAATCATCGGCCACCAGGATCATGTGTACACGGTGCAGTGCTCTCGGACAGCAGAGCCGATGATTTGTTCGGGGTCATCGGACAAGACAATCCGTGTCTGGGACGTTCGCCAGCGTAGCTGTGGCGCAATGCTGACTAGCGAACAAAGCGTGGCCGCAGTGTGTTTCAGTAGCTGCGGCAATTACATCTTCGCTGGTGGATTCGAAAACGGCGACATCACGGCTTGGGATATTCGCCAGAATGACAGCCTCTACCTTTTGACCGGACACAGACTCGCTGTTACCGGACTATCGCTCTCACCGTGTGGCATGTACTTAGCATCCTGCTCTGCAGATAGCACTATTCGAAAGTGGGACGTACGATCTCCAGCTGAGGTGGAAAGAGAAGTTCAAATGTACCCTCTGCTGCAACATGACTTGAGTCATGTGCGACGGTGTGCTTGGTCGGCCGATGGTAGGCTGTTAACAGCCGGGACTACGGGGCGCAAGGGAATCGTATTTCATGCTGCCAGCGGGGCTGCATTGCGTCAGCTGAGAGGACATAAGGACACAATACTCGATCTTGCCTTCCATCCGACGCAGCCAATGCTGGTGTCTACAGGAGCGGATAAAAATGTCATTGTACACAAGCTAAAGGAATTGTAAAAAAATAAAAAAAAAACCTCAAAAGCACACAATTTTTTTCTATACATCGGTTTATATTATGTGTTGTTAATCCCATGGCTTCCAAAATTCAGCAGACTGTATTCTGCAAATGACCATTTGTTGGCTAACTGCGGGGTGGACCTGCGGGGTGGACCTGAGTCGCAGCAAACGTGCACGCACAACCGTCCAGTACCGTGTACATTGTGGACCGGAGCATTGGTGTTATGGTGTAGGGTGCTAGTGAACTCACCAGCAATGGTGAATTCCCAGAGTCAGACTACTGCCACAGAACGACCACTCCAGTAATAGTCCCGTTAATTGGATCTCCACGACAAATGGCGACTGGACGAGATTTGAAAACCAGATAACCACGCAGTCTATAACTTTGCTTTCACTGGTATCCGAACCGGGGACTCCCAAGTCAGTCCTGTTACATTTTGAAGTAGAATTTTCAATGTGTGCTGCAAAACAGAAGGCAAATACGGTTTCTTTCGATTGGTCTGGACTGACAACACAACGTATAATTTCAGCAAAATTTAATGGGTTTGTTGAAAAATCCAGTGAAGTGAAACGTTGTGTCTGCTTTTGGGTGTACACAAAGTGGGGTATCGGTAAACAATCATGGATGGACATAAAAGGCTCGTAACGTTCGAACGGTGTGTCGTACCGACTTCTTAATAGTCGGCATCTACATTTTAGAACGATTTTTGCTGAAAATTACAGAGCCCTGTGACGTGTAGTCGGAGCCTTTGTTAAGATGTGCGGCTCTACAGCCCCTAGAGTGTAGGGCCTAGCTTCTACAGCAACCACTCTCTGTTTTATGCGTACTACTGTTCTCTCATGAGAACTTCGAAAGGTTTTTTCTAGACAGTTTTGCTCATTGGTTCGAAAGAGGTGGCGTCGCTGTAGAAATTGTTTGCCTTACCGGGAATCGAACCTTGACACCATAGGCTATTTGACATGTCCACATAAATTTATATTTATATATACAGTAAAGCCTCGAAAAAGTTAAGACGCACAAAAGTTAAGTCAACGGAAAAGTTAAGTAGGTTTCTGTCACCATGGGTATCTCTAAAAAGTTATGTTTTGTCTTATCCTTTTCAAGTCATTTTGGTTTTTAGTTTTTTTTTTCATTTTCGCTATTTATTATGTAATGAGCTAATCCGGGATCGTGAGCATAATTAAAATAAAAACACCTAATTTCAGGAAGACATCAGCAAAAAAGGTTATCAATCGCGGAAAAATGCGGAATTTTAAAAAAATTAGTAAAGTCATTTTAGCTAATGGATATTTCATATTTTACAAATGTGCTGCCCAAACTCGATTTAAGCAACTAATAGAACTTAGGGCAGTTGCAATAACCGAGGTTGTTGCACGTAACGATAACAGAACCTACATTTGTAAATATTTTTTAACTTAGACATGTGTCTTGGAAATGTTAAGAATTCGCCAAAGTTAAGAACCTCAAAAACAAACCACTTAACTTTTTCGAGTCTCTACTGTATCTTCATAAAAGTAGAAGCTGTAGAGAAGACAAACGTGACCGACCGCGAACCACCTAACAAACGTGCTCATTGGAAGATGAAACTTAGAAAAAACAGAAACAAATTCTGTGCTGCCTGGCCCCTCAGGGGAGCGTCCTGTCTCCCCTTCTCTGGAATATACTAGTTGATGATATGCTCAATATCACGATCGACAGCTACAATTTCCTACCTCGGGACAAACGTGAACTCCACAAAGGACCTTATATTGGAGGTCCGACGTAGAATTGCCCTTGCCAACCGCTGCTACTTCGGTTTGTCGGAACAACTGTCAACACCTTTTGCCAGTCCTGCTCTATGGAGCCGAAGCTGGACGCTAAGCAAAACCGCAGATCTGATTCTTGGTACCTTGGTACCTGCCTCGGGTAAATGGTTCCGTCTGCAAAGAAGGTGAATGGAGGAGAAGACACAACCGCGAACTCAACGAGCTTTACCAGTATGTGGATGTAGTTCGGAAGGCAAAAATCCGTCGACTGCACTGGCTGCAACGCTCCAGCTAAGAGGGACTTCAGATCCGCGCCTCTGGTTCGAAGGGGAGAGGAAGACCGAATGTCCAGTATAAAGACCAAGTAATCGCGGCTGCAAGATGCAAGGTCTTGATCACTGGAAGCAGCGTGGCTCGGACGGTCAACGATGGAACACAGTAATTGCTCAGGCTCAGACATGATGAGACATCACTGGAGTGGTCGATCGGTGGTAGTAGTCCGAGTGTGGGTATCACAATGGACCAACATGGTCTAAGTGTGCCGGTTAATTCACTGGCAGCCCCTATCCCTAATCGATGGCTTGGTTTCTCCCAAGGGAGTTGTCCGTCCATGGGAATGTCTGGAACTCCAGTGCAAGACCCACGGTCGTGAGAAATTGTCCACTCATGGGGATTGTCCGCCTAAGAGAGTTGTCAGTAATAGGAACTTTCACTGTAGTGGTATCGTTCCAGGGAGTTTGATAACGGTGTCTAGTGAAAAGGGCAAAAATCGTACAGCAAATAATACTAATATGGGTGGCGCTACAGCTACGTAGAGGGCCTAGCTGCTCGGCAACCATTCGTGCTGTGCTTGTTATTATTCGCTTTTTCTGGACATTTATTACTCTTTGAGCATTGTCAGGGATTCGAAAGAGGTGGGGCCATAAAAACAATTTTGCTCTCAAGGAACCGATCAGGGGTTGAGTAGGCCCAAGCAAGTAGTTGTCAACGCATTAACCCACAACGCAAAAAAAATAATCAGAATGCTGCAATCTATGGAATTTATTGCCTGCATTAGATGTCTGGTGACTCATCGAAGTCACAATCAAATATGAGGATTGACCCCATGCTGGACGACAGGCATTCACTCATGTCCGTTCTCACAGTCTGAGCTTAAGTGTCGATCCAAGGATAAATTCAGAATCAATACAAATTTCGTTTTCGCAGTTGAGGCTTAACGATAAGTTCTTCTTAAGTCCTACTGTAATATGGCAGATGGATTAGTCCGTTAAAATATTTTCAACCCCAAAAAGCATATAAACCCTCATAAGCAACCAAATATTTTGACTCGCAATGCATCAGATTTTAGGCTTTCGTGTATTCGCCCAAATATTGGTTGGTTTTCACGCAGACTTGCAGTTTTAGAATGCAAGCACATTCGAATACTGACACGTCCAGCAGGGTGCCGTTAATTCGGCGATAATGTTCACCATTTACTCAGGCGTTCTGATAATGTCTCTTCCTCACGTTACTGAGTACGCCACCGACGACTTGATCGTGTACAGATCAGGTCCAAAGTTCAACACCAGCACTCTCTCGCAGGGTGACTTCGACTCAATTATGAGAAATGAGTATGAGGCGCTTTGGCCCTTACAAAGACTCTGTTTAACAACGGCCAACTCGAAACGAAATCTTCTTGAGTGATGTTCATGCTCGATCCTACGTTTAGCTAAGCCAGCAGACAGGCTTGCACTGGGTAAACGGGCGTTCGCTCAGGCAAAGGAAGAATTTGGACTTCTGTATCATAAAAAGAGTTCGGTTAGCAAATCCTGCAAACAAATCGTTCAACAAGTGATCTGTTGATCACCATTTTCTTAAAAATTCAAAGTTATGCCGTGTCCATTTGACTCCAATGCATGATCGAAAGAGATCGAAACAGTGGACTATCTTCGGTGCTAGAGGCCACAACCAGAGAAGGACACTTTTCCCTCAGTAGCTATATTTCTTTGATGATGGCTTCATGACTGTAATGCAATTTAAAAACTGACCATCTTGTGGAAAGCAATGCTCCGTCATCTTGATGGGCCTTTTTCCTGCAGAGTTACTTGCCCCCCTCGCCTTCGTATAGCCACAGTCTCCTGCACTCATCCTTTATTTTACAGACCTCGAGCGAGGCTGTCCTTGACGACTCTGTCTGATCCCCGGACAGGCACAAGTGTATGTTTTTTTCTTGTTTAAAAATTATTGTTACTAGGCAATGATGCCTGCTGATCATCACGTCCATGGGCTTTTCCCAAAAATAACCAGCCTATCGAAGTAGGTGGCGGTGAAAACCGCCATTCCCATGACAATGACGAAGCAACAAATAGCTTCACCTGTGCTAATGCGCACGGGTTCAGTCACTTTGACCCCATTCGAAGCCACTGAAGCGCAGAGAGGATATTTACGCAGGTCACACCTGCGGACTAAAGCACTCGAAATTATGAGTACTTTCGTCGGGATATCACGGTGTCACTAGCCCATGCCCCTCCCCGCCCCGTCCACGTACACAAAGTAAACTCGTGCATTGTTGAAGGTAAACTCTTGCAAACCCATCACCATCAACTCAAAGCGAACTCTTTCATGGGAGAGCACACACTCAGAGGCACTAAGCGTTGCGTTTCACAAAGGCGGCAGCATCGTCCTTCGCAAATAGTCTGCTCCGGGCTGGGTGGAGCAGAGCCAACACATCTGTACGTCAGCGTGATTGCAGCGACCCACCATTACCGCTGCTGATGTGGACAACTGAAGAGCTTCCCGCCGTCGACTGAGGCAGTGTCTTAAGCCCCAAGGGCTGGGATGATGGGTGGGGGAGGATTAGAGGGCGATATAAAATGAAAATTGAAATAATTGCAATGTACTCTGTTTGTCCTGGCAACGCTGTTGCCGATGCTGCCATCGCGCAAAGAGGGATAAAAGCAAATACCACTCGGGCGGGCAATCGCTGTAACAAAGGCTGTGCGAGCAAAGGAGCCCACTTCCTTCGCTTCGCTGTGTTTGTGTGTGCAATTGTTTCCTGTCCTTAGATTTATGTTTACTGCCGGTCTGTCTAAAGTTATGTTCCTCGTGCTTGGATAGATTTTGTGTGCTTTTTTTTCAACAGCAAGCTCCCATCTTTTCTCGAGGCGCTACGGTAGGATAATGAAAATCAAACAGAGGAAGAAGCATAAACCACTCCGCGCAGAACTAACTGGCGGATGGAAGTGCTCTGTGTGATGATGTCTACATCCAGCCTGCAGGAGCAATTTGTATTCCAACAACTTTCCTACGACATAGTTGGTGTTTTATTTTTTGTTCTAGAATTTCTTTTTTTTTTTTCCTGTATTCCAGACAACTATTTGCATTGAAGTAGTACGTAACGGAAATTTTGTAGTCCACAAAGTTGTATCTTTCCATTGTGGAGTGAAAAGGGCTCAGGCGCGTGGATGAGTGGAAGGATCTGCAAGGAAATCCATTGTTCAGCGCGGATACTTCAGCTAAACAGACACGCCTGCGACGGTGTGGTGGGAGGTGGTACTTTTTAATTTAATTTTGCCTGGCACTTAGAGTCGGTGAAATCCTTTGAAATGTCAATCATGGGGATTAAAGGGATTTGTAAGTATTTCAAACAAAACAAAGTGACAGATAGATTTGCGAATCTGTCATGTGTCTGGGGGTGCAGATGCGGAGGCAATTATGCCGATGTGGGGGTCGGTGTAGTAGTGACAGTCGTCGGTGTAGGAGTGATTTTTTAGAAGACGTAGGAGAGCCTAACCTTGACGTCTTCAGTCAAAAGTTCACTGGGATGAGTAAGTCTATCCGGGAACGTTTCTGATGTGAAGCCTTTAGCGTTGTCACTTGGAACAAACCGCGTGTTGATTGAAAATGGCGTCCAAATAGGACTGAGCCTAAGTTGCCAAATGAATTGTCCTTAATCTAAGGTCGGCATGCTAAGGAATTAAAAGTTGTCTATTCCAGCAGGGGCTCGACAGAAACCAAGTTAGTGCTAAGCCTGAAGCGGCCAGAAGGCGTGTCGGTGCAAGCACCAGCCAGAAAACTGCAAGACCCCTGGAAAAACCGATAGGCAAGAGCACGCAAACTGCGCATGGGGCGAACAGGAGTAAAGCTCTAGCATCCCTACCTCTAGCCGAGGTTGCAAAGGAGAGAAAGGAAGTGGAGTTTGAGAACTCTGGGACAAAGAGAATGAGTCGCAATTGTCCACCGACGCCCGCTCCTGGACAACCAGGTGGATTGGATGGTCTGCTCAGGAGGGAGCTCAGTGGTGCTGGAGTGAGGTGGTATCTTCGCTACCTGACGAAGGGCCAGGCTAGGTCGGAACCTCGGAAAAAGGAACGGTAGCTTCATTTCTCCACCCGTGCCAGCGACACACAAACAACGAAGGGTGTCCCCGAAGCAGGATAGGTCGAAGGCGGAATCGTTGCAAAAGCTGCGGGTGCTAGCTGAGAGTCCACGGTGGCCAAGAGGGTAGCAGTTCTTTCTTATATCCAAGGGAGACGCTGTGTGCTGAAGACCGGAACTGCCTAGAGGATGCCCTGGTTATTGAAATTGCCCGAGGATGGGAGCATCCGCTTTAAAAAGTACCTGCCACTACGAGACGATTATAGCATGTTTCAAGCCAAAGTGACTGAGATAAGCGGGACAGCACTTGCGCTGAGAGAACACACGTAAACTAACAAACCGATGACCATTTTTTCTGACTGCCAAGCGGAAATTATGGCCACCATCGGGCATTTTGTCTCAAAACTGGTCATGTTATTTGAAGAAAGGGTCAGTGAGATATCCTTGGTGAACACTGTGAGGCTACCAAAGGGAGCCAATGACACTACAGACAGTCTTGCAGATCTGAGTGGAGAAATACCGGGCACTCCATAAGGAAGAAACTGAAAGACGAAGCTCAGTACTTGTGGGGAAACAGCGACGATTAGGAAATAGATATCAACATCACCGATTAAATAGGGCTTATCGGGAACTGTTGCGACTGATGTTCAGTTCAGCACAACGACAAGCTGCAGAGAGAGATGGAAATAGAATCTGTCCAACGTCTGCTCTCTGAATGCACAGCCCTAGCAAAGAAACACAGCCCTCTAAAAAATATCGTTATCATTTCTTGTCGCCAAAGTTATGGTACTCTTTCCACCTTCTTCAGAAGCCATTGCAAGCAAGGCTTAGAAGAGGCATTGGTGGCATATTGGTGACCTACCACGTAGCGCAGAATTTCGTCAATTTTCGTCAATTCAACCCTTTAAAGAATCGCAAATGCGACTACCAAGTGGCCATCGAATTCAATGAACGCCTCGTCCTGTGAATATTTACTCCCAAGCCCATGTCCAAAGCCTAAGCGGATTGCACAGAAAGTAGGTACACAGGTAAAATACTTCAACTTCCATTCAAACTTCGCCAACGCCTTGCACAACAGCTCCCGAGTGCAATAAACATAGTTAACTGCCCTGCAAATGAATTTTTCATTCACTTGAAGTGTCAAACATTTTCACACCAACCCTCATGCAGCGTCACAAAAACTGGTGCATTTTTTATGATTCACCCTTTGTGAGTAATAAGTCTAATTAAGCTGACAAACAGTGTTTTTTCCCGTTTCAAAAACTACTCACCGTCCTCCCATTCGCGGTGCCGCGCTCCTCCCAAATGTCCGATCCAATTTTTGTAATGGAAAAACTTTTAAGTTGATTACTGTTTTCCGATGGCCTTACAACAAACAGTGCAATTATAAAATTGGAATTACACTTCCTGCGTTTTGTCGACGTTTGCATACAAAGTGTCCGGGCTGGCAAACACCCTCCGTGTGCGTCCGTCCGTCTGCGCGGCGCTGCACTGGGTGGCAATTGCAGGCAGCTGCAATGGTGTCGCCAGTGTAGTTCGTCTTGGCTAATAAACAACCGGCCAGGAGCCACACAAGTACACCAAATCGCACTTAAGCTCCAAAGAACCTGCCCCGGAGTCAGTGGGGCCGCGTGGATTTTCCCTGGCAAACGGTGTGTGCATGCGGAATACATAGTTGCATTCGTTTTTGTGTTTTGGCAAATGGAATGTCATCTGCAATCGACGCCAGTGACGTGGTACTTTGTTGCGTTTCGGAACTCCACCAGATTGACCCTACTAGGCTTTGTACGATATCTTGATACGCTGTGTGGTGCCAGGGCGCCCTGACAAAACCCACTGAGGGGACGGCGGCTGGGCTACGGCAATTAGCCGGCGCTGGTGAATTGGGACAGGACATCACCAGGACGATGCACAATGATTGCGTTCACACCCAGCGAGTGTGTGTTTGTGTTTGCGACAAACTGTATGTTTTAAATAACAGAACACGAAGTGAATTCATTTTCATTTGGCTCCAGCCAACACGGCACCAAAGGATAACACCAGAATTTTTAATACGCTCATCCCGGCAATGGTTGGCCCACAAGCACCAATGGCGGATCGCATGCACCCTACCCTGGTGATGGTGGTGATGGCGACACCAATGTTCCGCGGTCACCGCAGGAGTAGTGCGATAGTGAATAGGCAATTTGAGTTAATTGATAGTCTGTTCGGTAGTAATTATTATCATTTACACGCACCGACCGGGTTACTGTGTGTGATGGCTGCCGCCGGGTGACATTATCCTGGCGCGGACGTGTACATAAGAGATTGCGGCGATGGTCATGTTTGGGGTTTTTGTGCTCTTTGAGGGTCGCTCAGTGGTGGCAGGAGTGCAAAAGAATGCATTCAGTGTGCCAACTGTCATTACCGAGGTGCGGAGAGATAATTGCTTTGTCGAGTAAGAGCACCCTAATCACACTAAACTGCAGCGGAAATTCAAACAGCTAGCAGCCTGCGGGAAGGCTCAAAGGATTTCGATGTAATTTATGCTTTCGGTACTCGGGGGCAAATTCTTGCGGAAATTTCATGTAGAAATTATTCACATTGTAGCAACAGGGTTTTTTTGCTTGTTAGCGGAGATTGAACATCAGAAACAGTGCCACTTTGGGGGGGACTTTTGGGTGAGGCTGATGTCCAAAAAGGACTCGTTTCCAGATTCTGCAGCAACCACTTGGTGGGCACCTGCTCTCTTAAGGCGACGCCGAGCGACTAAAGATTTACCATAGTTGACATCAGCGCAGATACGCCTATTCAATGCACTCTACAGGTTAGTGGGGTCCTATGGAGGCATCTGTTACACGAGTGACAGCGGGGAATAATGCTGAGCTTTCCTGAAGGTTTGGTCTAGCTGGATCCATCTTGAAACAGCTTGGTAGGTCTGTAATCATGAAAGCCAAGCTTGGTGTCGAAGCGAAGTTAGCGGCTTTCAACTCAGTTTGTATTGCAACTCTCACCTCTGGTCATAAAACTGGGGTAATGACCGAAAGAATAAGATCGCGAATACAAGCTGCTGAGATGGGATTTCGTCATGCTGTTGTGGGAATTACTCGCCGGGATAGGGTCACGTGGCACGAATGGGATTACATCACGACTTCCGATGCGGGCGTTGAATGCGATTCCATCTGGTAGGCGACCGCTTGGCAGACTCAGGGCAAGGTGGTTGGACCAAGTCAAAAAACTCGCCTGGTTACGCTTGGGCATAACTCACGATGAGATAGAGCCGATGGCGGACGATCGAGTTGCCTGGAGATCTCTCGTGCGTGGTTTACCCACCTTTAGTGGAGCATGAGGGTCAGAGATTGATGATGATCGTCTTCTTTTTATCTCATGCCATATGTCGCAAACTATATTTTTTGTTTTGCCCGGAGTTGTGGTATAATTAAACAGAACTAATAGCTTAACTTCACGTAAACATGGTACACATAATTGTCCCTGGGAGAAGCCAGGATATTTTAAGTCAATTCCGCACAATTAAAGTGGTTGTCATTGCGGCTTGTTTATTGTCATAGCAAATGCAAGACGGAAATTACAATCTTTTGCAGTCAAACAAGCCCATTCGCTGAGCACACTTCCAAGGGACAGTTCCTTCTAAAAAAAATTGCAGTTTATTTAAGAAGAGTAAACTTGTTTTAATGCGTCGGGCTTGACAATTGCTGGAACTTAAGAGATCAGAATAAAAGTCGTTCTTAAAATACTTTACATGTACATAAGTATTTTACATAAACAGTGGACTCTCCCTAAGTCGAATTTCTTCGAAACTTGAAGTTTTTCGTAGTATTTTAGCATTCCCCTCAATTTTCCAAACAAAAACTTCTCCCTATGTAGAACTCTCCATAAGTCGAAACTCCCTCTAGCTCGTAACTTCGTACACAGGACACTTTGTAAGCAATATTACTTTGGTGTGTGTATGGTTTGCTTTCCGATATGTATTTTGCGGGAGCCTTGCCAACCACATTGAACAGTTTGCTATGAATTTAGCGAGTTTTCGCACAAAAAGGCCGCTTTCAGTGCACACGAAAACAATGCTATCCGTTTCCGTGTGTTGTGCGTTGGATTTACAACAGGTTTTATTTGAATGCAATGGATATCTATCTAGAAAAAAATATCTGGTCTTAACGATTGGTTGGAATACGAAAATCAGTTGAAAATCAATGCTAGGCAGTTCAACAGAGCTGATGCAGTTTTTTTTGTGCAAGTTGGTAGTAAGACCAATTTAAAAAAAAATTTAGTTACATGTTACGGATTTATGGCAAAGGCTCTCTTTAATTCATGGTATACACAAAAAAAATTGACATTTTGTGTGTGGGAAGTGTTCCCGAAAACTGTTAAGTCTTTCGGCAAAATCCTTCGGTTTGCACATTTTTAGATTTCCCGGTGATTATTCTATGGTGATGTGTGGTTCATCCAAAGTAGCAGGCGATGATTAGCAAGCAGTGTAACAAAAACCCTTATTTTCATACATCCTGACACATTAAAAATGAAAGCAACTGCGGATCGCTTTTTTGAAAACTTGTGACGTGTCTATACGACATGGCTAATACGTTTACCGATTTGAATCAAACTTCACACAACCCATAAATAGACAAATACCAAAGATGTGTGAAAGATTGACTGAAATCGGTGAATGCTTTAAGGCGTGAATCGGCGACAAACCTTTGAGGCTAAATTTGTATATAAAGGGTGATTTTTTTAAAGCTATAGGAAAGTTTTTCGAAAAGAAAAAAAACATTGAAGATTATTTCATTCAAATGTCGGCCTTGTCTGCGCCTCAAATGGTCCATCCGCTTAGTCCATTCTTGGCATACTCTTTCCGACATTTCGGCCGGTATCCCACGAATAAATGCTTCAATGTTGTCTTCCAATGCGTCAATTGAAGCGGGCTTGTCTGTATAGACATGAGCTTTAACATAGCCCCACAAAAAATTGTCTAAGGGCGTTAAATCGCACGATCTAGGCGGCCGATTGACCGGTCCCGAACTTGAAATAAAATGTTTACCGAACTCGCCTTTCAATAAGTCCATTGTTGCGAGTGCTGTGTGGCATGTGGCACCGTCTTGTTGAGACCACATGTCATGCAAGTCAAGCTCTTGCATTTTGGGCAAAAAAAGTTGGATATCATCCTACGGGAGCGTTCACCATTCACAGTTACGTTACGATTCGCATCATCTTTGAAGAAGTTCGGCCCAATGATGCCACCAGCCCATAAGCCGCACCAAACTGTGACTGTTTCTGTATGCATTGGTAGCTCTTGCAATGCTTCTGGCTGATATTCACTCCACAATCGACAATTCTGCTTATTTACGTACCCATTAAGCTAAAAATGAGCTTCGTCTAAACTGACCATAAAATGGAAGAAGCGCGCGATGAACTTTCTTAACAGAGCACGCATTTTGATAATAAAATTCAATAATTTGCAAGCGTTGTTCGTTTGTAAGACGATTCATGGTTAAATTATAGACCAAACTGAAGATGTTTGACAGTGAAACAAAACACGAAACGTGCGTCAGCTGTTTAAACCAGTGTTGCCAACAAGATAATAGCTAAAAAATCACTCTTTATATAGATAAGGTCGCAGTCTGGTGTATTTAAAGTAGGAGGTGGGTGGCTCGCTAACTGGGTCTCAATCATTTTTTTAAGCAGGGCTTAACAACAACTGTCAGACAGGAGCCAAATTAATTATAACTTTTAAACTGTTTGACGGATTGTAAATATTTGTATCCGTGGTGGCTGGGGCGTTGTGGGTTGGTGCTAAGCACTTGAGCCCATTTTACTGACGCTCGATTCCAGGTACGAGCGAATACATTTCACCACCCCATCTCTTTCGAGTCGGTGACAATGCTCAAGTGGTCTGCCCTAGAGAGGTAACCCGTCGGTGTCAGCATAAAACTGTAGGTCCCTTCCACTCGTGAAAGAACTAGTGGTTGCTGAGAAGCGAGGCCTATACGAGCTGTAGCGCCACCCACATTATATAATCATAAGGAATCCCCAATTCATTAGTCTTCCTCGAGGACAAATATCTGCCGCAGAAATTCACTCCGAAAACGGCAGGAATCCGCTCTGCCATTGTACTTATTGTCCAGCACCTACAGATAAACAGTGCATCACGTCTACGGTTCAATTATTTCTCGTTCAAATCGTCTTCGCTGCATTAATCCCACTGCCGCGGACACCTTCCCCTGTTGCAGCAGGTCCTAATGCCGTCACATGGATTTAATTGCTGCGAAAGGATTCTAAGCGAAGAAGTTTCAGTTCAACATCAACACAACGACGCACCAGTCCCACTCAGCTTCGCCGCCGGTATATACCAGTGAAATGCGGTAATTGAAAGTGAATTAAGTAAAATGGAAATAATTGCTGCGACTGCGACTGGGGACTGCAGTCAATGCAAACTGTTTCGAAAACTTTTCAGGCTGTCATTCAAGTAAATTTCGATTTTCCCTTATTTCCTTGTGACTGTGTTCGTGATTTTTGTTCTGTTCTTCTGTCACCACAGAAGTGCAGAAAGCACACGAAACGCTGGCGCCAATGAGTTGCAACACTTACATAAGTCTGCTGCGAATTGTGGATTGGGAGCAAGGGCGAAAAGTTAGTTATTTCCTCGAGAATTAAATTCGACATTGTTTTGACGTGAATAGCGTGGCACCATGGAAACGATCGAACTGATGGAGTGCAGTAAATCCTGAGACTGTTGCGGCGCAATAAATGAAGATTTGAAGAGGCGATGACTCTAGGAACTTCATGGTCGGAGGTACCTAAGTTGCAATTGGAAATGATTACTTCAACTTGGTCAATGAAGTGCTTTGCATCCGTGTGGAAGGAATCGATGAAGTTGTTGCTGCCAGTGAAAGATGACGAGTAGCTGCACTATGTTGTGTACCAGAAGGCATTTGTAGGGAGTGGATGATGCATTTCAAACAGATCATTTGGGAAACATGGCCGTATGCCTTTTCCAAATACACAAAACAACTGTAGATGGGATTGGTATACTCCCAAGGTTGTACTTCTACCGGAACGACAAACGCACTGTTCATCTCCCATCCTGGGCTCGACTATAGCTCTAGAACGCGCTTCCAACACCTTGGCGTAGACTTTCCCGAGGAGACTTAAAAGTTGGAGCAATCTCTTTTGTCCCCCTTCTTGAAAAGTCGGACAATCACCGCAGTTTGCCAATCGCCAGGTGTCTGACCACGTTCCCAGGCCACTTTAAAGATACGAGAGAGCCTTAAAACTCCCTCTTTAGCCATTACCTTAAGCATTTCTGGCCGGATTTCATCCACACCGTCGAATTTGTTAACTTTTAGCGATTCAATCGTCAAAATGACTTCCTCCACCGTTGGACTATTCTCCGCCCCATTCAAGACTACTGGTTTGCCACCCTCAGTGCCCTGTTCGGGATTGGGCAGTTCCGAAAAGTGCTCGCTCCATCTGCGTCAGATGTCCACCTCATTGGAAAGTAGCACACCATCTTTGGATTTGACTCCTTCGCTGATGTTAAATTTTCTTCCTCTGAGTCGGCGAATGGTTTGCCAGAACACCTTTTTCGCAGGTCGATGGTCGCTTTCCAACTTCTCGCCGAACTCCTTACAAGACTGCTCTTTAGCTGCTCGCACAGCCAATTTGCAAGTTCTTCGCGCCTCAGTGTACCGGTAACGAGAAGCAGAGTCCCCTAAGAGAATCCAGTCTCTGTAGGTCTTCTTCTTCTCTGTGCTGGCTTCTTGAACTCCGGGAGTTTTAAACCACGCAGTTCTTTTCTCACCACCAGCCGCCACTCCCAACCGCTTCACTCCACAAACATCCCGTGAAGAGGCAATGACACTTATCCATCCTGTGATAGATCCCACCCAGCTCTGCTGCAAAAAGGCATAGACCAGTTATTGCCGGTTTTGAAAAGAGTTTTTACCGTCAGTCTGCCTCTAGCCTACATCCCAACACAGTTAGGGTAGCCTTCATACCATGTGGCATGTGTAACTCGGCCAAAGTACACGGTGTTGATGAATCATTAGTGTTGTGGATCAAAGCAAGCTGATGAATAGAACTATAATTGCCGATCCGGGCTGTGGCCAATATTTAAGGGCGGGGGTAAATAGGGGCTGCCCGTTTGGCGGCGTCCTGTCTCCTCTGCTATGGTGCATGCTGGTTGACCCTGTGCTTGATGCTCTCAATGGCTCTAGCATCTACGCCCAAGCCTATGTGGATGACGTAGCCGTACTGTCCATCGGTTTGTGTCTAGCAGATGAGTGCTCAAAAGGGCAGTCAGCTCTAGACGTGATCGGCGACTGGTATATCAGGAATGGGCTTTTAGTTAACCCTCTGGAAACAGTAGTTGTTCTCTTGACGAGGAGGAGGAAATCGATTGATGTGACTCAACTTTAACTAAAAGGCTTCACCATCCCTTTCTCCAATGCAGCCAAATACCTGGAAAAAACACATCGAGTCGAAAATCGCCAAGACGCTGTCTCGGTAAGTCTTTTGGTCCAACAATAAAAGAGCCATCTGAATCATTATGGCTATGATAAGCCCCCTTCTCTCCTATGCATCACTCGTTTTGGTGGAATAATCTTTCACGCAAATACGTGACTGCTGCTTTCACTGATCTTCAAAGAACGGTCTGTCTCGTCAGCATAGGGACCTTCCTTAGTACGCCCGGCTCTGCTCTTCCAAGATAAATCAGGAATACAAACCCTCTCTGAATTTAATTGACAGTCATAATTCACTAAGACTTGCCTGGGTCCCAGGTCATCACGGGATTGCTGGAAATGAGATCGCCGATGAACAAGGATCAGAGGAAACATTCTCAGGACCTGAACCTGTGCTGGGTCTACCTGTGTCCATGGTAAGAGCATCCATCGATGATGGGGCCTCTCGAGAACACAAGCGGAGGTGGCATGGCTGTTCAGACCTGTAGAAAGCCCAAGCCCATGTTCCCAAATTTCTGTATGAAATCTGCAAACGACGGGACACACCTTTGCCAAATATCTGAATGTGCTTATTCTAAGCGACGAAACCCTCTGCGAATTCTGTGGATAAGGTGACGACACTGCACGGCACTTTCTCTGTCATTGTCAAGCCTTTGCACGGATCAGGTGGCAGGCCTTTGGTGCTAAAGTGGTGAGAGCTGCTTCGGAAGACCAAGAGACTACAGCAAAAGTAGCTTGCTGCCTAGCAGTACAATGGACCAGTTTTTGAGTCTGAGTGCTCCAGGGTAGTGGTGAAGAAAAGAGGGATAGACGCGTGTAAGCCAACTACCATTGCTATCAACTTTTTGTCGCAAGGAAGGAGTTTGTCGATTTTTGCACTGTCCAACTTGGGCCAAAGCATAAGAGCGTTTCCGCAGGCTGTTAAATAGTTCCACCTTTTATCTACTTCCTCTATGAACGTGTCTTCGAGTTCATCCGCTACATCATTCTCGGCTATGGTTCGCATCCGAGTCCGAAAGATATCACGTACTGCATGCTGGCAACATCAAGCTCTTCGCTCCAGCATGCTACCAGCATAGACATGATTTCTGTTGACGAAATTTCTCCAATGGCCACTTGACTATCAATTGGAATATCAGTCTAGCTTCTTCTTTGACTGCCTGGTCCTCTGCTTGTAAAGGACTGCCATAGTCAGGAATTCTGATGGAGCAGTGCCTGTTTAACAGATCATCTTCAATCCACATGTGTGTATGTGGATGGTCGAATTGCTGATATGTTGATTTGTGGCCCACGTCTTCCTGGTTGGGAAATAACACCAGAAGTTCAATGTTAAGTAATTCAGAAATATAGTAAAATTTGGTCAATGTGTCCTTGATGAACAGACGAACTTGGAAGCCAGCCTGGAATGTATAATATTTATGGTACACTTGCCTTTAGTGGCCAAGTCTGCATTCAGAGGACCGCGATGAATGATGTGTCATTCTGTTCAGAATAAGATGAATGTAAGTAAAGTCAGAACCAAATTAATATCCAACGCCGTTGTTGTTTTATTTAAATTTCCTTCCCCATGGTTCCTATCTGGTCACCGTATTTGACTAGAAACTCCGAATTAAATTGCGTTTGCAAATGAATGTGTGTTTTTAAATCGAATCAGTCTGACCCAATGAACAAATTGGGATCAAAATTTCATAAGAAATGGATTAGGGAGTGAATAAAATACGCTCCCTGTGCATACAAATGTCACTACACATCGTACTCGCAGGAATTTGACAAAGAATAGACAGACAAGAATTAAAAATAGACCAAACCTAAGACAAAACAGTTGTGAGGGCATCATATTCAGTCCCTGCTTCCACGCGTGCTCCTCCAACTCACGTGTGTAACAAGTTCAAGGTCACGGCGGAAAGTAGATTCGCCACGAAACGTCTTAAATAAAATGATTGTATTTATTTAATGATTTGCCGATGCCCCAGCAGTACATTCAATAACACAGACTGTACCCAGTACATGTATGCCGCATGCCCTTGGGATAAGCTGTATGTAGGTCTGCTGAACATCGTCGAAAATATTTCTGACATAATATCTGAAGAGCATTTAAAGATACTTTTGGTTGTGCGACCGTACACGTTGCTGTTACTCAAACGAAGGCGAAGAGAGAAACAAAAAAGTGAAAACCGAATTTGATTGACATGAAGTATCTCCGCCATGGCGGTGCTTCAGGGTATCAGCTGTCAAATTGAGTGTACAATACTTAAATGTGAATAAATTCATGAAGAGCTTGTAAGCAAAGTGCTTGGTAATTTACTCTTGCTGTGGTGCTCTGCGTAGAACCTGATGAGTGAACCCATCAGTTCAAATAGATGATTTTTCTTTTGGAAGTTAAGGTTTCGTGAAGTCGAGTTTTAATCACTTTTCCGCGATGAGTTTGTAAGTAATGAGAGTTTGTAAGAATTTCGGTTTTGTACTTGTATCCATTTAGGCGATGACAAACTTATTGCGAGAGCTACGGGAGTTTCCGAAACAAGCTGCCAAGGATGGGGTGCATTTCTGCCCCAGGTGAGTGTTTTAAATAATTTCAAAATTGAATTAAATTTAATAATTTATGTTTTTTTTTTTTTTATAGAAACCATCGTTTTTAACATTACGTAGCGTTGTGGTCGTAGTGTCGCCAACGGGAACTTTGCTAATCAAATTGTGTGATTGCTCTTTACACACACCGCGGCGTTGGTTAGAAGATAGCCCCTTTTCAAAAGGCCAGCAGCAACAACTTCGTCTTATATTTGATTGTAATGCCGATACTGTTGGAGCTGGGTTTGTTTGATGCGTTTCTCTATACCACGTCTAACGCGGCAAGGTTCGATTTTGACAAAAATAGTTTGCTGTGACGGTGTATATTTGGAATGACTAAGGCATTGACGAGTTCTTGGGAAAGAAATTTGGGGAATGATCTAAACGCCGATGGACCACCTCAACGCGATGTAGCTGTTTGGAAACAGGTGCAATGAAAAGCAAAAAGAATTTATTCATTCCAACGTTAATTTTTATTTATTCAAGGTTTGGGCTGATTTCAAGGTTCCTACAAAATCAAAACTGCGGAACTGTTGGTCATACAAATCAGGAACTGTTGGAGGTCCAGCTAAATATTGCTCCCTTACACCACTGGAAGCAAAGGTTTCAGAGTTATTGGACCTAAGACAAGCCGTGGATGGAAAGATGGGCTCCTTGAATTTCGGAATCAATAACTCGTCATCCAGAAATGATCTCAATGCAGATCAAGACCTTGGTATGTACTATGATTTGTTTGGCGGCGAAGAACAGCATCCAAACATAAGCCTTTTCCAAAGGGAAGAAAAAGCAAACTGTCCTCAACACAGATCAACACCAAAAAACAGCTAGCGTCGCAAAACAACATGTTTCAGGAATTGAAGGACATTACTGAAAAATTTAAAAGGTATTCTGAAATACCAAAAGAGGAAAACTTAAATTTATTATATATGTTCGGTGGATATACTACTCAACAAAAGTTTGCGTACAATGATGCAATTTGGAAAAAATGGCTGTCATTCACGTTATATAAGCTGGAAGTATTTTTGGAAGGTAAATTCCAATAAAACTTCTTCTCAAGCTTCAAAAAAAAAAAGTTCCGAAATTCACTCCACAAAAGTTTGCGTACAGCTGGTAATACTGTTCCTTCAAACACTGTATAGGCAACGGTAATTGTTTCTTCACAGAGCTCTTGTTTATTTGTGCATTGACGTTGTTGACACGATAAAAAGGTGTTGTTTTTTTTTTAGATTTAAAAAAGGACGGTAAAACGGCTAAAAAAGAGTTAAATGTTACTGAGCGGCAGTTTATTATAAATTTGTACGTGAAAAAAAGAATGTCCTATACGGAAATATCTAAGGAAAAATCAAGAAGCCGGTCAAAAATCCAAAAAATAATTGATCGCTTTAGATGCGACGGACACGTCGAATCAAAGCCATCAGGCCGCCCATCGAAACTCACCGAAAGAGATAAACGTGTTATAACGCGGATGGTGGACCAAGAACCATTCATAACTGCAAATAAAATGAGTGCTTACCTTGAGAGAAGCGGTAACACCAAAGTCCACCCAGAAACTGCGAGGGGAACAATGGTTCAAGAGGGGTTCAGATCACGCACATCCAGAAAAAAACCATTGGTGCACAAAATCAACCGACAAAGACGGATAGAATTCGTTAAGGAGTACGTGATTAAGTCTCCAGACTTCTTGCGTTCTGTTATATTCTCAGACGCATCCGAATATAACATTTTTGGAATATAACATTTTTTGCCCTTAATCCAAGGAACACGATAAAGACAATACGGCTCGTCAGTGGAAGTGTAATGGTGTGCGGCTTTATGGCGACATCAGGAAAGTTGGAAATAGTAAAAGGTATAATGAACCAGTGTATGTATGGGTACATTGATATCCTCGAACGAAATTTAAGAGCAAGTGCTGAAATGTTGGGTATTTCGAACGACTACTATTTCCAGCAAGATATTAACCCAAAATATACAGGACATAATGTCCGTCTGTTGCTGTTATAAAACACTTCCCATATGCTACGAACACCACCACTAAGCCCAGACATCAACCCAATTGGGCACGTGTGGGAAGCATTTGAAAGGAAGATCAGAAATAAAGCCAAGTTGAAAGAAGCTGTGTACTAACGTAAACAGTTCTTACACAGAAAATTGGTAGCATCCATGCACAACCGGTTGAAGGAGGTGATAAGGATGAAAGGATATCATATTAAGTCCAATCAGGAAAAAAAAGTATATGTAATCAATTCTGACACTAGCTTTCACTTGAAATGCTGAAGTTGCAGTGGGAACGCAATATCGGACTTCGAAATTTTTTCCCTGAAATGTTGAAATTGGGTGCGGTGTAGCTTTGCTAGTTCCGTCTGCTACATTTTAACCCCTCTACAAAATTGCCTTATAATTTTTAATCGCCAAAACTATCGTACTGTATCGATGTGTGAAATATAATATTTGTGAAATAGGTGAATTAAAAAGAAAAACATGAACTAACGAATAATGCGTGAAAAGCGGCGTTCACACTGAATAATATGTCGCGACGATTTGCTTGGCAACAGTGGTCGATGTGAACACTTGCCACAACCAAACCCCAGACTTGTAGTGCAATGTAGTTTTAGAATTGCAGGCAAAAGTTCATCCGATGTTATAGCGTCTCTTGAAATGGTGCTCTTTCGTTTGATGAGTGAGCTTATTTTTGGAAAATTTGCATTTAATTCTCTTAACCATGTAACGGAAGCGAAATTATTTCTTTGCTTAATTCAGGTTTTTACCCAAGTTCTTCTATTTTTCTTATTCTTATTCTTTTATTGTTATAGCTTTTTCCTCTTTTTCCATTATTCCATCAATAAGTATGACAGACAGCAGTGCGCAATGCGCCAGTATATGCAAACACTTCGAAGTTTCTCTCAAAACTGAAGTCGCACCAAATTGTCGCTACAAATCGCCGAGTATGAACGCAGCTAAACACGATTGTGCATTGTTTCTGCCGTCAATTACTCCATTTTCATTTCTCAAATTCAATGATTTCAAATGACCTTTGTCTTTAAATTACTTGACATTTCCTCACTGTTGAACGCAGCTCTCCCGCATATCCTACGAACATGTCACAAAATCAGAAAATGCACTGTGAAGTATTTACAGATCGTAAGCGCGAGCACAGATTTCTAGGTAGGGGTCCTCTCGAGTAAATCGGACTTTTTGACAAATGTCACAGAACTACGACCTATAATCGACGCAGTACCGGAGCGTGAAAAATAGCTTTTTCGCCGACAACTAGCAGAGAAGACTTTGCCGCGTACTCCACGACATGCCCCTATGCGACAAGAAACCTATTCAGCTTTATTACGAAATGGTATAAGCACGCCTCCCTCAATCCGTTCACGCCGTGACGGTCATAGAAAAGGACCTGCTGCGGATAAAACACAAGTTGCAGATGCGCTTATGTGAAACGTTGAATTTCGCCAATTAAGTGCAGTAACGCCTACCACAGTCACCGGAAATGGAGAAAGTGCTCAATTGGTATTGGAAATTTCCAAGCTACTTATGCGTCATCGTCAGCACTGCCCTCAACTGATGAACCACACATTTCCAGCCAAAGTAGACGTGAACAATCTATCGACCAATATGACGAGTGTTGGTTTCGGCAATAGGGCAAATAACTTCTCTCAGCGACTAAATATTTATACAAGACGAGACGAGGAAGTACGACCCCGTTCGCACGGACAACAGACTTGCCTGACATGTATATTATTATTGTGCATATTTGTGGTGAAGTATTTCCAAAAATACGGAAGTAAATATCAAATTTGAATAAGGATAAGCGCATGTAGTTGTATGTTCGAGTCAAGATGAACTTCTTTTCATTTTAGTTGCAGCTTGCGTCAGACTTGCTTGTGCCTTTGCAACTATGTCGACGCTTTTATCCGATGTATCGAAAACATCGGCTTTTTTTTTCATTGATGCTTCGTTACGTATTTATGAAACGTCTCGATTCATTACATCGAATGAGACATCGATTTATTTTTATATTTATATAAAAATGTTAATTATTGGCGTGACCTTATCCGAGCTGTGAATATTACAATTGGGAGATGATAATTCAAGAATAAAATCGAACAAAATCGTAGCTAAACAAACATCTGCAGAGTCTTGTCTTGATCTATAACTTAATTCGTTTTTATGTTTTTTTTAATTTGAACGTTTATTTAAAGACATGTACAAAAGTATTATTCAAAGTTTTTTTTTCCCATCTTTCTGGCAATTTCTTGATCCTATCCAAAAAGAACTGCACCGGCTTGGCAGTCAAGAATAAATCACCCCAACTTTTGATACTCTGCTCTGATGTGAACCGTATTTCAGTGAGGGTGTTATGCATCGACCGGAACAAATGGTAGTCAGAAGGGGCAAGGTCTGGACTATTAGACGGGAGGGGTAAAACTTCCCATCAAAGTGGGGCCGAGCGTTGTCATGATGGAAAATTATTGCCTCTTGTCTGGTGACATATTCCAGGCGTTCTTCGGCTACTGTTCTCTTCAAACGTATTAATTGTGTTCGGTAGCGTTGTCCATTGATGGTTTCACCCGGTTTTAAAAGCTCATAATACAGCACAACCTTCTGATCCCGCCAATTACAGAGCATCATCTTCGAGCCAAGGATATTCGGCTTTGTCGTTGTTTTGGCTGGTTGCCAAGCCAAAATCACATCGTGCAAGCCACTTTTGGCACGTTCGCTCAGTTAGCGCATGTTCATCATAAACTTCCACCAAAATACGATGACTTTCGACAGCAGTTTTCTTCTTAAAGTACTGAAGAAAAACTTCCCGCAAAAACACTTTTTCAGGCACAAAGTTGGACATATTTGACAAAAAAACAAAATTATTGTTGTTTAGGCTTCAAATGAATGACATATACTGAAATGACGTACAATGGCAGTAGCTTTCCAACTCATGTTCCAATGGAATAGAGAGAGAGAGAGAGAGAGAGAGGGAGAATACAAGTTAAGCGACCTCTTAGCAAACAGCACGAATTAAGTTATAGACCAAATATACAAACCTGAAACGTGCGAGCGCAAAATTTTAAGAAATATAAAAATATTTTGGCAAATTCGGCGAAAACCGTCTAGTTATCGAGAACATTTCCACAGAGGCTTGTTCCTTTTAGCCTGACTTTAATCCAATTTTAATTCAGCTTCCTCTGCTAAACTGAAAACGAGATCCACAAACAGCCTTTAGTAATCCACAAACTGAGGGTTCAAGTCACCAACGAGTGTTGAAAACCTCCGAAAAAAAAAATCAAAAATTCACGAGTAAAAAATTTAAGTTTTAAAAAATCGTGCCAACGAACCAACGACACCGACAACCAACAACACCGAACCAACGAAATCTTCCATGTGCAAGAGTTTTAAAACTTCGAAGTTCGCAGGAGTGCTCAAGTGTACAGCACTTCGCTTCGCTGATGATTTCAGACTATAATAAGGATTTTTTTCAGCACAAGAACAGCGCAGCGCCGCCCTAAATATTAGATACAAGCGTGGTGGCAATTTTCCAGCGCCTGCCAGCTGTCAAATGGAGTGTTTAGACAAGTGACGCCGATATGAAACCCACACTTTTAATTTTTGTATTGGTCAGTTTTGTCAAGAAGTCGATGTCCTCGACGACATTTCATGTTCAGATGATATGCCTTCGTCAGCAGAGAGCTCCTAATGCGATTGAGTGAATCTGGGAAATGAATTAGGGATTGAATCGCCGTCAAAGTTTGCAATGACGTTGACGGCACATGACTGCGAAGAATGATAACACAATTTACTCTTTTTAAAAACAACACATTTCTTTTTTTATTGAAATCGATAACACAGAAGCAAAAACCCTTAAGAACTAAACGATAAGTCGATCACATTATTGAGTGGATATTCCATCGCAACTACTCGCAGAATATTACTTCCGGAGGCGCTTGACTGTCTTGTAACGATATCCGTCCTCAGCGAGTACTGAAGCTTCATCCTCGGCGGCATCCTTGAGTTCAGCAACGTCATCAGCTGGTGGTAGGTACTCAGGCTCTGGCTCAGCAACAGTGGCGGCGATCTCCGATACATCCCGACGGTGGCGGTATCTGATGCGGCGAACAGTCTTGTAGCGGTATCCGTCATCGGCAAGGACAGCAGTTTCCTGTGGAACTTCAACGAGCTCGGCATCGCCGCGGGTCTCATCAGCTGGCGGGAGGTATTCATTTGAGACTTCTGGTGCTGCTTCAGTTGGTTCTGGAGCGGCTTCCTTGACCTCGGCCTCTTCCGCAACTGGGGGAAGGTATTCATTGGAGACTGGCTCAACGGGAGCGGCTTCCTCGGTGACAGGTTCGCTGGCTTCTGGCTCGCTAGCAACTGGAGCTTCGTAGACGTATCCCTTGGCAGCGGCGTTCACAATTTCGGAGACATCACGACGATGACGGTACCTGATCCTGCGGATGGTCTGATAACGGTATCCATCATCAGCCAGGACTTCGGAGGTTTCAGTCTCAGCAACTTCAACTGGTGGCAAGTATTCATTTGAGACTTCCTTAGCTTCAGCTGGTGGAAGGTATTGGGTGGAGACTTCCTTAGCTTCAGCTGGTGGAAGGTATTGGGTGGAAACCTCCTTGACTTCAGGTGCTGCTTCGACTTCCACAACTTCGGAGTCTTCTGGAACTTCATTGACTTCAGCGAGTGGCTCAACTGGGGGCAAGTATTCGTTGGCAACATTTGGGACTGGCAGTTCGATCTCTGGCTTCTTGTAGTGGTATCCATCTTCAGCTAAGACCGCACTTTCCTCGACGGGAGCGACAAGCTCTGAGACATCACGACGATGACGGTATTTGATCCTGCGGACTGTCTTGTAGCGGTATCCATCATCAGCCAGGGCGGCGGACTCAACAGGAGCTTCTACCACTTCAGCCTCTAGTGGGGCAGCTTCAGCTGGTGGCAAGTACTCATTTGAGACCTCTTTAACTTCAGCTGGTGGAAGGTATTCGTTGGACACTTCCTTGACTTCAGGTGCTGCTTCGACTTCAACAACCTCGGAGTCTTCTGGAACTTCATTAATTTCAGCTACTGCTTCGACGGGTGGCAAGTATTCGTTGGCAACATTTGGGACTGGCAGTTCGTTCTCGGGCTTCTTGTAGTGGTACCCATCGGCGGACAAGACCGCACTTTCCTCGACGGGAGCAGCAAGCTCAGACACATCACGACGATGACGGTATTTGATTCTACGGACTGTCTTGTAGCGGTATCCATCATCAGCCAGGGCGGCGGATTCAACAGGAGCTTCTACCACTTCAGCCTCTAGTGGGGCAGCTTCAGCTGGTGGCAAGTACTCATTTGAGACCTCTTTAACTTCAGCTGGTGGAAGATATTCGTTTGACACTTCCTTGACTTCAGGTGCCGCTTCGACTTCAACAACCTCGGAGTCCTCTGGAACTTCATTAATTTCAGCTACTGCTTCGACGGGTGGCAAGTATTCGTTGGCAACATTTGGGACCGGCAGTTCGTTCTCGGGCTTCTTGTAGTGGTACCCATCGGCGGACAAGACCGCACTTTCATCGACGGGAGCGACAAGCTCTGAGACATCACGACGATGACGGTATTTGATCCTACGGACTGTCTTGTAGCGGTATCCATCGTCGGCCAGAACAGCAGAGTCTTCAGCGGGAACTTCGACAGGAACCTCAGCTGGGACCTCTACGGCTTCCTTGACTGGGCTAGGGTAGGCGTATCCAGCACTTGGGACATTTACAGCTGGGGAGAGTTCGGAAACATCACGGCGGAGTCTGAAGCGTCTGCCGACCTTGTAGTGGTACCCATCTTCGGCCAGAACGGCTGATTCCTCTTCAGGTTCTGAGGCTGCCTTGAACTCTGGAACTTCTTCAGCTGGTGGCAGGTATTCATTCGATACTTTTGGAACTGCAACAGTGGTCGGGGCTTCGGTTGCTGGCTCTTCGGTGGCAATGGGAACTGCTTCGGTGGTGACTGGAGCTTCGGTTGGCTGATCCTCAACAACTTCGGACACGTCTGATGGGGCTTCCTTTGGCAAGAGATCCTCTTCAGCTGGGGGCAAGTATTCGTTGGACACTTTTGGACTGATCTCGGATGCCTCAGGCGTCTTGTAGTGGTATCCGTCTTCGGCGAGGATGGCAGACTCTTCAACGGGAGTCAAAATTTCGGAAACATCACGACGATGACGGTACCTGATCCTGCGGACAGTCTTGTAGCGGTACCCGTCATCGGCCAACACAGCGGACTCAGGAGCGGCTTCGACCTCTTCTGAGGCTTCCTTGACTTCTACTGGTGGCAAGTATTCCTTTGCAACTTCGGGTTCCTCTGAGGGCTCTGGAACGGTTTCCTTGACCTCAGCTGGTGGGAGGTAGACGTTGGAGACTTCTTCTGCGGCAGCTGGAGCTTCGTACAAGTATCCACTAGCAGGGGCGACTATTTCGGAAACATCGCGACGGTACCTAATGCTTCGGTAGTGGTAACCATCGTCAGCAAGCACGGCAGTCTCTGCAGGTCCCTCAATCACTTCAGAGTCATCGACAGGTGGGAGGTACTCGTTGGAAATGGGAGCAGGTGTTGGAACCTCTGGCATTTCTTCAGCAGCCTCTGGTACCTCGGTGGTCACTGGAGCTTCGGTGGTAACTGGGGCTTCCTTGACCTCCGGCTCGTCCTCGACTGGGGGCAAGTATTCATTGGAGACGGTAACCGGCGTTTCGGTGACCTCACTCTTTTCGCTGGCCTCTTCATTTGGTGGCAGGTATTCGTTCGAGATCTTCTCCAGTACCTCAGATGGCTCGGGGGTCTTGTAATGGTACCCATCCTCAACCAGGACTGCGCTCTCTGCCCCGGAAGCCAGGAGTTCGGACACATCGCGGCGGTGGCGAAGCTTGCGAATTGTCTTGTACCTATATCCATCATCGGCAAGAGCGGCTGTCTCATCGACAGGCTGCTCCACGGCCACCTGCTCCTCCTCCAACGCCGGTGGCAAGTAATCCTCCTGTGGAATGACTGCAGCCGATGCAAGGGCAACCACCAGACCAACGAACGCAACCCAAACTACGAATTTCTGAAAAGAAGACGCAGAAAATACTCTCAAGTTCCATCGAGTTCCCTGTAAACTCCGAACACACTCACCATTGCTAGGAATTTGCTGAGCTCACTGTGAGCAATGCGATATGAATGATGATCTTCCAGATCACGACTGAATATTTATACCGTCAACATTATCATTGAACTGCTGGCCGGTATCGATTCCAGTACATACAATGCCGCTCCTCATCTAATTGGTTTTGTTTTTGGTTTGCTTTGCGCCTCGGTTTCTCGTTTCTGTTTCACATCTTTCCATGCACTTAACCGCTCAAGTGGCGCCCAATTCTATTGCCCAGCGTCCATATACGCGCAGAAGCTTGTGACCTCCGCCACACCGTCCAGCCATTCAGTTTGGCATCAATGGTGCTCTATTGGCAGCCACTCAATACATTCGGCTAGTCGCGCGATACATGCACGAAACGACTCCGTGTGTTTTCCGTGAAGTGGACTCGGACAGACCGCCGCCGCAGCGCAGCGCGCTCTCCGGAAGAAGAACAATCGATCGCACAAGTGTATGTTCAGACGGCTCTTGAGCTCCTCGATAGGTTCGCATAAATTAGAGGTGCTGCAAGAATTCGATTACCCGATTGCATAAGCCTCCCTGGAGGGAAGTCAAATAATTCAGGGGCATCGTCTGAAGGGTGTTCGAGGCGTCCGACTGTGCGCCGCCAAAAGAAAATGGATGCACGATGTATCGTGGCTAGGACGGCCATTAATTGCGACGCCCCCTCCATACCGCTCACCATAACGCGTGATAAATTGCCATTCTCCGCCAGGCCGATGTCGCCATGAAAAATCGCTTCGCCAAAAAATTAGGAAGCAAAGGTCGGAAGCGCCAAGCGAGTAGTTAATTATATCAGCATCTGTCGCTGGCTCAGGCCGTATTTTCGATACTATTGAATATTCTGGAATGCCGGTGGCAACAGCTCGACGCACTTGCGTTCCCGCCGCAATGAAGAACGGACAGAAGCGGCTGCCCGCAAAGTGAATGCTTGCTGAGTTAATTATGGCGGACTGTGGAGGAGTATATTTACGGTGGCATTCCTGTGTACACTTGTTATTTTCGGGAAAGTGATGAGGAGTTCGTTATTGTGATGCTGTAAGTTCTGACAAATGACTTTCCCCATTGACTGCGCTGAGTCGACAAGCGCAATTGGTGCTTGACAAGTTCGTGGAGCGTTCACCACAAGGTTGGTGTGGTGACCTCGGTTTGATGTGATAATCGTATTGTGCGCCTTCGAATGAAAATGATACGTTCTTTCAGGGAATAATTTATTCGGCTTTGCCTCAGTCGAAGTCTCGGATTAATGTGCGCATTTGCCTCGAAATTGATACGTCCATTGGAATTATATGCCGGTAGGGTTTCTGGTTTTTGCATGACCTTCAACTAGAATGTCAAAGATTCTTCGCGTTTTTCTTAAATTTAAGCCACTGTGCTGCAGGCTCGTATCAGCCACTCAACATCTTATCAAATCTATCTACAAACTTTCAAATAGAGCGTCTTGCAAAAGGCGATGGGCAGATGATTTGTTCACTGGAAATAGCATCGAACGTAAATTGCACTTGAGGAGTGAATGCTTCCGCGAGGAGAACGCTGACATGGACACAACGCTTTTAATCTGCTATAGGATGCACCACAATATCCCCTATTACGTTGCTGATTGATGATTGAGGCAATTTAGTGCGTGGAGCTGCATACAGACAGCCGTAGAGACTGTGTTAACTAGGGAGGCTTATTAGTTGATCCTCAAATTGACCCCGGCAGCGGTACACGAAAAGGATGAAAATTTTTGATATGCAATCGATGTTTAGTAGGGGCTTTCATCGTCTAAGCTATGCAGTGAATGTAGGTAAAAATCGGTAACAAATCCATGAGATCTGACTGAAAATTCGTTAAAATGTCAAAGCATTTTATTTTAACAAATGTTAAATAATTCTGAAATCAGTTTGTAAATACAGTTGTGTTTGTAAATACAGTTGTTGGCTTGACCATTTCAGTTCAGTCCAGAGAGCGCCCAGTATAGTCCAAATCTGTTTATTGGACTAGTTCATTTAGTTCATGTAGTTCACCACTCCGGAAAGTATAATAAAGCCCGTATGACACTACGTTTTTTTTCCATATTTTTCTTGAGCCTCATGAGAACAATGAGAGCAGTGCGAAAAATACAGTGGGACTGTGTACGCAGCAGTAGCCTCATACATTGGAAAAAGTCAGCATAATTGATTGAAAATTTTAACATCCCACGGTAAAGATAATACACACGTCTGATGCTCTGCAAAATAATTGCTGTATCTTTCCAAAAAATGCTTGCTGTCTCCTGTCCCAACATGTGATTGGTATTTATTAAGCATAATTTAACCAAAAAGAAAAATCCTTAATAGTTCACCCCTTCATCGCGTCACAAAACTTTTACCACATAACCCAATAGAAAATGTGTCAAAATGTATAAGGCTAAGGATAAATAAGGGATGCAAAACAGAGAACACTTACTGCATGATCTTAAAGAGACTCCACTTTTCCTTGCAATAACTCTTAGATAAACCATATTATCTTTACACATAAAAATGTAGCCTCAAATGTTTTTCGCCGATTCACGCCTTAACGAATTTACCGATTTCAGCAAAACTTTCACACGTCTTTGGTATTGGTCTGTATATGGTTTGTGTAAAGTTTGGTTTAAATCGATAAACTTATGTGTGTTGTGTGTGCGTTAAGCACATGAATTTCAGTACATTTAGGGTTTTTACCACATATGTGTGTGTTTCTTGCGTCGTTATATGTATAGATTGTCACATTTTTTCAAAAAAGCGATTTGCATTTGCTTTGGTTTCTAGTGTGTCAAGATATATTTAAAAGAGTTTTTTTTTTCACTACTTGCTGATCATCTTGTGCTGCTTTGAAGAACACATCATCATAGCAGCCTCATCTGGATATCTATCATAAAATAATCTATAAATCTTCGTATTGACATCTGCTACCACACACAAAAATAATTTTGCAGATAGACTTACCACCAGAAATGAAGTATGATAGAGACCTCTCTTGTCGCTTAAACTTTTCTTTATTGCCAACCATTTTGTGCATCGTCAGAGAACTGCATTTACATTATTTCGTGAAAATGAAATGAAATTCGTGGATGGACTAGGGGTCAATCAGCTGTGAAGTTAGGCATCTCCATAATACTTCATTTCTGCTTACCACATATAAAATGTCAAAAATATTTAGATGCAAAATATTGTAAAAACTAGTTTTATTCTGATCTGATCAAGCCTAACCAAGAATCTTACGCTTCTTAACTAAACCGCATTTTTTTTTAGAACGATCAGTCCCTTTGGAAATATCATTCCAAGATCTGTCTCGGCTGTTTTAGCAGTAGGACAATCTGTGGACGATATTTAATCCTTCTTCGTCTTTGACGGGCGCTACAGTCCGGTTGGAAGTGAGTCTCGCTCAACATGCCTCTCCAACTATGTATTCCTGTCTTGGGCTAGGGTCCTCCAGTTGATGGAGGCACCAGCTGATGAAGGCGCCATGGCGGAGTCTTCCTCTACCCCCTTGTCACTCGGGGTTGGACTCGAAGACTTTCCATGACGGAACGTTGGTGTCCATTCTCTCTACATGACCTAGCCGGGACCGAATATAATTCGAAGGATTTTCCTCCCGAGACAATACAACTTCTGCACAATACAGCATGACTGGGACTACCAATGTAGTGTGTGGAGATGGCTTGGTTCTTCGAGGGGGCTTTATATTTCAATTCCGTCTAACTCCAATGAGACAACTATTGACGAAAGTTGGTGTCATTTCCGGAGTTTACTGCAGAGCCTATGTACAAGGGTCAGTTAATACCTCGTAACTTTATTTGTCTATTGCTGCACTTTATCCAAGATGTGTCGGTGTTAATGGACCTTTTTAGTAGGTAGCATGTTCTTCGTCTTTTCCTTATTCACAGCAAAAGCCATCTTAGCCTCGATAGCGACTCGTGTTAAAGAAGTCGCATGACAGTGCATCACCAATGATGTCCCTCAAAAACCATCTACCGGCCTCGTATCGCAGCACTATTCCGAACGAAATCTAACAAAGATTCGCCATGATTTTTCTTACAGTACAAACACCCAGCTCCATCTTACGAGAAAAGGGGGCTTTAGGCCTTGTCTTGAAAAAAAACTCCACTCCTCACAGTCCAAGAGACATTTAACAAATCGTCAATTTCGGGGAGCTTCAAGACCTAAACATGACTGCAAAGACGAAGCAAATTGTCCTTTTTTATTCAATTGGACCGGTTTTGAACTGACTAGCGTGATTGTTGTTCAGTCCCGGAGTTCTTTTACGTTCTCGATTTGGGCCCCAATGTAATTATTCAATATTCCATCAGCACATTTTACCGTCAGAGATTCACAAAAGATCAGCACCTCCATGTGCCAAGAACTCTGCTACCCCTACCCTCTAAGCTGCTCCGACAGACCGACTTCAACTTTCTTCATTCCCACGAAGGTCACTTATGACCAGAAATGAGTTATCGGAGAAATATCCGACTTCACAGCTAATTGTCTACCGATGAATTTGAGGGACTTTGTCGCGATTAGTCGTGCATTTTTGAAAGTCAATCAGGAAGTCATGTACGTGATACCCTCTGATTGGTCCGAGAAAAAGATATAAAAATCGCTGTCAAAAAAGTTTACTGAGCGAGGGAGAGGTAGAAGCCGACAATCGCTATAATAGCTGACTTTACTTCACGATTAGCTGAATTGTATTGTGCTCCAGAGTCAATACAGGTAAGAAACCAAAGTTTTGCTCACGATACTTAACTAAAAACCGTCCCGCTTCTGGTCACTCAATTCAAGCCCTTTCAGATTATTTTCTGACGTTGTTCACATCGCGGGTAAGTCTTTATCTTTCTATTTCTGTCAAATTTATTTGATGTCCATTTCAGGCATTCACTGAACGCAAAGCATTCTAGTGAACCCCACCCTTCACCATCCACCACATCCTCAATTGAAATCACAATCAAATAGTCGCAAAGTTTGCATAGCCTTCGCGTAGCCTTCTCGCCATTGACTCAGTTTACACAGACGCCTGAAACCGACATCCGACGACCAAAGTACCCTCAAAGATGCCTCAATTCCATAAATCACACGTCAGAAGCATACACAGACCACCTTGTCTCGTGGCAGATTAGCCGCCTCAAGTGACTAGCAGTGCTTGAGCGTGAATTTATTACCGCTCTTCGCCTCCCTGTCGAGTGTTCTCAGCCTATTCCCACACCATAAACACTCACGCCGCCGCTTACTCGGTCCCACATTGCCACCTGTCAAGTGCGTATTCAGAACATATCCGCCTTCCTCGGTCCAGTCCAATCAAAATATTTAAATTCCGAAGACGACGGTGCGAAAACACTCCAACGATTCTCTGAATCCAAATATCCGCTAAGCCGTCAATGGGTTCTCTGCGTATTTACTCTGGTCTCCGACCGCTCTGCGGCAAGATCAACAGCATTAATCACCGTGCGACTATAAGAATCATGTCGGTTCTCCACGGCATCTCGTCTTGTTTACACTCGAATCAATTAAGTCATTAAACGAGCGACTTCGACACTTCCCGCACAGCCTTTCACTTGGCCGCACTCGCCTGGCCACTGTTGTGTTTCGCTTCGATCATCATGGACGCAGGCCGACAGGCGGCGGCCTTAAGCCACCTCTTCGTGATATGACATAACGTGAAACTGACCTCACAGCGTGAGCATATTGTCATAGCTAAACGCTTCGATTACATACCCAAACATCGGCACTTGATCGTCTCTGCGGTGTCGAGGGCCCGTGTCACAAATGCACTTTCCGCCGCAGCGATGTCAGTGTCATTTGTCCGTTGTAT
This sequence comes from Eristalis tenax, assembly GCA_905231855.2. Taxonomy (NCBI): domain Eukaryota; kingdom Metazoa; phylum Arthropoda; class Insecta; order Diptera; family Syrphidae; genus Eristalis; species Eristalis tenax. The sequence goes on from HG993126.1 coordinate 24,598,273, forward strand.
CTTTCGGGAGGGCATTCAATCAAACTTAAGAGCTTATCTTTAAACCATTTGTCTGGCAGGCAATCGCTGTAGTCCGCTCCCGGTGGTGCAGGGGGCAGAGGCAGAGGCAGAGCCATAGACAATGAGAGACTTAAGGCGAATCAGAGAGGTAGCACAAGTGGCGCATATTGTGTACCACTTGCTCTTCATCGCCGAAACTGTGTCAAGGTTACCAGCACACTTGACATGGTGAGCAAAGCAGCCGCACTTGGCCGTTGTTGGTGTAAGTGACTTATAAAGCTCAAGAGCTTGTAATTAACTGCCCCTCAGTCGGCAGAGGGATATTCGGCGATTGGAGCAGGCTGCGACGAATCAATAACGACTGACATGGAATTGGATTCGATACGGCGCTGCGGACTGCTAACGAAGTGCGTTCATTAGTTTCTCATCCATCATGTTGGGCTCATGCCTTGAATTCAATTGACGCCGACGGGGGGAATTGACTCCTACCAGGGACTCCTACCAGGTCGGGGATGTTCACAAATGACTTTCGTTTTTTTTTTCTTTAAAATTTGAATATCTCCGTGAAAAGTGCGGGGAGACTGAAGGTGAACCTTAAATACTGTGTAGCTTGTGTCTTGTGCCATATTTTCGAGACTCTCTAGCAAATAATTAGCTTGAGCCATCGGCATTTTTGCTCCTTCACCGGGCCCAGAGATTTCATTGAAAACTACTTAAGAATGGAGTGCTGTAAGGGAATGAAGCTACGCCGACATGAAGTGCTTCTAAAGAAGCGCTCCCCCATCTTGACGGTCGTGGTGAAGGGAAGTTCTGCGAAGACTCGTACAGTTTGTGTCTAAGCTGAATTTCCGAAACCACCTCTCTCAAGTCACTGGCAATCCTTAGATGAGACTGCTGTAAGTTTAATAAATCCCCCTTATTCTCTTAGACGAGGTGACAAAATCTGATGTACTTTGTTTAATTAAATGTGTATTATTATGGTCGGCTTATTGTTTATTTTCTGTGCCCTACAATGGCTGGTGCTTACACAGGGTTGTTCAAGTTCATGTGTTAGCCGACTTAGCCTCGATGGTAGAATCCATGCAGCTCGTTGTTCGACGTCGTTGGAAGGTTCTGCTCGTTTAGCAAATTTAACGCGTCGACATAGCGTTGTCCGGGGATTGCGTTTTTCACGTTCCTGATTCCCTCGGTAGGATGGTTGCTGGTTTCTAGTAGCTGCCTTCTGAACATGTACTGTTGCAGGGGGATGATGAGTGCTTGGTCGTAAGGCCAATTGTTGCTGTGGTGACTTTGAAGGTCCCTGTCCTGTCTTTGACAGTGCGTCTGGTACATATTCGCTTTCAAAAATTTCGAGCTTCGTCATGCTGGTCTTAGAGATGGCGTGCCATATTGGGAAGCCGTACGATAAGATCGGCAGTATAAGCTGCTTGTAGAGCAGCAGTTTCGTCCTCTGGCTTTTACCATTTTGCTTGCGCGTCAAGGGATAGATGCAATGGAAGCCTAGGTTGGCCTTCTTAAGAGTCAGATTCAAATGACTGTGGAACTTCGACCTTTCCGTGAAGGAAACGACAAGACATGTGACCTTTTCGTTTCTTGATATTTCTGTACCGTTAGGGAGCAGTATCCTTATGTTTCGACATTTGGCTGCTGATCTGCATCCACCTCTGGATGGTCTCCTTATGCACATAAGTACCGATTTCCCAGCATTGATACGAATACCCCATTTGGTATAGCCACCACGTATCTGTGGTTTCGTAGGGCTGGCATATGTCAGCGAGTTATCTGCGAATATACAGCATTTTACTGTGTCAGTTGGATGTGGTTGATCTGCCGTGTAGATGTTGAAATGCCACAGTTCCAGCTTTCATCCTTGTGCAACTCCCGCCTTGGTGCTCCGCTCTGTTGACTTGCTGTCTTCAGCTAAGACGTAAAATCTTCGGGAATGCAGAAAGCTATAAATTCTTCTGATGAGGTTGGTGGAGAATCCCATCTGGTTCAGCTTGTAGATGAGTCCCTCTATCCCGACCATATCGAAAGCATTTTCTACGTCCAGCGCAGCTACAACATCGTGGTGGAACTTCATTAGAGGAAGAAGCGTTCAATGTTTTTTACCGAAATCCGTACTGAATATCCGAAATGAGTTTAGGTCGGTAGACCATCGCTTTAGTTTTCGCACTACCAGGTCCTCCAGGATATTGCTTATATTGCTCAAGAGCGATATAGAGAACACTGGCAGCGTAACCCTTTTTTGGTATTGACAATTTTTGCTATTTTCCACTTGCTAGGAAAGTAGCAATTGTTGATTCAATTGTCCATGATGGTTGTGAGAAGTGTCATCACCGCATTCGCTTATTCGAAATATTGTCAGCCGCGGCTGCTTTCCTCGTTGCGCTACGTTGTATGATGTCTGGGGCGGACGAATTCTCAAGTGCATTGACGTCGGTGTTGACTTCTTAAAAAGAATGTATTTCTGGGTGTGATTGGAATTACCCTCCATTAAAGCTACCAGGCACTTAAATTGTTGATTTATTGTTATTTTAACACTAAACGTGAACATATTAATCAACTTTTATTCGTAAAAGTAATTCAATTTGGGTTTAAACTTATAAATGTATCCTCTCTCATTCTATCGGACTTTCTCATCAAATGTGACTAAGCGAATACACACAATAGTCGTGCATGTGACGAATGTCACATGAAGTGACTTAGGGAATATAAATTTATTTTTGGGTGACACGACTAAGAGAATAAGGGGGATTTAGTTGTTCAGTCATCAGAAGTTGATGACGGCACAGCGTGGAAGTTAATCGACATGCGATTTTGAAGAAGCTGGTTGCTATCTTCCGCTGAAGCCCAAGTTTTTTTGGTGAGGAATTCATTAGCTTGCATAGAAAAATTAAAGAATTTCGACTTTTCAGGTCAAGACAAATTTGAATTTTTAAAGCGTATGAATCCAGAAAAATACGAAATAACTTCGAGGCAGTCCGGAATTATTGGGTCTACAACTTAATAAGAAGTAACTACAACAACTTAATTAAGAAGTAATGAAGAAGAACTCTCAGCAAAAACACTTTTTCAGGCACAAAGTTGGACATATTTGAGTGAAAAGAAATTATTGTTGTTTACGCTTCAAATGAATGACATACACTGAAAAGACGTACAATGACAGTAGCTTTCCAACGCATGTTCCAATGGAATAATACAAGTCACGCCATCTCTTAGCAAGCCGCACGAATTTATAATTAGTAGTTATATACCCAATATAAAGGGTGGTTAAATTTTAAGGGCCGATGTTGAATGTGAACCACACCTAAACGTCAAGTTTTTTCTGCATTTCATTTGGCATTTCTCAATTTCAGACTCAATTTGAACTGTGGAAAGATACACAGTGGACCAACGCGTTAAAGTTATTTTACTTAAAGTTACTTTATAAAAAATTTTAAAAACGACTCTCATTTATTCGGAACATATTTTTTTACGAATAAACGATTTTTTTTCAAATAAAGTATTCCGAATCAAAGACCTTTAACTGTATCTAAATCATTTAAACAGAATTCTGAGACTGTAGCAGCAACTTAAACAGCGTTAACGCCAATTTCGGGAGTATTTTTCGTCCCAGTAGACAAGCAAATCATAATCTAGTGAACAATTTTGAATCTACGTGTGCGCTGCAGTATGTGTCTGTGCCAGTCAGGCAACGGGTTTGTCGATTTGCCGAGAGTCTCTTCGACCTCATTTCCAAGTAAATATCTCCTTACGCCAACTTGTATGGCATCTTAGGCCAGCAGACTTAGCAAAGCTGCAGGTTGAGTTTTGATCGAAGAGCCAGATTAATCGAAACGGCCTAAGCTGGCACAGTACGTTTTCTAAAATCCAAAATTGATATTTAATGCCTCCTTGTTTTAAAAGGAAGCAGACAAGACGTTTAAAACAAACACGAATTTCAAGTGTGTACTCAAGCTTTTCAGGGGATAATTGATCACAGATAGTCAAATCGTTCCCTGGAATTTTCATAAGACTCCAGCTTTCTCAAATGATGAGTCCTCCCTGCTTTTGGAAATTCCAAGTAGAAGCTGAAGCCGGCAAAGCTAGACGGCATGTAAAATTTCAACGTACGATTTAGTTTCGTTAGAAATCCTTCAACATGCACTTTGGAGCAGAGAGGACTCGACTCCCTCTTGTCGTTCCAAATATTCATACAGGTGCTACACTTACTCGTATGTTTTGTATGCACACCCTCAGTGGCGTTTTGTTACGTCGCGCCGGGGTTCTGCTTATGAACACACGTGTATCCATTTTGCAAATAAACGTGAAACAGCAGAAGAAAACAAAAAATCAGTTAGGATTTATTCTCCGAAGAGGGAGGAAAGTTTCTGAAGAAAAAGGAGCCTTCCACGTCATTCCACAGCATAACGGCTTATTCGGTAACCTTCTCATGTCGAGCATAATTATCGAAATAAATTATTCATAAAGGCCAACAGAATACAATTACGTGAACCCGTACAGGGGAGGAATGACTTCCAGGAACATCTTGTTTTCTCCTCTCCTTTATTCTTTGCAAACAACTTCTGCTTCTTCCTCAACACTTCGATATGCAATTAAACTGCTGAACTTTGATGATTTATTGGTTCTGACCCAAGTGCAACAATCTCAGTCTGTGGGCAGTAGTTTTCGCTGATTTTCTTTCAAACAACCAAGATTTTGTGGTGTAAATGTATTCCACTCTTTGAATTGTGCCCCGCAGTAGAAAAAATTCTTCGGGCGCCTATGATTGAATGTTGTCTTCACAAAAACGATTCGATTGGGTTGTGCGAATGGTGATGGTTAAGTCACCATTTGCCGTTGGGATGTAATTAACGGCACTGTCACTGTCCTTTTTCTTCAGAAACTTTCCTCCCTCTTCGGAGAATATATCCTAACTGATTTGGTCGATCAGTGGGTACCACAATGGACCAGCCTGGTCTGAGTGCGCTCGTGAATTCACTAGCAGCCCTCGGCCCTACCCTAGCCAGGATTTATTTAACAATTCAAAACTATCCACTGAACAGGCACTGCTCTCCACCAACTGTCCTCCTCGCGTGACATTACACAAATAAGTAAGGCAAACAAAGGATCAGCTGACATTTGACATATAAGACAAACGAAGGATCAGGCGATAGGCTAGTGCCGCCATAACCTAACGGTGGTTAGGTTAGGTTAGGTTTGCGGGAAGGCGCAGTAGAAACCACGCCACACTTAGGTCCGGATAGACCCATTGTGATACCAAGTTGGGGGGGAAGAAACAGATATGATTTCCTGCCACGAGAGCGGGTGGTTAGTAGGCGAAGACATAATCAGGTGACACGTGGACTACAAGAGAGAGGATCACGTAGCACATTAAATCCAAACAATAAAAGACAAACAAACATCAGGAGCACAGATCTACGGGTAGGGTAGCATCATGTCGCAACACTGCTTTAAGAGAAATATTGTATTTACTTTCAACTGCTATTATCCATCTGCTCTTTCTGGACTTCTGCACACAGTCGGAACAATACCAAACTTTTTTGTTTTCTTGATGGAACACGACGCCAACCTCTGCACACATGTAGTAAAGCATGTAGTAAACTTCTGCAACTATCACAGCTTACTTCGCACGCATCTCGTACTATTTTCGAATTTCAGCAAGACGTACTCGGGTCACTTTCTTTAGGCGTTTGGAAGTCGACTTGTCAAACATCATCATTTCGGAGCCGGCATAGACCAGTTGCCTTCCTCGTGAATGAACAATAGCGCACACAGCGCAAGCAATTGCTATTAGCTGCTAGGCCTAGGTCCACCTTGGCCAGTAGCGCCACCCTTATCACATCTGCCGCCCCGAATGAGCTCCTTATCGACACAGATCAAATCTACACTTAATCAATTCTCGATTCTCGTGCGCGCAATAATCAGTTCACGACCTAAATTACTATTATATTGATTATTGACTTCGTTATTCGCTCATGCATCCACCATCAATTGGCCTGCTATCTGTCGAATTTAACCTCAGCATCAACTCGATAACGTAGGCACTAATTTCCCCTGCAAAACACGCACGCACGCACGTATCCATTCAACTTTATACTCAGTCAAATCCCCTGTCAGCCTGTTCGACTGTAGCTCACCGACTCACTCACTCATATTTGCCCGCCTGGATCCTACCACTAAGCCAGCAAATCACAGAGCTGTGGCCACTGGCCAGATCGCCACATCCAACGGAAGCCACCCTTCATAGTTATGATTAGATTATCTATAAGTTTACGTTCACGCAACTTGACAGCCTCCTCGACTACATTCGCAGTGATTTACTACGGGATCCAGTGTCCTCGCTCTCGGAGCAAAGTTCATTAGCCTGGTCAAATCGAGGCCGATTGCTGACATGTATGTGTGTGCGCCTTCGTGTTCGTGTTCCATCACACCATCACGTATCCATCGTTGTTGGCTGTGGCTCGATTCCAGCAATTTCATTATCATCCTTAAGATGTTTGTCATTTCGGATTCCGGCTTCAGACTTTGCGTTACACAACACGAAATGAACTGCCAACGATAGAGGACTCCAAGACTCTGGCTGGGGTGCCGAAATATCCGAGTATTCCGCATCTACAAGTGAGTAGTTTTGTTAAATGGATTACGTGAGTGTAATGCTTTATGTTCGAACGAACGTTTCGGTGTGCTGTGGATGTGGATGGTAATTAGACCAAAATAACCAAAGTGAAGCCAAAGTAGGGGTGGTTACTGCTATTGACAGGTATTCGTATGCAGAGTGTCACGTTGGATAAAATTGAGTAATTGCCGTATATCGGGGTAATCTCTAAATTTGTAGGTTGATAGCCGCCTGCACCTGCACATATCGACACTATCCACAGATCCTGTTTGCAGAGCTACCGGAGTTACTGCAACTTAGGTGAAGCCTGTGTGCAGGGTATTCGAAGGCTGCAACATTGTAAGCGGGGAATTTACAATGGGGCTCAATCGAGACTCACAAAGATGAGCTTTTCTGATTGGCAACCATCGCTGGGGTGCTTGTCGCTGGCTCGTTGTGGAGACAGCTAAGCACATAATTGACACCTGAACTCTTGGGACAGAGGGTGTGGCTGATTGAAGACTTGCACGTTACCTAAATATGGACAGTTTCAGTTGTGCCTCTCACTTCTTATTTACTCGTTATACCATTGGGTCGTGAGGTGGCTACTTATCGGCAAAGCGTGACTTTTTGGGGGTATGTAGGATCTTGTCGTTGTTAATAGGGGGATAGGATGGTGCTGTTGAAAGACTTGTTTCGGTGGTGTAGCTTCCTTGAGTTTGAATAAAAGGTGAGGACATTTTCGATTGCCATCAGGGTTTTGATCCCATAGACAGGTAAAATGTTGAAGATTTTTCTCATAGGACAGCCTTGAAGACGTGTTGAAAAACGTCCTGTGTCTCCTCAAGAAGGAGTCCTCTTTGACTGTGTCCACTAACAAACGTTATGCCTCCGTTTAAAAATATAGGCGGCGCTACACTTCGAGGTGCACGTGGAGCTAGCTCCTATCAGGGACCACTTGTGTTCACCAACATTTATTCATCCAACATGTTTCCCCAGCCGCACCATCTAGGCCTGCATGCGTCGGTCACACAGCTTCAGATCCATTTCCTTGTAGTCCTTGTAGGGTCGTACTTTTGTGCCTCTGCATTGGATTGAAATGCGGGAAGGACCTGTTGCAACCATTAGACTCAGACGGTGAATGCACTTTGTACGTTCGATTCAAAACCACCTGACCATTCACCCTCCACCCCAACGAAACGAAACATGTGAAGGGCTTTTCATTCTTATCGAACCAACCAAGCGCTTATCAATCCGTATTCCTTTTGTAGCACGACCAGATGAACTTAATTCTCGCATGAATACAATTTTGTTCAGAATAAGCTCTGCGTCTCATTTCACGCATTCACGCATTCACGCATGCCTCTCATTTTTCTTCGTCGTCATTCTTCGTTTTATTATTGGGTTACATACCCTACTTAATTCGTGCGGTTTGCTAAGAGATGGCGTAACTTATATTATTCCATTGGAACACGCGTTGTAAAACTACTGTCATTGTACGTCATTTCAGTATATGTCATTCATTTGAAGCGTAAACAACAATCTTTTTTTCACTCAAATATGTCAAACTTTGTGCCTGAAAAAGATTTTTTCCTTCATTACTTTAATATGGAGAAAACTGCTGCCGAAAGTCATCGTATTTTTGTGGAAATTTATGGTGAATATGTGGTTTGCACGATTGGTAATTTTGGCTTGGCCTACCAGCCAAATCAACGGCAAGGCCGTATATACATGGCGCGAAGGTAATGCTCTCTATTTAGTGGAATCAGAAGGGTGTGCTGTATAATGAACTGCTAAAACCAGGTGAAACCATCAATGGACAACGCTACCGAACACAATTAATCCGTTTGAAGAGAGCAGTCGCCGAAAAAAGCCCTGAATATGCGACGAGACACGAGGCAATCATTTTCCATCATGACAGCGCTCGGACCCATGTTGCTATTCCGGTTAAGAACTATTTGGAAAACAGTGGATGGGAAGTTTTACCCCACCCGCCTTATAGCCCAGACCTTGCCCCTTCTGACTGCCATTTGTTCCGGTCGATGCAGAAAGCCCTCACTGAAATACGGTTCGCATCAGAGCAGAATATCAAAAATTGGTGTGATTTATTCCTGACTGCCAAGCCGGCGTAGTTCTTTTGGGATGAGATCCACAAATTGCCAGAAAGATGGGAAAAAGTCATAGCTTCAGAAGGGCAATACTTTGAATAATACTATTGTACATGTTTTTCCTAAATAGAGGTTAAAATTTTGGGAAAAAAACAGCAACAAGTTATAGATCCAATAATTCCGGAGTGCCTCGAAGTTATTTCGTATTCTCTTTAATTTTTCTAAGTAAGCTAATACAATAAGCAAGTTCTAACAAAAATCAAAGCAGTGTCAAGAGTTTTGAACCAATCGTTGAACAAATTCCTCCCCAAAAAACTTGGACTCCAGCGGAAGATGACAACCAGCTTCTTTTAATACTACGTTGAACAGATCCAGCCCAAAATATTGAATTGTTAAAACACTGTTCTGCTGTACATCTCATGTACGTATTTGGTTATCCGCCTGCAAATATTTGATTCGCATTTAACTCAGTATCGATCAAAAAGCGATTGCAATTGCTTAAAATGTCGAATAAACGTAAAAAAAAACACTTTGTCTTTGGAAAATGCCGTTTGGGAGAAAATAATACATTTTGGATGTAGTTTCACACTTGTTTTGCTTTGTAATTGAATTAAAATAACGGTGAGAAATTAGAACATTTCGGAAATTAGAAGTACGCCAGTACATGTCTTTCTTAAACAGACGTTCAAATTTTGAAAAAAAAAAAAACTCACAAATTAAGTTATAGACCCAATATAAATGGATAAAGATAAAGAATTTCAATATATATTGACAACTTTTCAAGTTACAGTAATTTAAAGCCAAAGTGTTTCAATGTTGGCGCGTCCTCCCTGCATTCGTCTACAGATTCGCAGATGCTCAGGCATTAAGGCAAAATAACTTACGCATGTTTACCCCACCGTCTGACGAAAATGAGAGTGAAGCTGACATTGACATTCAAGCATTACCCAAAGACATAGCCGTCAGTAGGTGGTACATTTGAAGATGACTCTTTTTGTAGCAAGTCTGAGAAAACCTAAATTTAGATGCATGTTTCAACGGATAACCATTTCATAGAAATTACTTACCTGCAAGGCTTGTTGGGAATGTAAAATACCTGGAATATTGCAAAAGAAATACCCACAATGCGCATACACGTGTCAGCACTTCAGAGGAGAGGCCCACAAATTGGGCTACAAATTGCTACCCTATCCTGCGTGTCTAGATTTATCAAAGAATAACTATTTCCAGTTTCCAAACCTGAACAAAATTTGGGTCGAATGCAAAGGTCATCACACGCCTATTTTGAGGGCCTTCAAAATTGTATTATTCGGATTAAGCAATTACCCTGGACCAAATGTATCGACCTCAGATAAGATTACGATGATAAATAAAAAATTAAGCAGCAAACAATTTATATGCAAAAACTCACCCACGTAACTTGCAGTCAGTCGCTTTAATCTATGAATTTCAGCTCATAAATCATACGTTAGAGAGTCGTTCATCCAAGCATACATTTTTGTGAGATTCCTTCCTAATTTCTTCCAGAATTTAACGCTTTATTCGCCGTTGCCTGCAGTTACACACTTGACATTCCTCGGAATTGAACATATCTCCCCTCGAAGGCTGTGTGTAGTCTTAAAGCCGTCAAATTCCCCCGAACTTGACATAATTTGTGCTCTCTCGTAAACTCATCACTGTGCATAATGAACGACGCGCCTCCCATCATCGCCGCCGCCATTTAATGAAGCCAGCTAAATAGCACACATTTGAAAATTCTAAATATATCTGCAAGGCCTTGTAACTGAAATTAAGATTCATCCTACGCCTCGCCACGTTATCCTTGTCCTCAATCGCAGGCCTCCCATGTGTCGTAAAGGCTTAAAATAGAACCCACCCCGCTGGGTGTGGGGCTGCCACCATCACGTGGCGCACATAACGAAAATCTCTTTCGTATCGACCAAGACGCTTGCAACCGCTCAAATAGCTCAATACCGGTTTTATTTTCATTTTACGGAACGCTTTCATATTTTTATCTGTTCCGAGGAAGCTCACCACAGCCGTTCATTTGTCAAATCAAGAGAAATGCAAACATCACCACCCCATCTGCCACCCACACTGACTCTCATTTCTACAGCAGTCTTCCACAACCACAGACTGCGTAAATTTTACGAGAGCACTTAAAGGTACTGGCATTGCCATCGCACAGTAAAAATCACAACCCGCCCCTCTGCGGAGTACAACGGCAAGCGAAACCACAAGAGAATCCATCATGCCGGTTTGTTTTGCAAATGATAATAAATAATTCTCGTTCGAGGATGGGCAAGCAGAGAGGAAAGACCATCATCGCAGACGGAAGAGCCGATGTGTACTCAGGACACTCATGAGTTCGGTTTATCACTTCGAAGCGCATCAAACATGAAGAAAAAAATAACAAAAAAACCAGCAGGATATTCGCACGTATTTGCACTGATATCGCCGGAACACTGATAGCTCTTCACTCTCCAGCCAGGGGCATCAAACCAAATAGCCGTCCAATAGATTCCGCATGATTTAACATCAAAATAAAACCCTCAAACCTCAAGGAGGCCGAATGAGTTCACTCGGGCAAATATTATGAACCGTCGTCGCTCGCTCGTCGTCGGTCGTAGGCAGCCTACCCTCAGGCACCCAACTCGGGGAAATGACGCTGGCAGATACAAAGGCGCGACGCCGCGCCCTGCCCAATTCGCCGGGTGAAAACGCAAAAATGTGAAATTGAATTTTCCACGCGAGAATGATGTCCATAATGAAATTTGAAGAAAATGGCAGACAACAACGACGTCCTGGGGGCGGATGTGGCGAAAAAACGACGCAAGACCAGGCAGAAGAAAAAAAAACTGCATAAAAAATGAATCGCGGCAAATAAAGTTCGCGGCATTATTCGATTTGAGGAGGTCCTTTGTGGGCGCTCGCTGAGGTATGCAAAGTGTATACACCGCGAAGTCATGTGAGTTTATGTGTCTTCGGCGGAGGGCTTGAGGGGGGCCCGGCTGGGCCCGGCCTGAGCTTATCCATAAAATTAGATTGGATGATGGGTAAAATGTGTTTTGATTTCGGAGGCGGCAAATTGAAAATATGTGCTGGATACCTTGCGATCCTGTGACGTGGTGGCACTTTGTGTGGCTCTGCTGCGAGTCATGGACTCGTTTGAATCGAGTCCAATTTTATTGTATTTAATTTATGTCATAATACGCTTTGTGCTGGTGCCTGATGTCCATCGCGGTGAGAGGGCGGAAGCAGATGTCAAATGCTTTCGGATCTGGTGTACGATGCGCCACCGGCGCGATGTTCGCCTCTATCTGGCGTGACAAGAGGTGGTAGCATACCTGCAGAGTTTCAGCTTTCAGTCCGAGTACGGTCATGCGAGAATGAATTTCGTGGCAGTTGCTTGAGGGGTATAAGGGAATGGCATGGCATCAATTTCTCAAATTGACATGGCATCGCCTTGCGGGAGAAATAAGTTTAGAAGCCTGAGTTCCAAGTATCAGTTTCAACCGAGCACTTGACATTCAAATTCAGGAAGGCAGTTGTACGACAGGCTTTTGGAAATTTAATACAGGGCGGCAGTTCCACCTGCCACCCTCTGCTGAAAAAAAGCAGACAAGAATAGCTTGGCTGCGGATTGGTAATCTAGGCCTCTACCTGAAGAAGCTCTACTTCGAGTGCCATAGAATACCTTTAAACAAACGCCGACTGAAACTGGGTTTCAAGCAGGATACGTGACATATGCATCCGCAAAAAGTCACTACACGGTGTGTGGTTTAATCTGGTGGCGTCATTGGTCCATGCTTTTTCGAATATTATGTCCAACTATCATCGTTAGCTTTGTTTTTGGGCTCAAATCGAAAGAAGTGATTTCACACTCAACGATTTGTCGGTACGACATTCTTGATAACCGTGCTTGATGGGTCGAATATATTTTTGAACACTTCTCTAAAAATGTGTATGAAGGCCAATTTGTCGCTTTTATTGCGCTCGACGTGTTACTGCAGGTTGCGGTGATTTGCACTGGCCACCAAGATCGTATTTGTTGGCTGCATTGGGGACTGTAGACAAAATATTCATGGTTACGTACACAGTCAATAAATTCTAAACGATTTGAAATACAGTGGACTTAGGGAGTGTAGGGTTGCCATGCGTCCTTTCGACTTCTGCGGGGACAATAATTGTAACACAAGCTTCGGGAGATGAAGTAGGCTTGGAAATAATAATGTTTTGGCAAAATTTAGATCTGAAGTCAATGAAAATATTACCGGTGCTGGATGTGTCCATGTCCTTAAATATGCGGTTTGTCATGGCGGCTATACTTTATCAGTAGGCAGACATTTAATTTTTATTTTTTTTTTTTAATTCATTTTTATTTATCATTTCATTAAATACTTACATACTAGACAAAAATCCTTAATACTAGTTGGACGAACAATGATTCTATTTTAACTTACTGGCCCTTGGCGGGCTCTCTAAGCTAAACTTAATCTTAATCTATGTCTTTCGACTTAACCTAACAATGCTTTTTTAAACAAAGGAAAATAAATGTATATGCACAACTAATCTTAAGAAAAAAAAAACTATATACTAAATTACATGCTACCTTAAAAATAACTTAGGCTAACTTAAGCTATGTATGCTCACATGTATATATATGTCCTTAAATTATGTACAATATATACACATAGGTACACACATGTGTACGAGTGTGTATACTCCTTTTTTTTTTTTTGCTATTTACATCTTAAAACCTACCTTAACACACTACCCTAAACTATGTAAGACGGCCATAGGTTGCGGCTGCTCAGCTGCAAAACAGTGACCGACTACTGCTCCCATGCGGGAGTCCGTATTACCCTTTCCACCCAGGGTCTTCGGGTTCGACGAGGAAGTTCCTTCGCTCTCCAACCACCAGAATTTCCGATGCTGCATTTCAACATCTCGCACATCCCGCTTTGATACCGCCATACTGAACCGGAGGAGGCCTTCCTCAGCGCGGTCGTGGTTGAGTCGCCCATCCACAGTTGAACGGGCGATGTGAAAGAGGAGCGGTACCGCATTTATGTCTTGTATCAGACCGTTCGCATCCAAATAGAGGGGGGGACATATCCGTTGTGACGTACCCTTTCGTGGTATAATGAATTGGGGTAGTAAGCCCCCGAGATCAAGTTATTGACCGAGTTCATCGCTCTGGCAGTATGACCTCGAATCAACTTCACTAGGAAATTGTCCACTCGTATCAGGTTCGCCCTGTTGCAAGCCCTAAGACAAGGCCTCTCGAACAACCGAATCTTTTCCATCAAGCTTGCACTCACGTTGAACCACACGGGACAGCCTAGGTGAGCATTGGCCGGATGAGGGCCATGTAGCAGATAACCTTCACCCTCGCATCGAGTTGGCTGCTGCAAAACAGTAAGTGTAAGGGCAAAAGCGTCTCGGGCCCTGGCCAGAGCAGCATCTACATGTTTGGTAAAATATAGATACTGGTCTAGCCAGATCCCCAGGTATCTGACTACAGTCCTTTGCGCCAGTGGTTGCCCGTGTCATCCAACAATAGAGAACTTTCGCCAATTCTTTTTCGTATCCGCCGAGGGCTTATACAACGGCGTCCTGAACAATATGGTTTCCGACTTCTGAAAGTTGATTATCGACCTCCAGTCATCGCAATCTCTCATGAATGAATCGAAGTCACCCTGCACGAGAGAAGTGATGTCCTCGATCTTTTTGCCTGATCTGTACACGATCAAGTCGTCGGCGTACGCAATTACGTGAGGAAGAGTATAAGATCGCTCCACTAAACGCTGTTGGACGCCATTTTTTCATCAAAAATAGCTGTGGAGGTCACGTTGCCATTCTAAGCATGTTACACAGTAGGTACAGCAGTGATTTGCTAATGCCCAGCCGATTGAGCTTGTAAAAAAGACCTTCTAACCATACGGTGTCAAAGGCCTTCTCCAGATCAATCAAGCAGGCACCCGTACATTGTTTCTGGCTCTTGTTCCTTTGGATATCCGACACCAGTTTCGATGCGGCATGAATAGTGTCATGCCCCGCTTTGAAACCGAATTGGCATACATTTAATTATTGTGAAAACATTCAATTATTTTTCAATGTACGCTGTTCGAACAGAACAACTAAAAGAGTTTCTGGAGACCGAGATAAGCATCAAAAACCAGATGGCTTTCACATTATCCAGCAAGTGAGCGCATGATGCTGATGTTTGATCCGCTTTTTTTCTTCGAGCAGCAACGCTCCACAAATTTTGTTAAGGTTTTTTAATGAAGATGTAAGTGAAGCTTATTTATTTTTAGTTCACTCTATAATGTCTGATTTTCACAGCAATATTCAGAAAATTGAAAACCAAGATATTTCAATTATTGAAACAAGGTCTATACTACAAGAAAATTTTAAAGGAAAGAAAATCTTATCCGTTTATGGGTGTTATTACTGGCCAGTGTGCCAAAGGTCCACATGTCACTAGGATGGAGCTCTCTTGCAGCGGCTAGAGGATGTCAAACACCATCTACTCTTCTTGTGCGCGTTTCTCGCCGAACGGGTGTAGTGAGCTGAGCAATATTTAAAGCTAAGACACATCCTAGCTGGCTGACTGCATGAGTAGGAGCCATCCAATCCGGAATTGCAGCGGGACTGTCGACTTCAGGCACTTGAACCTTACCTAAAGTTCCTAGAAAATCTCTATATCTCCTCTAAAACCCCTCAACCTCCCCTCCACCAACGCAAACCTGAACTTTATGACCCAGTTTGGTAACAGCTAGAAATTCATGCCAGAATTTCCACACGTCCGTAAGAATGTGTCTGTCCATTGTTTCACATTTCCATTTAATGTCCCACTAACTTTATGATGAGCTGAGATATTGTCAATCTCTGAAAAACTGCGATTCTAACAAGCTAGTGTGCGCTCTGACCTTCGCACGAGTGAATAAATAATGCTGAAATAAATAAATGCTGTGTCAAGTGAAATAAAAAATTCCTACAACGATGAAAATATCAATTTAGTTGGTTACCAATCCTGATGTGTGCTTTACTTCAATTCGAATAGATTAAGGATCACACAATTTTGATGGTTTCAACTTGAGTTTATCAACTCCTCATTTCCTCAACTTCTGGAAATAGCAGACGTTAAGGGATCAAATCGGGGATTTTTCTCTCTCTGCTCATGTCTGTATACAAGATCGAATGATTGTGGATGTCATTTATAGTTTTCGTTTCTCTCAAAGCGGACAAAATAATGGTGCTCGAACTAATACAGGATTAATTGCCGTGAAACATTTGTTGACAGACCTAGTGAATTACGGGCAATTAAACACTGACCAATCGTTAATATTATTCGCTCGGATCAATTCATTAGGCGAATGCAGACTTTATTAGTGTAAGCATAACAAATGTGCATGATCGCTTGTGCTGTTCTCCATAACATGCCTGCAGCAAATGAACAGGTAATTTGTGAACTGAACACTAGACATAATGGAGGATAGAGATTTGCAACCATTATCTGCTAAAAACGTTGGCTCCCAATTCTTATTAAAGCGCACACGAACAGCACACACCGAAAACTCAAAGTAGAAAATGGCATTGTATGTGTGAATTGTCAAAAACATCTCTGGGGAGATTTAAAAATAGGAAGTTGGACAACATCTGGATTTAAAATTTCAGACTGTGAGTTGAAATAGTGAACAAAATCAATTTTCAACTCACCAACTCACAGTTTTCCGGGAAGTTGAGAAACAGTGAACAAAACACCAAACGTTTTTTTTTTTTTGTGCAATTGAAAGATAACAACGATTCTGTAGAGTCATCCTTAATTCATGTTTAGGAAAAGCGAGTGAATATCGATGATACTATTGGGTCCATAACTTAATTCATGGGTTTTTTTTTTCAAAATTTGAACGTTTATTTAAAAACAAAAAAAACATGTACAATAGTATTATTCAAAGTATTGCCCATCTGAAGCTATGACTTTGTGGCAAATTGTGGATCCCATCCCAAAAGAACTGCGTCAGCTTTGCAGCCAACAATGAATCAAGCCAATTTTTGATATTCTCGGATGTAAACCGTATTTCAGTGAGGGCGTGCTGCATCGAACGAAACAAATGGTAGTCAGAAGAATTCCCATCCACTGTTTTCCAAATAGTTCTTAGCCGGAATGGGGGCCGAGCGTTGTCATGATGGAAAATTATTGCCTCGTGTTTGGTCGTATAAATACAGAGCATTATCTTATTCGCCATGGATATTCGGCCTTGCCGTAGATTTGGCTGGTTGTGCAAGCCAAACCACTTTTGACACCGCTCAGCTATCGCATGTTCACCATAAACTTCCACCAAAATTCGATGACTTTCGGCAGCAGTTTTATTTATATTAAAGTAATAAAGAAGAACTCCCCCCAAAAACACTTTTTCAGACGCAAAGTTCGACATATTTGAGTGATATACTGAAATGACGTACAATGACAATAGCTTTCCAACGCATGTTCCAATGGAATAATACAAGTTACGCCATCTCTTAGCAAACCGCACGAGTTATAAATCCAACAAATTGTTAAATCAGTTTTGTAATCTGAGGCAATTCATGGCAGCAGAAATCGAACAGGGAACTAATATCAACACTAAGTAGGTTTCTATTTTTAAAGGGTCCGAAGAACTCTACTCGGAACTTAGGGAAGTGGCTCAGTTATATTTTGCAACTGCAAGTCACAACGCGGGCGTTGGAAGAGTGTTCTCATTAATAAACTCACAATGGACAAAGAGGAGAAATAGACATTTACCCGAAAAGATGTTTTTTAATAAATTTTAACTAAATTTAATAACAACAACATAAGCTGTTAGTCATTTAATGGCCATTTATTTAATAGTTATGATGACATCTTGAAAACCAATTCAATCTGAAGTGAAATATAAAAGGAAAAAATTTACTTTACAAACTGTTCCTTTTAACTATAAGTTATTTATTTGTATTTTATGTTATTTGAAAAATGGAAAATATTTTTCTTTGAACTAGTTTTTATTTTCATTCTGCCGCCTTTTTGTCCTCCTTTTGAAGGTGGATTTTGTCCTCCAAAGTCCGGCGATTTGAAAACTTTTTGTCCTACCTTAGCTTAGACAACCATGGCAACCCTATCTCCAAGTCGAGCTCGCCCAAAGTCGAATTGTTCCCTAACTCTACCTAATTTGTTCGCCATATTTTAGCATTCCCCTCAAGTTTCCATAAAAACCCTCTCTAAGTCAAACTCAAAATCGGAAACTCACTCAAACTCGTACGCATACTCTCGACTCTTGGGATCTTCTTCTAGTCCTTAAGTCTTTTTCGCGTAAAACAGTAACCGTTGCGTACAATTTCTAACCTACTCATGTCCAACCTAAAAATATAGAACTTGTCTACTTTCATACAGAAGACTTTCTAGGCAGGATTGTTTTAATGAGTGTTGAAAAGTCGGCGACGAAATTAGCGGGTGAGAAAGTGGACTTGATGCAAAAAGGGCCGCTTTCAGGGGCAAACATTATTCCTGTTCAGCAGGAGAACACCACCAACGCATTGATCATCATAAACCCTTTCGGAGGCTACTCATTGAAATTACTTCATATCTGCATTCCCGAAGATTTGATTTGACTTCTCAAATGGTGGACAAACAAAAAAACAAAGATGAACAACAAGACGCTCTTTTGTTTTTTGTTTTCTTCGCCATACGTCCTTCCATCTGATTCCAAGTGGAAACGGCAGTATATCATGTCTCCTTGAGTCAAACAGCACCCGCTTAAGTTGCAAGGAAATCATTCGAATCTCTTCTAGAACC